>VDFB02252616.1:40768780-40966619 GCA_007258455.2 Sequoia sempervirens | reverse complement strand
TGTAGAGGATCTCAAATCTCCAAATTCTAGAACACATGCAAGTTACAAAATGCTACAGAACAACCCTTTCACAGTATGCATGCTTGTCCCAAAAAAGTAACCCAAAAATTAGAAACCCGCCCATAAATAGAGCTCCTCTTTAGTTTGGAGCCAAAATAACATTAAAATTTGAGTTTAGGCGGTTTGGTGCCGAAAATTACAACTTGAAATTCAAATTTCAAAAGAACATTTGCAATTGTATCTTCTAGAAAGTGCGCCAACTTCCCGGGGCCATAACTTTTGATCCGGGGCTCCGATTCGTGAACCGTTTGAATCGTTGGAAAGGTCTCGAAGTCAAGAACACACTTGAAATTAGCTACGCCAATTTTGGAAAGTTTCAGGGCCATTCCGAGAGCTCTAAGTGCCTCAAATCCAACTCAGAAGATTTTCAGGTGCAAATCTGGGAAACTAAAACTGCAATATCTTTCAACCCAGGAATATAAAATAAAAACCATAAATTGGGAATTTCATTATGATGAAAAGGGTATCCAAAAATGTAAAAACATCTAAAAACTGAGAAACTTGAAATTTAACTATTTTTGGGTGATGCAAGATTGCTCTTACACCACTGGATGCTCCTGCATCATACTTCTTGTCCCCACTGAGTGCAAGAGAAGGATGGGTCGAGGTAGGTGATGAGAAGGATCATGTAATAGTTAGAATAGAGTATTATACAACTACTACATGACAAGAAAGGTGGAGAAAGATAAACTATGCACTCACATGATGGAAATCATTGCCATCAAAGTGAATTTTTTTCAATATTAACTTGAATGCATCACAATCATCAGTATTGTTTCTATGAATTTGACGATATGCACAATGTGGGAATTTTGCATGTTTAAGATAAAGAACTAATATATTCATAGGTGTTAATGTTATAAATCCTTTTTAAAGAATCAATTGTAGTTTTATTTCACTTTTAGGTGGTGGATGGAGATGTTGTAGCTTTTGTAATTTATATGGTCTTTTGTGTTTGCTAGATTTACCAACTTCTCTAGATGGAGTTAGGGCAAGAGGTCTTGAGATTATGTTATCATCCTTTCCATTATTATGATCTATTGGTTGTTCTTTAGGATGAAGGATATTCAAGTTAGGGGGAGAATCCAAGATCACCATTCCATCACTTCAAAGCCTTAGATATTCTCTAGGAGGTGTTTCATTATAAGAGGGATCTTGGTATCCTAGTCCCTTTGTGTTTTCATCGGTTGGTTTTAGTTCTAAGAGTTGATGAATTTCATGTTCACTTCGTGTGTCACATCCTTGTTTGCTCAAGATGGTGAAGCCTTTGCTATATGTTTCTTCTAGGTTGATTGGAGTGTTTGTTACTTTGCTATCATAAAATGGTTGAGTTTTTTCTTGTTTAGAGAAACTAGGTTCACCTATTTTAGGGAGCTTAGGTTCAAATTTTTCTTCGGTTCTAGGATGTAAGTAACCAAACATCTTAAGATGTGGAATTGTGGGAGGATCTAGGATAGAAAGATGCATTAGCTTCAAGGTTATCAAGACAATTGTTTAGGAACTTATTCATGTTTTCATCATCTTCTCCAATGATGTCAACATCACAAGGAGAACATGCATTAGGAGTTGAGTGAGCATGAGGGAGTTCAATTTCATTAGGGTCATTACCAAAGGAATAATTCGACACATCTACCAAAGATTTCAAGGACATCCATAATTTTCCAAAGCACATATCCATGATGCAAGATTAAATAAATACACTTGAAATTAAAGAAAATGGAATAACATCAAATCTGAAAACTGAAACAAAAAACTAAAGGTGGCCAATAGAAACAAAAATAAGCAATTTAAGATCTTGAAAATTAGAGAATCAAAGTCAAGAGGGACTAAGACACCAGGAAGGGCGTCTTGGTCCTCCTAGTGAGATTATGAAGTTCTAAAGGTTGAAAAAACCAAAAAAAAACAAGGAGAGATTTATGAAGCAAATATCCTGAGAGGTACTAGGACACTAGGAAGGGAATTTTAGTCCTAGCAGAGGTTTTTTGCAAAAAAATAATGAATTCAGGAATGTCAACAGTGTTTACAGATTTCCTATGCAAGATATTGATGCTCAAAAATAGAAAAATGTGCAAATAAGTGCAAGAAAAAGTAGCTAGAGACAAGTGATGCAAAGCAGGAAGGAGTTTGTCAAATCAACCACAATCCAATCATTCTTGAACAACCTTTTCACTTGGAAAACCCTAACTTGGTGTTTTCACTCAATTTTCTCAATTTTTCTTGTAGCACATCAAACACTGAAATTTGGGCATATCTTTTAGAGAATGGCTCAAACCCATTATAGAAATACCATTTAGGATACCCTTTATTCACTTCTTCAATATATCATATTTTTTCTTAAGGTTGTTTCAGAACATCACCTCCAAATTTGGACTGCTATGCTGCCCTTAAGCCCAATTAGGCCTCTTTTACAAAGCAAGCCTATGATTTTCCAACACCAAACTTACAAACTCTACTCCAAGACTTTCAACACTTCATATGAGGTCTGAAAATTCAATTTACATCAACATGAATGATCTCCACTTCACCTATTTACAAAACCCTACTTATACCTATCAAATCTAGCCTAATACTTGGAGATATTATGCTAGGGCTTGCACAAATAGGGCCCTAACAACATACCCTACACCTAAAATCCTAATAAAAAAGATAAAAACCCTATCTAAATCCATTTGATTGAGTTATAGAGATTTCACTAGTGGAATGGTCTTTTATTTCATGTTTTCTCTACAAACCCTCAAAATTCAAAGTTTCTAACCTGTTTCCAATAATTTGCTTTCTAAATGCTTCAAAATTTATGAAAACACTTGAAAAAAAAAAAAAATGATGCTCAAAAAATTCCTACATCAATCCCAAATAGATTCACATCATTATCAATCCGTGTAGGCCATAAAAACTTCCTATAGCAGCAAATTTTATTGAAAACACACAAAAAATTAAAGTTGTATTATTGCTTATGCACCAAAATGTGTTTCAAAATATTTCCTCAAAGTTTGTGAGGCATATTTAAACACCAACCAACAAAAACCAATGGTTCCAACCAAATTTTGAACTACATGACTGTTCATCTTCCAAATGTGACAATATTGCTAAGTTGAAAGCAACTTTTGACAACATTTACAAAACTTGACAACTTAACTACAACTAACCCAAAATGACATGAAAACATTGAAAATGGTCTATTGTGATCTTATCATCCAATATGACTCAAAACACCCAAAATCCTAACATGTGACCCTATTTACACAAGTTGACTAAGTGCCCCTACACCATACACTCGGGGAGAAAAGAATCTCAGGCTCCACTTGAGATCAACTCTTGAATAATTGTTTCATGCCTTTAAATTCCCTCCTTTGTCATCCATGTTGCATCTTCATGAGGGAGACCTTTCCATTTCACAAGATATTCATTATACACTTTGTGCCTTGTTCTCTTCATCTCCCTTGTGTCCAAAATACTCTCAAGCTTCAAGGCTGACTTGGTGGTAGGTCCTTGACCCATTCTTCATCTTGATCTCCTAAAATACCTACATCATCACCTACAATCATAGATCCTTTGAAAGGATAAAGGTTAGAAACAATAAATATTGGAGAGATAGCAACTCCAAGAGGGAGTTCTATCTCATAGGCATTCTCACCAAATTTATGGACCACCTTGCATGGACCAATCTTTTTCATCTGTAGCTTTGTGTATTTGTCCTTGGGTAGCCTTTCTTTCCTCAAATGTCCAAGTACTAAATCTCCCACCTTGAATTTAACACCTCTTATCCTCAAATATACATGCTTCTTATATTTTTCAACATTTTTTTTAAGGTTTCCTCTAGCCTATTGGTGTATTTCCCTCATGGCCGCTACAAATCCTTCTCTCTCAACACTTCTCTTCTCCATTCCACTCAAATACCTGATCTAAAATACACCTCTAGGTTTCATTCCATACATCACCTCAAATGGGATTTTCCCAATGCTTCTTTGATAGAATCATTAAAGGCATACTCAGCTTGTGGAAGAACCAAGTCCCTTTATTTTCCATATTCCTTTGTGAGACAACTAAGTATATTTTCAAGTGACCTATTGACTAATTTAGTATGCCCCTCTATTTGTGGATGATAGGCAGTACTAAAGGTAAATTTTATTCCAAGCTTCTACCAAAGGGTCCTCCAAAAGTGACCTACAAACATTGAATCCCTATCTAATACGATAGTCAATGGTAGCCCATGAATTTTAATGATCTCTTTGAAAAATAACCTTGCAATATAAAAAGCATCACTTGTGCACTTGCATGGAATAAAATGAGCCATTTTACTAAATCTATCAACCACAACAAACACACTGTCATAACCCCTCTGATTTTTTGGAAAACCTAACACAAAACCCATACTAAGAGACTCACATGGTCTATTAGGTATTGGTAAGGGCTAGTAAAGACTTGCATTTGAACTAGAACCCTTGGTTCAAATTTTTTTTTGACATCCACTTGCATGTTCCAATGTTTTATCTACCCCAAAATGACCTCCCAAGATGCCACAATGTATCTCTTTTATCAAGTTAATTCTTATGGAGCACTTTGGAATACATAACTAAGCATCCTTGAACAACAATCCATCTTGTAATAGAAAATTAGAATATTTATCATGAAAAGCACCCTTAAACTAATCACAAACAACATATACCTCTTTATAGTCCTCATCTCCTTCATACATACCTTTTAATGCATCTATTCCCACATTTTGAAGATGAATTTCTTGCACCAACATTGACCTTCTGCTCAAGGCATCTGCCACTTTGTTTGACTATCCTTTCTTGTGTTTTATGTTGAAAGTATAGCTTTGTAGGTACTCCACCCACTTCATTGTGGTTCAACTTGTCTTTTCTATTCAAGAAACTCAAAGAATGATTGTTAGTAAAAACAATAAATTCCTTTGGAAGGAGATAGTGTCTCCACTTTTTCAATGCTTGAACCATTGCATACAATTCTAAGTCATATGAGGAATACTTATTTTTGGACTCATTAATATTTTCACTAAAAAATACTATAGGTCTTCCCTCTTGAATTAAGATTGCACCAATTTCAAACCCACTTGCATCACACTCTATTGTGAAGACTTTGTTGAAATCAGGAAATGCAAGGATGGGTTGTTGTGCCACTCTGTTTTTCATATATTGAAAGTTTTCCTCTATCTCATCAGTCCATTGAAAACTTTTCCTTTTTTCCCCTTTGATGGTTTCAATAATTGGAGAGAAGATATGATTGAAATTATTTATAAATTTCCTATATAAACTAGAAATACCATGAAAACTTCTTACCTCCCCTACTAATTTTGGAGTTGGCCAATTGAGAATTGTTGCTACTTTGGTGGGATTCATCTTCAATGAACCTTTAGAAATGAAAAAACCAAGGTACACTTTTTCCACTTTCATGAATTCATAGTTTTTGAGATTTATCATCAACTTCTCTTCATTTAACTTCTGTAAAACCATGTCAAGGTGATACAAGTGTTCTTCCTTGGTCTTACTAAACATAAGAATGTCATCCAAGCATACAACAAAAAATTTCCCTATTAAAGGCTTCAAAACCTCATTCATTAACCTCATAAAAATGCTTGGAGCATTTGAAAATATAAATGGAATTACCATCCATTCATACAACCCCTCATTGGTTTTAAAGGAAATTTTCCACTCATCCCCTTCTCTTATCCTAATATGATGATAGCCACTTTTAAGGTCAATCTTTGAAAAATTACAAGCTCCTCCGAAATAATCCATCAAATCCTCCATCCTAGGTATTTGAAACCTATACCTTATAGTGATTTTGTTGATTTCCCTTGAATCATTGCACATTCTCCAATCTCCACCTATTTTAGGCGCCAACACTATCGAAATAACACATGGACTTAAAATTTCCCTTATGAGACCCTTATCCAACAACTCTTGTATTTGTTTCCTTAACTCTTCATTTTGTTGAGGAGTCATCTTGTATGTAGCCATATTGAGTAAATTTGAACATGGTATAAAGTCTATGTGGTGGCTCACATCTTTTATGGGTGGTAAAGAGCTAGGAATTTAATCAACAACTATGTCTTAATACTTATTCAACAAAGTTTTCACTTCTTTGGGAACATTTTCCAATGTTTTTGTTGTCAAAACATATTTGGGTTTGATTATGATTACATACCCTTGACTACCTTCCTCTTTTATGGTTTTCAAGAATTATTTCTCCCCAACTAACATGACACTTGACCCAACTTGTGTATCTACATTGTCATCTTGCAAAGGAGTGAGGGTAAATGACACACCATCTTTTTCTATCACATATGTATTTTTCTGCTCATCATGTTTTTCTTTTCTATCATATTGCCAAGGTCTTCCCAACAACAAGTGACAAACATCCATGGGTATGATGTCACATAAAATATTTTCTTTATACCCCCCAATGTTAAACTCAACCCATGTTTGCTCACTGGTCAAGACTTGTTGACCCTTATTTAGCCAAGAAACCTTATAAGTTGTGGGGTGTGGAATCCTTTTCATCTTTAGTTTTTCAACCATCTCCAAAGAAACTAAATTATCAGTTAAACCAAAATCTACAAAAACCTTACATACCTTGCCTTGTGATTTGAAAGTTGTTCTAAATAAGGACTTTCTTTGTGGAGGCTCCTTTACCATAGGAACCTTGAGGAGTGTTCTTTTCATCATCATATTTTCTACAACCTCTAGAGCAGCATGCTAAGAAGGAGAATTAACACTCTCACAATCTTCCTCTTGCACCTACTGGGTTCTCATTTCACCACCATGTGAGGAAGAAGGTTGTTTCTTTGGGAACTTCCATGCTTGATGGAAAAATTGGTTACAATGATATCATATCCCTGAAAAGGTATTTGAACCTCTACCTTATCCTCCAAATCTACCTCTACCATTAGGTCTTCTACCTCTAAATCCACCTCTTGACTCTAAACTTTTTTCTTGGTTACTACTTGACTCACCTTATGATTTTTTTGTTTTTACTCTTCCACCATAGGATCCTCTTCCCCTAAATTTCTTTCCTCTACCTCTATTTTGGTTTTCCCACCTTCGTTTCAATTTATCTTCTACCCTAATAGCCAATTGGAAGCACTATTCCACCATTCTAGGGGTGGAAAGACTCAATTCATCCTGAATATTGAACCTTAGTCCTTTCATATATCTTGCTATTATCTCAAATTCATCTTCAACATGACCTGCTCTAAGACTCAATTTGTGAAACGTCACTATATAGGCCATGACATCGATTTCCTTTTGCTTTAAGTTTTTCAATTTCCTAAATGTTTGAAGTGCATGGTCACCAAGCAAAAATAAACTCTTAACTTTAGATACCATCCTATCCCATGAAGTTATTTTTCCTTTTCCCTTTTTCACTCTCTCCTCCTATACATAGTTCAACCAAGTTATGGAAGTGCCTTTCAATTTGGTTTTATCAAACTTTACCTTTTGTTCTTCTGCTACCTCCTTATACTCAAAGTAGTCCAATGCATCAATCCAATCCAACTCTTCTTCACTATCCATTTTCCCATTATACATGGGAAATTCCATTTTCACTTCAGTAGTCTCTCCTCTAACAACCTTCAGAATTTTCACCATTCTTCTTTCATCATGGTCCAACTCATCATCACCTTGGACTCCTCTTTGATGGTTTTCATTCTCACCCTCTTCCTCTTCCTCTTGGTCACTTTCCTCTCTAGTGGCCTTACCTCTCCTTTGATTTGTTTTGAATGCTGCAAGTATGGACAAAAAAACTTCTTGAGACTCCTTCATCATCCTTATTTCTCTAGCAATGACTGCACTACCTTTAGGAGGTATCTTGTCCTTCAATTTGTGACTTTTCCCTCTTCAAGCTTCAAACTCTCTCCTTCAAAAGATCAAAACCTATTCTCAGATACCAATTTGATGCATAACAGGTAGGGGGTTGTCAAATCAACCATAATCCAATCAGTCTTGAACAACCTTTTCACTTGGAAGACCCTAACTTCGTGTTTTCACTCAATTTTCTCAAATTTCCTTGCAGAAAATTAAACACTAAAATTTGGGCATATATTTTAGAGAATGCCTTAAACCCATGAAAGAAATTGGGCATATATTTTAAAGAATTCCTCAAACCCATGAAATAAATACCATTTAGGATACCCTTTATGGACTTCTTCAACATATTAGATTTGTGCTTAGGGTTGTTTCAAAACATCACCTCCAAATTTGGATAGCTATACTGCCCTTAAGCCCAATTAGGCCTATTTTACAAATAAAGTCTATGATTTTCCAACAAAAAACTTCCAAACTCTACTCCAAGACTTTCAAAAAGTTGTATGAGGTTCTAAAAATGCTATTTTCATCAACGGGAATGATCTCCACTTCACCTATTTACATAACCATACTTCTACCTATCAAATCTAGCCTAATACTTGGATATATTAGGCTAGGGATTGCACAAACAAGGACCTAAATCCATCCTTGCACCTATAATCCTACTAAACAAGAAAAAAAAAACCATCTAAAGCCATTCCACCAAGTTACAGAGAATTTCATTGGTGGAATGGTATTTGATTCCGTGTTTTATCTATAAACCCTCAAAATTCAAGGTTTCTAACTCGTTTCCAGTAATTTTCTTGCCAAATGCTTCAAAATTTATGAAAACAATTTAAACAAAAACCAAATGATTCTCAACACATTCCTACATCAATCCCAAATATATTCACATCATTACTAGTCATACACGTTGTACAAACTTCCTGTAGCAACAAATTTTATTGAAAACACAAAAAAAATTGAAGTTGTATTATTACTTGTGCACCAAAATTTATTCCAGAAGATTACCTCAAAATTTTTGAGGCATATTTAAACACAAACCAACAAAAACCAATGGTTCCAACTAAATTTTGAACTACATGACCATTCATCTTCCAAATGTGACAATATTACAAAGTTGAAAGCAACTTTTGACAACATTTGCAAAACTTAACAAAACTTGACAAGTTAACTACAACTAACCCAAAATGACATCGAAACTTTGAAAATGGTACATTGTGACCTTAATACATCCAACATGAATCAAAACACCCAAAACTCTAACATGAAACCCTATTTGCACAAGTTGACTAGGTGCCCCTATACCAATAAGCAATTTTTTTCACTTTTGAATGCAATAAGAATGAAATGAAGATGAAGAAAAATGTACTTTTCAATTTTTCAATGAAATGAAATGATGTACTAAATAAAATATGCACTTTCACTAATGCAAATATAGGAAACCCTAAATGCAATTTCACTAATGCAAAATGCAAGATACCTTACATGCACTTTCACTAATGCAAGTTGCAATGAAAGAATGAATGCAATCTAGATATAAGGAATTAATAGACTTCAAATCATAAATTAATTCTTAAAAGAGTTGGGTTGACCAAAATCATGAATAGGAAGATGGATACCTTTTTAGAGATATCACTCTTTTTCCATTCAATCATTCACTAATGTCCTAGGAATCCCAATTGGATTGACTAACACCCTCACAAGGTGAGTCAATTCTCAATTAGGAAGGACTTAGGAAGGGGTTCACCACCAAGAAAATGCTTGGAAAAGGAAATGTTGGAAAATACAGTGTGATATGCAAAATGACCTATAACTAGAAATGTAAGCTAAATGAAATATGCAAATGATGAAATTATGCAATAGAGAGATAGTATGCATGTACCTGGGAAATCTAGAGATCAATGTAATTAGATTTCCACAATCCATATGAATTTGAATCTATTGCTTCTAGATTTGATTGTGTGCACTCTTTTTTCATCAACGTTTTAGATCACACACAGTGAGCCATCATCAGGATGGAGAGTTGAAAAAGATATATTTTTCTTTGTCTCTTAGTTATCTATTTCCTTTCATTTTATATTCCCCTTTTTTCTTTTCTTTTTCTTTCTCCTCGCGTGTTTATTAGTTGGGTTATTGTTGGTTTTCTTTCTTTTTAATTATTTATAATTTATTTGTTATTAATTCATTTGGTGTTCTTTCTTGGCTTTGGTAATGTTACTTTTATTTGTTATTTTCATCCCACCTTCTTATCCTCTTCGTTAGTCTATTTATGTTCTTTATCTTCTTGTTCATTTAATTGTTAGTGTTTTTTATATCTTACATTTTTATTGTCCTGCCTGTCTACTTATTGTGGGTTATATTTTTACCTTGTTAGATTTATATTTTATGATTATATATTATATATTTTATTTTACTCTTATCTATGGGATCTATTTTTCATTGTCTCTTAGTTATCTATTTCCTTTCATTTTATATTCCCCCCCTTTTTTTTTGAGCAAGAGGGCAAAGAGAAAGACTTGGAACCGAAGGAAAACCGAGAAGCAAGTGAAGAGGAAAGAGTCAAAAGGAGGGAGAGAGGGCATAGAGTGGGGGGGCGAGGAGGGGGAGAAAGGTCAAGGAAGGGCATTATGGTGGTTTGAAAGGTTGGTGAGAAGAGGTTGCCAGGAGGGGCTTAGACTCCACCCTTCATCATGATTAAGGTTGGTGGGGTGATTGAAAATATTAATGGCTTCTTTAAGCTTCCTCCTGTGGAAATTGTCCTCTTTGCACAAGATTTCGGTGTTTTTGAGACAAATGTGATGTTTGGTTAAAGATGAGTGCTCAACAAGGATGGACTTACTAACTCGATCATGCAAAATGTCGGCACAGTTCTCTTTGATTCTAGTGTTGAAAGAGCACCCCATTTCACCAATATAAGCCCGGTGCCACAAGAGCACACTACTTTGTAGACTCCTGAGTAAAACAAGATATCTCTAGAGTCTTTGAGAGGAGGGATGCAATTTTTTAAAGTGGAAAAGGGCCTGAATGCACAACGTAGGCATTTTTTTAGAAGGATTTTAGAGATTTTATGAGAGATGCCTTCAACAAATGGCAGAGAGGCATAAGGGAGGGAGATAGGTTGTGAGGGAATAGAGGCAGAGTTGGAGAGGGAATGAAGTTTGGATTGGATAAGTGCTTTGGAGATTTGCTTGTTTGTGTAACCATTCAACCTAAAGACCAAGCGGAGATGGTCCAATTCTTGGTCTAAGTTTTCTTGGTCACAAATGTGGAAGGCCCTAGTGGCCAGGGTTTTAAGAATTCCAAATTTTTGGCTAGGGTGATAGTGGGAAGAAGAGTGAAGGTAAAGATCGTTGTGGGTAGCCTTGCAAAAAATGCGTCAACCTAGGAATCCTGATGATGGCTCACTATGTGTGATCCGAAACATTGATGAAAAAAGAGTCCACACAATCAAATCCAGAAGCAATAGATTCAAAATCTAGAGATGTTGTGAGGATTTTGGAAATGTGAAGAAGTTTCCAAAATAAGTTGTGGAGGACTAAGACACCCAAAATGGCATATTAGTCCTGCTGCTATTTTCCAGGGCCAATATGGAGTCTTCGGATCTCGAAATTGGATCTTATAAAATCTCTAGAAAATAGGCTTGGGAGGACTAAGATGCCCAAGATGATGTATTAGTCTCATTATAAATTTTTGCAAACTCTGAACAAGATCCTGAGCTCTTAGGTATGCACTTGCTTCCCCTTTGATCTCAGGTTCTAAATTTTTTGAATATGGCCTATAGGTGAGTTTCCATGAAGATGACAACTTTGTAATGCAACTTTGCAACTTTTACAACTCTGCACTCCAAGTGATCTTCAAGACTTCAACCTAGATCTCCAATCACAAATATGTAAGAGGGAAAAACTTGTTGTTTGTTAGTGAATGGGGATTTTCCTTGGTCAAACCCCTTGTTGGTAATTAAACCTTGAAATGAAATAGAAATAATGAAGGGGTGAATGAACAACATGCAATGCTACAAATCACCAAACCCTTGTGAAATCTACAAACTTATGTGCAATGGTTACAATGGATATGGATCTTGAATACTTGAAAGATAGGACTTGAATTGTTTTGCTTTAATCAAAACCCTACATAAAAAATGTTGGCACAACAACACACATGATGCAAGAAACTCTTTGATATGATGCTTGAATCTAAAAATGGCTCCAAATGCTTGATAAGTCTAATCTTGAATGCTCTTGTGAACTCAATTTGATATTATGAATGCTGTCACAAAAGAATTGGATTGAAATGAATGAATGAACCTTGTATTTATACTTATCTATGCTTAATATCTCAAAATTATATCACACAAAGCTGACATATGAATTCATTAAATAAAGGAGGCTAAATCATGCTAGAATTTGAAATTAAATCTTGAAAATGAATGAAAGAGGACTAAGACACCCTAGCTAGTGTCTTAGTCCCAAGTCCTAAAAACTTGGGGCATAGAAACCAAAAAGTGGCCCAATCTGGATATGCCAAAATCAAGGTCGTGAGATCCTTGGAGGAAAAAGATGTTCTAGGTGGCATTTTTTTCCTGACCCAAGAATCAGGGACATACCAATGGAGTCATTAAATTATCATTTATGCATTGGAGAATGTCAGGATTAACAAGAAAAAGATGTCATTCATAGGGCTTGTGGACACAAAATAGGACCAATTAAGCTAGAAAGAAGCATAAATAAAGCAAGGCAGGTCCAAAAAAGTGTGAAAATGCAAGGGTATGTGTTTTGCTACACTAAAAGTATATCATTACCTAGGTATAATAGTCTTTCCAAGTGACTATCCTTTTCCTTCACCCTTTTGGAATTCAAGACACTTATCTACTTAAAGTAATATGCCATTCTTCATTCTTTTCCAAAAATATAGCTTTTTAAGATCTCAATAGAGGTGGTTTGTCTTGGGGTGTCATAAATAAGGAGTATTGTGGGATTCACCTAAAACCAACTCTCAATTTCTTAGATTTTGGAACATATATTTTGTTATTGTATTGAAACATTTTTTCACCATCTAGAGTGTACCCCTTGTTCTAGGATTAGTTGGGTCACTTTCCAAAGTTGACCTAACTTTCTTATACCATGAATCTTATTTTTCTCATTTAACACATGTTCTGTAAAAGTGGTTTTGAATATTGCAATATTCATCAAGTTCCTTTTTCTACTTAGTTCATCTGCAACCCTTCTTTCCTTACCTTTGATATATTCTATCTCAAAATCATACACTTAGGAATTCTAACCATCTTATTTTTCTTGAATTTAAGTGAGGTTGTGTGAAAATATATTTGAGTACTTGATGGTCATTTCTTAACTCAAAGGGCTTCCCTAGGAGATAATGTCTCCATTTTTGAAGAGAAAGAACAATGGATATTAGTCCCAAATCATGTGGTACATGGTTTACTTTTTGACTCTTTAATTTCCTTGATTCATAAGCTACCACACCTTCATTTTTAATAATTACTCCACATAGACCTTCAATGTAAGAATCTATCAAAAATAAGAATTGTCCATTTGGATCTGGAACCTTTAAGATGGGTCAATGTAGGATCATGCGGGTCTAGACTAGGCCCGTAAGTGGCAATGAAAATTCAAAAACATAGAGTTAGGAAACTTGACGTAAAAATTTGAATAGGTTATTAACATAATTTGAAAAATATGTAGCAAAAAAAAAATACAGCAAATTAAATGTAGCTTCTAAGATACTAGTCCTCTTTTGAAAAAAAGTAAATGTATTTGGTGAAATTTTAAAATTTCAATATAGTAATGAATTTTTAGGAAAAAATGAAAAGCAGGTGTATGTTTGACCAACCTAGGTACAAGAAAAAACAAATATATATTTTTTGAAAATTTCAATATAAAGGCATATGCCTATATGTGCCACATTTTTTTTATAATTATTTTGCAAGTAAATAATTAGTTATGATTTTTTTATTAGAATTTTTTTTAAATATTAAAACTTATTTGTTTGACCACCGTAACTTGGTCAAAAAATTATGAAAAATAATTTTTCTTTCTTTATCCCATAGAATAGGAAGCATAGAATGTGTCACATCTTTTTGGTTCAAAAAATGTGAAATCATTTGAAAATTATAGACTTTATCAATCAACCTATCAATCAGGGCTTTAGTTAGAATGCATGTAGAAAACCAAAAAAAAAAAATCTATTTAATTCCAAATAAGTCATATCTTATATTGGTGGAAAGATGACAATTTTATCAATAAGCCCTTTTTTTGTTTCATTAAATTTGGATAAAAAAATGGTCATCAACCACTTTTTGGTGATATCACCACATTTTGAACCTCATGATCTTGCACTCACCCAGATAAGTTTTGTGGTCATTTTTTCCTTCAAAACTTGGAAATCCCCATTACATTATTTAATCCACAAGAATTTCTTGCCATTTTTTGTAATGAATTGTTTGGATTTGTAATTTTTGAAAATCCTTCCACAAATCTCCTATAGTATCCAACAAGCCCCATAAAACATTTTACCTCTAATACATTCTTGGGAATTGGTGATTCTCCTACTGGTTTTATCTTATTTGGATCTACTATTATTCCATATTTTGAAATGATGTGAGCTAAGTAATGGATTTTATTATCAACTAATACATATTTTGATAATTTCCCATACAACTTATGTTCTCTCAACCTTTGCATAACTAAGTGAAGATGTATTAGGTGTTCCTCCTGATTTTGGAATAAATTAAGATATCATCTACAAAGACTAAGACAAATCTATTCAAGCAATCATGGAACATGCTACTCATTAAGTTTATAAAGGTAACTAGAGCATTAGTCACACCAAAAGGTACAATTGTAAACTCAGTATGCTCATACCTTATTCTTGTAGTGATAGAAAATGCATCCCTTACATTTTCTCACTTGTTTGGGCCCTCCTAGTTAATTTGGATGTAATTGTGACTTAATTTAGTGTTGTAAAATGTATTTATTTACACTTTCACACTTATTTATGGATCCTTTAATTAATTGAGCTTAATTATGCCTTAATTGGCCCTTTAATTCATTTTCTAAGCCTATTTAATTACATTTTCTAAAGAGGAAACCTGACATTCATTAATGCCTAAACATAACACTTTACCTTAAGAAATGTGTGTCTTAGGTTTAGGGACCTAGGACCCATTTTCCCATGGGAAAATGGGCCCTCCCTTGACATTAGGACCTAAATTTAAATTATGTTTTTGGTGGTATTATAACATATTCAAATATGTGATTCAATGTCAACTTGTGATATTTGAATTTAAGGAAATTGATGATACATACCTATAAATATAAGGTTATTTCATTATGTTTCACCTAAGATTTTCAAGCTAGCAATTTTCAAGATCCAAGAGAGAAATTCAAGACAATTTTGGAGAACTTTAAAGGAATTCAAGAGCATATTTATCAAGTTTTATTGCATCAATAAAACTACAATTATCATATCAAAGTCTTCTTGTATCATGCATGCTTTTGGAGCTAATATGGTGATGTGCATTTAATGATCCAATCAAGCATTGAAAGCACTATTTCAAGCAAGATTTAAGTTAAAAATCTACATCCATTGAATCCATTTCATGCAAGTTGCATATTTACATTCCAAGGTTTATTCAAGGGTTTTTTGAGTGATAACATTGCCTTGTTCATTCCCTCTTTCATGCATTTATTCAATTCAAGGTTTGATTACCAAAACAACATTTGACCAAGGAAAACCCCCATTCACCAAGAACAAATAATTTTTCCCTCTCATGTTGTGTTTGTAGATCGAGGTGGAAGAAAGCTTGAACATCTCTTAGAGACAAAAAATTGAAGAAGCTGACAAAGTTTTAAAAGTTATCATAAAAGTTGTCGTCTCATGGAAACTTATCTAGAAAATTTATCTTTGACATTCTGACACTGCCTGTAATGCCCTGCCACGCAACCTAAAAGGAAAATTAAAATATCTAACATTAAAGGAGCATTTTTTTTTAAAGTAACTTTCATGAACATAATATTAGCATATAACACTTGAGATGAAACTATACATGTACAACATATAACAAAGTCCCTTGGGGTTACATGACTGTATTACTTTGTGAATCAACATCTTTACATTACATGAAAGATAAGCATACACTAGTATCCATAAGCTAAGAATTAAGGACAATACATTTATAACATGAAGATGCATTACAAAAATATTACATTAATACAGCGTTGCTTCCCATCATGAATTGGGAATAGTAAAATAACATGGATGAATACATCTAGAACGTATGAATACAAAGTTCCATAACAAGATCCAACACTAGTACATCTTAGGAGTCAGTGTAATAGGTAAAACTCTTCAAAACTCAAACAATGTTGGGGGACCCAATGGGGTGCATAGCATATTCCACCCAACCACGTGGACTCGAAGGCCCACCCCCTGTATTAGGAGATGACAAGAAAGACCCCTGATGATAACCATCAATGAAACAAGGATTATAATAAGAAACAAAAATAACATTTAAGGCAACCTCCAACACAAGAAACAACCAACACAAGATGTAATCAACATATGAAATAACCAACACAACATAAAAAAGCATCAAAAAACATATGAAAACACCCACTTCCAAAGGCTCAAGAACAACAAGAGGGGAAACAATAGCATACAAGGTTGTCAAAGAGTGGAGTGTCATCGCATAGGTGTTATGGGTTACCCTGGCGTAACCTTCCAAGGCTACCGGATCACCTTGGCTACCTCTACCGGCCATTGGACCCCCATGCCACTATGCGGGATCAACATACCTTGCAAAATTACCATGCAAAGGAAAGGAATTTTATCTTTCCATTCCAAGCCTTCCCACTCATCCCAAGTCTAAACAAGCACTTGAGCCCATGAGTGAGGTTGCATTATCTAGATTAATGTGAGATACTACCTAAACCCCCTAATTAATTAATTAAGTTATCACTCGATTAAACTCACAAGGGTTACCCTGGACTAGCCACTTTGGGCATCAGACCCCCATTATGAGCCACTCCCCCAACAAACAACAATATCTCAAAATCATAAATGGCACACCAACTTGCACAAGTAACCAAATCCAACTAATAACTGCATCAGGTGATGCATGCACCATCTCACACTAGAACGAACTTCAAAGTAATGAAAACCACATTCAAGCGGAAGGATCAAGCCACATAAGAACAAATCAAGTGTAAAGGTCAACCATCATCAAAGTAACAAAATCATAAAACCACCCACTTCTGAATGAAACAACATAAAACTAAAATAAGTACATCAAGATTGATATGGGTTATGCAAGATGGACCCTCCTAGGTCACCAAACCCCACACCAACCCTTGCAAGTAATAATAATATCCCCTCTATCCTCTGGAAGACTCACAAATGCTAACAAAAGGGCTCCATACCAAAGCAATGTCAACAACAACAAGATCCCAATGAACTATTTCCAATCCTCCATTTACAAGGTAAATACATTATTACAAATAAATCACAACACAAGTTCAATAAGTGAAAACTCCATAATCAAGATACCTCAAAAGGAAGACATGCCAGAATAAAATTATCAAGAATCCACCAAAAGTACCAATAGTAGCATCAATCATCGAGCATCTGAGTGAGACCTCTATTTCCTCCATACAAGTTACCTGACTACTATAACCACACCACATACAACTTGGCTAATAAGAGACTAAAACAAAAGAACACAACAACCACGACATCTACTGCTATCAATAAACATTATTTCCATTCACTTGACAAAAGACATTATCCTGTCATCACAATAAAATTCAAGAAGATATAACTTTGTAGGACCACTAAAATCAATTGTTAAAGTCATTGACACCACAAAATTATAAAAAAAAATTAAGATAACATTGATCTATAAGTCAATCACCAAATCATTTAAAATGGGTTTACTTAGTCCACTCAAATATGCTTTCCAAAATTTAAAATCAACTATAATATAATTTACAAGGAAACAAACATTCATTCATCATGATATATGCATGTCAACTTTCTTTCATTATTTATTTTCTATCTACGTATGGATTAATTCATGGATATATATATATATATATATATATATATATATATATATATATATATATATCACATATGAAAATAGAAAATCAAACTCATAAACATATATTTACATGAGTACACATACTTATAAAATATAACACAATAACATAGGTTTAAGGGTGCATGCAATAATACATAACCAAATGCTATTCTCTATAGGGTTGTAAGAGAAGATTTGCAATTTGAACCTCAACCATATTGAATAATTAGTCTATTCTTTGTATCATTGAGTACTATTCCCAATTCCCACTCATCTAACATATTCCTTTTTTCCCCTTTCATCTATATTTCTATTAAAATACTATTTATCTATATAAAAGTAATCCAAATTCCTTAGACATTTTACATATCATAATCTACAATTAATTCACTCTTTCAACTAAATTAATAAATAAAAATAATCCAAAATAATGTAACATCAACTTTTCAACTCTCCAAATGCTAAATCTACATAGAATTACTAATAGACACTCAATTCACATTTTATTCTTCTGAATCATTTCCAATTAGGTCAGGTGACTCTCCTAGGTATTCTATCAAAAAAATTTAACAAGAATTTCCTTTATAATTTCCATCATGCTATCCATGATAAAGCAACCAAGTAGAAGAGCCTACCCACAATACTTTTAATGCAAACTATTTCTAATGAAGTGCTTTATCCAAAAATTGCAGTTGTACTATATCCTTCATCACCACTACTAAGAATGATTCGCTATAGGCAAAGAATGAACTAGTGGATCTACTCAATGATAACTAATTGACTATAAGTAACTTGATCAACTAGATTTAATTTTTATGCCATAAAAACAAAAACCTCATCAAGATAAGTTTTTCTATAATAAGGGTTTAGTCAAGCCACAACGCCTATGACTCTCCTAAGACATAAAGATATTCTTAACTCAAAATTGAGATATTGAACAATTTAGAAGAATTGTCTTCCATGCTTATCTTGGCTGAACTATATATTCCAATATACAACTTTTCTTATGGAATCCTTACTATTCATTCTACTAAGAGCAATCTTGAAATTAAAAGTCTACTATAATCTAATTTAAAGATTATATATGGAATTTAACTTCCTTTTAAACCCATGAATGACCATGATGCAAGCCTATAATGAATGTACTTAATAGATTAAACTAAAACCTATATCAAGTTTGATATCTTCTCATAAAATCTTGTAAGTATCATGAAGACACTATTTGAAGAGAAATTTTCAGCCATGACTATTTTCCTAAAATTGTTGGGGCAAATCTCATCGTGGCTAAATGGATTCTAGCATGTTGAAGAGGGTCAAAGCAAGGTATGGGAGAGAACAACTCGGTAGTTGAAGGCAACGAGGTACACTCCATATTCAAGGCTTGTGCTTAATGTGGCAGATGTGTTGATTGTCAATGGTGTAAAAAGGATTACTTAAACCTTTAAAATTTTCTATTTTATTCAAGTGCTTCAGCTATGATAGGTTGAAAATGCAATTAGGAAGATTATTTAAACCTCTACAACATTATATTTTCAAATGTTGCAGATATGACAAGTTTCCAAAGAATTAGGGAGGTTATTTATGTTGTGAGGGTAGGGGTGCAATAAAACACAAAGTCACTACTGCGACAAGATGGATAGAGCATAAACACATAGAATATGCATAGAGGCAGTGAATTGTCAGCAAGCCAAAACAAACAGATATTAACTTTGCATATATTCCATATTTGTTTCATAATACAAAAACTCAAAGGACATGCTCTACTTACAATGCAAAGAGAAACATAAACTAACTTGGGAAAATGTCCAATACAAAAGGTGCTACACTCACACTGAAATATACAAGATGGTACAATCTAGTAGCTACAGCTAACAATGTGTTTTGTCTGCTAAAACATTCCTTGTACTGTTGCTATTACTAATTCTATGCTGAACATTCTCCACTTCATCTGCTACTGCAGGTTCTTCACTTCAATACAAAAAAATCTTGACTTCTTGCTTACTTTTAATAGTTGTAAAGACATACCTTTTGTCTTGACTTGTTTCAAGCTCATGAGAATGAGTGCTTAGTTTCAAATTTCAAATTTACCTAATTTCATTAATTGTTGCAAGTATGTTGTGGCTATTACAAGCCCAAAAATAAGCATTCCTTTTCAAATTCAAAAATACCTACCAAAATTTAATGCTGATGATATATGTTAAAGAAAGCTGATGGTCTTCAATTTGACATGGGGTTGACTTGGAAAAATCTGCTAATTATATTCCAACACTCCCCCTTAATCTGCAAGTTAGTTGACAATCTATTGATTCCTTCCAGAGCTGATCTCTAAAGCTATCCAAATTGCTAAGCCTATCTCTTAGGAATTCAAAGTTGTCCTTTGGCAATGCCTTGGTGAAGATATCAACGAGCTATTGCTCAGATTTGTAATACTACAATTCAATCTCACCTTGTTATACCAACTCCCTTATGAAGTGATAACGAATATCAATGTGTTTTCTTCATCCGTGGAAGACCAGATTCTTTGTCAAAGCTATGGAGGACACATTGTCACAATGATTGATTGTGTTGCCAACTTATTGTTGCTCTAATCTACAAGGATCCTCCTCAACCAAATAGCCTGACATGCTACTACATTTGCTGCTATGTATTATTCTTTTGTTGTGTTGAGAGAGACAATCGACTGTTTCTTTGATGCCTATGAGATTGCACTTGATCCCATGTTGAAGACATACTCTGATGTGCTTTTCCTATCATCCATATTTCCTGCCCAATCACTTTCTGTGAACAAATCCAACTTGAACTCATTAGATGTTGCATACAAAATGCCATATCCTATTGTTCCATTGGCATACCTCAAGATCCTCTTTCCTTCTTTCAGATGTGAGGCCTTAGGTTCCTCCATGAACCTAGATATCAAGCTTACTGCATACATTAAACCAAGTCTAGTTGATATTAAGTAAATCAAACTTCCAACCATGCTCTTGTAGAGGGTTGTGTTCACTTCCTTACTGCTGTCATTCTTATGCAGTTTCAGACCTGTTGTTGTTGGTGTGGCTATAGGTTTGTTGTTCTGCATTTTGAACCTTCTTAAAATATGTTTGGCATAGTTAGCTTGTGAAATAAAAATTCCATGCACTATTTGTTGACATTGTATCCCAAGAAAATACTTCAACAAGCCTAAATCTGTCATCTCAAATTCATTTTTCATCACCTCTTTAAAACAAAAAATTTTGTTGTCACTATTACCAGTAAAAATTAGATCATCTACCTAAAAAATATCAATTAAGATATCACCTTCAGCTGATTTGATGTAGAGTGAGGGCTCACTGCTGCTCTTGCTAAATCCATTTCTCAAAAAATAGGAGTCTTTTGCTATACCATGTCTAAGGTGCTTGTTTTAGCCCATAAAGATCTTTCTGGAGCCTATACACTTTGTCCTCTTGCCCTAGGACTTCATAGCCAGGTGGTTGCTCCACATACACTTCCTCCTTTAGAACTCCATTCAAGAAGGCTGATTTTACATCCATCAGCGACACTTTCCACTGATGTTGTGCTGCAATTGCTATCACTATCCACATTGTTTCCAGCCTTGCAACTGGTGCATATGTCTCATCATAATCAATATCAGGCTGTTGTTTGTAACCTTTCACAACTAGCCTTGCCTTGTGTCTTTCAATTTTCATTTATGCAGTACAATTGATCTTATAGACCCACTTCACTCCAATCAATTGCTTACCCTTAGGAAAATCAATCAACTCCCATGTTTGATTTCTCTCTATAGCATCCAATTCTTCATCCATGGCCTTACACCATTTCTCTTCTTTTATTGCTTCCTCAAAGTATGTTGGATCACCATAGGAGAATAGTGTAAAATCCAAGTTCTCATCAAAATCAACATGTTGTGTGCTATCATAGATCTCCCTCACACTCTTTGTTTTTCTTGGCATCAATGATACAAGTGTAGGATTTGAGTTTGCTTTTGAGCTGCTGCTACTTTGACCTCTAGAGCTACTGTATTGTTGATTGTTAGAGCTACTGTTCTATTGAATTCTGGAGTTGCTTGTCTGTTGTCTCTGCTAAACACTTGTAGAATTACTATTCTATTGTAGATCACCAGAGCTATTATTTTCCAATGCTCTACAATGGTTTCTTGCTAAGCTATTTCTCTCTTGAGCTCCCCCTATGTTGCTATCATCTGCAACTTCTTCATCATCAAGGGGTATTGTAACATAAATACCCATGGTGTCATCCACCGTTCCATCCCATGCTTCATTTTCAATAAATATAACATCCTTGTTGATTACTACTTTCTTGTTGATGGGATTGCATAACTTGTATGCTTTTGACTCGTCACTATAGCCTATGAAGATGCACTTTTCTCCTTTATCATCAATTTTTTTCTTCTCTTTTGGCACAAGTGCATATGCCACACACCCAAATAACCTTAAGTGCTCAAAACTCCATTTTTTGTTTGTCCACACCTCTTGTGGAATCCTATCATGGATAGCTTTTTTGGGGCACCTATTCAGTATATAGATTGTTGTTGCTACAACTTCTCCCCAAAATATGTGTGACAACCATTTTGCTTTTAGCATACTTGCCACCATGTCTTGAATGGTCCTATTCTTCCTTTCTTCCACTCCATTTTGATGTGGGGTATACCTTGTTGTAAATTGTTTGTGAATGCCCTTATTCCTACAAAAATTTAGAAATTCATTGGAGATGTACTCTCCCCCTCTATCTATTTTAAGGGCTTTGATATAGTGACCACTCTCCTTCTCAACTACTGCCTTAAACCATTTAAACTTCTCAAAGGCTTTTGATTTATTTTTCAAGAAATAGACCCATATTTTTCTACTATAGTCATTTATAAAAGTCATCAAATATGTATTTCCAACTAAAGTGGGGGTTTTCATGGGTCCACATAAATCTGAGTGCACTAATTCGAGATGTGCTTTTGCTCTCCTAGAATACCTAGATTGAAATGGTTGCCTATGTTGTTTTCGTAAAATGCAAGCCTCACACTTGCCATCACGTTTTACAATTGATGGTAAACCCCTAACCATTCCTTTTCTAGACAATAAACTCAAACTTGAAAAGCTTAGATTCCCATAACTTAAATTCCATAGTTTGGATGGGTCTTTGATGACTATCTTCAAAGCAAACTATTGTTCAACTGCTGACTATTGTGCAATTGTTGTGAGTGATGGCAAACAATGTTGTTGTTAAGGGTTTTCTATTCCTATTGCAGGTCACACTATGTGCATCCTGAGAGGAAACATTTTGTTTCTCATCATTTGCACTGCAACCATCACTCTTTTGCTACCTCCTCTATCAAATATTTTGCATTCTCCATTCTCCATCAGGATTTTGTAACCATTTTGGACCATTTGTACAATGCTCAATAAATTATGCTTTATGCCAGGAGCATAATAGACATCCCAGATTTGCTACTTCTCACCATTCTTTGTTTGGATGTTGACAACACCTCTTCTAATGATGGGAAACTTCTCATCATTTCCCATTTTGATTTTTTTTTTATACTGTTATCTATGGAGGAAAATATGTTCTTGTTACCACTCATGTGTTTGCTACATCCACTATCCAAGTACCATACTTCATCATTGTTGCGTTCAAGAAGGTTGCAAACAATGAAAACATTTGATTGTTTGTCATTTTCAACTTTGTTCTTACTTACCACATTAGCATTTTGGCCTCCATGGTCATGTTGCTTATTTCTACATTCACTAGCATAATGGCCATATTTGTGATAGTAATAACACTACACATTACTTTTGTCAGACCTCTAATTCAAGCTAATGTTCTTCTTCTAGTACTGGTTTGCTGACTGTTAGCTACTTGGTTCCTCTATACTGTCAAAACCTCCTCTTCCAGAATTGCTTCTTCCTCTACCTCTTTGACCTCTACCTCTATTGTTTATTCATCTTCCTCGACCTCTTGCGTTGGTCTAAGCTTTGAATGCTTTCTCTAAGGAAGGAGCAGATCTATTCAACCACTACTCATGGGTATGTGGTGAACCCATCAGCTCATCTATAGTCATTTGAGACAAGTCTTTTGCCTCTTCAATAGCAATGGCTACATAGTCAAACTTAGTAGGAAGACTTCTTAGGATTTTCTTAACAATCCTTTGCTCTTCCATTGTTTCTCCATTAACTCTCAACTAATTTACCAAGGTGGAGACTTTGGTGTGGAAATCTAAAATAGACTCATTATCCTTCATTTGTAGAGTCTCAAAATTTATTCTCAAGAGCTGCAACTTAGCTAACCTCACTTTATCAATCCTTTTATAACTATTTTGCAATATATCCCAAGCTTGTTTTGCATAGTTTGTTGTTGCAATACATGGGAAAATAGCCTCACTCGAGGCTACCTCAATCAAGCTGAGGGATTTTTCATCCTTCATTCGAGTCTCCTTCAACTAATTTTTTTGTGCATTTGAAAGGGTTACAAATGCATTTGGGTCTATGATATCATTGAAACCATTTCTCAAATTTGAGAAGACTAAACAATGCCAAGATAACCTAGGGCTTTACCAGAGACACCCACAATAAACATACTGCCCAGAAAAATAGGGCTCTGATACCACTTGTTGGGAGGGAAGGGGTGCAATAAAACACAAAGTCACTGCGATGACATGATGGACAGAGTATAAAACAGACAGAATACACATAGAGGCAATGAATCGGAAACAAGCCAAAATAGATAGATATAAAATTTTCATATATTCCATATTTGTTTCATACTACAAAATGTGAGAGGACATGCTTTGTTTACACTACAAAGGTAAACATAAACTAACTTGGACAGATGTCCAATACAAAAGGTGCTACACTCACACCAAAATATGAAAGCTACTACAATCCTGTAGCTATGGCTAACAATGTGTTGCATTTGCTAAAACATTCCCTATGTTGTTGTTACTAATTCTATGCTAAACATTCTCCACTTCGTATGCTGCTGTAGGGTCTTCACTTCAATACAAAAAATCTCGACTTCTTGCTTACTTTCAATGGTTGCAAAGACATACCTTTTTGTCTTGACTCTTTTCAAGCTCATGAGAATGAGTGCTTAGTTTCAAATTTCAAATTTACCTAATTTCATTAATTGTTGTAGGTATGCTATGGTTGTTGCAAGCCCAAAAATAAGCACTCCTTTTCAAATTCAAAAATACTTACCAAAATTTAATGCTGACGATATACGTTGGGGCAAGCTAATGGTCTTCAATCTGACGTGGGGCTGACTTGGACAAATCTGCTGACTACAAAATATTATATTCCAACAATTTAAATCTATACACCCTACCATGCTCAAGCATCACCATTGCAGCAGGTTGCAAAAGGAATCAGGGAGCTTATTCAAATGTCCACTCCCTTCTATGTTTGAGTGATGCAGTTGTGATAGATAGTCAAAGGAATCAATGGGGCTTATTTAATCTACATAGCCTACCATGTTTAGGCGCAAAAACTATGGTAGGTAGCTAATGGGATCAAGGAGGTTATTTAAACGGTGAATTTTTTTTTATTTTTAAGTGCTACAGTTGTGATAGATTAGCATACACAACTCTAAATAGTCAAAATGCCATTCAAATCTCTAGATTCATAACTCACATTAATTGGCCTGAATCATATATTAAATAGTTTATCCAACATAATGCATTATGATAAAACTATATATATATATATATATATATACATATACATAGTTTTATCATAATTTTTATAAGATCAAATACCAATGAGAGAATTTATATTAAAATCCCCTTACACAATCAGTGAAGGATTTTAGAAAAAATTCTATATTCTCTGTTACAAGAATGGACTACAACCAAAGTATTTCTACTCTTGACAAGCTACTTTTAACTTCCAAGGTCTGAGTTCTCCTAAAAATCTAAAATTACTAAGGGCATGCCTTACGCCATCGACTAGATGGAGGTATGCACAAAAAAATATACAAAACTATTTTAGGGGAGTGTCATCGAATACCAAAGTATGCATCAAACTACACATACCAAAAGGATAGTATAGTTTTCAAAACACGCAATATATATTATTGAATCTACATCGAGGGTGGAATCCAAAGAACCCAATTTATTGGTATGAAATAATGGGAAATTTTCAAGAAAAAGAAGTTACACTGCAGAGGTGTAGGTTTAAGAGTATATCCAAATTTATATGGACATTCAATATAGCTTATATAACATATGTTATAGTTATCTAATGATCAGATTGATGAGATTACAAGAAAACCACATGCCATAAAAACTAATACTTTGCATTCACAAGAAAAGAGATGAAGAAACTCAACTTGGAAAATGCATACATAGCTCACCTTCTTTCTAAAATAAATTACATGAAAGAAAAGAGAAAATACCTTGAAGAAGAATGACTAGAGATCAGTGGAGCAGACTATTCACTGAATATGAGTCAAGGTCATCGAACAAAATTAGCCACTCCCATAGACAAAACCATTGATGGTTTGCATTAAGGACTATCTATCAAAATGAATATTTCTATTTCTTGATGGAAATCGTCTCTCCCCCATCATCCCCATCCCCCTCATGACTTAAACCTTTTTTTTATTCATTATTCTAGATTCAGAGTAAAGCCAGTGCAACATGTGCAAAATGTACTAGACAACTGGAAATTAGTACAGATTAGTTACAAAACATCCAATGCGTGCTCTCCTTTAGATACTTGTCACTTTTTTCCTCATAAGTGGTTACAAAATCATTAAATACAAATGCTTAAATATAATTCTTGAGTGACATGGTGAGGCATTGCATTATTTATCATTTATTATGGCTCTTAATAAATATATTTATATTTATCTCAATTTATTTAGATCAAATAAGAGCCTAAATTAATATTTTATTTATTCACCAATTATTATTTATTAATTATATCATCTTCAACTTGAATTGTAATTATATAATAAATATTTATTTACTTATCACTTACACCTTATAAATTTAATAATTTTATTTAATACAAGTTCCCAAAGTGAAAATGCCAAGCAAAACCACGAATACAAGGATGGACCAAACAACAGTGAGAATCATAGAGGGGCATCACATCCTCCCCCCTTAAGATTCGACTTACTCCTAGAAGTTGCAGGGTTAAAGAAAATGTATACAAATGAAAACAACATTAACAACCATAACATCGCGACCTATTCAAATAACGAAAAACACCCATCCAACAACTATCAAAACATGAAACCCATACTGAAGGGTTGCAGAGTGGGGGTACTCATCCTCATCGAAGATGATGGAAAAGTTGGGGAAGCTTCTTGTCAACTCCATATTCCACATCATACCTATTGGGTTTTATGAGGCTCGCCCAATCCTTCTAGAGCAGGTGGAGTTGAGGCTTGGTACCTACAATCCTACATAAAAGCAACCGTTGTGTACAACATATTTATCAAATTAACCTAGTGTAGAGGCAACCGTCGTGTTGTATGCCTCTCATGAATGAGTGATACAACATTGTCCTTCTACACACTACAATGAGAGAGATATCATAAGCATCATCAATATCATTTACCATCCAAACCTAGTATTAAACCCACATATTAAGCATAATCAATTGATTACCTTCATCATCAAGGCTCAAAGCCGACTACCTGAAACCCACAGACTAGGGTGGCAACATAACACATTAGTACAAAATAATCAAGCTAATTCATTATCAAGACACACATTTCTAGTCAAACATCAATAGGTATTCCATTCTTTTCATTACTCAACACAAAATCTCACTACATAAGTGACATAAGATCATAATTTTTAAGCATTTACAGAAATAGAAACACAATTTATCACTTCAAAACTCACAAAATTTTAGATTAAAACATGCACACATCATATTCCCACTCAATTCACATCATAGGGAACACACCACAAGGAAACACACGGGTAACACAAGGGTCCAAATATGCATTTTCAGTGGGAAGAATATTAGTGCATTGTACACTACACCAAGGGTCCTATCCTTCCACCAGTTCATGTACCTTGGACCAACACCACCTAGAGAACGACTCAAATTACAGGTGACACATACGAAATGGAACAACCTCAAGAGTACAAGCAACTAGGTTGATGTAATGGGCTCATAGTGCCTAGTTTATGAACCTAGGCTCTGATACCATGTGTAATGTCCCACCACACAACCCCAAAACTAAAATATCTAACATTAAAGGAACATTTCTTTTTAAAAGTAATTTTCATGCAAATAATATTAACATACAACACTTGAGATGAAACTATACATGTGTGGCATATAACAAAGTCCCTTGGGGTTACATGACTATATTACCTTTCGAATCAACATCTTTACATTACATGAAAGATAAGCATACACCAATATCCATAAGATAAGAATTAAGGACAATAAATTTATAACATGAAGATACATTGCACAAAGATTATATTAATACAATTTTTCTTCCCATCATGAATTGGGAATAGTACAATAACATGGATGAATACATCTAGAATGTATGAATACAAAGTTCCATAACAAGATCCAACACTAGTACATCTCAAGAGTCAGTGTAATAGGTACAACTCTGCACAACTCAATCAATGTCAGGGGACCCAATGGGGTTCATAGCACATTCCACCTGACCACGTGGATCCGAAGGCCCATCCCTTATGCTAGGAGATGACAAGAAACACCCCCAATGATAACCATAAATGAAACAAGGATTACAACAAGAAACAACAATAACATTTAAGGCAACCTCAAGCACACGAAAAAATCAACACAAGATGTAATCAACATATGAAATAACCAACACAACATAACAAAGCATCAACAAACATATGAAAACATCCACTTCCAAAGGCTCAAGAACAACAAGAGGGGAAACAATAGCATACAAGGTTGTCAAAGGGTGGAGTATCATCGCATAGTTGTTATGGGTTACCTTGGCACAACCTTTCTAGGATATCGAATCACCCTGGCTACCTCTACTAGCCACTAGACCCCCATTCTGCTATGTGGGATCTACCTTACAAAATTCCCATGCAAAGGCAAGGCATTTGATCTTGCCATTCTAGGCTTTCCCAGTCATCCCAAGCCTAAATAAGCACTTGGTCCCATGAGTGAGGTTACATTATCTGGATTAATGTGAGATACTACCCAAACCCCCTAATTAATTAAGTTATCATTTGATTAAACTCACAAGGGTTACCCTAGACTAGCCACTTTGGGTGCTAGATCCCCATTGTGAGCCACTCCCCCAACCAACAACAATATCTCAAAATCACAAATGGCATGCCAACTTCCACAAGAAACCAAATCCGACAAATAACTGCATTAGGTGAGGCATGCACCATCTTATGCTATAAAAAACTTTAGAGTAATGAAAAACACATTCAAGTGCAAGGCTCAAGCCACATAAGCACAAACCAAGTGTAAAGGTCAACCATCATTAAAGCAACAAAATCATAAAACCACCCACTTTCGAATGAAACAACATAAAACTCAAATAAATACATTAGGCTTGATATGGGTTATCCAAGATAGACCCTCCTAGGTCGTTGAACCCCACACCAACCCTTGTAAGTAAGAATAATATCCCCTCTATCCTCTGGAAGACTCACAAATGCTAACACAAGGATGCCATATCAAAGCAATGTCAACAATAACAAGATCCCAAAGAACTATTTCCAATCCTCCATTTATGAGGTAAATACATTATTCCCAATAAATCGCAAAACAAGTTCAACGAGTGAAAAATCCATAATCAAGATACCTCAAAAGGAAGACACCAAAATAAAATTATCAAGAATTCATCACAAGTACCAATAGTAGCATCAACCATCGGGCATCCGAGTGAGACCTCTATTTCCTCTGCATAGGTTACCCGACTACTATAACCACACCACATACAACTTGGCTAATAAGCAACTACAACAAAGGAACACAACAACCTTGACATCTACTGCTATCAATAAACATTCTTTCCACTCACTTGACAAAACAAATTATCTTGTCATCACAATAAAATCGAAGAAGATATAACTTCATAGGACAACTAAAATCAATTGTTAAAGTCACTGACACCACAAAATTATAAAGAAAATTTAAGATATCATTTGATCTATAAGTCAATCACGAAATCATTTAAAAGGGGTTTGCTTAGTCCACTCAAATAGGCTTTCAAAAATTTAAAATCAGCTATAATATAATTTACAAGGAATCAAACATTCATTCATCATGATATATGTATGTCAACTTTCTTTCATTAATTCTTTTCTATCTACATATGGATTTATTCATATGTCTGTGTGTGTGTGTGTGTGTGTGTGTATACACACACACACACACACACACTATATATATGATATATATATATATATATATGATATATATATATACATATACATATATATACATATACATATACATATATATATATATGTATACACATAAATACATATATATATATATATACAGACATATATATATACATATAAATATATATGTATACATATACATACATATATATACACACACACATATATATATATATATCACATATATGTATATGTGTGTGTGTGTGTATATATATATATATATCACATATGAAAATAGAAAATCAAACTCATAAACATATATTTACATGAGTACACATATTTATAAAATATAACACAATAACATAGGTTTTTAAGGGTGCATGTGCACGAATACATAACCAAACACTATTCTCTATAGGGTTGTAAGAGAAGATTTGCAATTTGAACCTCAACCATATTGAATAATTAGTCTATGCTTTGTATCATTGAGCACTATTCCCAATTCCCACTCATCTAACATATTACTTTTTTCCCCTTTCATCTATATTTCTATTAAAAGAATATTTATCTATATAAAAGTAAATCAAATTTCCTAGACATTTTACATACCGAAATCTACAATTAATTCACTCTATCAACTAAATTAATAAATAAATAAAATCCAAAAGAATGTAACATCAACTTATCAACTCTCCAAATGATAAATCTACATAGAATTACTAATAGACACTCAATTCACATTTTATTCTTCTGAATCATTTCCAATTAGATCAAGTGACTCTCCTAAGTATTCTATCACATTTGTTTAACAAGACTTTCCTTTATAATTTCCATCATGCTATCCATTATAAAGCAACCAAGTAGAAGAGCCTACCCACAATACTTTTAATACAAACTATTTACAATGAAGTACTTTATCCAAAAATTGCAGCCGTACTATATCCTTCATCACCACTAGTGAGAATGATTTGCTATAGGAAAAGAATGAATTAGTGGATCTACTCAATGATAACTAATTGAATATAGGTAACTTGATCAACTAGATTGAATTTTCATGCCATAACAACAGAAACCTCATCAGGATAAGCGTTTCTATAATAAGGGTTTAGAAAAGCCACAAATCCTATGATTCTCGTAAGACATAAGGATATTCTTAACTCGAAATTGAGTGATTGATCAATTTAGAAAAATTGTCTTCCATGCTTATCTTGGTTAAATTATATATTCCAATATACGACTTTTCTGATGGAATCCTTACTATTCATTCTACTAAGAGCAATCTTGAAATTAAAAGTCTACTATAATCCGATTTAAAGACGATCTATGGAATTTAACTTCCATTTTAACCCATGAACGACCATGACACAAGCCTATAATGAATGTACTTAATGGATTAAACTATAACCTATATCAAGTTCGATATCTTCTCAGAAAATCTTGCAAGTATCATGAAGACACCGTTTCAAGAGAAAATTTCAAGCATGACCATCTTCTTAAAATTGTTGGGGTGAATCTCGGGGTGGCTAAATGGATTCTAGCATGTCAAAGAGGTTCAAAGCAAGGTATGGGAGAGAACGGCTTCGCAGTTGAAGGTGACGGGGTACACTCCAGATTCAAGGCTTGTGCTTAATGTTGCGGTTGCGTTGATTGTCAATGGAGTCAAAAGGATTACTTAAACCCTTAAAATTTTCTATCTTATTCAAGTGCTTCAACTATGACAGGTTGACAATGGAATCAGGAAGATTATTTAAACCTCTACAACATTCTATTTTCAAGTGTTGCAGACATGACAAGTTGCCAAAGAATCAGGGAGGTTATTTAAATGTATACGCCCTACCATGCTCAAGCGTTGCCACTGCAACAGGTTGCGAAAGGAATCAGGGAGCTTATTCAAATGTCCACTCCCTTCTATGTTTGAGTGTTGTAGTTGTGATAGCTAGCCAAAGGAATCAAGGGGCTTATTTAAATCTACACATCCTACCATGTTCAGGTGCAATAGCTGCGACAGGTTGCTAATGGGATCAAGGAGGTTATTTAAACGGTGACAAAATTTTATTTTTAAGTGTTGCAGTTATGATAGATTGTCAACAACTCCATTGGAAGCAACTAAACCAATGAGACAGATAGCGTACACAACTCTAAATAGTCAAAACACTATTCAAATCTCCAGATTCAGAACTCACATTAATTGGCCTGACTCATATATTAAATACTTTATTTATCATGACGAATTATGATAAAACTACATATATATAATTTTTATAAGATCAAATACCAATGAGAGGAAGAAATGAGAGAATTTAGATAAAAATCCCCTTACACAATCAACAAAGGATTTTAAAACATATTCTAGATTCTCTGTTACAAGAGCGGATTACAACCAGAGTCTTTCTACTCTTGACAAGCTACTTTTAACTTCCAAGGTCCGAGTTCTCTTGCAAATCTCAAATTACTAAGGGCATGCCTTACGCCATCGACTGGATGGAGGTATGCACAAAAAAATATACAAAACTATTTTAGGGGAGTGTCATCGAAGAACAAAGCGGACCAAACATGCATCAAACTCCACACACGAAAAGGACAGTATAGTTTTCAAAACACGCAGTATATATTATGGAATCTACATAGAAGGCGGAATCCAAATAACCCAATCTATTGGTATGAAAGAATGGGAACTTTTCCAGGAAAAAGAAGTTACACTGTAGAGGTGTAGGTTTAAGAGTATAGCCAAGTTTATATGGACATTCAATATAGCTTATATAACATATCTTATAGTTATCAAATGCTCAGATCGATAAGATTACAGGAAAACCACAGGCCATAAAAACTAATACTTTACATTTGCAAGAAAAGTGATGAAGAAATTCAACTCTACAAACACATACATAGCTCATCTTCTTGCCCAAATAAATTACATGAAAGACGAGAAAATACCTTGAAGAAGAATGACTAGAGATCAGTGGAGCAGACTATTCACCGAATATGAATCAAGGTCATCGAACAGAAGCAGCCACTCCCACAAACAGAACCATTGATGGTTTGCATCAAGGAATGTCTATCAAAATGAATATTTATGTTTCCTGATGGAAACCGTCTCTCCCCCATCATCCCCCGCCCCCTCATGGCTTAAATTTTTTTTTTTATTTCTTTTTCCTAGATTCGAAGTAAAGCCAGTGCGATGCATGCAAAATGTACCAAACAAGTGACAATTAGTACAAATCAGTTACCAAGCATCCAATGCATGCTCTCTTTCAGATACTTGTCATTTTTTTCCTCGCAAGTGGTTACAAAATCATTATATGCAAATGCCTAAATATAAATATTGAGTGACATGGTGAGGCATTGCATTGTTTATCATTTATTATGGCTCTTAATAAATATATTTATATTTATCTCAATTTATTTAGATCAAATAAGAGCCTGAATTAATATTTTATTTATTTACCAATTATTATTTATTAATTATATCATCTTCAACTTAAATTGTAATTATATAATATACATTTATTTACTTATCACATATACCTTATAAATTTAATAATTTTATTTAATGTACAATAAGTTGCCAAAGCGAAAATGTCAAGCAAAACTATGAATACAAGGATGGACCAATCAATAGTGAGAATCTCGGAGGGGCATCACACTACCACTTGGAAAAATTGGAAGATTTATATCTATATCAAAGGCTCCTAAAAGTTGTAGAATATCCTTGACAATGAACCCATTCGCCCCTAGGCGAATGAGTCTTGGTTAGCCTTTAGAAACTGACTTTTGGTGAAAGGTACACTCAAATATTCCCTTCTTTGATCTACAATTTGGTTGTAGGTTCTATCAATATTCAGTTTAATCTTTTTGTTTCAAGTGTTAAATTTCATTTTGGTGTTAATTTACTACTTTTAGTTTTTCTCCCCAAAGTTTTGTTTGACCTTGACCCTCATCCTTCAAGGATAAGGAAAGTTGTAGATTCACATCTTGAGGTGACACACCTAAGGGTTGCAAGTCAATTCTTTGTGTGCATCTCATTTCCTAATGAAATAAATGATAATAGTTCTATCTATTATCATTTTGGTGAACCCCTTATTTTAAAAACCAACATATTTCTTCTTTGTTTCATTTTGGTGAACTTGACATTTGAGCATTGTAATTTTTTAATTTTGGAGTCCATTTTCAAACCTAGATCTATATTTTCATTCATTTGCATTTCATTGCATTTAATTTAATCTCATTTAGGGTTGCTTAACTTGCATTAGTTTACATCTCATTTGTGGTTTTAGGATTAAATTTTTGCATCTTTTAAAATCTAAAAATTTTATAAAAAAATCATTTCACGTAGTGTTTACATAACATTACATCATCATTCATTTACATTTGAAAATTGAATCAAAATTGTATATCAAATTAGGTCTCCTAGTTTTTCATTTATCACTATTTTGCATTTGCATTTAGACTTAATTTTATATAAAATTCAAACTATAATCACTTGTCTCAATCTAAAATATGAAACCATAAGAATCAACTCAAAAAATCTATAAATTCATTTTTCAAAACCCTCAATTAGGACCCATTCAACTATGGGCGAATGAGTCCCTGATTAGGGATTTTCCCTACATTTTTGGGCATTAAAATCTTTGTTTATGTATTCTGCTTTGTTGTCTTCAGTTTGTTGTTACAAGTTTTAGAATTTTTTAATCTCAAATTAATCATATTAAGCTTCCTTTGATAAATTTAGTGCATTGTATGAATTCAAAATTGCATTTGCAATACATCAATTTTTTAGGTTTTTACATAGCATAATTAGAAAATTATCTTGTTTGAAATCTAAAAATTGCTTTTACATATTTGCATTTCCACAACTAATGTGCATTATGTCAAAATAATGGTTGCTAATGTACCATAAGAGAACGTACAAAGGATAGATGAAGAAATAGAAAAATTGCAAAACTTTGTGACTTCTAAAAACATTTTTAGTAGCGTCATTCTTGCTTTCGATAATGTGAGGGAAATGCTAGAAAATGAACATGGAATAGAAATATTGCATAGCCTAACCTTCATTATTAGTGATCACACGAAAAATAATGTGAGTAATCTTATGCCTAATCATAATATTTCCTTTGTCAAAGATAGTGAAACAAAGAATGATGTGATGAATTTTGACACAGATGATGATAACACAAATGATAATGAGGAAGACTCTATAAAATATATGGTTTGATTTATTGAAGTTAAAAATCTTAAGGTTAAAACTAATATGCCCCTTGACATTTCATTCTCACAAAATGACATAATTAAAAATGCACCTAATGGTCCTCTTTACATAGCTGGAAGAATCAATGACAAACCTATTAATGGGATATTAATTGATTCCATGTATGTAGAGAATGTGACCATTGAAGAATTCTTATTTTTGCATGAGCTTTATCAAAATATATATGAAAAACTGAAAGCATGGATCAAAACACATAATGGTTTTGCTTGCCCTACGATAGGTTTGATAAATCTTCCTTTAAACATTCGACTGAAATAATTAAATGTCTCATTCACCATCATCTTGACTTTGGACCAATTTTGTGTGAATTTAGGCTACCCATGGCTTTGCTCCATGAATTTGATCCTGTTGTTTGTGCATAAATGTTTAAATTTTTTGGACATTTGGCAATGAGATCTTTACTGTGTGCAGCATAAAAAAATTAGCCCTTTTTCATGCTTAGTTTGGGAATGAAAAATTAATGATAGAATGGACTTAATTGTACCTTATTTAGGGTATTGTAAAGTGTTTTCTTACACTTCCACACTAATCTAGAGATTCATTAATTAATTAAGGTTAATTAGAGCTTAATTCTCATATTTAATTCAAATCCAAGCCTTATTTATTGTATTTTTTTAGGGACAAATCCTAACACTCATTAATAATGTTGCATAAAACTTAATTTGGAAAGGTTTCAATCCTAGGATAGTGACCTAGGACCCATTCGACACCTAGAAAATGGGTCCCCACTATGTCCTAGGACCCCCTTTTGGCATATTATTTCACCTTCCCAAAACTTGGTCCTAGAAAATTGTGCTAGGACCCATTCACCCAAGGTGGCAAATGGGTCCTCCTTACTTAGGAAAACCATTTTAAACTTATTTATGGTGGAATTTTAATGATTTTGAATTATAAATCTAATTTCAGCTTGTGTTATTTGAATTTTGAGATTAAATCTTAAGATAAGTATAAATATAAGATTATTTCACATAGTTTCACCTAGCAAGTTTACAAGACATCCTAAGAGTTCACAAGAGAATTATAGAGCATTCAAGATCATTTCAAGAGAATTCAGAGGAAGATTATCAAGGTTTTATTGCAGCAATTCAAGATCATATCATCATGTCAAAGCCATAGTGCATTAAGCATGTTGTTGAGCTAAAGTTGTGATTTAGTATTTAAGATCCATTTGTAAGAATTGTTTCACATCTAATTCAAGATCAAGATCTACATTCTTCATGGCCATTTCATGCTAGATTGTTGATTTACATTCCAAGATTGCATCCAAGGTATCATTATTTCATGTTTGATGTTTCATGTTCATGCTTCTTTATTTCATCACAAGGTTTAATCACCCTATTCACTAACAATCAAAAAAAAATCTCCTCTTTAATGTGTGATTGCAGGTTTTAGGTTGAAGATCAAGTGGAGATTAAAAGTTGCAAAATTGTCAAGATTGAAAAGTTGCAAAAGTTGTAATCCATCTTGCAAGATCATGGAAAGTTTCCTACAAAATTAATTTATAGCTTTCGAGACTTGGTCACTTGGGAGCTAAAAGTGGAGGCATTGAAGAAGAAAACCCATAAATTAGTTTATAGAAACCCTAGCATGGACCCATTCACCACCTTGGGCGAATGAGTCCTTAATGACCCCTGAAACAACACTTTTTCAACAAGGTACACATTGTTTCAACATCTTAAAACCTTCCTTATTGTTGTTATAATAGTTAGGTTTGATTTTTTATTGTTATTTACACATTTTAACCCTCATAATTGAATGAAAACCTTGCAGGAAAACTTAGTGGTTTATCATCTTGTTCATTCATTTTGATAACCCTATTTTTCTTTGTTTCATTTTGGTGAACCCGAGTTATTAAACATTATAGTTTTGTGATATTGGAGTTTTTCTTCTCATCCTAGGATATATATTGCATTCATCTACATCCATTGGAATTGAATTAGATCTCATTTAGGATGTTCTAGTTTACATTAAATTTTACATCTCATATAGGGTTTTAGAATTACATTATTTTGCATTCTTTATGTAGTGTCAAAAAATGTCGTTGGTGACATTTTCACGCTTGTTTGGGTCTTCCTTATAAAATTGAACTTAGTTTTTCCTTGACTTAGTGTTGTAATGTGCTTAACACACTCACATTAGGTCTTGGGCCCTTGTAAACTAAATAAACCTAAGCATACCATATTTAGGGTGTTGTAAAGTGTTGTAACACACTTTCACACTTTTCTAAGGTTTTCATTAATAATTGGGATTCTTTATGCTTTAATTGGCCTTATTTTACATCCAAAAGCCTCATTTAATGCATATTTTTTAGGATAATATTGACATAAATCAAAATCCAATCATAATTCAGTTGTTTTTAGGTTGTTTGGACCATATTTGGTGGTCTAGGACTCATACACCACCTTGGGCGTATGAGTCCCACCTAGGGTTTTGGGTTCTAATCTTGATTTTACAACTTACTAGCATTTTTGAAAATGGTTCAATAATTTATGCCTAGTGGAACTCATACACCACCTTGGGCATATGATTCCTGTGTGTCCCAAAATCAAAATTAATTCAATCTCCTTGTAGGATTTTATCCTCCTAGATCTGATGTCAACTTGTAGTGTTGTAATTTTGGAAATTTTTTCAAAAAAAGTATAAATACAAGTTTCTTCCACTCATTTTACACCTAGAAAGTTTAATGAGCATTCTTGTAGCAAGTTTGAGTTCACAAAACCATTCAAGTATTTACAAGAGAATTTAAGTGTATACAATAGCATTCAAGAATCTTCAAGGGTAGATTATCAAGTGATTTAGAGCAGTATTCATGTATCAAGCACCATGTCAAAGTCATCATGCATCATTTTTGTTCTTGAGATAATAATTGTGATGTAGGGTTTCATGATTCAAGCTAGCATTCCATTCAAGATCTCTATCCTATTCAAGAAAGAGTTAAGTTCTAAATCCATTAGAGTGGCTCCATACGTGTTTATGACACTTTATTGTTGGGGTTTGGTGAATTGAAACATCATATTTTTTCCATTCATCATTCTCCATTCTTATTTCATTTCATTTTAAGGTTTGATTACCAAAATGAGGTTTGACCAAGGAAAACCCCTATCCACTAACAAAACAACATTTTCCCCTCTCTTTAGTGTGTGATTTGTAGGTTTAGGTTGAAGAAACATTGAAGAGAAATTTTGGAGAAAGTTGTCAAAATGTTCAAATTTTTCAAAGTTGTCACCTTGCATTGAAGATCATTGGAAGACTTCTACATGTTTCAAATCAGGGTTTTGGATCCATAAATCAATTGGAAAGGGTATAGTAGACATTGAAGAGAAGATTTAGACTTTGAAGTTTTAGAAAACCCTAACTAGACTGATATTCCATTTTTGGCATATGAGTCCTAATATAGGTCATTTTCTAGATTTTTGCAGTTCCAAACACCCTTTTGGTAGATTTCAATTTCTACCTAGAAACCCTAATTTGGGACTAAATCACCTAGTCTGGCATATAAGTCTAAGTCAGCATTAAAATAAATATTTTTAGCATTTCATAGCTTCATCCAATTCCCTTTAGGTTTCTGGTGCCTACCTTTCATCTCTCATCTTTCTATTTTTATTTTCATGTATTTTTAGGTCATTTAGTGAAAGATTGCATTGCATTAGGTTTTAGCATTTGGATTTGCATTTTATTTTTCTTTCAAAGCCTCAGCTTACTGGTGAACCCCTATTTAATTTACAATTAGACCCTAGGACAACCCTATTAGAAGATCTCTTTCTCCTTTGCACACTTGAGGTTGAGATCTCTAGGGTTTGTCCATGAATGAGAGTTTTTGAAGTTTTTTGTTCTATCTCCCAAGCATGTAATAGAAGAAACAAAAAAATTCAACCTTTCACTTTAAATTTGAAAAATACAAAAAAAAAATTAGTCATCTTTCATATCATTTAGGTCATATAAATTTTCATTTGAAAATAAAAATAAAATTGCATATCAAACTAGGTTTTGTAATTCATCCTTTCATCACCTTTTCAACTTGCATTTCATAATACATTTATAGAAATACAAAACTAAAAATTACTGTTATAGACTTGAATCTAAAACTCATTGATAAAAGCTTAAAAATTAATAAAAACATTTCAAAAAACCTAGTCTAGGACCCATTTTCCCAAGGTGGCAAATGTTTCCTTAATCAGGACTAATCTAAATTTTATAAAATCTTAATTCTCTATTTTATGCTTTTGTTTGTTCCTGTTACATTTTTGTTTCAATTTTCTAATTTTTTGTTTCATTAAATTCATTGAAGCTAGCTTAATTTTATTCATTTAGTGCATTTTAAAAATTTAAATGTGTACTTAAACACCATTTCATTTTCAGTCTATTGCATTGTGTAATCAAATAATTACCTTGTTTATATTTTGAAATTTGCATTTCATTCTAGGTCATTGCATTTCCTCTTTCCATTTTGGGTTAGTACACTAAGTTTGTAAATCCTGTATGAGCTTTACAACTTGGTTTCCTTTTAGCAATACTATTGTAAGATGTATTTTGAGGCTCATGTCATCCCACAATATCTCACTCGCCATGGATCTTGGGTTCTCTAGCTCTCTTTCTAATGGTGTTGATAATCAACCCTCTATGGCTGATAGTTTTCATACTTCATTTCCCATGACTGAAATTCTTACAACTAATTTTATTAATGTTAACAACACCATCTCTGCCATCACCACTTGTACTCAAGCTTTGGGAAGTACTCAAAGCCAAGGTAGAACTTCAATTCCATCTCTACAATACCGATGTCCATTCCTACATACACTAATACTCAACCTACCATAACCTTCCAATCTACCACAACATTTCAACCTACCACAACCTTTCAACCTACCACAATAATTCAACCTACTAGAAGTGTGAACAATTTCTTAGGTATTTCCATAGGGAATCCTTCTTGCTTTATGTATTTGAATACAATATCTCCTCAACCTTATTCTCCTCCATCTTATTCTCCTCCATCTTACAATCATAACGATTCTCTCCTTAAATCACTTATTCAAACCATGGAATCCCTTCAATAACAAGTTGCAATCCTAAATCAAAACAATAATGATCAACCTTCGCAATATATCAAATATAACTTGTTATCATTGGACATATTAAGAGCACAAATGCCACAAGGTATATAAGTTCCCTAATTTGAGAAATATGGTGGAAAAGGAGATCCTATTAGCCATGTTTCCACTTTTACAGCCTTGTGTAGTGATTTCATATTTGAAGACAAACTTTTGGCTAAGCTATTTTGTAGATCCTTCAAGGATATTGCTCTAGAGTGGTTATCTTCCTTACTAAATAATTCAATTAGTTTATTCAATGATATTTTTGGTGCCCTTTACAACCACTTCCATATTCACATGGGTCCCAAGATGGCCCTTGATTATTTAATGACGTGCAAAAAAAGGGATGATGAGAAAGTAACTATTTCATACCAAGATACCAAACACTTTATTCAAAAGTAAACATTAAGATTCCTGATCCCAACCTTCAACAAATGTTTATTGAAAACTTACAAAAAAAACTCCCAAGCAAACTTGAAATGTTGATATTTCCATCCTTTACACAATTATTTATAGACCTTTGTGATTATTAGAATACGACTTGCGGGCATGATGTGAAAAATCCCCCCTAGTCATCCTAAAAAGTCTAAATCCACAACTACAAATAATTACCAACCTTTCAAGAAGTAGAATAAGGGATTTTTACAATTGAACCCCCCTTAACCAAGTCAAAAAATTAACAACCAAGTGGTTGTTATAAAGACAAGAAATCCTTTTTCTTTCGAGGATAAGAATAGAGTGTTCACTCATCTACTCGATACCCTTCACAATATCATGTTGTAGCTTATAGAAAATAGCATGCTTACCTTACCTCCTATTAAATAGTGTGATCCTAATATACCATTTCTCACAGGCTTTGGGAAAAACTCTTATTGCCATTATCAATGACAAAATGGACATGGTACCGAATATTGTAAGCATCTTAAACATCTTGTGCAAGACCTTATTGGTAATCAATTGCAAATTGGAGGTGTGAATGATCAAGGTAAGAAGTCCACAACTCCTCCTAACCAAAATTTATAAATATTTACAAATCCCATGCCAAAGCACACTATTTCATTTGTCAAAGCTAGTGAAACAAAGAATGATGTGATGAATGTTGACACAGACAATGAAAACATTAAAGATGACAATGAAGAATCGATTAGAATAGTATCATTTATTTAAGCTAAACTTCATAAGGGCTCAACGAAAAATCCTCTAGAAATTTCTTTCTCTTCACAAGATATAATTAGAAGGGCACCTAATTGTCCTCTTTACATAGCTAGTTGAATCAATGACAAGTCCACTAATGGAATATTAATTGATCTGGTCTATAGAGAGAATGTGATCATGATGCATAATGGTTTTTCTTGTCCTATGATAGGCTTCATAGATATCCCTTTAAAATTTGGACTGAAAACATCAAATGTCTCATTCACCATCATCCCGCAGTCAAACCAATTTCATGTGAAGTTAGGCTATCCATGGCTTCTCCATGAATGTCATCCCCACCATTGTGTATAAATGTTTCAAGTTTCCATTTGGAAATGATATCTTTACTGTGTATCATAGTGGGTTTAATCCTATGTCTTCTTGAGGAAAATTTTCATTGGATTTCTTTTGTCCCAAGCCTATTGAATGTATTAGACATCAAGAAGAATTGTTTTTTCAAATCCTATCAAAAGTTCAAGGAAAAACATATAATAGAATTATCCCTTAGAAATATGCCTCAAAATATGACTGAGCCACCTATCCTTGACAAAATAAGGATTGAACTAAAATCCCTTCCAAACATCCAAGAACAACCTATAACAAATCCTCCTACAATTTCTTACAAGAGAACACGAGATAACCAAAACAATCTTGTTGTGCCTCCTAAAGTCAATTTTTTTTAACAAAGCTAAAGATAAAGTAGTTAAACAACATCCTATTGTTTCTTTCATTCCTCCCAAGGAAGACAAGAAATCTATTATTGACAAACCCACTCCTACACAAACACACATTGATAATAGATTGAAATAAAATCAAAGTTATATAGAGTGCATGCATAGATGTTTTGTTATTTATCATATGTTACAAACTAAAGAAGACAAGAACAACAAAGAAAATCAAAGTCCAAACTTACTTGAAGCAATTCATGATGGTTCTATACCTTTACCACAATGTAAACAAAACCCTTCCATAAAAATTATCATTCAACCTCCCATTGTGATTAATCAAGATGATGACATTGACATTATGAATATTCATGAACAAGTGTATAATGAGTTGAATACATTTTTTTCCTCTTCTATGAGCTTAAATGAAAAATCTCCTAAAAAGAGTGTTGAACTTGTTACTTCCCCTAGTTCGACACTTGTTCTCCCTTTGGCTAGTTGACCATCTTCCATTTATATTGTATCATAGAAAAATGGCCCCTTGTCATTTTCATGGCCTTTTAGGTCTTGTTTCATGGTGTTGGAACTATTTTGCTTTGATTTTATGTTGCAACATGGCTTGAACATGCATATTTAGATATTAAAATTCAAAGAATGATGTCTTGTGAAGGTGTAGTGAAGTGTTATAAGACATTTCTACACTCTTCTAGACTCTATTAATTACAATTCACCTAAAAATCACCTTTTTATTAATCAACAAGTCCTATTTTGAAGTGTTGTAAAGTCTTCTAACAAGCTTTCACACTTTTCTAGGCACATCTTCACTATTTATCCCTTTTTCATGCTCTCATATGCTTAATTAAGTGCACTTTTGAGTATTATCCCAACAAACAACATTAAAAACAACATATTTCCCGACACACATTTTTAGGTCCTAGGTGGGACCCATTCACCATGGGTGGCAAATGAGTCCCCCTTGGCCCCAAATTCATAATATTTAAAATTTCCTTTCAGAATTTTATTCAAAAACACTTGATGTCTACCTATGATGACGTATTCATGGTTAACTAAGGCACAAGTGTGTATAAATAAGTGATTTTCACCTCATTTCAACCCCTGATCATCAAGTTCACTTATTCACCTATTCACTCAAGCATTCAAGCATTTTACATCTTTTCAATCACTATTCAAGAAATTTGAAGCAACCATTAACATTACTTCATACTTCCATCATCAAGGGTTTGATAAGTTGAGAGAATTTGTATGTTAGTTTATCATTTCTTTGCATTTCATTATTTTACTAAGGGTTTGATTACCAAAAGTGGGGTTTGACCAAGGCAAACCCCTATTCATTGACCTTAAACCATTTTTCCCCTATTACATGTTTGTTTGCAGCATTTTTTATGTATATTTGACAAGAATTTTCGTGTTGAAGATTGGTTTACAAGTCAACTAGGTGCTTCAAGTCAACTCAAGTCTATTAGAAGCTTGAAGAAGGTTTTCTATCTATTTTTGAAGAATTGACTTTGGCAACTCTACAAGCAGTGATTTCCATGGTGTTTCAAAGTTCTCTCTTGATTTTTTAGAAATTTGGGAGAGTACTGATTCACCACTTGTAGTGAATGAGTCCCACCTTAGGACTGAAAATAAGATTTTTTTCATATTTTGCATCCCAACAGATAGAAACTTGTTTCCAACAGTTTTTCACTAGGAGGACTAATTCGCCACCCTAGGCGAATGAGTCCCACTATGAAAAATCAATGATTTCAGTTAGCATCCACAACATTTCAAATTCATCAAACTTCACCCAGATGCACTCAAATTCATCCCTTTTCTTTATGTTTTGCATATTTTCTTCATTTAGTTCATTGTTGCATTACATAATGTGTTTTCAAAAATAGCTTAAATTTCACTTTTACATTCATTTTCATTCATTTAAATAAATCTATTGGATTTATTTAACTTCATTTAGGTTAGAAAACATCACACATTGCATCATTTAAATGAACCATTAGCATTTTTGCTCCTATCTCTCTCTTTTTGGGTGAAAAACCCTAGAAGAGCAAGAGTTGTCCATAGGAGCCAAAAATCAACGGTTCATTTTGGTGAACCTAAATTTTGAGCACTTTGCATTTTTTAATTCATTTACATATTTCATCCTAGTTTAATTTTGCATTAACATTCAATTAGTCTATTGTTTTTCTTTTTCATTTGAGGACTTTTCTCTTGCATTAGGGAAAGCTTCATTTAGATTTCATTTTTGCATTGCATCTCATTGAAAAAACTAAAAATATTCATTTTGCATCTTTGATTGCATTATTTAGAGTATAAAAATCATCTTAATTTTTTTTGAAAAAAACACAAAAACATCATACTAGGACTCATTCACCACCTAGGGTGAATCAATCTCTTTGCACTTGTTAAACAACATCTCTAGCAATTTTCTATTATTTCTCTACATTTTAGTTTTCTGTAGTTAGATCTCAGTTATAGTTAGCAACATTTCTATTATTTGCATTTGAAACTCTTAGATTATTTTGCATTTTAATTCACCCCTCCTTTGTGGTACTTCTATGAGTGTTTGATGCCTTGTTGATAATACTTTAGTGAGAAGAAGTTCTAGACTCATGGCCTCCCGCAATAGCACTTTCATTGTGTACCTTGGGATCTCATGAGCTCCTACTCCTAGTATGGACAATGGCACATTAGGCCTTGAAAATACCACTTCTATGCCTTCACCTTTCCATCCAATGAATATTGACAACTAAAACAACTCCCTCCCACAAGAAAAGGTCATTAATATTCATGAGGATTTTTCACATTTACAACAAGACTTGTCACTTGAAAAAATTCCTACCACTACCATACCCACTGTTCGACTACACAAAATGATATAAAGTCATGGAAAATTCTAACCTAGGAATTGGACATTCCAATAGGTGACTAACATCTTCTTATGGTTGTTCATTTACTTTGTCAAACCAGGGAACATATACTTGAAATGGAGCAGCACTGTATGTGCACTAAGAACCAATTTCAATCACAATTTACCAGAAATAAATGCTTGGAAGAAATTCTACCTATCCTGTAAGAATGTAATGTAAGGTCTTCTTAACTTAAGCATAACTTAATCAAATCAGAAATCATATCAACTATTACTACAAGACAAACTATGAACTGGCCTTATGTTGCAGGAACAAACATAGGGATGGATTCCCGATGCTGCAAGAACAATCTAAGACTGAGTTTGCGCTGAAACTTTTAAGAGTGAAATCTAACTTATAATCAACAAGAAATAAAAAAATAACTACAAATACTCACTAAGTGGGCCCCCTTAGCAAGCATCAACTTGTTTATGCAAGTATTGAGCTCAAAACTTCATCAGCTTTTATTCATAGACTAGGAATTACATACATTGATTATTCTTCCTGTAAAAAAACTAACAAAACACTATTTCTTATTATAATACTAACTTTTACACACTCTCATGTTCTCTCATGTAGGAGGAACACTTATTTATATTAGAAAAGCAACTAACTACCTAACTCTAACATAGAAAGACATGGACATGAATACATCTTGAAATCAAGGAACATATTTCTCATGAAGGCATAATTGTTCGACATGATTCAGAGAGAATTTAGCATTCCACTCTTCCTAGATTAATGATCATTTAGATTTCTTCTGAATGACTCGGTTAGAGAGTCTTCACTGGAACAACTTCCTCGATGCTGTGTTGGAAATGGACTTTATTGTAGGGTCGAGATCTGTTGTGCTTGACTCGTTCATGCTTCCTTCAACAACCTGTGATGCACAATGTGAGAGAAGAAAAAGAAAGAATGCATGGAAAACAACATGATACATATTCATTAATCACATATTAAGTCTATTTCATTATTAAAAAAACCACATGTATTATATCAGTCATTCGGAAGGTCAAACAGGGCAATTAATATAGACACATAGAGATGCTAAGCTGCAGGAATATAGGAATGTGTGGCTACAGGATTCTACCCAATTTTAGATAAAAAGTATTTAATCAAAGAGTTAAAACAACCATCAATAATAAGAGTAAGGGTATTAAAAATACATTATAATATTCAAATTATGAGCATATTTCAAGTTCATCATTTTCCCCCTACTTATCCCAATGATGGTCCTCTAGCAATAAGCTTTGTAGATGTTTCTCTAAAATCAGTAGGAGTAGTATGGTCCTATAATGAAGTCCCGAATTTGTAGTAGAAACCTTTGAAGTTTTGCCATCTCTAATATCTGTGATTTTTTGTATCCTCAATAACATCTGTAGCCCGATAAGGGTAAAGTGGCCATATCAAAATTGGAGGTCGAAATGTTAATGGTAACCACAACTCAAACCTTTTCTATAGACCAAGCTACATGTACTTCTATGTTCTTCTAATGGCTACCTTAAAATTCAGAGGGCTATGAGGCTCAAATTTCCTCAAACCAACAGTCAGTTTTTCCCATCTTGTCTCAATCCTGGAAGATGAAAGCTTCCAAAAAAAATATGGTTGGCCTTTGAACTCATCATACACCTGCTTCCTGATATCAAATATTTTCATTCTTACTGTTTGATCATTGAATCCATACACAACACTAAGCCAAGTTCTCAGAATTGTGTGGGGATCTGAGCTTTCAGGATGTAGTGGAATAGGTTTATTTCTTTCAGCCTCTTCATAATCCTCTAATTGTTTTCCATACTTAGTGTCATTGGCTACCTAAGACATTAGTGACCTCAAATGAATGTCACCAATATAGAGAAGTGGATTCCACTATGTTTCAGAGGGAATTATCAAACCATGCAAATAAAACTCACATAAGGAAATTTTCAGCCAATTAGTTGCTACTTGATATGCACCATAAAATTCCTTAGTTGTGTGAATAACAGGGTCTAAATTTCTTGAAATTCTCATCAATTGAAACCAAAGAAATTTCTCTTTAAGACACATGGCATATACCCTAGGCGGTGATCTACATTTCATAATCTTACCAGTTATCTTCATCATTTCATCCATTTTCTCTTTCATTTCTTGAATTTCCTATTTTTGTTTTTCAATTTCTTCTTTTCTTCCTCCCAAAGACTGTGTGAATTTTAGTTTTAGCCAAATGGAGGAAACTCAAAGTTTGAAATGTGATAGGCCTCCATGTAGTCCTGAGATATTCCAAATATTTAATCAATAATGTCCTTTTATAAACAACCAATGTTTGACAAGTTCCAAGGGGTAATGAGGTTTCATTGGACACTTCAGATTGTCTAGGTTGTTCTTCCTCTTGCTGCAGGATGGATTCCTGTTGTTGCTCAGGAAGAGATTGTGTTTCTTTTGAAACTTTCCTAACTGCTTCAGCCAAGTCATCAAGACTTGGCATCCCTCTTTCATTACCACTATGTTGTGTTTCCTCAACTTCCATTGGCTCAGTTTGCACTTCCCCAGGAATAACAAATGGACTTTGTGCAACATTCTCAGATACATCCTGAGAAACATCCTGACTGAATTCTTCAGATTCCTCAAAAATTACTATAATTTCAGGTTGAGCAGGGGTTGAGGTAACTTTACGCTACTTCCTTGATGAAGCTCTTGTTGGCAATGTTGTAGAAGATACTTTCATGGCTTTCCTCTTCCTAACCTGCCTAGAGGATTTAGACTCAGTAGGAGAAGATGATGGTGAAACTACAGTGGCAATAGGTGTTGTTGTAGGAGAAACTGCTACAGGGGAAGATGATGTAGGAGTAGAACATTTTCGCTTTTGAACATGAGGGTCAGATTAAGGGGTTTGTTTTACCCTAGATGACTCTCCTACCTTCATTTTACCTTTTTATTTTCTACTAGCAAACCTAGTTTGTACATGGGTAGGGGGTTCTAGTGTGGAGGCTGCAGGACTAGGTGTTATAGGAGCAGATGATTCTTGCTCGACTTCCCTACTTGTAGATTTTTCTCTCCTTTTATTTTTCTTATGTTGTGTAGGGAGTGCTCTAGGAGGCTTTCGATGTTGCAGACCCTTCTAGGAAACAAATTCTTTCCAAGAAAGGGGTGATACATCCCTCAGGGAATGCTCAATCAAGAATTTAATGAGGGCAGGATGGGTGATAGAGTTGTTCCTACCCCTTTGGGTTTCATGGGCACATTGTTGCAAAAGGTTTAACAAAAAATTTGGAACATTAACAGTTAAACCATGTCTCATATGACTCAATAGTTTAAAATGATAGGAATGCAAATTGGAAAAATGTCCCTCACAAATCAAGTACTTGATTATGAAGTTGGCATATTCTGGGTATGGAGGAGGTAGTGATACCCATTTGCATCCTTGTTTGGAAACCTCCAAGGGTCCATCTATTGGTATTGTGAATTCTTCCCTAGCAGAGACAACATCCTTTCCTGAAGGAAAATTTTCTCCTACCGCTGGAAGCCTAGTTACTTCTGCAATATGTTCTTCTATAATAGGTACTATCAAACCCCACACTGTAGCTTCTCCTTCTGAAAGAGTTCTCAAAAACTCACCTACAGCTTCCTCACTAAATGAATCTATCCTCAAAAAATAATTTAGCCAACTACAATTACTGAATGCCTGAATTATTTGAGGATTTTGCATCAAAGGTTCATGAGTTGTAGGCTCATGTCTTAGTAACTAGCCACCCATATTTACAATTATTCCTACTGAGATTCCTGAAATTTGAACTTCTTCTAAAAATTTGAAAAACTTCTTCTGCCAAACTTCTTTCTGCCCTATCGTCACTTTTCTTTACTTTTCCAAGAATGACACAAAGAATAATTGCATGAAATGATTGTTAAAAACTACTCAAATCAAGCAGTTAATTGTTGTTTAGGATGGAAACATGTAGCCACATTTGGTAAGTACAAGAAAATAATTAAAAAAAGATCTTGGCAGTTGTGACAGTGACATAGGAAAAAGTACAAATGGATTATTCCCGCCCCCTACTTAAAATTTTGCATGTTTCCACACATGTGTGAAAGGATAGGCGAAGAAAAGGCAATGATGTCTGATATGTGAATTGCAATTAATGAATAAATGAAATAAATAAATGATGTGACAAAAAAAGATAGTGTACCTTGTAATAAATGCTCGTACATGTTGGGAAAGATCATAGCTCAGCATGAAATGACAGCCAAAATTTGAAATCATAAATGAGGGTGGTACGGAAGGACAGATGACATGGAAGAAGAGGAAATGAATGGTGGTGATGGATGAAAAAATGGAGAAAATGGCTTCCTTAAAAAGGAAACCTTTATTATGGGCATGCATCATAGAATTTTAAAGAGAAGCTATAGGAGAAAGGTTGAAGCCTTTTGCTACAGGAATATTAGTGGCCGTATTCGAAACAAACTGCTTCATAAATTCTTATTTGGATGCTGGCTTATGATACAACCTAAGACAGTGTCCATTAACCAGTAGCTTGAATCAGACAAGGTTTATTGTAACTAATTGAACTAAACCATTGTCAAACATAGTTTCTATTTCATAAGGACCAAGCCATCTTGTAGTGATTTTATCTTGATTTTCCTTATACCTAGAGTCATAAAGCAACGCCCAATCACCAGCAGAGAATTGCTTAGTTCTAATATGGTGGTCATGCCATTTTTTTCGTTGCTGCTGGATAGTTTTAGTATGCTGCAGGGAAACTTTCCTTATCTCATCCAATGCATTTAGCTACATGAGGCGTTCGCTTTGAGTTTATGAAATATCAATGTTAAGCTGGAGAGCAGTCCTTAATGTTTTATGCTCAAACTCTATTCGCAACATGGTAGTTTTTCCATAGAGTAACTCAAAAGGAGTGAACCCTATAGTTGTTTTTCATGTTGTCCTATAGGCCCAAACTACTTCAAGAAGGTGGCTACTCCAATCCTTCTTATGTAATTGTACTGTCTTAGTAAGGATTGCCTCAATTTCTCTGTTGGTAACCTCTGCTTGACCATTGGCTTAAGGGTGATAGGGGCTAGACTTTATGTACCTGATCTTGTAATCATTCATCAATGTAGTGATTAAGTTGGATGTAAACTGAGCTCCTTGATCAGTAACAAGTTCCCTTGGGACTCCAAACCGAGTAAAAAATTTCTCATTCAAGAACTCAACAAACCTTATTGTCACGGGCATGTGTCATTGCTTTCATTTCCACCCACTTGGTTACATAATTAGTACAAACCATAATATATGATTTCCCATTGGATGGAGGATCAATGGGCCCAAAAAAATCCATGCCCCACTTGTCAAAGGGACTAACTACCACTTGAGGATACAGGTGCATTTCATCATACCTTGTTGGTCTCCCTATTCATTGACATCGATCACATTTTTTGGTGTAGGTTGTTGCATCTTTGTGTAGTGTGGGCCAATAGTATCATGTAACAAGCACTTTCATAGATGTTCTCTTGGTTGCAAAGTACCCACCACATGGCTCATCATGACAAGAATGCAAAATGTCATAGGTCTCATCTTCCCTAACACATCTTCTCATGACTTGATCAGGTCCTGTCTAAAATAAACAGTCTGTAATCCATGAAAAGTTAAAAATTTTCTCAACCAACAATTTCCTTTCATTTTGTGAGAAGTGGGCTGGGATCTTGTTAGCTGCTAAATAATTTGCAATATCTACATACCATGGAGTTTGAACAGCAATAGAAAACAAATTTTCATCGAGAAATCTATCATCAATTACCTTAGGGGTGGCAGGTGTAGTTATTTGAAGTCTTGATAAGAAATCAACCACCACATTAGCCCTGCCTAACTTATCAATAACTGTGATATCAAATTCCTGCAACAATAGGAGCCATCTTGCTAATCTACCAGCTATGGCAGGCTTATTCATGAGGTACCTTATTGCTGCATGATCTGTATGGACAAATATTTGGTAACTAGTGACATAATGTCAAAAATTGTTTAGGGAATACATGACTGCTAGCAATTCTTTCTCTATGACAGTATAGTTTAATTCAGGGCCTTGAAGGTTTTTGCTAATGAAATATATGGCATGCTTTATGGAATTCTCTTTTTGTCCTAAAATTGCCCCTATGGCATAATCAGAAGCATTTGTTTGTATGTGAAAGGGAAGACTCCATTTTAGTCCTTGAAGAACAGATGCCTAAGTAAGTAAGTTCTTAAGCTGTAGGAAATATTTGTCACAGGCCTCAATCCAATTAAATTTAGAATTCTCAGTCAATAAGGCATATAATGGACTAGCTATTTTGCTGAAATCTTTGATAAATCTTCTGTAATATCCAACATGTCCTAGGAAGCTTCTAACATCCTTTTGTTTCATAGGTGTTTGCAAATTTAGAATGACTTCTATCTTTGTAGGATCAACTTGAATTTTTACCCGAGAGATATGATGGCCTAAAACAATTCCCTCTTGCATCATCATAAAGCACTTCTCACTATTCAAGGACAAATTATGCTCCTTACATCCTTTCAACACTTTCCCCAAATTTGCTAATAATTCTTCATAAGTAACTCCATAAGTGGTGAAGTCATCCATGTAGATTTCCATAGAATCATGAGAAATGTCAGCAAAAATGCTGATCACTTCCCTTTGAAATGTTGCAGGTGCATTACACAAGCCAAAAGGTAAGATAGAATAGGAAAAAGTACCCCATGGACTGGTAAAATTTTCTTTTTCTTGATCCTCGGGGGCAATTCTAATTTGATTATACTGACTATATTCATCCAAAAAGGAGAAATACTTTTTACCAGACAATGTGTCTAGCACTTGGTCAAAAATTGGCAGTGGAAAGTGATCTTTTTAGTTGTTGTGTTCAGCTCCCTATAGTCTACACAAACTCTCCATTTTACACCTTTTTTAGGAACAATCACCAATGGAGATACCCATTGACTATCTGAAATGGGGTAGATAAAACCAGCATCAAGCAATTTTTGGAGCTCTTTTTTAACTATTTCCCTGAGTATTGGGTTTATCCTCCTTTGAGGTTGCCTAACGGGTGAGCAGTATTCCTTAATGTAGATCCTATGAGTATAGAGTTTAAGATCTAGTCCCTTCATATCCTCATAATCCCATGCAAAAGCTTTGTGTTGATCTTGCAGCATTGTGACTAGGGCAGTTTGTTGAGATTGAGGCAACTTATTATTGATGTTTCGATAGCGGCCTGAAGACACTTCTACCTACTTGGTAAGATCATTCATGGAGGCTGCTGATAAAGGTGGTGTTTGTATTTCATGTGGAAGAAAATTGTGATAAACTATAAGAAATTTAGGTGTTGGGCTCTCAGGATTTAGTTGTTGCAAGAAACACTGCTGAGGAAAGCTATCTGAAATAGATGGGCTACTCAGATTAGAGTTGGACTACAAAATTTGTAAAAGCAGGCCATCCTCACTCTGAAGCTAAGAAAATAGATTAGTTTACAGCATCATTAGCTGAGCCAATGAATTGACTTCTTCAGTTTCCTCTCCTAAATCTGGCCAAATTGGTTGAGACAAGTCTAGCTGAGGCTAGGTAGGTGGGTATAAGGCCAATTTCTTTCTTGACTGACCATCAGAAATTGTCATGTCTCCTGAATGGAATCCTATAAGAGCATCAACTATAGCTAACCATGGTCTACCTAGGATGATAGGATATCCTCCCAAGGTTTCCTTAGTGGACAATATGGTGAAATCTGATGGGTATTCCCAAGACTCAAGGATGACAATGACATCTTCTACCACTCCATCAGGTGTTACTGTGGAACTATCAACAAGTTGTAGGATGGTAGGTGTAGACTGAATGGTTAGGATATTCAAATACTCCATAGTATGCTTGGTCATTACATTAATGGATGCACCAAGGTCAATCAAAACATTCTTTACTATCTGGCCATTAATATTTATTTTTATGACAGGACTCCTAAGGTCAGTATATTTTGGAATAACTATCTTCCCTAACATAATATCTGCTAATTGTCCTAGAATATGGATAGTTTGGGGATCCTTTTTCTTTCTTCTTGGTTTCTTTAAACAAGCCTCCTTAATGGCTTAAAAAGAGGAATTTGAATATGTACATTCTTTAGCTAATCCAAAATATAAAAGGTAGGCTCTTCATAGACTTGGATGTAGTAATTTGCAATCTTTGAGGAAATGGCGATTTGGCCTGATGCTGTAGGATAGGATCGTTAGAGACAGTATCTGATCCAGGTATATTTTTTGCAGGATCAGTAGGTTGTTCAAAGGCAGTGTCCGGAATCTCTATGATTACAGGTAGTTGTGGAGTAGGGAGAGTGATTCCAGACCTAAGATGGATATCATTAATATTTAGGGCATAAGTTGGATACTGATTGGCTTCTGCACAATACATAGGTTGTTGTTGATGCTGCTGCTACTTATTATTAGGATTTGGCAATGGTTGAGCAGACATAGGGGTTTGTTTTGGAGGGCCAGTATTCACTGCAAGTGTTGCAGTAGGTGGCATAAGGGCCAAAGGTTGTGGCTGCTGAAGCTGCAGGGATCCAGGGGATTGGTTCTACCATTGTTGAGGACCTCTCTATTGAGGATTCGGCTACCAATTACCTTAGGGTGGAGTCCATTGTCCTTGCGGCTGCTGCCAACCTCCTTGAGGAGATTTCCATTGTGGACTCTGATAGTTAGGTCAGTGTGGTTGAGAAGTATTCTAAGGTGGTTATGGGCCATATGTAGGTTTCCATTGGTTATTGTAATTAGAATAAGGATTACCAAAAGTCAAAGGGTCTTGAGGCATACCTTGTCTTTGAGCCCATGGTCACCTTTGTGCAATAAAGAATACTTGGTCATCATCACCCTCCATAATCTTAAAATGAATAGGTAATTGCTTAGCCTCCAGGTTAGCCACCATCTTACATTTGCAGTCAGGTTTCTTCTATCTGCAATGTGGATAGAACTCAACCAAGATTGCTTCAGCTGCCTCATGTTTCTTTCAAGCTTGCATAGTATCCAACTATGTACCTATGTTGTTTATGATATCCTACTTGAAATCAGACAACAAATGTTTGATCTCCATCCGTGAAACTCCATTAGCAGAAGATTTTCCCACTATGGCTTGATGACCTCTACCCTTATTAACAATTGCTCGAGAGTAGTTGTGATATATTTTCTTGATATCATCCCAAGGAAATTGGGCTATATCTCCTTCTACCATCAGATCTAGGGCATCTATACAGGTGTCATTGATTCCCCTTAGAAAAAGTAGTTTCTAAGATTCTTCATTGAGAGTATGGTCTGAATTATTTTTCAGGGAAAATAAGAATATTGAGATATAGTCTTCTAGGCTTTCATCCTCCTTTTGTTGAATTATGAATATATCATCACCCTTACTACCACTCTTACAATATTCTTTGTATTTCTCAAGAAATTTTTTTTGCATAGTTGCCCAACTATCAACATCATCTCTTCCCAAACTCATAAACCATCTAAAAGCTCCCTCCTTCAAAGTAGCTAGAAACAACTTTAGCCTGTGAGCATTTGTAGTGTAATCTTAGCTCCAATAGAGGATGTCAAACTCAAACAAAAAGTTGTCTAGGTCCTCTGTAACTAGTCCATAGAACTTGGGAAGTAATGAAGAAGGAATATTTTTAAGGTTATCATTATCTTGCTTAGAAATGATAGGGAATTCAAAAGCTAGAGGTTGATTAGGTGGATTACGTTCCATATTTTTTTGATTTAGTATCAAAGCAAATGGATTTTCTTCACGTTTGTCATCAGATGGGGCAAATGGAAATTCAACAAATAGGTTTTTAACAAATGTATTGATATCTTGGTCTCCTCCTTCCTCAAATAGATTGTAAGCTAGTTTAAAATTGTTATCAATGAATGGAAGGTTAGGGAGGAATATTCCTAGAGCATCTCTTCTTCTATGCATGAAATGGTATTAACCATGTATTGAAGGAAAATTGAAAATGCTTGAATAAACACACTAAACTACTGCTAATAATAACTATCACAGGTTTTTAGCTTGACACCATCCCTGACAATGACACCAAAAATATTCGACTCCACAAAAGGATGTAAAGTCATGACAAATCCTAACCTAGGAATTAGACATTCCAACAAGTGACTAACATCTTCTTATGGTTGTTCATTTACTTTTTCAAACTAGGGAACGTATACTTGAAATGGAGCGGCATTGTATGTGCACTAAGAACCAATTTCAGTCATAATTTACTAGAAATAAATGCTTGGAAGGAATTCTTCCTATGCTGCGAGGATGTAATGTAAAGTCTTCTTAACTTAAGCATAACTTAATCAAAGCATAGATCATATCAACTATTACTAGAAGACAAACTATGAACTGGCCTTATGCTATAGGAACAAACATAGGGATGGATTCCTGATGCTGCAGGAACAATATAAGACTGAGTTTGCAATAAAAATTTTAAGAATGAAATATAACTTATAATCAATAGTAAATAAACAACTAACTAAAAATACTCACTAAGTGGGCCCCCTTAGCAAGCATCAACTAGTTTATGCAAGTATTGAGCTTAAAACTTCATGAGCTTTTATTCATAGACTAGGAATTACATACATTGATTATTTTGCATGTAAGAAAACTAACAAAACACTGTTTCTTATTATAATACTAACTTTTACACACTTTCCTGTTCACTTGCATAGGAGGAACACTTATTTATATTAGAAAAGAAACTAACTAACTAACTCTAACAGAGAAAGAAATGGACATGAATACATCCTAAAATCGAGGAACAAATTTCTCATGAAGGCATAAATGTTCAACATGATTCAGAGAGAATTTAGCATTCCACTCTTCCTAGATTAATGATCATTTAGATTTATTCCCAATGACCCGGTCAGAGAGTCTTCGCTGGAACAACTTCCTTGACGTCGTGTTGGAAATGCACTTTACTACAAGGCTAAGATCTATTTGTGCTTGACTCGTTCATGCTTCCTTCAACAACCTATGATGCACAAGGCAACAAAAGCGAAAGAAAGAACGCATGGAAAACAACATGATACACATTCATTAATCACATATTAAGTCTATTTCATTATTCAAAAATCACATGCATTATATCAGTCATTTCGAAGGCCAAACAGGGCAATTAATACAAACACATAGAGATGTTAAGTTGCATGAATATAGGAATGTGTGGCTACAAGATTCTACCTGATTTTAGATAAAAAGTCTTTAATCAAAAAGTTAAAACAACCATGAGCAATAAGAGTAAGGGTATTAAAAATACATTATAATATTCAAATTATGAGCATATTTCAAGCTCATCACCCACCATTGAAAACCTTCATCATTTAATTGAAAGTGATGATGGCTTACAAGTGATTTAGAAGATTTCCAAGATTTACAATAAACATGATTCTTGTAATATCCAATTTGCAAACATTCTTGTAAGACAAGGAGTACCTCAAGTTCCTCCCCCTTCAACCATAGCTTCCATACAGACTTATACCAATCTGCATGTGCACACAACTATGCATCAGGTTAATTATGTGGCTACTTCTTTCTGGATTTCCATTAGTATTCCTACTTCTCTTGTGGCATCGCAAGTCCCTTCCACCACTTTCACACCCCATAGTATTCATTTCACTTCCCCTCACATCACCTATACTCCATCACCATTATCTCTTCCACCTCAACCCACCTACCCCAATCCTCTTCTTACACAACTCCTTACCACCATTTCATCCATCCAACATCAAATTTCCACCAATAGCTAAGGCCAATCTACTCCACTTACATATCATGTTCATAGTAGCCTTTTATCAATAGAAATATTACGTACCCTGATGCCACAAGCGATAGAAATGCCTCAGCTTGAGAAATATGGAGTAAAATGAGACCCTGTCAACCATGTTAATGTCTATACAAATTTATGTAGTGACTTATTCCTTGATGATAAACTACTAGCCAAACTATTTCCAAGGAACTTGAAAGAAATTGCCTTAGAATGGTTTTCGAACTTTCCTAATCATTCCATTTGTTCATTCAATGAATTGGTGGATGCTTTCATTAGTCACTTTCAATTTCACATGACACCTAAAAAGGAGATGGTTGACCTCATGCTATATAGACAAACCACATATGAAAAAGTAATGGATTTTATCTCATGATACCAATCCATGCATGCTCAAATTGATGTCAAGATTCTTGATGCACATTTGCAAAAGATGTTTATCAAAAACTTGCACACACACCTTCAAGATAAATTAATAATGATGAAATTCCCTTCATTTATTAATTTACACACAACCTTGTGTGAATACCATAACTCAGTTTCAAGTAGTGATTCAAAATATACTTCTAACTAAGCTGACAAACCTAAACACAATAATAATAAAAAATTAAAAAAAAAATTCACAAACCAAATAGAGGCTTTTTACAGTTTAATCCACCTCCTCAACTTCAACCACAACCAACCCAATCCATTCCAAATCAAGTGGAAGCTATTAAACCAATTGTGCCTTATACCTATGGGGACCCAAGAGATAATTTATTCCCCTACTTGATACCCTTCATAACATGATGAACCAATTGATTCAAGAACACATACTCACTTTGCCACCCATTAAACCACTTGATCCAAACTAGCCATTACCACCCACCTTCAAACCGAATGCTTATTGTCATTTTCATTGCCAAAATGTACATGACATAGAACACTTCAAGCATATAAAACATTTAGTTCAAGACCTCATTGATTAAGGCCATCTATCCATTATGGGTGTTAATGATCAAGGAAATAATTACATTGCACCCCCTAACCAAAATTTGCAAATTTTTACTAATCCTATGCCTAAATATACTACCTCATTTGTCAAGGCTAGAAAACCTTCAACCACTAATGTAATGATTGTTGATACAAACAATGAACAACATAATACACCTCCCCCTATTACTATAAAAAGTCCTATGGATGAGCTAGTGGCTATGATAGACATTATCCCTCATAAGGGCCAAACCACTAAGTCTCTTGATATCACTTTTTTTGCTAAAGAAATACTACAAAAGCTTCATAATGGTCCTCTCTACATAGCTGGAAAAATATATGATAAGCCCACTAATGGGATATTAATAGATCCCGCTTGTGGTGAGAATGTGATAATAGAGGAGTTTCTAGTATTACATGAGCTATATCAAGATAAATATAATAAAACAACTGGATGGACTAAGACACATACTAGTTTTTCCTTCCCTATGATCAGATCAATCATGCTACCCTTATAGATAGGACCTAAAACTTTGGAGGTAACATTTTCAATTATTCCATAATCTAAACAATTTTTTTTGTAGCTAGGCCACCCTTGGCTTTTCTCAATGAAAGTGGTATCATTAGTTGTTCACAAGTGTTTGAAGTTTCCACATGACAATGAGATAGTCACCATATACCATAGTGGCTTTAATCCCTTGTCATCTAAAGGTAATTTTTCAGTAGAAGACATTTGACCTACACCTATGGAACCCATTACCCCTCAAAAGGACTTATTTTTCATTGCTTATCAAAGTTTAAAGCCAAAAAGATATCCAAATTGTTATTTTGTAACTCATCCCCATCCTCTTTTGCACCTCCTATCATAGATGAAACCATGCTTCAACTTGAGTCTGAAATTGAGAAAATCATAAAACCTCCTGAACAACCACCCCTAGATACTTCCTCGCCATTGTTTAAATGACCAAGGGAAAATGAAACCACTTTTGTCATGCCTCCTAACCTTAAACAAGTGTATAAAGCCAAAGAGAAAGTGGTTGATCCATCCCCTTTGGTTTATTTTGTTCTTCCCTCTTTGGAAGCAAAAGAACCTATGATGACTCAATCCACTCTTACACCTCAACAACTCCAAAAAAAAATTAAACAAAATCGCGGTGCTAGGGAACAAAGGCATCATCATCATCTCCTTGCTTGTTAGTCTTGCATAGAAGAAGATAAAGAAAATCAACCTTTACCTTTGAAAGAAGTAATAGATGACAACCCTCCTTCTCTTGACCTACCACATGATAGTCCAGTGCAACCTTTACAATAAAACAAGCCAATCTAATAACCTCAGCTTTTAATCTATCCATCCTTAGAAATTACCCTTCATCCTCCCATTGTCATTAATCTTTATGATGATTACTATGATGTGACGATAGCAAAAATATATGAAGTGCATAAAAATTTAAACTCTTTATTTTCATCCACAATGAGCTTGCATGATAAATCCTCTCCACCAAGAGAAGTACAACTCCAAGTTCAGCACTTACAATACTTCCTTTGGAAATTCAACCAACCTTGCATTACATTGAACATGATTGGGAGGTAGATGACTTGTTAGATGGTTGACTCACATTCACCTAGCTAGCCTTTTTTGAATTTAACTTTTTATTTTTCATTTCTTATGTATCTCGTGTTCCCCCGTAATGTGTGTTTGATGTTCCCTCTCTTCGTACACTTCTTTTATTTATACTTATATTCTTTTTTTCATCATGCATTGTCTTTTTCTCTTTTTGTTTTGGGTTTTCCTTTTGGGGATGATGCAAAGCATAGAGATGCCCTGTGTATCTTTCATGTTGACCCAAAAGGTCCTTTCCTTTTTCTCTCTTTTTTGTGTTTTCCTTTTGGGGGGGACACAAAGTGTAGAGACACCTTATGTTTGTTCTGTGTTGACTCCTAAGGTGTTTCTCTTTTTCTCCTTTTTTTTATGTTCTCTTTTTGGGGATGATGCAAGGCATTGAGACTGAAATGTCTCCTTCATGTTGACCCAAAATATTTTTCATTTTCTTTCGCCTTTCCATTTTTTTTTCACTTGTGTTTTTCCTTTTGAGGACAATGCAAAGCATCAAGACTCTAATGTCTCTTCCATGTTGACCCAAAGAAGACTTTCTTTTTCCTTTTCTTTTTCTCTCTTTGTGTCATTCTTCCAGTTCTATGTGCTTTGAGGAATGATGACAGTTCTAAGCTCTTTCATAAAAAACATTGTAGCAACGAATATACTAACCCCAAATCCATAGATCCCTTATGTGTTTAGTGTGCTTTCTTTCCTGTGGGAAATTCCATTTCTTTGTTTTTCATTTTTCCTTGACATGACATAGCCTAACTTAGAAAAATATAACATGGCATAGGGCTTTCCAAGTTGTCTCTTGTGTCTTGTTTTCTGCATTTTCTTTTCTTATCTACTTTAAAAGTAATTGCTAATAGAACAATGTGTACAAATTCCTTTAAAGTTGGGGGCATACATTACCATCAATTCATTTGAATTCTCGGTTCTTAGTGCAGCCTTGTAAATTATATGATGCATTTGTCACTTTGTGGATGACATTGCATATAATTTCCTTCATAAGTGTGATCTTTCTAAGCATATTACATTCCTCTTGGTGGCTTGATGTGATGCACTGCATCTCATAAGTTGTGAATATACTATTATTTGATTGATCCTCTCTTGGAGGCATTAGACACAATGTTCCCTAAGTGACTAACCTTGCATGAACTAAACAAGACTCCTTTGAACACACTTTACATTTTTGCATTTTACATTTTTTTTAACCTTTTTTCCGCCTTGCATAACACAGTTTGCATGAATATGGTACCTTTTTCTTTTTGTTCATGAGAAATTTTATTTGTGGTACCTTGCTAAAGTTATTAGGAGGTATAAATTTAATATGGTTGAGTGGGAAGCCCACCTAGTGGCATGACTTTTCCCCATAGCCACTTTTGTGTTTGTGAGTGTATACCAACTAGCGTATGTATCTTACCTTTTTGGGTTTTCTCACCCCAAAGAAAACTAGTTTTGTGACCCCATAGTGAGTACATTTGGGCCTTCTCACCCCATGGACAACTAGTTATGTGGCCCCAGAGTGAGTACACATTCTTTTTCAAATAATCAACCTAGATTTAATCCGCAACTAGTTGGATTGATGATCGAAGCTTCATCCAATTCATCTCAAAACTTGTGTTTTCCTTTGGTCTTATGCTTAGTTTTCCATGGGATCTTCATCTTGGGGGCTTGTTCATCCCTCTTGATCATTTTCATTCAATCTTGCTAGCATAAGTGCATTTGAACCCTTCCCTCAATGTTCATGGCTACTTTAGTGTGAGTTTGAAGCAAGTTTATCCTCTCACTAAAGTGGGGGCCAAATGTGCCATAGAAAAATGGCCCCTTGTTATTTTCATGGCCTTTTAGGTCTTGTTTCATGGATTTGGAACTATTTTGTTTTGATTTTATATTACAACATGGCTCGAACATGCACATTTAGGTACTAAAATTCAAAGAACGATGTCTTGTGAAGATGTTGTGAAGGGTTATAAGACATTTCTACACTCTTCTAGACTCTATTAATTACAATTCACCTAAAAACCACTTTTTTATTTATCAACAAGTCCTATTTTGAAGTGTTGTAATGTCTTGTAATAAGCTTTCACACTTTTTTAGGCACATCTTCTCTATTTATCCCTTTTTCATGCTTTATTTGGCCCCTTTATGCTCTCAGATACTTAAATACGTGTATTTTTGAGTATTATCCTAACAAACAACAATAAATACAACATATTTCCCAACACACATTTTTAGGTCCTAGGTGGGACCCATTCGCCATGGGTGGCGAATGAGTCCCCCTTGGCCCCAAATTCAACATGTTTTAAATTTCCTTTCAAGATTTTATTCAAAAACACTTAATGTCTACCTGTGATGAGGTATGAACAATTAACTAAGGCACAAGTGTGTATAAATAAGTGATTTTCACCTCATTTCAACCCCTAATCATCAAGTTCACTCCTATTCACTCAAGCATTCAAGCATTTTATAACATCTTTTCGAGCACTATTCAAGCACTTTGAAGCAACCATGGACATTACTTCAAAATTGCATCATAAGGGTTTGGTAAGTTGAGAGCATTTTTATGTTGTTAGTTTATCATTCCTTTGCATTTCATTATTTTATTAAGGGTTTGATTACCAAAAGTGGGATTTGATGAGGGCAACCCCCTATTCACTAACCTTAAACCATTTTTCCCCTATTGCATGTTTGTTTGTTGCCTTTTTTGTGTAGATTTGACAAGAATTTTGGTGTTGAAGGTTGGTTTATAAGTCAACTAGGTGCTTCAAGTCAACTCAAGTCTATTTCAAGCTTAGAGAAGGTTTTCTATCCATTTTCTACATAATTGACTTCGACAACCCGACAAGTAGTGATTTCTAGAACTGTTGTTGCAGAATTGTTTCCTAATTTTTCAAAAAATTGGGAGAGGTCTAATTCACCACCTGTGGTGAATGAGCCTGACCTTAGGATTGAAAATTTGAATTTTGTCAAATTTTGGATCTTAATAGATAGAAACTTGTTTTTGATAGTTTTTCTCCAAGAGGGTGACTAATTCACCACCCTTGGCGAATGAGTCCCACTGTGAAAAATTAATGATTTCAGTCAACATCCACAACATTCCAAATTCATCAAACTTCACCCAGGTGCACTCAAATTTATCCCTTTTCTTTATGTTCTGCATATTTTCTTCATTTAGTTCATTGTTGCATTACACAATGTGTTTTCAAACATAGCTTAAATTTCACTTTTGCATTTGTTTTCATTTATTTAAATCAATTTATTGCATTTAGTTAAATTAATTTAGGTTAGACAACATCACACATTGTATAATTTGAATGAACCATTAGTATTTTTTCTCCTATCTCTCTCCTTTTAGGTGAAAAACCCTAGAAGAGCAAGAGTTGTCCATAAGAGCCAAAAATCAAAAGTTCATATATAGACCAAGATTGGGATGCAGATGACCTACTCTCAGTTGACTTGCATGTTCCTTACTATTCTTCTTCTTTGTTTTCTTTTTCATCATCCTTTATGTGATTGCATGTACATAATGTGATCCCCCATAAGATTTCATTTGATTTATTTCTCTTTTTTTGTGCATTCCTCAATATATTTGTACATTCTTCTCTATGCCATAAAAACCTTTATCTTTTTCTATTTGTATTATATTTTCCTTTTGGGGAAGATGCAAGGCATCAAGACATTTAGGTCTCTTCCATGTTGACCTAAAAAGATTTTTCTCTATTTTCACTCTTAATGTGTTATTCTTCTAGTTCTATGAGTATTTGGGGAATGATGATAGTTCCACACTCTATGACAATGTTGTAGAAAAGGGTATGTGTAGGATCATGATGGGCCAAAAAGTCGCAATATGATGGGTATGTGGCTGATGACTATTTTTTACCCAAAATTAATGAAATGAAAAGGGTTTTTAAAAGAGATTCTCATCTTTCCACCGATATAAATTATTCTTTACTTTGAATTTAATAAGTAATTATTATTCATTTTCTATTAAAATTACAACTAAAGTCCCGATTGATAGGTTGATTGAAACATATCCATAACTTTCAAATGGTATCATATTTTTTGAATCTAAAATGTGCATCACATTCTATGCTTCACATACTATAGGATTAAAAAAAGAAAAATTGAATTTCATGAAGTTTTGACCAAGTTAAGGTCGTAAAACATACGAGTTTTTATATTTTTAATAAAGTTGGGGTATGTACAAGATCTTGATGGGCCAAAAAGTGGCGATATGATGGGTATTTGTAGGGTATGTGGTTGACGACCTTTTTTTAACCCAAATCTAATGAAATGAAAAGGGTTTTTAAAATATATTCTCATCTTTCCACCAATATAAATAATGCTTTAATTTTAATTTAATAAATAATTATTATTCATTTTCTATTTGAATTACGACTAAAGTCTTGATTGATAGGTTGATTGAAAAACATCTATAGCTTTCAAATGGCATCACATTTTTGGAATCCAAAACATGCATCACATTTTATGCTTCACATACTATAGGATTAAAAAAAAGAAAAATTGAATTTCGTGAAGTTTTGACCAAGGTGGTCAAACATATGATTTTATATTTTTTAAAGTTGTAATAAAAAAATCATAATTAATTATTTACTTGGAAAAATTACAAAAAATATACATCACATTGGACATGAGTCCTCTACTTATGTCTAAAATATTATAAAAAAATATTATCATTTTATTATGGTTAGGGTGTGGACACCTACTTCTTATTTTTTCCCTAAAATTTAAGTACTCTGCATTGAAATTTCAAATTTTCACCAACTAGATTTTTTTTTTAAAACCTAGTAGTTTAGAAACTACATTCAATTTACTACAGATTCTATTCTTACATATTTTTGAAATAATATAGATAAATTATTCAAATTTTTACGTCAAGTTGCCTAACTTTAATTTTTCTGAATTTTTTGCCATTTAAGGGCCTATTTTTCCATGATGATCCTACACATACCCATAATAAAAATCATAATTAATTATTTACTTGGAAAAATTACGAAAAAATATGCATCACATTGGGGATGAGTTCTCTACTTCTATCTAAAATATTATAAAAAATTATTATCATTTTATTGTGGTTAGGGTGGTCAGACAGACACCTACTTATTTTTTTAAAATTTAAGTACCACTGCATTGAAATTTCAAATTTTCACCAAATTTTTTCTTTCTTTTTAAACAAACCTAGTAGTTTAGAAACTGCATTCAATTTTCTACAAATTCTATTCTTACATATTTTTGAAATAATATAGATAACTTATTCAAATTTTATGTCAAGTTTCCTAACTTTGATTTTTTTGAATTTTTTTGCTAGCTAAGGGCCTATTTTTTCCATGATGATCTTGCACATACCCAAAAGAAATACTGGCCCTGAATCCATAGATACCTTATGTATTTTTGGGGGAAACTCTTCCCTCCTTTTTCATGGCGTATCTTTATTTCAGAAACATATGACTTGGCATAGGCTTTTCCAAGGAAATATCTCATGTCTTAGGAGAAACCATTGACTACTTTGAAGCAATTGCTCACAAAAATGGTGTTAGGAACCGCTTTAAATTTGGGGCATACATCAATGCAACATTTTAGCATCTTACATATTTCATAGTGTGATTTTCTTTTTTCTTATGACATGTCCTTTTGTTGGTGGTTTCATTAGGTTTGATGTCCTCCAAGAGTGTGATAATTCTAAGCATACAATTTCCCTTAGTGGCATGATGCAAACAAGGCATCCAATAAGTGGAAATCCAATACCTTACACGAATGAAGCAAAATATCCTCTAACAAAAAACTATTGACATAACATTCAAAATAATAGCATCGTGGTGCCTTATCAAAGTTGTGAATAGGATAACTTTGGTATGGTATGGAAGGCTAATATGATTCTCTCATTAGTCACCTCATTGGAATAACTCACCTAGTGAACAACTTGAGGTTCCACTACCATAGAGTGAGCATGCATGCTACAAAAAAACAACCTAGACCTAGTCCACATCGTGTTGGACAAATTGTTGAAGCTTGATCCTTGTTATGGACAAACAACCACATTCCACGTTGTATTAGAACGATCAAAGCTTGATCCTTTGTTCTCCTTTATTTTCTTGGTCTTTGATAAGGTATGATTATGTATCTTTGGTATTGTTTCATACTTAAGTGTCTTGAACTTATACTTTAGTGTGATTTTTTCATGGGGGAAAACTCTCACTAAAGTGTGGGGAAAATGTAGCATCAAGAAAAGTAACCCTTCTTCACACTTAGTTTGGGAATGAACAATTAATTATAAAATGGATGTAATTGTACCTTATTTAGGGTTATGTAAAGTGTTTTCTTACACTTTCACACTAATCTAGGGCTTCATTAATTAATTTAGGTTAATTAGATCTTAATTGTCCCCTTTAATTCAAATCAAAGCCTTATTTATTGCATTTTTTGATGGATAAATCTCAACACTCATTAATAATTTTTCATAATACTTTATTTGGAAAGGTTTGAGTCCTATAATAGTGACCTAGGACCCATTCACCACCTATAAAATGGGTCCCCACTATGTCCTAGGACCCCCTTTTGGCAAATTATTTCACCTCCCTAAAATTTGGTCCTAGAAAATTGTGGTAAGACCCATTCGCCCAAGGTGGTGAATGGGCGTTCCTTACTTAGGACACCCTTTTTAAACTTATTTGTGGTGGGATTTTAATGATTTTTAACCCTATATTTTATGTTGGCTTGTGTTATTTGAATTTTGGGATTAAATCTTAGGATAAGTATAAATATAAGCTTATTTCAGATAGTTTCACCTAGCAAGTTTACAATACATCCTAAGAATTATTATGCATGCATCCTAAGAGTTCACAAGAGAATTATAGATAATTCAAGATCATTTCAAGGGCATTCAAAGCAATATTATCAAGGTTTTATTTCAGCAATTTAAGATCATACCATCATGTCAAAGGCATAGTGCATCAAACATGTTGTTGAGCTAATGTTGTGATGTAGTATTGAAGATGCATTTGCACTTCTAATTCAAGATCAAGCTATACATTCTTCATGGACATTTTATGGTAGATTTATAATTTATATTCCAATATTTCATCCAAGGTATCATTATTTTATCATAAATTTTAATTACCTAAATAGGGTTTGACCAAGGAAAACCCCTATTCCCTAACAATCAACAAATTTTTCCCTATGATTTTTGATTGTTGGTGTTAGGTTGATGATCAAGTGGAGATTAAAACATGCAAAGTTGTCAATATTGAAAATTTTCAAAATTTATCATACATCTTGCAAGATCATGAAAACTTTCCTACAAAATTAATTTCTAACTTTTGGGAGCTGGTCACCTAGGAGCTGGAAGTGCATACATTGAAGAACAAAACCTAAAAATCAATTTTTAGAAACCCTAGCATGGACCCATTTTCCACCTTGGGCGAATGAGTCCTTTGTAACACTCAAAACAACACTTTTTCAACAAGGTACACATTGTTTCAACATCTTAAAACCTTCCTTATTACAATTATAACAATTAGGTTTGATTTTTTATTGTTAATTATGCATTTTAGCCCTCATAATTGAATGAAACCATAGAAGAAAAACCTAGTTGATTATTGTCTTGTTAATTCATTTTGATTCATAGTGGATTTAATACTGTGTCTTCTTGTGGGAAATTTTCAATGGATTTCTTTTGGCCCAAGCCTATAGCATCTATTAGACCCCATGAGGATTTCTTCAAATCCTATCAAAATTTTAAGGCAAAGCACATAGCAGAGTTATCCCTTACCAATATGCCTTAACCCATCATTGAGCTTCCAATTCTTGATGAGACCATGATTGAACCAAAATTTCTTCCATGTAACCAAGACCAGCCTATGAAAAATCCTCCACCCATTTCAAATAAGAGACCACAAGATAATCACATAAGTCTCGTTGTGCCTCCTAAATTCAAAAAATTTAGAAATCCAAAGAGAAAATTGTTGAACAACCTCCCATGGTTCCTTCCTTTCCTCCCTTAAGGGAAGAAAAGAAACCTATGGTTGATAAAAATTCCCTTACAAAATCACAACTCAAAATTTTAATGAAAAGAAACTGAAATGCTAGAGAGCGTAGGCATAGACATCATGCTATTGCTCATTTGTTGCAAGAAAAAGAAGAAAATAAAAATCCAAACTTGTCTAAATCAATGCATAATTCCTCTCCACCTTTGTTGCAACATAAAAAACAACAACCTTATATAGATATTGTCATTAGACCTCCTATTGTGATTAACTTGGATGATAATAATAAAACTGCTAAGATTGATGGAAAAGTGCATAAAGAGCTAAACTCATTTTTTTCCTATTCCATGAGTTCAAATGATTATCCTCCTAAAGAGACTGTTGAACTTGGTGCTTTTCCTAGTTTGGCACTTCATGTTGTCCCTTTGACTAGTCATCTACCTTCTACATATACTGAACAAGATTGGGATGCAAACGACCTGCTATAGGTTAACTCACATGTTCCTTAATAGTCATTTTCTTTATTTTGTTTTCATGTTCTTCATGTGATTGCATGTGCATAATATGATCCAGGTTGTATTGTTCCATTTGATGTATCTTCCCATGTGCATTCCTCTATTTGTATCTACATTCTACTATATGTCATAAATCTTTATCTTTTCTTTGTCTTATGTTTTCCCTTTTTGGGATGATGCAAAACATTGAGACATTTAGGTCTCTTCCATGTTGACCCAAAATATTTTTCTTTATTTTCACTCTCTATGTGTCATTCTTCCAATTCTACAAATATTTAAGCTCTATAACAACATTGTACTAAAGACATACTAACCCTGAATCCATGGATCCCTTATGTATTTTGGGATTTCATTTTTGGGGAAACCCCTCTCTGCTTTTCATGGCACAACTTTATTTGAAAAGATATGACTTGGCATAGGGCTTTCTAAATAAGCTCTCATGTCTTCTTTATTGTTAGTATTGATTATTTTCTACTTTAAAGTAATTTCTCATAGCAATGATGTTAGCAATCTCTTTAAAGTGGGGGCATACATTGGCATTATAATTTTTGAAAATTAGACATTCCTCATGTTTCATTGTGTGATTTTCTTACTTCCTGCATGCATCTTTTTCTTGATGGTATCATTGGGTTTGATGTCCTTGAGGAGTGTGACCTTTCTTGGCATACAAATTTCCTCTTAGTGGTTATGCTACACATTGGATTCCCTAAGTTACAAGTTCCCTAAGAGGACACCTTACACAAACTAAGAGAAATCCCTATGAACATGTTTATTTGCATTTTTTTTCATAAGTGTTTAACATAACACAACTTGCTAACCTTGTGAAGCTTGAACCCTTTTTCAAGGCAACCAAGTGTAACACACTTTTCTTTCCAATAGACCCTTTCCTTGGTTTTTTTGTGGTACCTTACTAAAGTTAACAAAGATATAGCTTTCATATGGTATAGGAGCCTAATAAGATTCTCTCATTTTCCACCCTTGGGGGCTCATCTAATGGATAGTTGGAAATCCATTAGACCATGCGAGCATGTGTATTGTTTGCATAGTGGATAGATAGAGTTTTCTTGTGAATGTTTTTGGACAAACAATTAAGGCATGTTCAACATGTTGTTGGATAATTGAGGCTTGATCCACCATTTTTGTTTTTAACTTTCCTTTAAGTATTTGATATTATATGATAGAGTATCTTGTCATTCCTACATACATGTGTTTTGAATGTCTACTTTAGTGTGATTTTGATGTAAGTTCATCCTCTCACTAAAGTGGGGGCTAAATGTAGTAACAAAAAAATGTATCCATTGCTATTGGACCTTTCATTCATTTTCCAATCCTATTTAATTACATTTTCCGAATAAGAAACCCAACATTCATTAATGCCTAAACATAACACTTTACCTTGAGCAATGTGTATCCTAGGTTCAAGGACCTAGGACCCATTCGCCCATGGGTGAATGGGTCCTCCCTTGACCTTAGGATCTAAATTTAAATTGTTTTTGGTGGTATTTTAATATATTCAAATATGTGATTCAATGTTGGATTATGATATTTTAATTTCAAGAAATTGAGGATACATATACCTATAAATATAAAGTTATTTCACTATGTTTCAACTAATATTTTCAAGGTAGAAATTTTCAAGATCTAAGAGAGAAATTCAAGAGCATATTTATTAGAATTTTACTACAGCAATCAAGATCCAATTATCATATTAAAGTCTTCTTGCATCATGCATGTTTTTGGAGCTAATATGGTGATGTAGGTTTAATGATCCAATCAAGCATTCAAAGAACTATTTCAAGAAAGATTCATATTCAAGATCCACATCCATTGAAGCCATTTCATGCAAGTTACATATTTACATTCCAAGGTTTATTCAAGGGTTTGTGAGAGGTAATGTTACTTTGTTCATTCCCTCTTTCATGCTTTTATTCATTTCAAGGTTTTATTACCAAAATGGGGTTTGACCAAGGAAAACCCCCATTCACCAAAAACAAATAATTTTCCCTCTATGTTGTGTTTATAGATCTAGATTGAAGAAAGCTTGAAGATCTCTTCAAGAGAAAAAATGAAGAAGTTAACAAAGTTGCAAAAGTTCTCATCTCAAAGAAACTCATCTACAAAATTTATTTCTGATATTATGACACTACCACTTGGACAAATTGAAAGATTCAAATCTATACCAGAGGCTCCTGAAAGTTGTAGAAAATCCCTAATAGTGGACCCATTCGTCCCTAGAGCAAATGAGTCCCATTCAAACTTTGTAAACAAACTTTTGGTGAAATTTTCACTCATACTTGCCATTCTCTTATCTATAATTTAATTGTCATTTTTGCTAGTATTAAGTTTAATCTTGTTATTTCAAGTGTTAAATTGCATTTTGGTGTTAATTTAAATTTTTTTGTTTTTCTCCCCAAAGTTGTGTTTGACCTTGACCCTTGTCCTTCAAGCATAAGAAAATTTGTAGATTCACATCTTGTGTTGACTCACTTAGGGGTTGTAATTCAATTCTTTGTTTGGATATCATTTCTTAATGAAATAAAGGAGAATAGGTCTATCTATTATCATTTTGGTGAACCCCTTTGTAGCGTAAAAAAAAGTAACCATTTTTCACAATTAGTTTGGGGATGAATAATTAATGATAAAATGTACGTAATGATTCCTTATTTAGGGTGTTGTAAAGTGTTTACTTACACTTTAAGATTAATTTAGGGCTCTATTAATCAATTGAGGTCAATTATAGCTTAATTGTCCCCTTAAATTCAAATCCAAGCCTTATTTATTGCATTTTTTAGGGATAAATCCTGACATTCCTTAATAATGTGGTGTAATATTTGATTTGGTAAGGTTTGGGTCCTAGGATAGTGACTTAGGATCCATTTTCCACCTTGGGTGAATGGTTCTCCACTATGTCTTAGGACCCCCTTTTGGCATATTATTTCATTTCCTTGAAACTTGGTCCTAGAAAACTATGTTAGGACCCATTCACCCAAGGTGGTGAATGGGTCTTTCTTACTTATTGCACCTTTTCCTTCACTTCTTTTTCATGAGATTCTAATGATTTTGAATCCTAGATCTGATGTCAACTTGTGTTATTTGAATTTAGGGGTTAGATATTAAGTTACATGTATAAATATAAGGTTGTTTTGTGTAATTTTGAACTAGAGAGAGAAGAAGATTTCAAATAAGCTAAGAAGCAAGAGAATTTTCATGAGATCAATCGTTCACATCCAATAAGAAAGAAAGAGTGAAGTTTTGGAGCATTATTACAAGTCTTCAATCTCATTTTATGTCAAAGATAAGGACCTATTGAAGTATTGATGATAGATTCCCATGGAAAATCATGAGGGATTCTAGGTGTTGGGAGATGCACAAGACATACAACCAAGCTTAAGAACTTGTTTCCTAAGTGATTTCATCTTCTATGATCATCCTAGCTATAGCCTAATGAGAGGTATATTAAGATTTGTGACTTATTGAGAGGATTTGGGATCTTCTATAGTAGGTCACTTCCATTATTGATGTTTCATTTTATGGTTCTATTCTAACACAATTGAATAGGATTTCCTTTACATTATTAGGGATCCTAATCTTAGACACACTTCAGGTTAGGATTTCACATGCATTTCATATTTCATATTTTCATTCATCATCAAGGTTTAATTATTGTCATGTAGAAAATTGTACTTCCTTCTTGGAAATGGTACAATTTCACACTTACTTTGGACCTATTTTAGCACTATTGCATTTATGACACTTTAAACCATCACTAATAGGCCCCCAAAACCATTTATTTTGGATCTCAAGGATTATTTCAACTAAAATTTCAACAAAATCAACAAAGGCATTCAACTTTCTAATAACCTGACATTTGCTCACCTCAAAAAGTTAGGGTGGTGATGCAGGAGCATCTAGTGGTGTAAGGGCAATCTTGCATCACCCAAAAATAGTTAAATTTCAAGTTTCTCATTTTTTAGATGTTTCTACATTTTTGGATACCCTTTTTGTCATAATGAAATTCCCAACTTATGGTTTTTATTTTTTGTTTCTGGGTTCAAAGATATTGCAATTTTAGTTTCCCAGATTTGCACCTAAAAATCTTCCAAGTTAGATTTGAGGCACTTAGAGTTCCCGGAACGGCCCTGAAACTTGTCGAAATCAGTGTAGCAAATTTCAAGCACATTATTGACTTCGAGACCTTTCCAATGGTTCAAACAGTTCATGAATCGGAGTCTCGGATCAAAAGTTATGGCCCTGGGAAGTTGGCGCACTTTCTAGAAGATACAATTGCAAATGCTCTTTTGAAATTTGAACTTCATGTTGTAAATTTTCGGCACCAAACCGCCTAAACTCAAATTTGAATGTTGTTTTGGCTCCAAACTAATGAGGAGCTCTATTTATGGGTAGGTTTCTAATTTTTGAGTAACTTTTTGGGGACAAGCTCGCATATTGCGAAAGGGTTATTCTGTAGCTTTCTATGACTTGCATGTGTTGTAGAACTTGGGGATTTGAGATCCTTTGCATGTAAGAAGCTCCATTTTCTAAATAATAAAATTATTCTCTTGTTTGTGGGTTATTTTCTAAGTCTTGGGCTGCGTCCTCATCAAGTGGTATCAGAGTGGGGTTTTCTTGAGCGTGTCGACAGATCGCCGATCATGAGGCAGTTCACACCAGGACCGTGGTTGTGGGTCGAGGTCAAGAAAGATGCCTCCAAGAGTGATTCCTGGTAGACGTGGTAGTGCCAGAGGTGGTCGAGGTGGCAGAAATGCTGGTGGAAGAGATTCACTGGCAGCCCTCCAGAGAAAGATTGATGTGTTACAAGAATAGTTGAGAAGAGGGTTAAACCCGAGGGAGGAAAGTGAGGATGAAGGAGAGGAAGAAGGTTCAAATATAGAAGAGGACGAAGAAGCAATTGATCAAGACCACATACGGTTAATAAGGGTCATTTTGAAGATCGGGAAAAGACCCAGAGCATAAGTCCCCAGTTATTCTGGAAGTCTAAACCAGAAGAGTTGATCAACTGGATCAACGAGCTAGAAGAATATTTTGAGTATGAGGAAATAGAGGACCCAGATCGGGTTAAGTTTGCGAAAATGAAGCTGAAGGGCCATGCCAATATTTGGTGGAAAGAGGTCCAATTGGAAAGAAATCGAAGAGGAAAAAGCAAGATCACCAGATGGGATCGCATGGTAGAGAAACTAAAGAAGCAGTTCATACTAGTGGACTACAAGTTAGATATGTTGAAGAAATTGCAAGGGTTGAAGCAAGGAAGTAGATCTGTGAAAGAATATACTAGAGATTTTCACAAGATAATCATCAGAATAGGTCACACAAAGGCCAATAAGGAGAAGGTAGCCTGATATCTTAATGGGTTACGACCAAGCATTCAGGAGGAGTTAAGCCTAGTCGAATGACCACCATTGAGGATGTCTATCAGTTTGCTCTAAAGGTGGAAGAGAAGTGAACAAAAGATTTGATGGCAAGCAAAAAGGACGAGGAGGTCAAAGGAAGGGGCAATGGAAGACCTTCAAGAAGCTGAAATGATGATGAAAAGAAAAGTGAAGATGTGGGTACTAGCCGAAGCCAAAGGAATGACAACTTCTACCGCCCTCGTGATCAAAAAAATGGTAATCAAAGAGGTAGAGGACGAGGGAGATATGAACAAGGATCTAGAAGAGGTGGTTTCAGAGGAACGGTTTCCAGTGTGGAAGAAGGGCATCGCCAATGAATGTCCACAACACCAAGGAAGGGCAGTGAAAGGCCGGGTTGTGGAAGGGTTGCACATGCAGATGAGGAGGCCCAATCTGAACATTCGGGATGATGCTGAAAAGGGAGAAGCCATAGTGATTAGGAGAGCCCTAGTGACTGAGGAAAAGGAACCAGAACAGAGGAAGAATTTGTTTTCCACAAGGTGCAAGTGTGAAGGAAAATGCTGTGATGTCATTATTGACAATGGGAGCACTGATAATCTGGTGTCAGAGGAGATGGTCACAAAGTTGAAGCTGAAGAGGGAAAGGCACCCACATCTGTATCATATTTCCTGGTTGCAGAAAGACCACAAAGTTTTGGTCAATGAGCAGTGCCTAGTAAAGTTCAAGATTGGGAGCTACCATAATGAGGTACTCTGTGATATCATCCCCATGGATGCATGTCACATGTTGTTGGGGAGGTCGTGGCAGTTCGATAGGCGAGCTATACATGATGGCCATGCAAACACTTATGCCTTGACAAAGGATGGGGTTCGTCACAAGTTGAAACCCCTGAAGGAGACCAAAGAAAAGGTATGCAGTAGTGCTAGAATTTGTTATGTAGATGGAAGAAAAATTTTAGAAGGTATAAAGCATGAGCATGTGTGTTATGCATTGATTCATAGAGTGAGTAAGGAGGATAGTGAGAAGGTTCCAGAAGAAGTTTCTAGGATGTTGGATGAGTTTCAGGATATTGTTTCTAATAATGTACCTGAGGGTTTACCACCAATAAGGAAGATTAGTCATCAGATTGACTTAATTCCTACAGCTAGTTTGCCAAATAAGGCAACTCATAGAATGACTCCAACAGAAAATGAGGAGTTGAACAGACAAGTTCAAGAATTATTGAGAAAGGGTTTGATACGGGAGAGTTTGAGTCCATGTGTAGTACCTCCAGTACTAGCACCAAAGAAGGATGGGGAGTGGAGGATGTGTACATATTCCCGAGCCATAAACAAGATAACAATCAAGTACAGATTTCTCCTACCAAGGATGGATGACCTGATGGACTATTTGAGTGGAGCTCAGTACTTCACAAAGATTGATCTGAAGAGTGGATATCACCAAATATAGATTCGAGAGGGACATGAATGGAAAACTGCCTTCAAAACCAAAGAGGGCCTGTACGAGTGGTTAGTCATGCCTTTTGGGCTAACCAATGCACCGAGCACATTCATGCGGCTCATGAACGAGGTACTAAAATAATTTATGGGAAGTATTGTTATTGTGTATTTAGATGATATTTTGATTTTCAGTAAGACGTTGGATGAGCATCTGATGCATATTCGGAGAGCCTTTGAGAAGTTAAGAGAAGAGAAATTGTTGATTAATCTGAAGAAGTGCAACTTTGTGAAGAGGGAGGTAGTGTACTTAGGGTTTGTTGTCTCAGCAGAAGGTCTCAAGATGGACCTAGAGAAGGTGAAGGCTATTCTAGAATGGCCTACCCCAAGAATTGCTACTGAGGTGAGATCTTTCCATGGTTTGGCTAGTTTTTATAGAAAGTTCATTAGAAACTTCAGTAGTATTTGGGGACCCCTTTAACCTAAACAAATTTGAGAGGGATAGAAAAGAATTCAAGTGGAGCACTGGAGCGTCAAAGAGTTTTGAATTGTTGAAGTAGAAGGTAACAAAGCAACCTGTTCTAGCCCTCCCGGATTTCAACAAGGTGTTTCAGGTGGATTGTGATGCCATTGGTTGTGCCATTGGAGCAGTGTTGAGCCAAGAAGGTAAGCCCATTGCCTATTTCAGTGAAAAGTTAAATGATGCTAAGAGGAAAGCACGTGAGACTGTGAATTTTATGCCATAGTTCAAGCAATAAAGAAATGGAGACATTATTTGTTATCGGCTGAATTTGTTCTATATACTAATCATCAGCCTTTGCAATACCTAAATATTAGGGAAAATTAAATAAGAGTGACATGAAATGCAGAGTTTTTGCAGAGTTATACCTTTGTTTTGAAACATAGGAGGGAAGTCAAATAGCCAGATGCCTTTAAGTAGGGAGGCATACATTGATGACAAAGATGTAGGATTGAAGTGTCATGGGTCTAATGAACTCAAGATTACCGTATGCAAAGATCCAAATTTTGGTATGAGGCTTGAAAGCTTTCTTAAAGAAACCTGTTACAAAGGGACGTGACAAGGTGGTTGGATTTCTACACCAGGATGGTATGTTATTTAAGGGAAGTCAATTGTGTATCCCGAGGAGTTCCATGAGGGAGAGAGAACCGACAAAGGAGAAGGATAGTGGAGGAATGGCAAGACATTTTGGTTGGGATAAGACCATTTCAATTATCAGTGAGCATTATTATTGGCCTCAGTTGTCACAGGATGTGAAGAAGTTTGTACAAAGTTGTAGGTATGTCAGATGGCTAAAGAAGTGAGCCAGAATATAGGATTATATCAAAGCCCTCTTACCCGGTAATTTCGTGAGAGGCCATGGAGGATATAAGTATGGACTTTGTTCTTGGTTTGCCAAGGACATAGTGAGGGAATGATTCAGCCTTTGTGGTGGTTGATAGGTTTTGGAAGATGGCACATTTCATTCCATGCCAGAAGACCCATGATGCAATCCACATTGTTGACTTGTTCTTCAAAGAGGTGGAGAGGCTACATAGTCTGCCAAAGAGTATTGTTTCAGATCGTGACACCAAATTTGTGGGGTACTTTTGGAGGACCTTGTGGAAGAAGCTGAAGACAGAGTTGAAGTTCTCGGGCTTCATCCACCAAAATGGGAAGATAGGAAGCTGTGCCATTAGGAGTCTCAAAATCACAAAATGTTTGGTAGGAGATAAACCTGCGATGGGACTTGATCTTACCCCCGTGCGGTAATTTTTCTTACAATAATTATGTCAAATGTAAGCACCGTAGGATCACCGCCTGCATTGTGTGTATGGAGGTAGCCCCAGAATAGCTCCAGAATTGAGGAAGATGGACCAAGAGAAGAAAATAAGTGCTGAAGCCGAAAATTTTGCAAAACACATCAAGGATATACATGAGAAGGTAACGAAACATATTAACAAGATGAATATGTAGTATAAGGCTAAGGCAGATCATAAGAGGAGGTATAAGGAGTTTCAGATTGGTGATGAAGTGATGGTCCACTTGAGGAAAGAAAGGTTTCCAGTGGGAACATATAACAAATTAAAGATGATGAAGTTCGGTCCCTGTAAAATTTTGAAAAGACATGATTCAGGGAATGCATATGAGGTAGAGTTGCTAGATGGATTCAACATTTCCCCCATAATCTAACTATTTTCATGATTTATCATGAAGGTGGCAATGCAGGGAAGCACCAGCAATAGGGCAGTATGGCAGTCTGTTGACCTACTCTTTAAAAGGAGGAGATTGAAGAAATCTTGGATAGGGTCGTGCAGGAAGGAGTACCTGTAAATAGGGCAAGATGAAGAATATCTAGTGAAATGGAGAGGAAGGCCTCAGGAGAACACATCCCGTTATCTAAGGCACGCCCTGCTGACCGGTTGGGTTTTCCTAACCATCTCGAAGCGTGACGTCGCCTTTTCAAATTACCCTAGGTGTCTGGCTGCGTGAGTATCCAGTGTGTAAGGGCAATCTTGCATCACCCCAAAAATAGTTAAATTTCAAGTTTCTCAATTTTTAGATGTTTTTACATTTTTGGATACCCTTTTCATCATAATGAAATTCCCAATTTACAGTTTTTATTTTCTATTCCTGGGTTGAAAGATATTGCAGTTTTAGTTTCCTAGATTTGCACCTGAAAATCTTTCAAGTTAGATTTGAGGCACTTAGAGTTCCCGGAATGGCCCCGAAACTTTCTAAAATTAGTGTAGCAAATTTTTAATGCGTTATTGACTTTGAGACCTTTCCAACGGTTCAAACGGTTCACGAATCAGAGTCCCAGATCAAAAGTTATGGCCCTGGGAAGTTGGCGCACTTTCTAGAAGATACAATTGCAAATGCTCTTTTGAAATTTGAACTTCATGTTGTAAATTTTCAGCACCAAACCACCTAAACTCAAATTTGAATGTTGTTTTGGCTCCAAACTAATGAGGAGCTCTATTTATGGGTGGGTTTCTAATTTTTGGGTAACTTTCTGGGGACAAGCTCGCATATTGCGAAAGGGTTATTCTGTAGTTTTATGTGACTTGCATGTGTTGTAGAACTTGGGGATTTGAGATCCTCTGCATGTAGGAAGCTCCATTTTTTGAATAATAAAATTATTCTCTTGTTTGTGGGTTATTTTCTAAGTCTTGGGCTGCGCCCTCATCAAGTGGGACTCATATGCCTCCTTGGGCATATGAGTCCCCCTAGGTGGGACCCATATTCCATAAGTGGCATACATGTCCCATGTGGACCCTTTTTAGGGTTTTCAATTCAAATTTTTGGTTGATGTAGGAATTTGAGATCTAATAAGCAATAAATTAGATGAAGTGCCTAGATAAACAAAGCTTAAAATCATTATTTTCATCTAGAAAAGTGATGCAAGGTCTAAGCATTAATTATATCAACTTGATCATTGAATCATACCTTCACAAGAGCATTCAAGAGAAAGTAGCAAGAAAAGTTGAAGTCTTCGAGCAGAATTATAGTGTTTTTGCAGGTCTCCAAGCTCACTTTCATTCAATATCTAGCATTTTCAAGGACTGAAGATGTGTTGATGGTCAATACAACACAACAACATTAAAAAAACTATGTCTATTCTATTTCTCCTAAAAATAAAGATAACATGTAGCCATCTAACTCCCAAGGTATTGGCAATTGGTTCTCAACTGTGTTGATATTGCTCAATGGTCAATGTAATTGTAATGTTCAAGGGGCTTACTAGTTAATGAGCTTTCGATTGTTGTAAGATCGAATTATTATTTAAACCTACTCTAATAGGGGGTATAAAGAAAAGGAAAAAGATAGATTAGGGACGCAAGAGAAAGAAGAATGTTGATTCATTTAATTAACTAAACCTATTACTTTCCAAGGAATTCCCAAACTAGAACTACCAAACAAATCAATCTATAATCAATACATAGTTATTCATCCATAGTATAAATATTAATGGTAGATTACAAATCATCATTCAAACAAAAGAAAAAGAGAATTTCATTCCTTGAAAGCTTTCCAAATAAAATGATTAATAAAAGAAACATCATTCTAGAGCATAACCTAAATCAGGTTTAAGTCTGGCTACTTCTACTGTCAATGAAACATATAATCAACATTTACAAATCTGGAAAAATCACCAATGTACAAAAACCCATATCTTCAAATTACCTCCATCTAAAACCCAGAAAATCAAAAAATTACATCACCTATCGTACTGTAAGACTCTAATCTTCTAAGCTATAAAACTTCTAACCTATTTCCCTAAATGTCTAACCCTTTAAAATGAGCTTAATTTGACAATTTGTAGCTCAATTCCATAATTTCCTCCTCAAACTTAGATATCAAAAATCTATAGTGTTTTGTGCATACAATCACTCCTTAAAGATAACTTTATGTTTGCAGCCTTGTTTGACTTCAGTTGACTTTAGTTCTAAACTCCACTCTCTAGTCTAGCTAAAGTTCACTTTCAGTTCACAATTACAATTCTTGATTTGACTCAAAGTTCTCCTTTTGCGCAATAATCTCTAATATCCTTCCCTAGAATAACTCCACATAATGCTCATCTTACTTTCAGTTTATTGATCTTTTCAAAATCTTCTTCATTTGCACATGAGTTGTGCAAATCATCCCTAGGATTCTTTACCAATTTGCATTTCAAAAGATACCTATAGAACATGAACATGCATTAATTAATTTACAAAATTGATTAATTCAAAATATCTAATCAATTCTGAAAACTAATCAAATATCCAAAATATCTCAATTAAATATAAATAAACTTTAAATTTCATAATTGAAATAACAAATCAATTCCCTTTTTCAACATATTTAACTAGTGCACACTCTGCCATCATTGCTCTTGACTTAAACTACTACCAAATACAAGCTTGTTTTTTTGTTTAGAGATTTATACATTTTGAATCCTCTGAGACTTGTAACACCTTCACACATGGTAGCTATATGGACATCTTCCTGGCATAGAATAGGCTTCTTATTCACTTCATCTTTCATCATTGTGGCATCAAACTTTGGAAATCGGATGATACCTCCAGCAGAAAATTGAAACCCAATCAATGTCTTGCACTGCATTCCCAAAGCAAGAGTACTAGCTGACTCTCATGTGTGTACACATACCAACTAACATTAAATCTCTTTGTCCACACAAACTTAAGGCTATTTAGTTAAAATTGCAATGAATATAGATCAAGTCCAGTTGTCTTTACAATTACTATATCACAACTTGGGAAGTCATGAGAATATTTTCTTGGATATGGTGCAAGAACTAACTTTTTTCCATCATCATAGTGTAGTCCCACAACTCTCGAAACACTGCATCTTAAAGGTGGGTATTGAACATACACATGAGATAAAGCACCAGATCCAACAAAGTTGCTCTGGACCAAGAGCCAAATCCACCTTGTGATTGAAACATATTTTAAGCTTGCTTCTTTCAAATACTAGAAGTGGGCCATAGAGAAAAACTAAACTCAACTTTTCTTCAAACAATAACTTTGAGACCAAACTAGTGAGCCAATGGAATTTAATAAATACCTAGATTTCCTTTGCTAGTTGATAAGTAAATTCTTCAGAATCTAAGTATTAATAGCCCTTTCCTTTTAGCACGTTTTGTATACATGTCAGGGCATTATGAATACAACTGACAACATTTCACTATCCCTTGTGTGTATGGATAGATGTTTATTCCCTTTGTCTAGAGCTCCCACTTTCTACCTATATTCTGAAATCGTTGTATTCCAAGAGACAACATTTCTTGAGGCATTCTAGATCAATCACTCCATTTTGTGCATATCCTATAATTACTGCATCCATGAGACCACGTTTTGAGCATTCTATTGAATAGTTCATGCACCCTATCTTTTCTCTCATTTTGCATGCACTTTATGTTTACCAGGGAAAGTGCATGGACGACCAGTATCCTTGTGTTTATGGCATCCCATTAGAACATGTTTCTTTAAGGCATTTTTCCTAACGATTTGTGTGTTTTTCCTATTCTTTGTAACTGCCATGAGATGGCATCTCTTAATCTACACTGATTTCACATATGTCTAACAAGCCAGTTGCAACTAAAACATCAAAAAAAATTCCTCTATCTTTTATCCTTTGATGGACACTGTACCCTATTCCAAATTTTCCATTTTGGCACAAGCAAGGAGGATACTTGAAGTGGTTGTGGAGTCTAGCTTTACACATTGTTTATGCTCCCATGTTTTGCAATTAACGGGAATTATTTTGCGCATAATCTACAATCATTGTATTTAATGAGATGACATCCCTGTTGAGGTGATTTTTCAATCCATCTACATTCTTTGTCAATGTTTCACATTCTATGCATTCGTATTCTATCATTTGAGCCCATGCCTTGTATACACCTCCACACTTGAGTGCACATCCATCCAGGAGGGTACTGAAAAATATTGTAGAGCTCAACTTTTGACCCGGGCACATATCTATTTGTAATTTCTTAAGCTCTTTGACAAAATCATTTTGTATAGATCTTGCCATTATTGGAATTCAAACGCTGAAATTTCCATGCCAATCTTTTCACACAGCCACGATGAAGAGAACTCCATTAAACAATTCACTACTATGTGTGTTTCTACCTTTCAAAGGTCGTAAGATCCAGCTTCTAATCACTAATAGAGTTAAATTTAAAGTTTTTAAAGCTTGTCTATCAGATCCATTTTCTGTTGAATACATAATTATTGCATTCAATGAAATTACACTTTGAGAGGCCAGTTCTATATGTTGCCTATGCATCCAAATTTTGTAATTAGAAGGCTCGGAGTCAATCACTAGCACAAAATCAGAACTAAACTTGAGTGAGGTCAGAAGTAAAGCAAGATCAGGATAGGAACTTGTAGAAGCAGAACAAAGTTCAGACACTTGAAACTTTCTTTCTACCCATTTCAAGGTTCTCCCCGAGTCTGGTTTTGATGGCTTGTTATGTGCGAGTTCGGAATGAAATTAGAACTGGGCATTTTTACTTTTGGTTTGTTCCATGTTTTATTTTCTTTTCCGGTTCCCATCTCGCACATTGAAATTTTTACTTTATTAATTTGTTTTTTTTATTTTTACTTTGTTTTCTCATTTTTTTATTTTTTATGAAGTTTTAACCTTTTCAAAATTGGATTTAAAAGATTTTATTTTAAATTTTATAAATCTTTTAAAATAAAAGATTTATTTATTTCACTTTAGAAGCTTTTATCTTTTAAATATAAATTTAAAAGATTTTTATACCTCCATTAAATCTTTTAAAATGAAATTTTAAAAGATTTATTTATTTATTTTGTATTTATGTATTTATTATTTTTATTTATTTTTTATTTTTTTGATGTTTTTCAATATGTTTGTATTTTCTCATTTTTTCTATTTTTTTGTATTTTCTCGACCAAAACACAAAAACGACGACACGAAGGTGAAGACCAAGACGAACAAAACATCTAAAACAAATGAACAATTTAACGATGAAAGATGAGACACAATGAAAAGAACGAGATGGAGAACAAGACAAGATGAGATGGAAGAGGACGACACCCGAACAAAGCATGGAACTAGGAATAGGAACCTTTGAAAGGTTCTTGTTCCAATTCTGGTATTCAAATCTGATAGAGACAAAGAAATTGAGAAGAAGAAAATGAAAAGGGGGTCGCCAAATTTTTCAAGAAAAATTAGGGGCGTGTATGGAAGGCATAAAAAATGGCGACTTGGATTAGAAAATGCTCTAAGAATTTTAAAACGCGTAACCCTCTAAATACCCAAAATCTCTGGTTTACATTCATTCAAGGAATTCTAAGAATCGCAAACATAACCAAAACTAGGACAACACATAGGTTTGAGACAAAACTTAAATCTATTTTTGTGTGCAAATGATTCATTCCCCTCCATAAGCAGCGTTGTGACAAAAGTGGAGAAGACTTTACCTAAGCTACGTAGTTGTGAGTTACATTTCAAACATGCAATGATATCCTGGGCATAGCTCTACTGCCAGAAAGGCATCTATAGCCTCGACAAAGATACCTCTGGTGCTCTCTAAGCATTACTCTATGGCCAGACAAGAATCTATAGCCCCCAGTAGAGATACCCAAATCATCCTTGTTGATTGAGTTCATTTTCAAATTTCCTTTCTTTTCTCTTTTCTCATATGTTAATTCTTTTTGAAGTATAATTTCTGGTTTTCCCTCAATCCTTAAGCAATGAAGCCTAGTAGCGGGTTGAGAACCATGGTGGAGATTGTGAAAGAAATGTAACCCTTTAGATTTTTCACTTGGAATAGAGCTACCCCACCCGATGTAAACTAATAGATGGATTTCTTAAGATGTGAAAATTGTGATAGACTTTCAAAAACTCCCTAAAACTACATAATGTACCAAGTGTTAATCCATTCTAACATTCCCCAGTTTGAAATGGATGAAGGTAAATAAAAGTTTTCAAAGTAACTGTCTGATCAAGTGTTTGAAAATACAAATAGCAGACTCTCAACAGATTCAACTTTCAGCATAACTTGCATACAATAACATAGATTTCACTCTCAATGAGAGGAACCCCCAAAAGAAAGAAAAGAGAGGATCAACAGAAGAAAAGAGTGGATAGACATGACAAACTAGCAAAACAAAAACAGAAAATGAGAACAAAAACAACAAACAAACAACAAAAGACCAAAAACAAAAGAGAAAGAGAAACAAACCTCGAAACAAAAATAAAAACAAGAGGACACAGGAAAAAAGAAAATAGCAGAACAAAAGAAAAAAAAAACCACAACAAACAACAAAAACCAAAAAAAAATAAAAAATAACTAAACCAAAAACTAACACTAACCAAAAAAAATCCTAAACTAACTCTAAAACCTAGCTCTACAGACATAAAAGTGTAAAAAATTATACATTGACTTGACTGATTTTTCATAATGTGCAGTAATCTTAACTTGCTAGGTACAATTCTAAACCTAGCACACTTGTCTTTATACTCAAAATGTAAAGTTTGTGTGCAATATATTCAGTTTGAAGGTATAAAGTTCAAAATATTAACATTTGTGGGTTCTCAGCCTCATCATGACTTACCCACAAACACATTTTATCATCCCCAATGTCATAATCAAATTGAAAATCATTAAAACACAAAGGATAATGGAAATACACCACCTAATCTAGAAGATCTTGAGTTGTTGTGGCGTGCTCATATTGTATGATCTCCTCTTCACAAGGTCTCAACTCATGGAATACTTGGTTTCGCTCCAGTACATGCATGTCAACATAAAGAACATTTGTTAGCAATGTACCATTCATATTCAAGACATCTAAACTTTGTTCAAAAATTTCATGTATATCCAACACTAGGTTCTAACAACAAACTAGTGTATTTGACTTCATAGGGATTATCGATCTCAATCATGTTTCTCAAAGTACATACATCATAAACTAAAGGATCAGCTTCCTCAACCTTTAAAACAAATTTCTTAATATTTTATTTACCTGATATGACAGCCTTTCTAGACAACAAGAAATCAAAACCACTTACCTCAGAATGTGAACTAGGAGGATGAATCTTACATGAACCTCGTCATCTACAACAAGGTTCGTTATGCAACTAGAATAGTCATGTGCCAACATTGTAGCCTTCATCTTGGGAATAGAGTCACAAATTATCAGCATCTCCTCAAGAGGACTAAGCAATAAATCACCTATGTTGTCAGCTTGCAAGCTTCGCAAACCTACCTCCTCCTGAGTTGAAGCATCGCTGTCAATATTCTCTTCAAACATGTCACCCAAAAGAGTTTGAAAATCAGCATCAAGTTCATCACCATTGATGTCAGAAATACTAATTAGAGTGAACAAGTATTGTCTTCGAACAACTCATTTGAATAAATAGAATCAAATTCTAGAAAATATTTCTTCAATTCATGTTTCTACCTATCGTCAACTAGAACGTGCAAGTCAATGTCAAGCTCATCACTATTGGGATCAAACTCACTAGTGCATGGTAAGAAAGGGCTTTCTTTGAACATCACATTTGAATAAACATAATCAAAACCAATAAAATACTCCCTCATTTCATTCTCTTCATCATGTTGAAGCGATTCAACTTCTGAGACAACCTCTTGGTCACTTTCTTGATATTCTTTTGATATTCTTTAGAGTTTCCATTCATTCATTCCTTTCTGCAACCAACCACTAATTTCATCAATGTTAGTATCTTGTTTAACATTGAGATCCAATTTATTTTCCTAACAAGGCTAAGTTTGATCTAAATAATTATCAAGCAGCCCTTGAATAACTTGAACATCCATTTGATCTCTCTCCATTGAAGAATTAATTTTTCATTCAACTTTGTGTCCTTCACCACAAGATTCATTTGCAGCCTCATTCATAGTCATGATGTTTTTAGTTTCTATGTATTCATTATTCAAATCATCAAAATCTTTTTCTTGTGTTAACTCATCAAAGGGTGTTTCTCCCCTATTCATCATCATGAAAGAACCTATGAATGCATCAATAAACTCATTTTCCACATCGAGCAAATCTCCACAAGGTAGAGAAGCTTTCGTAGCTGTTGAATCCATCTTGCTGCAAGAATCAAGTTCATCAAATGATGGGGAAGAGCTCAACATGTTCTCATAGTTACTCTCATCATTTTGAATGGAGTCATCATCATTTTTATGTATGCTAACTATTTCATCTCCCTGATTGACAGGATATGTACTCCAAGGATCTTCCATAAGTATTCCTTCCATAGTGATTTGATGTTTGAAATATAATTCTATCCTACCCAGGAAAACATGGCAATACATCTGGGAATGTTGATTTGTTTAGTGTATCCCACATCCAATCATCCTAACCAGTTCTGATAATTTCAGATCTCCTAATTCTTCCAATTTCTTCCTTATTCAATTTTGTGCATGTGGGATATTCAGCCAACATCTCTCACCATCCTTTGTCCATCCCTAATCATTTTGATTCTCCTCATTATTAGAAGATTTGTTCAAAGAGTTGGAAGGTTTTGCTAATTTCTTATGGCAACAGTCTTGTATTGATATCTTATTTCTTTCAATATCATCGTTAGTATTAACATTTCCAAAAAAACTAGATTCCAATATGGGATTTCCATTATATTATGACTTTATACCCATTTCATGTTCTTTGTCAGATAAAACATCAAATTGATATATTTTCTCATCAAATATCTCACTTGCAATTTCGTTGCAATGTAATGGATCATGTGTTGGAGTATGACCAAAAAGAGTGGATATAGTTACAACTTCATCGAGAAGTGGGATACTTACCTCTGTCATTGGATTTTGCAAAGCCTGACTTTTCATGTGGGTAGGTGTTGTGGATAAACCAATGCAAAAATGTGAAGAGCGGCAATTTTCAAGTACAAGATCATTATATTTCTTACTTTGATTAGGCATGTTTCTAATGTCTTGTCTAGATTGTGCGAGCAAGAGAGCTTTGTTAAATGCATCCCATATAGTGGTAACTTTACCACAACATTTAATTATTGCTACCAATAAATTATGCAAACCCCAATAATAATGTTATTTTACCACACAATCATTAATAACTAGATTTGAATCTATAACCTACTTAAACATAAGAAGGAATCTATGATTGAATTGCATGATTGTGTGAGGCCTACCCCTATGATACACTTAGTATTTAGACTATTTTGAGTTGTGGTTATTGATTATGCTTAGAGATACTTTTGATGACATGATATTTAGACATTTGAGTTCTTATGATAATTTGATTATGGTATTTAGACATTCGAGTTCTTATGATGATTTGATTATGATGCTACATGCTTACTTAGATGACTATGATGGGTGACCTAAATTTATGCTAGTTATTGTGGTTGTTCAATTTGAATTTTGAAATGATGAACAAATGAAATAGGTGTTGTGAATAAACCATTTTATAATTTGATAAATTTGAAAATTAAGGTAAAAATAATTGGATATGGTATATGATTAGTGTTTGTTCCAGTTATGATATGAGATATATATGCTATGTGAAATTATGCAACTTGGTTATATGAAATGATGATTCAATTGTTTTGATATATTATTTATTTGGATGGAAGCTTGTGTATATGAAATGGTGATTCAAATATTTTGATATATGATTTATTGGATGGATTAACATGTGCGTCAAGTGTTTAGGTACACTTTCCATGGCCAATGGAAATTGGAGGTGACCTTTGGGAACCCTGAGTAAATTTACCAGTGAAGCCGAGCTATAGTCCATATGGAGGGACTATAGTTCCATTTTGTAATGTATTTTCTTTGTGATGTTATTTGTGCATGTCTGTAAAATGGTTTTAATTTCCATGTCAATCCATTTAAGTGGTGAGTTGTCCACCCAAGTGGAAAAACTCGGATTTGATCTTTAGAACACTTTTTGAGGGTTGAAAAGTTGAGTTTTTTAAGTGTTTTTATTGATTTAAGGTCCCTAGGTCAAGTACCTATGGTTTAGGTACCTTTTCAGCCTATAATTTTGAGTTAGTTTCATGATTGGGCACCCTTTTTGAGGCCTTAAAGAAGTTTGGCGAAAATAAGGTTTTCAGAAGTGGGATGGGGACTAGTCCCTTTCCACTCCCACTTCTCTATGTTATCTTGGAAGTCCCCCAAGTTCTCACACATGTGAGAGCACACATGGGTGAATGTGCTTGGGAGGGTGAATGGGTGAGTGACAAGTGTCACTTCCACATTCAAAGGAATTCAAACTTGAAATTCTATAAGAAAAACTAAGAACAAGGGTTTTGGGGGTTCTCTTTTGGCATTCTTTGTTTTTGGAGTAGTATTTTTTTTGGGAGCTCTTGGATTTGGCTTAAAGGATTGAAAAGAAAGCTTGGAGAAGGATTTGTGCTCACCCTCACCACTTCTTTCCAAAGCTTCAAGGATTGAGGTAGGATCACCATACCCATTTTATTATGTTGTTTTAAACTTGTAAGCTATGTACATCTATTTGTGTTTTTTGAAATGCTTCCTTTAAATTTTGTTTGTTTTTGAGTCTATTGTTGGGGAAAAGGGTTGTAATGGGATAGGCTCACCCAAATTTGGGAAGAGCATCCCAAGCTTGGGGATGGTTAGAGTAGGAACCTCCATGAGAACAAGTTATTCCTCCTTTAAAAGAAGAGGTTTAGAAGTTGGGTATGAGTACCCCTATGTGTTGTATAATGTGAAGAATGATTGGGTGGATACAGAGATGTGGAGGAAGGGTTTGTAATGAAGGGTTGAAAACTTGGTGATTTTTATTCATGATATTACTTTTGGGTCTTCAAAATGGAGCATGTAGTCCACTTCCATTCCCCGTTTTGGGTTCATAATGAACTCTTTGTTATGTGAAAATCCCCTTGGGAGGGTGTGTATATTTTTGTGTGTATCTTGTGTGTTAATGTATTTGGCTTGCATGAATGTACCTAGTTCCCAAGGTGCCTCCTAGCTCGGGGGTGGTTGGTTTTCCAACCAAAGGCTGGGAGGTGAGCTCCCCATTGGTCCATAGTTTTATGCCTTGTTTAGTTTGCAGGTTTGAGGAGTTTCAGATTTGGAAGCGCATGTGTTTCTTGGAGAATGGATTTTATTGATAAATTTAAAGAGGATACTACCCTATTTGATGCTTGTTGTTGTAAATAAGTAGATGAAAATTCTGTATTGTATATAGTAAGGAAAATAAGTACTATGTCACAGTTTTGTATATAATGCTGCAGTAAAATTAATTTGAATGTAATAACAGAAGGACTACCTTTGTTTCTTTCATAATGTAAGCAAGCTTTGTACCAAACTTATGTAAATCATTTAGAAGGCAAAGAAAGGAAAATGTGTAGTTTATTTTATAACGAAGTTGGAATGTTGTTATAGAGTTCTTTCTTTCTATTTTTATAATTCAAAAAGAGATAAAATTATTCCTGTAAGAAATCTATATGCAATCTATTACATAAATTTCGTACATAATGGCACCATATTATTTTCATTATGTAAGTTTAGGTGTTTTCTCTATTTAGAATATATGTTACCATCTATAAGGTCTAGCACTGTCAACTTGAAAAGTTTCCTGAGATAAAAATTTAATCCACTATTGTGTTTTCAGTTATGTGAAATGATAAATGAATGGTCTTACTTGCCTCTGTTTCTGTTTTGACAGACAAGCAGTAAACTTCTGTGTAAAAAAAATAAAAAATTATGCGAGAATTTTGTAAAAGGATAGCTGAGAGGAAAATAATCAATTTGACTTTTGTTCCTTCAGCGTGTATGTTAACTATATAAGTAGAAATTCCATCAAATAGAAAATGAATATTTTGTGCTTATCAAAGGAAGAGGGTTTTTATGATTTAAGATACTTACTTATTACTCTCCTATCTGAATGTAAATGTGCAACTGTATGTGAAAGACTCCTCTTACTTCTGTGATAAATCTAGATATTTCCTAAAGTGAATTGTATACTTGCTCCTTGCCATGAACTGTTTGTTTCTTGCCCTAGCATGATTTGCTTACTTATGCTTGGAAACGAGATTATTAAAAAAAAAAAAGACAAAGAAAACATGTATGCATATACACATTTTAATCAGCTATGAAATCTCACGCATACGTCCCTCTGTCATTTGAAGTAAAATGTGTAGAGTGTAGCTGTAAATCTACGTTCATTTGTAAAAATAGATGTAGTTGTATTACAAGTCTATTACGAAAATATACATTGAGGAGGTTTTGGTTCCCGTTGTTATATTGCTACAAAGTAGGAAGAACTCAAAATGTAGGCACACCTCTGAAGCACAAAAAAAAAGAGAGAGCAGAAGGAAAGTAGTCTCCCCCACCTCCTTGTGTTATTCTAGATAGTAGAATGATTCCTTTCTACAATGGGAAATTTTGTGGAGCTGTTAAAACTACAACTTGCAGATTAAATACTCCCCAAAATCTTGACATAGATTTGAGACCTACCATTCTCTACTGTACAAATCACTCTCTGTGCGCTGTAGTGGCGCCTTAAAAAGAAAAAGAAAAAAAGAAAAGAAGATTGTGTCTGTCTATTCTCCACGATATTAACTTGCAATTGAGCCGCCCTCCATGTCTCTGGCTATGACCTGCACTCCCAAAAAAGAAAACATTAAGAACGATAGCTTACTGTGCTAGGGTATTCAACATTCAAATGAACATCATAAATCTCTCTATTTCGTTAAACTCATTTTTCTGCCCCCTGCCTGTGCTTCAACGTAGGAAGATAGGCCTAATATAAGTTAGGTTAAGCATTGGAATTATTGTTGTGGTCTGGCGCCCAATTTTATTTTTGAAATGGACGTCAAAATCATTTAATTCAGGTTTTATGCTCCCCGCCACTTAATTTTTGCCTCTATCTTAAACAGAACTGTGACCGTGCGTATGGCGCTTCCCATGTGATCTGTAAACGAAAAATATAATTTGATTTTTCCTCCTGCAATTTTCACGAGAGTAAATTTAGTGGCAATACGAATGTTGACTAGCATGATTTTTTTTATTTTGAACATTTAAATAAGGTATTGACATCGTAGCGTGACTCCCAACTTAAAAAAAAAATGCACACAAAAATACACTTGATACTAGTAGTAAGATACGTGTTGTATTGACAAAGGTTAAATGATATTCTAAGTGGAGTCCATGATGTGCATTCATAGTGAGGGTAAATAGCAATAATATTGGCACCCTAGGAAACACAAAGATGAGGTGGGTGATTTTAAAATCTTTCCACTATAATTTTATAAGGTGTGGTTTGTCATGAAACTACCCCAATCCGTTAGATTGATACAAACACTAATGATATATAAAACATATTTATATATATATATATTAGATGGAGCCTCGGATAGGACGTATACATGGATAGGGGAAAACTATGAATAGAGGAAAACATTTATGTAAGTTCACATTCTTTTATTCTATGCCCACGACTTAAAAGTTCGAGCATGGTAATAATCCTTTTTAAAATACTATCGTATGTCCCTATAAAACAAAAAAAAATACAAAGGGAACTAAAGTGGCCCACGTATGAGTAGTAAGGTTGGGGGGGAGGCTTAATATTATAAGAAAACATGGCTCATTAATATATACCATGTGTACATGGAAATTTTTTAAAGATTCCCCTCATAAGTTCTTTAAAAAAAAAAGGAGAGATGAATAAAGTTAAATATATATATATATATATAAAGTTAAGTTGATATTATGAATTTATTATCTTAATAAATAAATAAGTAATTTAATAATTTTAAAGAGAAAGTGGGATTATATAAAATATATAATGTTTATAAGAAAATAAATATTTTATGTGTGCATAAATTATTGTTTGGAATCATAAGGATAGTTATTCTAGCATTATTGTTAATAGTGTTACTTGTCAAATTAACATCAATATCAATAATGTTATTAATAGTGAGGCTAATATTAATTTTATAGATACTAACAATAAGTGTTGATGAGAATATTCATAATGTTAAAAGATATATTGGTGTAAATATCATTTTAGTATTGGGTGTGATCCACAACACCTCTATACCCAAGTAACCTTGATTTTTGAGTCCAAGTAACCTTGATTTTTGAGTCAACTCGATACTTGTTTAAGGGCACACACAATGGACTCCACGCACCTGACCTCACTACCCCTACAAACCCCACCCTCAGCCTCATGTCGGTGATGATGTTGCACGTGCAATGTCTCTTGATATGTATAAAGGGTTATCATACACTTGCATGGTGGTTAAATGTTAGTATTTTGTATTAATGTTCAAAAAAAAAATTGTTAGTTGTGTTTTTCCCCTAGTCTAAAATTGGGCATTACAGATTGATTCACATGGTAAACTTTTCACGGTTGCAAATTGAAGTGATGGGTTTCGTACATGCATATAAGGATCAAATTGATCTAAGAAAAAGATTTTTAATTCTATCCATAAACAAATAGAATCTTGTGGTAGATTAACATACCATTGCCTCATTGTACCTTGAAGTGTTTTGATAAACAATTGACAGATGATATCCTCATGTTGAATCTAGAGAAAAATAGCTAAATCCCTAGAAATATTAACATATTTAGAAGCAATTTTTTCCATTGTTAGGGAAAAATAAAGGAAGCCTATTATACATGTGACAAGGGATTTCATGAATAAATCTAGGTATACACAAAGGGTTTCCCATAGGAGCTAGGTTTTTCAAGATCTAACCCACTCCAACTCACAACTATCCAAAATTGTTTAAATTCCCTCCTTCTAGCACCAGATCTGTTGATGGTCAATACAACTTAACAACATTAAACAAAATATCACTATTATATTTCTCTTGAAAAAGAAAGATAGAATGTAGCCATCTAACTCCCAAGGTCTTCATAGTTGGTTCTCAACTATGCTGATATTGCTCAATGGTCAATGTAATTGTAATATTCAAGTGGCCTGCTAGTTATTGAGCTTTTGATTTTTGTAAGATCAAATTCTTATTTAAACCTACTCTAACATAGTGGTATAAAGAAAAGGAAAAAGATAGATCAGGGACACAAGAGAAAGAATAATGTTGATTAATTTAATTAACCAAACCTATTACTTTCCAAGGAATTCCTAAACTAGAACTACCAAACAAATCAATCTGTAATCAATACACAACTATTCATCCACAGTGAAAATATTCATGGTAGATTGCAAATCATCATTCAAACAAAAGAAAAAGATAGAATTCCATTCCTTGAAAGCTTTTCAAATCAAATGATTAATAAAAAAAACATCATTCCAGAGCATAACCTAAAGCAAGTTTAAGTCTATCTACTTCTATTGTCATTGAAATAGATAAGCAACATTTACAAATCTGGCAAAATCACCAATGTACAGAAACCCATATCTTCAAATTACCTCCATCTAAAACCAAGAAAATTAGAAAATTACATCACCTATCTTACTGTAAAACTTGTAACCTATTTCCTTAAATGTCTAACCCTTTATAATGAGCTTAATTTGACAATTTGTAGCTCAATTCCATAATTTCCTCCTCAAACTCAGATATCAAAAAGTTGTAGCTTTCTGTGCATACAATCACTCCTTAAAGATAACTTTATGTTTACAGCCCTATTTGACTTTAGATGACTTCAGTTCTAAACTCCACTCTCCAGTCTGGCTCAAGTTGACTTTTGTTCACAATTACAATTCCTGATTTGACTCAAATTTCTCCTTTTGCACAATAATCTGTAATATCCTTCCTTGAAATAACTCCACATAATGGTCAACTTACTTTTAGTTTATTGATCTTTTCAAAATCTCCTTCATTTCCACGTAAGTTGTGCAAATCATCCCTAGGATTCTTTACCGATTTCCATTTCAAAAGATACCTGTAGAACATGAACATGCATTAATTAATTTACAAAATTGATTAATTCAAAATATCTAATCAATTCTGAAAAATAATCAAATATCCAAAATATCTCAATTAAATATAAATAAACTTTAAATTTCATAATTGAAATAACAAATCAAATCCCTTTTTCAACATATTTAACTGGTGCACACTCTGCCATCATTGCTCTTGACTTAAACTACTACCACATGCAACCTTGTTTTTTTGGTTAGAGATTTATACATTTCCAATCCTAAGAAACCTATAACACCTTCATACATGGTAGTTATATAGACATCTTCCTAACATAGAATAGGCTTCTTATTCACTTCAACTTTCATCATTGTGACATCAAACTTTGGAAATCAGATGATGCCTCCAACATAAAACTAAAACCTAGTCAATGTCTTGCACTGCATTCCCAAAGCAAGAAGTACTAGCCAACTCTCATGTGTGCATGCATATCAGCTGACATTAAATCTCTTTGTCCCCACAAACTTAAGGCCATTCAGTTCAAATTGCAATGAATATAGATCAAGTCCAGTTGTCTTTACAATTACTATATCATAGCTTGGGCAGCCATGAGAATATCTGCCTGGATGTTGGTGCAAGAACTGACTTATTTCCATCATCATAGTGTAGTCCCACAACTCCCAAAACACTGCATCTTAAAGGTGGGTATTGAACATACACATGAGATAAAGCACTAGATCCAAGAAAGTTGCTCTAGACCAAGAGCCAAATCCACCTTGTGACCGAAACATATTTTAATCTTGCTTCTTTCAAATACCAGAAGTGGGCCATAGAGAAAAATTGAACTCAACTTTTCTTCAAACAATAACTTTGAGACCAAACTAGTGAGCCAGTGGAATTTAATAAATATCTAGATTTCCTTTGCTAGTTGATAAGTAAATTTTTCAGAATCTAAATATTAATAGCCCTTTCATTTTAGCACATTTTGTATACATGTTGCTACGGCCTTGTGACTACAACTGTCAACATTTCCTTATCCCTTGCGTGCATGGATGGATGTTCATGCCCTCTATCTAGAGCTCCTACTTTTTGCATATATTCTGTAATTGTTGTATTCCAAGAGACAACATTTCTTGAGGCATTTTGGATCAGCCGATCCATTTTGTACATATCCTACAGTTACCACATCCATGAGACCACGTTCTGAGGCATTTTGTTGAACAGTTCATGTACCCTATCTTTGCTTTCTCATTTTGTATGCACTTTATGTTTACCAAGGCAAGCACATGGAGGACTCTTATCCTTGCGTTTATGGCATCCCATTAGAACATGTTTCTTTGAGGCATTTTTCCTAAAAAAAATTGTTTTTTGCTTGTGCTTTGTAACCACCATGAGATGGCATCTCTTAATCTACACCAATTTCACATATGTCTAACAAGCCAGTTGCAACTATAACATCAAACAAAATTCCTCTATCTTTTATCCTTTGATGGACACCATACCCTATTCCAAAGTTTCCATTTTGGCACAAGCAGGGAGGATACTTGAAGTGGTTGTGGAGTCTGGCTTTACACATTGTTTATGCTCCTAGGTTTTGCAATTAACAGGCAGTATTTTGTACATAATCTATAATTATTGTATTTAATGAGATGGCATCCCTATTGATGTGATTTTTCAATCCATCTACGTGCTTTGTCAATGTTTCACATTCTATGCATTCATATTCTATCATTTGAGCCCATGCCTTGTATACACCTCCACACTTGAGTGCACATCCATCCAGGAGGGTGCTGAAAAAGGTTGTAGAGCTAAACTTTTGACCCGGGCACAATATCTATTTGCAATTTCTTAAGCTCTTTGACAAAATCTTTTTGTATAGGTCCTACCATTATTGCAATTCACATGCTGAAATTTCCATGCTGATCCTTTCACACAACTGTGGCTAAGAGAACTCCATCAAATAGTTCACTATTGTGTTTGTTTCTACCTTTCAAAGGTCGTAGGATTTGGCTTCTAATCACCGATAGAGTTAAATTTAAATTTTTTAAAGCTTGTCTATCATATCAATTTTGTGCGAGAAACACAATTATTGCCTTCAATAAAATTGCACCTTGAGAGTCCAATTCCATACGTTGCCTATGCTTCCACATTTTTTAATTAGTGGGCTCAAAGTCAGTCACCAGTGCGGAATCGGAACTAAACTTGAGTGAGGTCAGAAGCAGAGCAAGATCAAGATAGGAACTTGCGGAATCGGAACAAAGTCCAGACAAGAAACTTTCTTTTTACCCGTTTTAGGGTTCTCCTTGAGTTCGAGTCCGATGGCTTATTATGTGTGGGTTTGGAATGAAATTAGAACCGGGCATTTTTACTTTTGTTTTGTTCCATGTTTTATTTTCTTTTTCGGTTCCCATCCCGCACATTGTAATTTTACTTTATTAATTTTTAATTTTATATTTTACTTTGTTTTCTCATTTTTTGATTTTATGAAGTTTTAACCTTTACAAAATTGGATTTAAAAGATTTTTATTTAATTTTTATTTTAAAATTTTATAAATCTTTTAAAATAAAAGATTTATTTATTTCACTTTAGAAGTTTTTATATTTTAAATATAAATTTAAAATATTTGTATACCTCCATTAAATATTTTAAAATGAAAATTTAAAAGATTTTTTTATTTTCTTTATGTATTTATTATTTTTATTTATTATAATTTATTTTTTGATGTTTTTCAATTTTTTTGTATTTTCTCATTTTTTCTATTTTTTTGTATTTTCTAAAATTTTCTATTTTTGTATTTTCTTGACCAAAACATAATAATGATGACTCAAAGGTGAAGACCAAGATGAATGAAACAACTAAAACAGACGAACAACACAATGACGAAATATGAGACGAAACGAAAAGAACAGGATGGAGAACAAGATGGGACGAGACGAAACGGGATGACACTCGAATGAAGCGGGGAACCAGGATTGGGATGGAACTAGGAACAAGAACCTTGGAAAGGTTCTTGTTCCAGTTCTAGTATCTAAATCCAACAGAGACAAATAAAACAAGAAGAAGAAAAAGAAAAGGGTCTCCCCAACTTTGCCAAGCAAAATTTGGGGCGCGTATGCAAGGCATAACAAGATGGTTGCCTATGGTGAATCATGATGGGTTATAGGTTGGGGAGATGGAACTATCCATCAAGCCAAGCCTAATGACTTGTTTCCTAAGTGATTTCATCCTCCAATTTCATTATACTTTCTACTTAAAGGAAGGTGCGTGCATTGTTATGGATTATTAGGGTGATTAGAGATCTCCCAAAGTGAGTCATCATCTCTATATTTCATTCATCCATCTTATTCTAGCACATTAAAATAGAGTTTTATGAAATTTTAGATCTACTAGTCTTAGATGCATTTAAGATTTGGACTTGCATTCATATTTACTTCCAAGATCCATCATTTCTATCAAGGTTTAATTACCAAACTAGGGGTTTGACCTAGGAAAACCCCCTATAAGAAAAGCAATATAATATTCTATTTTGCAAGTCCTCTTTATAGTTTTAGATTCGGAAGCAAAGCTAGGAAGGAAGAGTAGGGTTTGGAGAACACATTCAGACCTTCATTTTTTTAAAAAGTAGAATAGGAAAGATACACCATTTATGGTATATGAGTCCTGGTATAGCAAATTTTTATGGTTTTAGTGGATTTAGATGTATCACTATTAGATTCCAATTCCTGCCCAAAAACCCTAATATGGGATTAAATTTCCTAGCCTGACATATGAGTCCTAATAAGCATTAAAATCATAATTTTTAGGATTTCAAGCCTTATTATGAACTTCTTCAGGTTTTCAGCTACACCTCTGTAATTTATCAGTTTACTATTTTGATTTGTGTTCATTTCTAGGTCATTTACTTAAGTCTTGCATATGATTTACATTTCTTGTCATTCCAACCCCTAGCTTTGTGTTGAAACCCCTTTTATTTTTTAAACACAACCTAGAACACTTTATATTATAGATATCTTTCCATTATTCCATCTTTGGATTGAGATCTCTAAGGTTTCTTTGAGTGAAACATTAGGAAAATAAGTGGAAAGGTCCTAAACCCTAATACTATCTTCCAAAGAGCTTAGAAGCCTCAACTTCATTTCTATAGGTTTAATTTTTGTGAACCTATCCCTTAGAACACCTTTATTTTCTGATTTGGAGAGCATCATAGTCCTAGATCTATCTTGCATTAACTTTTCATTAGATCTTGCAATAGTTAATTGATATCTGGGTTTCTAAATCTTGCATTAGTGAAAGTGCATATAAATTGCATTTCTTCCTCTTGCATCATTGAAATTCAATTGAAATCTATAATTTTACTTATTCTAGACATCACACAAATGAAAAAACCTAACATTCACTTAGAATTTTCTAAAATTTATTCAGAAACCCTAATCTGGGACTCATACACCCCTTTGCACGATTTAGTCCTAGTGTAGGTTTTTTTATTTGACTTTTGGATATTCTATGTTGACTATTTATCAACATTTGAACCCTTCAAAGACCATGACTTGGACTCCTACGCCCCTCTAGGTGATTTAGTCCCATTTTAGATATTAAATTGCATTTTACAACATTAAAAACCTTGTTTCTATGTTTTAGTTTGTTGTTACATTTTTATTTCAGTTTACTAGGTTTTAGTTTTATGCATTTCATTAGATCTAGCTTGATTTAGATTAATTTCAATTGAGCATAAAATACATTTTTTTACTTATCATTCCTATCATTAATTCATAGTTTAATTATATTAGGTTACATTTGGCATTTATTAGAAAACAAAACCAAAAACACCTATAAACTGATGAACCAATTGGAGAAAGCATAGTTATTTGAATATGTCAAATCTCTTTTTCCAAGTTAGCCTAACCCTTAATACTTTTAAAGTAGTGATGACTTTGACATTTTAGATGAACCCCTTTGAGGATTTCATCTCTCAAGGTTCATCCACTAAGGCTTCTTACAACAAACCAAGACAAAGAGAAGTTAATATCATCCAACCTCAACTCATCCTTTACCCACCTTCACACAAACCTCAAAGTCAAAACAAACCCATTTCACTCTCTAACCACCTAAGAATAGTGTTTCACAACAATCAAGTTATAATACCATTGTTCATACATATAACACTCAAAACAATCCACAACCAAAACAACCAACTCCAACATCCCTAACTTTGCCTAACCCTATCTTGCCTAGTGCTCTGTGTTTGCCTTCGCATAGTGGGAAGGTTATGATCTTGTTGAGAAACTTAAGAATACTCCTAAAAAAATATCCCTATTGGATCTAATTCAAAATTCACCTAATTATCATGTTGTGCTTCAAACTTCCTTGCAATAGGAAGTGGTTCCTTATAGTATAAATGCAAATGATGTAGAAACTCTAATTCAAGAAATGAATGTAGTTAACGTTGAAATTACTTTTCATTAACATGAGCTACCTCCTTTGGAAATGAGAAATAAAAAATGATTCCTTCATGTTAATAGCTATCTATAATAGGTTAGCAATAAAAACAACCCTTGTTCAAAATGGCTCTACCCTTAATGTGTGTAGTGTAACCATTTTGGATAGACTTGGTGTGGATAAATCAATAATTCAACCCAAATCTTTATCAATTCAAGGATTTGATAATGTAGGAAAGCAAACATCATTGGAAAAAAAGGAAACACAACTGAGAGGGTGGGTGAATTAGCTGTCACAAAATATTTAAACCTTTTCAAACTTTACTTAACTCAATCTCAGATCTAATGAATAAACAATAAACCATAAAAATTCAACACATTAGAAACATAGAGAACACCAAGATTTTTTATGTGGAAACCCTATTAGGGGAAAAAACATGGTGGAAGTTAGTCCACAAGTTTATACCTGTTAAAAGTATAATGAAAGATATAATGAGGATGCACATGCATTCAGGAACACTACCTAGAGCTCACTACTCAAATACAAGAGGGATCATTTCCCAACAATACACAACAATGTGGATTAGATCCACAAAGTATGAACTAAGAAAATAGCTTCTACACAAGCCTGATTATATTTTCAGTTAGGTACAGAAAACCTTCTTCACACTTCACTCAAACTTCTTCTCACTCTGCTCTAAAATCAAATGATTTGGACACTAATTGCACATTTGCACTTTCTATGTCATACATTCACCCTTATGCACACACTAACTTCACTCAAACAACCGCTCATATATTTGCAACAAGGAATTACATCAACAACCTAGTCAGCCAGAAATATGAAACATATTTTCAATGTCGGCCCAAATTTAGAAATAAATTTTCAATGTGGATCAAACACCATCAACTAATATCATGATAAGACCCAAAACAATATCCTCGATCACACCAAACATTCAAATTTTAATCTCCAAGGATCCACAACACGTTACACCCATCATGTCAGCAAAGAACATGAAAACCCAAACATATTGAGAAACATCTTCAACCATGAGCACACCGATTAACATGGATGTACAAAAAAGATAGATAATGATCTAGAAACATCCACGAACACCAAGAAACAAAAGAGAAACATCTGCAATAACTAGAATTACCAGAATTATACCAAGTTTAATCAAGAACACTGACAGAGACCACAAACACTGTCAAAACGCAGATCTTCATAATTTCAACAAATCTTCATGTTGACCTTTGAAAATTATGGTGCATGGACTAGATACACTTAGAAATAAACCCTTTAGCCCACAAAAATTGATCTTCAACATAGAGAATAAGACACCTTCATGACCTTCACAGTTCCACTGGGAACCTACAATACTTTCTTTTGCAATTTTCTCAATATCCTTGACATATCCAACCTTCAATACATCAAATGCTAATAGTGTTGACATCAATGACAACCACATATCAAAAACACAACCACAAAATCCAATAATATCCCCCTTTGGCATTGATGGAAACACATGATGTGAAAAACACCATCAACCCAACTCTTAGTCAACACTTCTCCTTAGATTCTAACTCTTCTTCCTTGACTTCTTCTGCAAGATCTTCTCCCCACAAGACTTTTTACTTCAGATAAGCAATATTTTTTCACATGACTCTTCTCCCCCTTTGAAATCAATGGAAAAGATAAACATTATCTTTCCACATACAAGCTCTAAACCACATATCTACACATCTAACTACTTCCCCTGAGTAGCAGCTATGGAAACATCAATCTAGATCAAGAAATATTTATGAAGTGCATGAATTGATGCAAGAAAAATGAATCTTTAATTCAAATTAGGAGGGGTAATCACCCCTATCATCCCTCTAAGATACACAAAAGTATCCTTTGGAAACAACTTGGTGAAAATGTCTGCAACTTGTTCTTTTGTAGTTACATACTCTAGTCGAACTTCTTTCTCACTCACTTTTTCCCTTAAGAAGTGAAATTTTATTGATATATGCTTGGTCTTGGAGTGCAGCACAAGATTCTTTGATATATTTATTACACTTGAGTTGTCCCAGTATATGGCAGTAGGTTCATCATATACTACTATGATATCTTTCAACATCTATTTCATCCACATCATCTGAGTACAATTGTTTGTAGCAACAATATACTTTGCCTCAATGATTGATAGAGAAATGGAATTATGCTTTTTGCTCAACCAAGACACTAGCTTCTTTCCTAGGAAGAATGCACTACCACTAGTAATCTTTATGTCATCTACATCTCCTACCCAATCTGCATTTGTATATACATTTAAAGTGAGATCATCATTCTTAGGATAACAAAGCCAAAAATCAACTGTTCCATTCAAATACCTAAAGATTCTCTTAAAAACAATCACATGAGACTCTTTTAGATCAACCTAAAATATAGCAACCATACATACAACATTCATAATGTCTAGTCTGGTCTGAGTTAAATAGAGAAATCCACCAATCATCAACCTATATCTTGTTTGATTTTCCTTAGGAGAATCATCATTCTGTGTCAACTTACATCTGGTTACCATGGAATACCAATAGGTTTTGAGTCATCCATGCCAAACTTCTTCAACAGTTCTCTCACATATTTTGATTGAGATATGAAGATCCTCTTGTCTAATTGAGTAACTTGCAATCCTAGAAATAACTTCATCTATCCAATCATACTCATCTCAAATTCACTTTTCATTTCATCAACAAACCTCATACATAGACTATCATCTCCTCTAAAGATAATTTCATCAACAAAGACCTCAATAATTAATTCTTTATCATGATCCAATTTGAAATATAAGTTGCTATTAGTAGTACCTTTATTCAATCCAAGCTTCAGTAAGTATTTGTCTAATCTAGAATATCAAGCTCTGGGGGCTTGCTTGAGTCCATACAAAGCTTTCTTCAATTGGAAAACCATGTCTTCTTTTTCAGTCAGTTGAGATCCATCTGGCTATTCAATGTATAATTTTTCTTCTAGCTCACCATTCATAAAAGTTGACTTCACATCCATTTGATAGAAATTATAGTTCTTGTATGTAGCATAAGCAAGAAATAACCTTACAGCTTCAATTCTAGCAATAGGGGCAAAGGTTTCTTCAAAATTAATACCTTCCATTTTTTAATATCCTTTACATAACGATCTTGCTTTATTTCGGACCACTTCACCTTGTTTATTTAGCTTATTCCAAATGACCCATTTAGTACCAATCACATTATTATCTTTTGGTCTAGGAACAAGTATCCATGTATCATTCTTTTCAATTTGTATTAGTTCTTCCTTCATAGCCTCCATCCAGTGTTCATCATTGGAGGCTTCTTTGACATCTTTAGGTTCAATCTTGGAAACCAGACAATACTCTTCTATAATCTTTCTTCTAGTTTTCATACCTTTATTCTTATCTCCTATAATTTTATTTTCATAATGATTTAGCTTTACATACCTCAAAGTTTTAGGATTTTCTCGAACTTCTAATTCTTTTATTCTTACTTCTACACTTGCACCAGTTTCTACCTCTTGACTATCTTGATTTACTAGAACAAATTGAGGTTGTCTTACCGGAACATATGGCACAATTTGAAGTTGATTTTGTGTTTGAACATTCTTCCCTTTGTTTGTATTTTCTTCATTTGAATCATGTCCACAATAACTGGATGGTTTAGTAGAGTCCTCATTAACTCTGACATTTTCACTCTCAACCATTTTTTTTAATCTTATGTTATAGCATTAGTAGGCCTTGCTTCTAGTAGAGTAACCTAGAAATATTCCTTCATCACTTCTAGCATCAAAATTTCTTATATCGTCATCTCTCTTAATGTAACACTTGCTTCCAAAGCTCTTGAAATATTTAACAATAGACTTATAACCAAACTATAGTTCAAAAGGAGTCTTACCAGAATTACCATTTACATTTAACGGGTTCAAAACATACACAACAGTGCTTAATGCTTCACTCCAATAGATGTGAGACACATTTCCTTCAATCATCATTGTGCTAGCAGCATCTAGAATTTTTTTGTTCTTTCTCTCAACAACACCATTTTGTTGAGGGGTTCGGGGAGAAGATAACTGTCTTTTCATTCCACGCTCTTAATAGAAAGAGTTGAACTCCCTGGAGGTGAACTCACCACCTTTGTCTAACCTTAAGCATTTTACTTTCAGACCTTTTTCATTTTCTACTATAGCTTTGAAACATTTGAACATTTCTAATGCTTCACATTTTTCTCTTAAGAAAGCAACCCATATCATTCTAGAATAATTCCTCACACATTTATTAAGTGTGATTTGGTATTATTTTAGAATCAATGTAATGTCAATGTTGTCCCAACTAAAAAAGGAAAATTCATCCCTAATTGGTTAGGACCTTACATAGTTGATGAAAATTATGGGTCTAGAGCATACATGTTAAAATAAATGGATGGTACACCTCTTAAAGAACCTATTAATGTCATGCATTTATGTTAGTACTATGTCTAATCTTCTTGAATAGTGTGAATGATAAAGTAGTGGTGTTAGAGTTATTAGATGACATTATATGTTCTCTCACATTGCTTTGTTCTTGACAAACAACTATTTGTGTGTCTTGAATACTAAAGTAATTATTTAAATTAATTTTTAGATGATTACTTTAGGTTTCATACTATTCAAGTTAATCTTGCATGTTGTGTTAGATTGGATCTTTATATTCATTTAATGTTCATTAATTAGATCATAGGTGCATTTAATTTAGCATAACATACTTAATCATAATGTTACATGTAAAGGAAAACTAAAATAATTTTAATTAGATCATATAAAACTTGTTAGATCATGGATACATTTATTAAATAGTCTTGCAAAGGTTATATGATATATCACATTGCTATATAAGTTAAAAAAATAAGCATAAACAATAAAACATAAATGATCATATATATATCACAAAATTTTAGTACATGTCATCAAATATATAATGCTAGTGTGTCCTATGGCTACTAGATCCCTCAGGACGTAGTGATCGCATCCACTGAGAGACGTTCCATTGAGAGATGGTAGTATGCAATTTTGAACTAATAAAATAATCTAGTGCATATTGCAGGACCCCTACTCATCCAATAGATAGGCCTCCCGTTCAACGACCTCTAGGCTCTCTCACTCTATGCGGTCTCTATCTTTTGTAGCCCAACAATCTTTGCATGAAATATCTTGACCTCCATTAGATATCGAGATGACTGAAGCTCCTCATATGTAACCTTGGCTTGATCTAGCATGCCTAGTATCACCCTTGTATGTTGCTCTCAATATAACATAAGGATTGAATAGCTTTGGTGTTGCTCCATGATAGGTGGGGACACCTAGTTTGTGCTGATAACGCAATCTAAGACTAAAGGAGGTACTATCTCTGAGGCTTCCTATTGCTAAAGATCATGCAACTCTCTCATAGACCTCACAAGATATAAATCATAAATATAATCAATAAAAATCATGACATATATATATAAATCAAAAGCATGAGTATAAACATAATCATGAAAGCATAAGCATAATCATAAACAATGTGTCATACCCTAGATCTCTGGTCGACTATGTAAAAATAGCCTCATCTTGTGCATGAGGTATGGAGGATGTGTTGGCCTCTCCATTCTTGTAAGTGCTAGTGCATGATGTAGTTGTTGACTGTGATCCAGTAACATAGGTGGGAGTTGAATCTCTCCAATCGTGGGAATTTGGACCCTCATCAACTATATCACTGCTCTCACTCATCAGCTAACCCTCATCCTCATCCTCATCCTCCTCCCTTTCCTCATCATTATCCTCATCCTCCTCATCATAGTCCTCATATACCTCATCTACAAATAGGTCTATAGCTTTGATCCATGTATCATCACCTACCTCCAACTCCTCATCCCTCTAATTTAGAAGTTTCCCCACAAATCCTATACATTGATCCATAGGAAATATCAAAGTTGGTCTTGCTACGACCCACCACTCCTCATATACATCTATAACATCAATTTCATCAGCATTGGAGACTAGGGGCATGTTGATATTTGAGTCATCTAAGTCATTGGGTAAAAAATCATCCACTATTATTTGTCATCTTGTATCTCCTAGCCTCTAGGCACTTCACACTGATCGCCTATAAAATGACCATGCTACTGGTGGCACCTATACCTATATAAACTATCTAATGACATGATCATAGTAGAATGGTCTTACTATATAATCATTCCTCCCTAGTAGTAAACTATCCATCTACATCCTCCTCAATTGTTGGGTCTCATTTATCCACTATGGTATCAGTTGGTAAGGTCTCCAAAGGTTCACCTCTTGATCTAGGCAGTCAAATCAGACTCTCTAGAAAAAAATCATGGATATCCCAATGCACATGATCATAGATATCCCAATGCACATATAGAAAAAAATCATGTCGTTCTATTACATGTGATATTCTCTAGACACCAAACTTGTAGAAGTGTACAATGCACCATGCTCTCAACCTCGTGATATGTGAATCATCCTAAATCATAGTATAGATGTGCAAGCATGCTAAAACCCCAAGTATAGACAATCCATTAATGCTCCATCTCCCATGTCATATGAACTAGGTCTCCATCCAGGTGTGCTCCTTGACTATTTGGGACCAGTACTAGTGCTATTGTGAATATCATAATCTATCTCATAAGTGGCAAGTGTGCATAGAGTAGCCACTATAGCTTGATGCGTGGCCCCATGATCTCATCTTGAACTAGCCCTCCAAGGTGCTACCCTCCATTTTCTCGCATATTCCTATATTTAAAATCCTCTATGAAATGGACAGTCTCACCTCAGATAGGAACTCAAAGAATGTGATACACATCCTCCAAGGTGATTGTCATCTCATAGGTGGGTAACCAAAAGGTGCAAGTGTCTACATCCAATCTCTTTGCTAATTTCATGACCATAACATCATGGTACCTCATCAGTGGAATGATGTTATATCCCAATAGCCTACAAGTTCTATCTATCCTCCTCTGAAAGTGTTATGACAAGGTTTCATAAGCAAAAAAATAGTCTTCCATCGAGATGTTGTCATGATCGCGGAGGAATCTAACAAAAAGAAAAAATATCACCTCTAAGAATTCTAAAATATTAAATCTATACATCAACTGTCAAAAATTATACTAAAGTTGCTTTAGGGTACTTTTCTAAGGGTCCTAGACACTTATTCCTTTTCTGGGACACTTCGTGAAGAAATTGCATACTTTGCAAAAAAGTGGGACACTTTACGAAAAATGGGACCCTTTGTAAAAAAAGGGGCACTTTGTGAAAAAATGGGATGCTTGGAAATTTTTTATTGCAAGGTCCAAAATCTATCTAGAAATGCATAAAAACATAAATTAAATTTGTAAAAGCAAATCTAAGGTACAAATAATTTAGTCGCGGGATGTTGCAGATCACCTCATGCCACCTCCTCATGTAGGTTGTCAAATCTTAGGAGTGCACATGGTTGTATGCTTGGAATTCTCACTCACTCTCCACTAAAATAAAACTACACGAAGGTAAAAGAAAAAATGATTACAATTAGCTTCACTTTTTACATTTATATATGTTTAAATTAGGTCATTTGCATATTAGGGTTAAAAGTGATTTTTCATAAAAAAAAAAAGCATATTGGGTGCTAGAGAACTTTTTTTTAATGCCATTTGTTGTGTTGGATTCATGATTTTTCTCCTATTCTCATCAAACATCTATCATTATGTGGTATGGTAATTGAAAATTCCCTATTCTATGAATTATACAATTTGATGTGGTTAGATTGCAACCTTTATTCCACCTCCATAAAGCAAGCAAAATCAAGGGGGCATACATCTACCCTTGAATTTGATCTCATAAATAAGCTAGATAAGAGGATTCTTGAATGACTAACGAATGAATCTAACATTGTGGTTTTGCAGATAGCTACAATGGGAGCTTCATTCCCTCATGCTTGCAAATGAATCTATATGAGTTTCCTTTATGAAATGAAGTTTATTGTTTGCATTCCTTTAGCTTTCATATGGACATAGAGTCATATGGAAATTGGTGCTAAATGTAGTGTAGAAAATTGTACACCTACTTGGAGATGGTACAGTTTCACACTTACTTTGGACCTATTTTAGTACTCTTGCATTTATGGCCATTTAAACCATCACTAATAGGCCCCTAAGACCCTTTATTTTAGATCTCAATGTTAAATAGGCATAGGAAAACTGAGAGGGGGGGTGAATCAGTTGTCACACAATTCAAACTTAAAACTCAACACATATTAATTCCATAACCACACTATTTTGTTATTAAGTAAGAGCATGAAACACAAATAAAAAAAAGTAAATCAACACAATGAACACTAGATTTTTTACGTGGAAAACCCAATGAGGGAAAAGCCATCATGAGGGTGAACTCAAAATATAAAATATTATAAATTGAATACAAAGGCTCACTACCAAAAAGAGGATTCACTGTCCAAGTACAAAGGCTCACTACCTACAAAAATGACTCACTGTCCAATAGGGAGGCTTACTGCCTACAGATACAAAAGAGAACAAAATATCCACCACAACAATTAACACACATTTTCAACTTGAACAAATATTGCAAAAACCTACAGATACAAAAGAGAACAAAATATCCACCACAACAATTAACACACATTTGCAACTTGAAAAAATATTGCAAAAACCTTTAGCTCACTACCTTCAGGAATTTGACACAATGAATAACTACTGGCTCAACTTACTCACACACACACACTTCTACTCTTATGATTTGTGGCTCACTTTCATCAATTTGCATCACACAGTCATACAACTCTTCACAATTCAACTTGATTTTATACCATCCTCATCCTTAGAAACTTTCTCCAAGGTTAGCCACAAATACCTCATTTTATAAATTCAAAATAGGTCGACAACTCAAAATTATCGCGGTGGAAAGGAATAAGAGTGGACCAATAAAAAATAAAATTTCAAGATAAAAAATAATATCTCAAAACAACTACACACTTAATTAAATTTTAATCTTTGAATGAAGTGTAAACACTAGGTTGGCCAAACCTAATGAAAACACAAATGATCATTGATGTACATGCTTTCCAATAAAAAGATGACACATGAATGTTACAACATGCTTCCTTATGCATGAGAATACACTTCAGAATCTTCCAGATACATCTACATCAAAACAAAAAACTTCAATCACTAAACACCTTTCACTAGTCCATCTGAACTGTATAAACTCACATTGAAATATTGAAAAAATTCCTTTTGGAACACCAATCTTCAAACCTCTTTTCCAAGGGACAAAAGATACCTTCACAAGACATATTCTAGATCTACAAGATCTGAAACAAAATAGAGGAAAACTATAGAGCAACACTATTTCTCCCAGTTCATAGAAGACTAACTCTGCCAAAATAGTTCACAAACTAGTGAGTGTAACTTTCACATACCATCAAACCAGAAGCTAAAACTCAGGAGGTATCACCACTAAATTCCCATTATCACACCTTCAAATCCACAAAAGCATAGGATCAACACAGGAGAAATGCAGATCACAAACCAGAGCACATTCTAAACATTTTTATCATTCTAACTTCTCTTCTTTATTTAATTTTCTCAAAATCACTTGGAAACTTATCAAACCAATACCTCTACAACACTATAATGATAGCTCCATGTACTCATAACATCTCAACAACATCTTAGCTATACATGTATCATCTACAACATACTAAACTATGTTGACATCAATGACAACAATGACAACATTAATGAACTATGTTGACATCAATGACAACATTAATGGCATCAATGAGTTCGGTCCAGTAGCAGTAAGGTACAATAGTCCACCAATCATAGACCTATTTTTTCTTTGACCAGTCTTAACAGACTCATCATCTTTGCTTAGTTTACATCATGTTACCATAGGAGTACAAACCAATTTAAAATCATCCATCCCAAACTTCTTCAGTAGTTATTTTACATACTTGGATTATGAAATGAATAACCCTTTATCAATTTAATTCACTTGTAGACCAAGGAAGAAATTCAATTCACCAATCATAGACATCTCAAATTCTTTTTGCATCTCTTCAACAAACATTTTACACATGCCTTCATTTACACCAAAATTGATATCATCAACATAAACAACTACTATCAACATTTTTTTACCTTGCACTTTGAAGTAAAGATTGTTGTCAGTAGAACCTTTGCTAAATCCTTCCTTTGTCAGATATCTATCCAATCTTGCATACCAACCTCTGGGAGCTTACTTCAGCCCATACAATGCCTTCTTCAGTTTACAAACCATGTTTGGTTTATCATACAACTAAAACCCTTCAAGTTGCTTCATGTATGCCTCTTCCTCCCACTCACCATTCAGAAATGTTGACTTAACATCCATTTGATACACTTTGAAGTCCTTGCGGGCAGAAAAAGCCAAAAACATCATGATAGCTTCCATTCTAGCCACAAGAGGCAAATGTTTCTTCAAAATCTATACCTTCAACTTGTGAATATCCTTTGCATACCAGTCTTTCCTTATTTCTTACGACTTCTCCACTTTCATTTAGCTTATTCCAAAACACCCATTTTGAGCCAATCACATTTTTATTCATAGGTCAAGGGACTAGTTCCCATATTTTCTGCAACTCTTCTTTCATAGCTCTCATCCAACTCTCATCTTCACATGCTTCACTTATATATTTGGGTTCAATTTTAGATAATAGACACAAATTTACCTCAGTTACAACTCTACTTCTTGTCTTCACACCTTCACTTTTATCTCTAATTATTTGATCCTCCAGATGATTCTTTTGTACATACTTAGGAGTTTTGATAGTAGGTTCCTGTTCATTTTCTTCTTCTCCTTCTTCTTCCACTTGTTCTTCTTTCTCTTCTTCTTCCTTCTTTTTTTCTTCAGGTACATGTCCACATATAAGATCACCAAGTTCAACTTCACTTATCTCAATAGGTCTACATATGTCTTCATCAACTTTCACATTATCACTTTCAATAATATTTCTCAATATTTTGTTAAAGCATATGTATGCTTTGCTAGTAGTGGATTATCCATGAAAAGTTCCTTCATCACATCTAGCATCAAAATTTCCAATATTTTCATCATCTCTTTTAATATAGCATCTACTTCCAAATACCTTAAATAATTCACAGTAAGAGTCTTACCAGTCCATAACTCAAAAGGTGTCTTAGTGTTGTTGTATCTAATCTGTACTCCATTAAGAACATAAACAATAGTATGTATCGCTTCTCTCCAGTACACATCTTGTACAATTTATTTTTTCATCATGGTTCTAGAAGCTTCTTGTACTGTCCATTTTTTCTTTCAACTACTCCATTATGTTGAGGGGTTCTCAAAGTAGAAAATTGTCTTCTTATGCCATGTTGTTCACATAATGCATTAAATTCACCAAAAGTGAATTCTCCACCTCTATCAGATCTCAAACACTTGATTTTCAAATTTACTTGATTTTCCACTCTTGCTTTCAATACCTTAAACCTATCCAGAGCCTGAGTATTTTATTTGAGAAAAGTAACCCATTTCATTTGAGCATAATCATCAATAAGCAACATGAAATATCTGTCACCATTCAGGCTTCCAATTTTAGTCAAACCATAGAGATTAGTGTGAACTAACTCCAACATTCTGGTAGTAGAATGCTCTTTTCCCTTAAAGCTACATCTTGTATGTTTCCCCAATTGACAACTTCTACAGATAGCATTAGCAAGTCTTGTGATTCTAGGAAGTCCTCAAACAATCTCCTTTGCACTGATCCTAACTAGGTTATCAAAATTTACATTTCCCATTCTCTGGTGCCATAACCCACTTTCACTTATTTGAGATACAAAACAATGACCATCAACTCCCTTCAGCTAATAGATGTTTCTATGAGTTATTCTTCTAGCAGAAATCATATCTCCATTTTTGGATCCTTTTTTTATTTCATAGGTATTGTTCTGAAACACAAGTTTGAAATCATTGCTACACATCTAACCAACACTCAGAAGGTTATGCCTCAAACCCTTCACATAATATACATCATCAATACTATGCACTCCATCAAAACTAATTGAACCTTTCCCATAGATCTTTGCTCCTAAATCATCATCAAACATAACTAAACCATCATATTTCTCAAGTTTAGTAAACTTACTCTTATCTCCAGTCATGTGATTTGAACATCCACTATCAATTACCCAATATTTTTCATCCTATCTTGCATGAAAGGCAGTAACCAAAGTACCTTCCATCCTATTTCTCTTATTCTTCAAAGCTTTCTTGCATACACATTTTCTAGGTTTAGTGGATATAGATTTATTTTCCAAAGCTAAGAATAAACATTCACTATCATCAACCTTGTTAGAGTAAATGTTTTAACTTAATTATGTTAATTAAGTTACCTTTATTCCTCTCTTAAGATTTCACTTTAGTTTGCATATTGTGACATTTGATAATTATATTAATTATTAAATGTCTACCTATTAGGGATTCTTTAGGTTTGCACAATCTCCTTTTATAAGGATTGATTATTGTATTTTATCCCTCTCTGATTAATGCAATTTAGTCTATGCAATCTCTCTTGAAGCTTGCAGAGCACCCTTGCTCTTTTGTTTCCATCTCTTCCTTTCTGTGACAGGTTATTTGCATGCAGGTGATCTTCGAGGTCTGTGAAGTTGGCTTTCTCAACTTCTACATGGTATCAAAGCTCCAGACCTGCTGCTTCCTGTTCATGTTTTGAAGGATTTTTTGGAGCTTCAAGGGTTTGGGGTTTTCCTTTATCTATCCAAGAGGTGGGAATTTTCAGTGCATCTAGGGTCAAATAAGATCTCTCCATTGAATTTAGAGCTACCAAAATAGTCAAGGTTGACCTTTGATTCGTCAAATTTGGCTTTCGTTTGTCAGATCTGTGAGGGTTTGAAGAAAGGGTTTTTTTTTACCAGATCCAAGGGTGCTCAAATTTTAAAAGTATTTTGAGCCCAAATGGATCTCACTGTTGCATCTAAAGTGGCACAAAAACTAAAGATGAACTGTAAACTCGCCTATATTTGGTGTCGGTTGTTCGTGAGGTAAAAAAAATTTACCCGTACAACCCTGTTCATCGTCTGCATGCAGTTTGAGGTGATTTTTTTTTTTAAATCATTTGCTTTTTTTCTACAATTTTTTTTTTAAATATCATTCAAAAAAAAAGCACAATTTTTTATAATAGTTTGTTTTTTTTTTAAAAAAAAATTTAAAGAGGTACCCGAGGGTACCTACCACCCATACGGTGGCAGGCCCTCAGGCCCCTCTTTCCTGTTGTGGTGGTACCGCAGGGGTATCGCCCTTGCCACCATGGCAGGTGGGTGGTGGGTCCCGCGGGCCCCACTGTGGGCTTTCCACTTTTTTAAAAAATGTTTTTAAATAAAGTTTTTTATATATTTTTTTCAAAAAATATATATGTAAAAAAAATTTAATTGTTTTTTATAAAAAACATTTTTTTTGTAAAATAAGCCCAATTATGCAAGTGATCCGATGACTGTTTGACTGTCAAATTTAATCCAGCGTTGTATTTTCCCCCCTTTGGAGTTTTTTTCTTCTAGAGGCCATAACTTGGGCATACGATATCATTTTTTGGTAAACAAGATATCATCAAAAAGCTGCTTCCATAAAATTTCTAGTGGTGTGGGTCTCATTACTTCATTTTTTTGTTGGTACATTCTATAATTAGTTGAAATCAGAGGAGCTATTTTCAGTCCCAAGCTCATAACTTTTGACCAGTTTTTCTATTTTTCACAATCTCAATGATGTTGGAACTGTCTTTCAAAGCTCTTCAGTTCCATCCATGTAATTTTTCTATATTTCACTCTAGGTATATTTTTTTCATTTTTTTGTGTTTTCACACTCTAGTGAATTACCTGGCCATATTAACTCTTGGGAACTTCTTCTTTGCATGGGTTGCTTCATTTTTGGCTGTTCTTCATGTATTTCCATCCTTGTGTCTATTTATGGCATTATGATCATCATTTGTAAGAAATCTTATATGTAAACGCACTGAGATAAAGTGCCACACTATTGTACATGTATTTTGGGGATTTTGCACATAAGGTTGTGCCATATTTTGTACTCACACTGTATTATAAAGTGCAATGGGGGAGTTGTCTAGTGCCTTTTTTTTTACCATCACACCTTTCTCCAGTGAGTGTCCCTCCATGACAATAGTGGATTCATATGATTCCAGCCTCATGCAATGTGTGCTTTTTTTTGCACACCACTTTTTCAGTTGCAGGTGCTTTCTTGTGCACTTTCAGATGTTGTTTCTTCTCCTTCATGCACTACAGGGTGTTACACAACATTTCAATGGATCTGTTAGGCTCTCCTAGTTAGCATTATGGGGGGTTATTATACTATTTGTGCTAATGCTTCCTTGGTTTCACCTTGGAAGGAATCTTTCATTCTCAGTTGATTAGTGTTCTTCATACTATTGGTACTTGTGCCATCTGTATCTTGATTCCAGGTGTTTTCTTTTGTTTGCCATCTAATTCGAGTAGTGTCATTGGGGGCACTCATGCAGATTGTTGTCTTCTTGATCCTGATCATCCTATCTTCAGAGGAGGTTCTTCAGCACCATAGCAGTCATCTTTTTACAGTTGTTTGCAACTTTTTATGCTTTAGTTATGTTCTTCATGTCTTTCATCTCTTTTTGGAGTAGAGTTTTTCCCATGAGGTTTTCTCTATTTCTCCACTTTACAGAGATTTGGTTGTATTCAGATACCTTACTTGGCCTAGTTGTTGGGACCCTTGTTTGCTTTCATGCATTGTAGTTACCTTTTCCTTTTTGCACATGTTTGTAGCTACACTCTTGCTCATCTTAAGGGGCGGTATTAGAGTAAAGGTTTTAACTTAATTATGTTAATTAAGTTACCTTTATTCCTCTCTTAATATTTCACTTTACTTTTCATATTGTGACATTTAATAATTATATTAATTATTAAATGTCTACCTATTAAGGTTTCTTTAGGGTTGCACAATCTCCTTTTATAAGGATTGATTATTTTATTTTATCCGTCTCTCTGATTAATACAATTTAGTCTATGTAATCTCTCTCGAAGCTTGTAGAGCACCCTTTCTTTTTTGTTTCCATCTCTTCCTTTCTGTGACAAGTTATTTGCATGCAGGTGATCTTCGGGGTCTATGAAGTTGGCTTTCTCAACTTCTACAAACCTCATTCTCAAATTCATCATAAAAAAATCATGCTTCTTCTTTAACATAGTACAACTTCTTATATTTCTTATCTTTCCAATCCTTATCTTTATAATCATTTTTCTTCTTATGCACAACTCTATTCAGACATCTTGAAGCATGATGACCAATATTACCACAACTAAAAAATTTAAAGGGCAACATATTTTATACTTTCTAGTGCCTTTCTTCAACTTCCTAGTGAAGTTTACTTCCAATTGATTAACACCATCACTAGCTGGTTCCTCCTCAATCTTCATTGATTTAAATGTCATTTCTATCTTTTCTTCTATCTTTTCTTCTTTCTAGAACTTCCTCAACTCAAATGCTTGCAAGGTGCCAAACAACTATTCCAAAGTATACTTCTTAGGATCGTAGACTTCTTCAATCACTGAGATCTTATCATTATAGCAATCTAGTAGAGTTATCAAGATCTTCTCAATTATATCTTCATCTGATAGTTGTCCTCCTTGATTTCTAACTTCATTTGCAATTAGTTCGACCCTTTGAAAGAAACTTGTAAACTCTTCACCTTCTTCCATCTTTAGATTCACAAATTTGTGCTTTGCCACCAACTTCATTGTCAATTTCACTCTTTCATTTCCTTCATACATATCTTCCAACTTCTTCTAGAATTCATATGTAGTTTCCAAAGAATAAACCTTTGCTCACTCATTTTTACATAAACCACTACAAATAGCATACTTCACCTTCTCATTTTCTTCATAAGCAAAGATCTCATTTGCAGTAGTAAAACCACCAAATGGGGGTGCATACTTTTCTCAATAGCCTTCCAGGTCTTGAAACCAAAGGAGATAATACATCCTTTCATCTATTCCTTCCAATCATTGTATTCAGTTCAATTGAACATAGGGATCACCAACCTATGCATCATCAGATATTCCTTAAGTGGTTAAGCTCTACACCAAGGAACCAATGCTTTGATACTAATTTTTAAATAGGTGCATGACAACTGAGAGGGGGGATGAATTAGTTATCACACAATTCCAACTTAAAACTCAACACTTATTAATTCTACAACCACACTATTTTGTTATTAAGTAAGAGCATGAAACAAAAATAACATAAAGGAAATCAACAAAATGAACACCAAATTTTTGTGTGGAAAACCCAATGAGGGAAAAACCACGGTGAGGGTTAGCTCACAATATAATAGATTATAAACTAAATGCAAAGGCTCACTACCTAAAAGAGGACTCACTGTCCAAGAACAAAGGCTCACTGCCTACAAAAAGGACCCACTGTCCAACATAGAGGCTCACTACCTACAGATACAAAAGAGAACAAAATATCCACCACAACAATTAACACACATTTTCAACTTGAATAAAGATTACAAAAACCTTTAGCTCATTGCCTTTAGGAATATGACACAATGAAGAACTATTGACTCAACTTACTCACATACAAACTTCTACTCTTATGATTTGTGGCTCACTTTCATCACTTTGCGTCACACTGTCATACAACTCTTCACGATTTGACTTTCTTTTATACCATCCTCATACTTAGAAACCTTCTCCAAGGTTGGCCACACATACCTCATTTTATAAATTCAAAATAGGCTAGAAACTCAAAATTTCCATGGTGGAAAGGAATAAGAGTGGATCAATAAGGATGTTTTTTAGAAATATTTTCTAGCACAAAGATTACTGTTTAAAGAGTTAATGATAGTTCATGAAACTATAATACTAAATTGCTTAGTTGCTACCCTTTATGATAAACAAAATTTTCTACAGGTAGAATGGGAGGAATTATGTTCATGAGAAGAAATCTATTGGAAACAAAAGTCTTGAGAGTTATGGTTAAAAGAGGGTGACTGGAATACAATTTTTTTTCATGCTTCAACACAAATAAAAAAGGCAGCTAAATCAATCCAAAAAATTCAGGTATTAGCCAAAGGCAACTGGCTCGCAAAGGAAGATGATAATAACAATGAAGGAATTAAGTTTTTCTCAGAGCTTCTTCCAACCCCATAGAATATAGATTCCAATAGAATTAATGATGAAAATGAACTATTGGGAATAATCCCTCTCCTTATTAGTAATAAAGATAATAACCTTCTTATGATACCTTTTACCTTGGAGGAACTCAAATATGTAGTTTTCTCTTTCCCTCTAGATAATGCTCTAGATTCAGATGGATTTATGACACTATTTTTTTAGAAATGTTGGTATTTTATGTGTTTTAAGCTTTTATGGGCACTAGAAGAGTTGAGAAGAACTAGGACTATATTCATACAATTTAAGGTAACCAATATTGCAATTTTACTTAAGGTCATAGAGCCTAAAACATTCACTGAGTTTGGGCTTATTCATTATGCAATATGGTTTACAAAATCTTCACAAAAGTGATCTACTTGATATTAAAACCACTCATTCCAAAGATTATATCTTAGGAGCAAGGAGGTTTTGTACTGGGTAGGGAAACGCATGAAGTATTACATACAGTAACATCATCAAAGCTACCCTCCTTCATTGTCAAGTTAGACATGATGAAAGCATATGATAGGGTAAATTGGAAGTTCCTTAATAAGGTTATGGAAAATTTTGGATTCTCCTCTCATTGGCCTAGATGGATACTATCTTGTTTATCTGGGGCCAAGTTTTTAGTAATCATAAATAGGAAACTAATGGGATTCTTCAGCTCCACACAAGGTGTTAGGCAAGGAGATCCACTTTCTCCTTTTCTTTATATAATTATGGCCAAATCTTTAAGTAGATTCATTCTCTTAAAGCATAATCAACATTTATGGCAAGGAGTGCAAATAGAAAATTCAAGTATATCATTCACACATTCTCTATTTGTTGATGACACTCCTCTATTTAACAAGTCATCTCTATTGGAAGCCAAACAAGTCAAAGAGGTCCTTGATAAGTATTCATTAGTTTATGTCCAAAAGATAAATGCATCAAAGCCAAATATTTATATGTTAAACACTCTCAATGACTTGAAAAAAGAAAATAGTGAAAATATTGGGCTTTCAGGAAGAAGAATTACCTTGTACTTACTTGGGGATTCCCTTTTTGAAAGGATCAAATAAAGCTTGCTACTGGGATAAGGTAATTGGTCAACTTAAATCAAATCAGTTCTAGCATCAATTCCTAACTACTTCCTAGTTGTCCTTAAAGCTCTTGCATCTGTACTCTCTGAAATAGAAAAGATAATAAGATATTTTCTCTTGAAAGGTAATATTGATGAGTGAAAAAAAGTACCTTTAACCCTTGAAGGATTGGTGAAAGGAAAGAAACAAGGAGGGGTAGAAATTTAGAATCTCTCTTGGAGAAATAAAGTATTTGGGGCCAATCTTGCATGGAAAATGTACTAAAATCTAGAGGCTAAATGGTCTAAAATTCTACAAACTAAATATTTGGACAATGAAAACCCAACAAGGATTTTCATAGTGGCAGATCCTCCAAGGGGGTTTGCTATTTGGAATTTCATTTTAAACAGCAATAATCTCATCACCAACTTTTTTATCTTGGGAGGTAAATAATGGGAAAAATGTAAAGTTTTGGGCAGACTTATGGAATGGAAATCCTCCATTGATAGAAAATGGGGATCTTTATGAAGTAGCAAAAATTTATCTCAAGCTTGGGGTGAAATTGTTTTAGATAATGTGCAGTCATCAAGTTCTATAACAAGGAAAGTAGTGTGGAAAATCCCCTCAAGTAATCTTTTGAGAGAACAACAATCTGACCTCTTTTGTAAGGTTATGAAGGAAATGATAGTATATCTATCTAGAAAACCCAATAAAATAATATGGGAAATGTAAAAAATTAGATTCATATTTTGTCAAGGCAGGATATGCAGTCCTAGCCCAATTTAAAAAATAGCTCACAACCCCAACGTGCTTTTTCTTTTTGTTGGAACAATAAAGTATTACAAAATTTAGGAAGTTTTGCATGGCTTTCCATACAAAAAAGAATTTTCACAAGTGATCACTTAGTTAAATTGAAGATTGTAGATCCATTCAAGTGCCCACTATGTGAAGTAGAGTTTTAAAAAGTAGATCACTTGTTTCTATAGTGTAAATTTTCCAATCAATGTTGGAATTTTATTAAGATTAAGTTAGAACTCTCTAATCCCCTTCGTAACACAATTTGGGATCTCTTCCAAAGTTGGTCATTATTATACCAATCATCATTCTTTGCATGTATATGGTATATTGTCTCAATGCTTGTTATATGGAACCTTTGGTGGGAAAGAAACATGAGAATTTTTAGAAGAAAAAAAATCCCCAATTGAGTTGATATTATTGAAAATAGAAAAGGCAATATTAGAAGGTGTTATCTCTTGTGTTCAAAATGAGAAGTTAATTAACTCATTATTCACAAGTTGGGATAGTTTTATCTTAAAGAATTGGAAACATATAAAATTACCATTTGATGGAAGCCTAATAAAAAATAGTACTCTGAAGGATGATAAAAAATAAGTGAAATGGTCTCCACCTCTGAAATATTATGTAAAACTAAACTTCGATGGGGCATCTAAATTCAGCCCAGGTAGTTTAGGAGTAGGCATTTGTATTATAAATTCATTAGGGTTAGTCTTGGAAGCCTTTTCTTTTCATCTAGAAAAAGGCACAGACAATAGTGTAGAAGCTCAAGCATTGTTATTAGGTCTAAAACTAGCAATTCAAAAAGAGTTCTTTAATCTCCATATAGAAGGGGATTCATTGATAATTATCAATGCATGTAGAGAAAGAAAAATCCATAACTAGAACTTAAGCTATATATTACATAAATCATGGGATTTAGTAGATAAGTTTGAAGCTTCAATAATCTCTCACACCTATAGGGAAGGGAATAGAGTAGAAAACTTTCTTGTAGTTCTTGGCAGTGAAAATAAAGAGATTAGGGCTATTAATTGATGCAGGAGCATCCATGGCCTTGTGCATTCTTGCATCACCAAAAATATTGCTCTTTTAGTTTTTGTTTATTTTCAATAAGGGATTAGGGGTTAGGAGAATAAAATTTTAATTTACAACAATGTAGATTCCCTTAGTGTGAAATTGTAAATGTAAATCGCATGGGAAATAAGTCTTGGTAAAACAATGAAAGCATCTTGGAGGGGAATATGTCTTTTTGGTGTCCACTTTTGGAGAAGGTCAAAAAGTCTTGTATGCATGTATATGTGTCATAAAATTTCATAATATGGGCCGAAAAGGAATCTTACATGTTTCTTGCATGTATTTGCATGTTGGCCAGAGGCTTTGCATGTTGTTGCATGTCTGAAGTCGTATCTATGAGACCCAATCTTAGTAAAATGGGAATAATTTTTGCATACGGTAAGGAAATTAAGAATTTCAAAATGATTTGGAAAGCTAGAAAGAATGCGCACCAAAACCAAATTTTTTTGAGGAATTTATAACAAATGAAAGATCATTGATAGGAAGAAAGTGGCGGGTTTTCTTGGTGGTTTTGTGGAGGTTGTTTTGAGAAACCAATGGTGGTTTCTTCTCACACAACTTTTGTGTATTGATGCTACTCATTTGGAGAAGGGGGGGCTTTGGAGAGTTGGTGGTTGCATATTCAAATTTTGTTGGAATGATGTTGGAAGCTTAAGTTGCAGATTTTTGTATGTGTGAAGCCCATGTTGTATGTGAGCATATGAGCTCCATGATGGTGTAATTCATTTTCAAATTTGAATTTAATATATGTTGCAGACTTCTCTTCCATTTCTATGTGTTTAAGTTAATTTGTTTCCTTCTCGCATAAAGTGGTATGTGGTTTTGTGATTATATTTGAAAGGGATAGTTCTCTCTTGCATCAGTAGTATCAGAGCCAGAAGGTCTTGAGTGTGTGAGAAGATCGTTGAAGAGAGGCAGCTTGCACTAGTGCCTATGTGTTGTGGGTGTGCAACCATGTTTTCTACAAGAAGAGGAAGAGGAAGGGGAAGAGGGGGAGAGAATTTTGTAAGGAATGATGATTTTAGAGCTTTGAGTAGACAAGTTGAGGCTCTACAAGAAGAAATAAGAAGAGGGTTTTCAAGAAATAGAGACCCAAGAAGTGAAGATGAAGATGGAAATGAAAGTATAGAGAGTGCAAGTTTAGATACTGAGCAAAGAGAAGAAATTGCAGCAGTCGCAAATGACCCACTACTGAAAGCTTTAATAAAAATGGGAAAGAGACCAAAAATGGAGGTTCCTACATTCAATGGTAGTTTGAACCCAAAAGAACTGATAGATTGGCTAAATGAAATGGAAGATTATTTTGAATTTGAGGAGGTAGAAGACCCTAATAAAGTGAGATTTACTAAGACAAGGCTAAAAGGACATACTTCCATATGGTGGAGAGAAATCCAATTGGAAAGGGGAAGAAAAGGAAAAGAGAAGATTACCAAATGGGATAAAGTGGTAGACAAATTAAAAAGACTGTTTATTCCAGCTAATTATGAGTTAAATTTGCTTAAAAGAATGCAAGGTTTGAAACAGGGCAGAAAAAGTGTTAAAGAGTATACAGAAGAATTTCATAAAATCCTCATAAGAACTAGACATTCAGAGGTAACCAAGGAAAATATTGCAAGGTACATGAATGGGTTGTGGTCAAGCATTCAAGAAGAAATGGCATTGGTTAGAGTTGTGACAATGGAAGATGCCTATCAAATGACATTGAAGATAGAGGAAAGGTTGAACAAGAGATTTGAAAAAAAACAAAGAGGAAAAATTCATGAAGTTAAGGTTGAGAGAAGAGCATATGAAGAAGATGACAATCAGAAAATTCAGAAAAATGGAAGCCAAGGAAGCAGCAAACAACATAGGAATGAAGAATTGTATGGGTCAAGAGATAAAAATCAAAGAGGTAGAGGAAGATCAGGTAGAGGTTTTGGAAGAGAAACCTTTCGAGGAACTTGTTTTAAGTGTGGGGAAGAGGGTCATAGAGCATATGAATGTCCTCATGAAGAGGAAAGACCAAGAAGAAGGACTGAAAATAAGAATAGGGCAACAAATGTGAATAGAGAAGATGTAGGATCATCACATTCTGAGGAAACAGGAGATGGTGAAACTTTAATGGCTAGGAGAACACTATTAAATGAAGATGATAAATCCATTCAAAGAAGAAGTTTGTTTAGGACAAGATGCAAGTGTGAAAAAAAGGCATGTAATGTCATTATTGATAGTGGAAGCACAAAGAATCTTGTGTCTAATGAAATGGTAAGAAAATTGCATCTAGAAAGGAAGAAGCACCCAAATCCATATCGGATAGCATGGGTACAAGATGACAAGAATATTTTGTTCAACAAACAATGTGAGGTAAAATTTAAGATAGGAGGCTATTATGATGAAGTTTTATGTGATATTCTCCCAATGGATGCTTGTCATATTCTTCTAGGAAGACCTTGGAAATTTGATAGGAAGGCAATGCACGATGGGTACGGCAACACAGACACATTAATGAAGGATGGAATGAAACACAAATTGAAGCCATTGAAAGAAGAAATGGGTAAGGTTTGCAACAATTCAAGGTCTTGTTTGCTTGATGAAATTATAATTTTAGATGGTTTGAATCAAGAATATGTTAGCTTTGTTGACACTAATCATCAAGAAGATGTGAAAGGTGAATTGTTGGATCATATTGAAGAAGAGATCTCAAGTGGAATGAAGAGAGCAACAGATGATAAGGTAAAATTTGATTTTATTGTCTCCTTTGATGAGAAAGAGAGTGAAGGAATAGATAATTTTGTTGCAGCAATAAATATAGCATCCAAGAGAGGTAAATTGAAAGCTTTGATGGAGAAATAAGAAGTAAAACCTGATCTTTGTAAAAGTTTTGTTGAAGCTGAATTGTTTAGAGATGACAATATTAGCATAAAGAAGAATATTGCAGCAAATAACCCATTGGAAAATGAAGGTATGATTGATGAAGAAGATGAAGAGGTGAATGAGAAATGGTTTGATGATCTCTTACTTGATACAAAGATCGTTATGGATGAAGATATTAAAGATGGTAGTTTTTTGCAGGATAGGAAAGATAAAAGTCCCTTGATTAATAGATTTGATTACTTGTTAGGAAATGAAGAAATTGAGTCTTTTGATTGTTGTACTAATGCTGTTTTGAGTGAAAAAAATAAGATTGCAGTGATGATTCATCTTTCAAAGGGCACTGAAACAATGAATTTTCATAATGGAGACAAGGTGGTAGGAGAAAAATAAGTTATAACAGCGATAGAGGTAAAAGGAAACATTTGTTTTGTTGAAGGAGAAGAATGGAGAATGAAAGAGGATAGAATTGGGAAAGTACAAAGAATGATAAACAAGAAATTCTCAATGGACAAAGAAGAGAGGTGGATCCAGGACAAACATAGAGTCTACAAATGTTTCAAAGTTTGATTCTTGGAAAACATTTCAATTTACTATGGCTATCTAATGCAGGAGCATCCATGGCCTTGTGCAATCTTGCATCACCAAAAATATTGCTCTTTTAGTTTTTTTTTTTTTTCAATAAGAGATTAGGGCTTAGGAGAATAACATTTTAATTTGTAACAATGTAGATTCCCTTGGTGTGAAATTGTAAACGTAAATCGCATGGGAAATAAGTCTTGGTAAAACAGTGAAAGCATCTTGGAGGGGAATATGTCTTTTTGGTGTCCACTTTTGGAGAAGGTCAAAAAGTATTGTATGCATGTATATGTGTCATAAAATGTCATAATATGGGCTGCAAAGTAATCTTACATGTTGCTTGCATGTATTTGCATGTTGGCCACAAGCTTTGCATGTTGTTGCATGTATGAAGTCGTATCTATGAGACCCAATCTTAGTAAAATGGGTATAAATTTTTCATATGGTAACAAAATTAAAAATTTCAAAATAATTCGGAAAGCTCGAAAGATGATGCACCAAACCCAAAAATTGTTTGAGGAATTTATAACAAATGAAAGATCGTTGATAGGAAGAAAGTGATGGGTTTTCTTGGTGGTTTTGTGGAGGTTGTTTTGAGAAACCAATGGCAGTTTCTTCTCACACAACTTCTATGTATTGATGCTGCTCATTTGGAGAAGGGGGGCTTGAAGAGTTGGTGGTTGCATATTCAAATGTTGTTGGAATGATGTTGGAAGCTTAAGTTGCAGATTTTTGTATGTGTGAAGCCCATGTTGTATGTGAGCATATGAGCTCCATGATGGTGTAATTCATTTTCAAATTTGAATTTAATATATGTTGCAGACTTTTCTTCCATTTCTATGTGTTTAAGTTAATTTATTAACTTCTTGCATAAAGTGGCATGTGGTTTTGTAATTATATTTGAAAGGGAGAGTTCTCTCTTGCATCATTAATGATTCAAGTGAATTAAATGCCTTCCCACAATTGATTGAACTTATAAATCAAAATGCCAAGGGCACATAATTTAAGTTACCTTGTCACAGAGATAATGTAAGTTGACAAGAAATTTTTGTCAAGTAAGGGTTCTAAATCAAAAACCACAGGAAGATAGAATGCTATCATGAAAAGAGTAGGGTTATTAAAAAATTTCAATTAGTAGCCTCAAACACACAAGAATTACAAGGAAAATAAGGTATTTTCCCATATGCACAAACCCATTTAATTGAAAATTCATCAGGTTAAGAAAGGCCGACATGCTTAACTTCTGTTCAGATATTAAAATATGGAAAGGGGAAAAGTATGGCTTCAATAGAAAGGGAGTTACCTTGTATTACAATCAACAAATAGACTTCCACTGTGGGAAACTCATGCAAATTCATTGATGAGTTGGAATTAAAACACATGTGTTTAGGCCAAATTCAGTAATCATAGCTTTCAAATTCACAAGGGTACTCACATCTATGTTAAAGGATAAATCGTGTCAGCCTCAAATCTTTCAATTCACTTGATGACACTGTTGTTGGATCAAGCATTCTAGATTAGTCATATTATGCTATCCCTTTTAATTACTTAATGATAATTCTATGTTAAAAAGTACATCATAATTATGGCATGTAGTACCCAACCAGCCACCAAGTTTCTCAACCTCTATTTGACATGAGCCAACATTAAAAATGCATAGGGCATATTTAAAATATCCAGTCCTTTGCATCATGATTATTAATTGTCATAGGTAGAAGGCGACATTAAAAAGGCATCTATTGTAATCCATTCACACAAATGAAATTGGTAACAAAGGGTCTAGTAAAGCATTGTAATTTTTAGAATAGAAGGCATGGTAATTTGTTTATAGTAGTAAAATAATGGCTTTTCATCCTTGGAATCCCAGGTTATCTTTTCCATTTAAGCTATGGGAGAGGTCGATTAAGGATTACATAACCTAGGACGAGCTTAAAATGATGTTCAAGGTGGATTGTGCTTGGGTTGAAGATTGCATACATTTAATTTTGGGAGTTAAAGTTACAAACCCATGAGCCACCGTATTATCTTTCCATCCTAAGTGGTATCAATCTTTTTATCTAATGCCCTTGATTTTTTTTCATATTTGATTGAAATTGAGGTATTAGCTAGGAAATATATCAACCTACAATTTCTGTCAGACCATATTATTCTTCGAGCAGTGCAAAATTAGAACTTTTTTAGTGGGGAAGGATATGTTGGTGGTTTATTTCAATAAGTGTTAGGATTTTGAAGACATTTTTGATGCAATCGGGCTTACACTTCAATACAGCAATGAGAATATCTTGTTATGTGCACTAAGGAAGAACCAATGCTCTATCTACTCCATGATGGAGATAGATATAAAAGAGAAATATTATGCATTAGTGTTTCTTCAAGCACATGTTCCACATCCTCTAAATAATGATTTCCAGCTAGACTTGCAGCTCAAGGTAAACTCACCTATTTGTGGTCCACAACATGCACAAAATGTACACACTCAACTGGAAAATAGAGCTCAGGTGAATGCAAACATGGTGAACACAAGACTGACATCTCATGTGCAATATCCTTCAACATCAGAGGGTGGAAGAATGGTTTTTGAATGAGGTCTCCAGTTGGAAAGAGGTCTAGAATTACAAGATGAAAATTCAGTTACTAGGAAACTCTAATTTCACCGTGTTGTGGGTTTTAGATAAAAAATGAAGGGAAGGTATCTTTTGTAAAGAGGGAAAATATTTTACTTGTTGAATTTTTTGTAAAGTTCAACACATAGTAGTCTAGGGTAGATATATTGGGAATGGAATGCTAAATTTTGTATCATCAAAATGATAAGCATAATTCTGAAACTGAACCATGTAAGCATGTAATTTTTGTCGTTTTTGAGCTATAACTGGAGGTTTTCTTATTGGTTCTTTCCTATCAATATGCTCCCTAGAACCAAATTTTGTATTTAACTATCTATTTATATAAATAATATAATATAGTGGCATGCCACTTTTGTTTAAAAAAAAAAGAGTGGAAAAATAAAAAAACATTTCTCATAATAAAAAATAATATCTCGAAACAACCACATGCTTCCTTAATTAAATTTTATTCTTCAAATGAATTGTGAACACTTGGTCATCCAAACCTAATGAAAACATAAATGATCATTGATGTACATGATTTCCAAAAAAAAAATGACACACAAACACCATGACATGCTTTTTTATGCACAAGAATACATTTCAAAATCTTCCAGATACATCTACATCAAAACAATAAACTTCAATCACTGAACACCTTTCACCAGTCCATTCGAATTATATAAAATCACACTAAAAATACTAAAAATATGCCTTCTGGAATACTAATATTCAAACCTCTTTTCCAAGGGACAAAAGAGAACTTCACAAGACATATTCCAGATCCACAAGATCTAAAACAAAATAGAGGAAAATTGTAGAGCAACAATATTTCTCCCAGCTCACAAAAGACTAACTCTGCCAGAATAGTTCACAAACTAGTGAACGTAAGTTTCACATACCATCAAACCAAAAGCTAAAAATCAAGAGGTATCACCATTGAATCCCCATTATCAAACCTTTAGATCTACACAAGCATATGATCAACACATGAGAAATGCAGAGCACAAACCAAAGCACATTCTGAACACTTTTATCATTTTGACTTCTTTATTTAATTTTATCAAAAGAACTTTAAAACTTACCAAACCAACACATCTGCAACACTATAAAGATAGCTCCATGTACTCACAACATCTCAGCAACATCTCAGCTATACGTGTATCATCTGCAACATACTAAACTATGTTGACATCAATGACAACATTAATGACAACACCACCAAAAATTGCACATACCTACAACACTCAAGGCTTATTTTGAATAAAATCATGACAATCAATAAAGGAATTCAATTTTCTAACAAACCAACATTTACTCACCCCAAGAATTTAGGGTGGGACTTGATAGAGCTCCTAATTTTTTTGAGATTTTGAGCTCATTCTTAGCTTGGTAGTAACATTTCACGATCTTGCCCATAGCTAAGGTTTAGGGTTTTAACTTTGTATCATTTCCTTCATTGTTTTTCATGTTTTAAACCTTGGGAATTCTAATTTTAGGTTGAACTACTCTACCTAGTCATCGTTTGGTCAAGTCACAACTTGAGTCATTACAAACATCCTTTTACCAGCCCCTTTTCACCTAGGTATGCTAGTTGCCCAGCTCTATGTCATCATTTTAAATAATGTCTAGGTTAGGTTGAAAACCTTATAAAGTCATTTTTAAAATGCCCACCTTAAGGGTCAAAACCTATCACCCTAGTGTTAGCCCCATTTTAAAACTAAACTTTTCAGAATGTGTAGAAAGTACCATCTTTCTGATCTGAAGACAAGATCCTGACCATCAATTGCACACCATGTAGGAGTTGAAGAGTGACTGCAAGAAGGTGTACGAGGTCCATGATTGAGTGACACATGTACTTTCCATGGTGGGGTCTAGTCTATTTGCATTATGTCCAATACCTAGTACTTCCAAGATTGATGACTCATGAGCATTTGCAAGGATAGATCTTAGTCACCCATCACACACCTCACAACATTAATTTAATGCCCATCAGAAAATGTGTGAGGTTCGTGAAAGGATGACATATGTATTAGTCCATCCGATGGAAAAAGGAAGTGAAGCCCACAAAAAGAGATGATGGGGATTCTAGTTAGCACTCTCTGATTGGATGATGAGTTGATGAACCTGTGTGGAGTTAATTCAAATTCTATTGACTCAATTTGAGTCATTCATTGTGCCATCGCAAAATGAAATCAATGGATGCAATTTGAAATTCAGCACATGAACATTTGAGACATTTTTATTCATGTGAACGAGTAGTAATGGCTGAAAGGACAATGGAAGTGTTGGTTATTGGGTTGTAAAACACTTCAAATTGATTTTCTAGCATTGTCAAAAATCATAAATTAGTGCAGAGCTACTGGAAGATTGACCCAAGGTGCTTGAGATGAGACGTGAGAAAATTAGGGTTCTTGTTAATGCAAAAGGTCATGAGTATAATTAAAGTTGAATTTTTTTCTTTATTTCAAACTATCTTCAATTATGATAGGTTGTGTTTGTTTTCTTTAGATTTATTTTTCTTGCATGCTTTAATTATCTTTTTGCGTTAATTTTATGTATAAAATTGTTTCCCTCAGCCAATTTTATGTAAGTCTATGTCTTCTAATCCCACCATAGGATGCTAATTGAGGGAATTAGGTTTTGATTTTCTTTTTGTTAAAATCCTATCATGTGTAAACTTTCCTGAATATCCATGCCTCCAAAATCACAGAAGCCTCATCCTAAAACACCAACTAGGGTACTCTCTAATGACATTGTCGACTAGCTCAAACCCTTGACCAATAAGAAAAATCAAGGAGTGGTGATATATTATGGCCCTAGGATTTAAGAAGGATTGCAAGACAAGCAGGCTTGGATCAAGGATGTTAAATTTCCCTTTATTGATTAGTAAATGTCAAAAAATTAGTTTGGGAACAAGAATTGTATTTTATTTTCCATACTTGGAAGATGGATATGGGAAAGCTTGTGGTCCCAAATGTATATGTGGATGTGGACCTGGTCAAGGATATTGTAGCTAGATATGACCCAGTGTCTAGAATTATTAGGGCATGTAATGGTGCTAAGATAATTAAGATCACTAAGGAGGAGATTGCAGAAGTCTTGAAACTGCAGGAATGGAATTAGGATATGGTCCCTATTGACATGGATATTTTCAAAAAGGAATATGAGAATACCAAAGTCTTATTCTAGACTACAATGTTACCAATGCACATGGGTTCAACTAGATATGGGAAGAAAAAGAAGTGGATTAAGATTGGCATTGATGAGGGGTATGTTCAGGATCATCATGGAAAAAATAGACCCTTAAGTGGCAAAAAAATTAGAAAAATCAGAGTTAGGCAACTTGACATAAAATTTTGAATAAGTTATTTATATTATTTCAAAAATATGTAAGAATAGAATTTGTAGAAAATTGAATTTAGTTTCTAAACTACTTAGTTTGTTTAAAAAAAAAAAACTATTTGGTGAAAATTTGAAATTTCAATGCAATAGTACTTAAATTTCAGGGAAAAAATAAGAAGTAGGTATCTATCTGACCACCCTAACCACAATAAAATGATAATATTTTTTTATAATATTTTGGATATAAGTGGAGGACTCATGTCCCAATGTGATGCATATTTTTTTGTATTTTTTTCCAAGTAATAATTAATTATTAATTTTTTAATACAACTTTTAAAAAATATAAAAAGCAAGTATGTCTGACCACCTTAACTTGGTCAAAACTTCATGAAATTCAATTTTTCTTTTTTTAATCCTATAGTATGTGAAGTATAGAATGTGAGGCATATTTTGGATTCAAAAAATGTGATACTGTTTGAAAGCTATAGATGTTTTTCAATCAGTCTATCAATCAGGACTTTAGTCATAATTTGAATAGAAAATGAATAATTATTGCTTATTAAATTAAAGTAAAGCATAATTTATATTGGTGGAAATCCGAGAATCTCCTTTAAAAACCCTTTTCATTTCATCAAGTTTGGGTAAAAAAAGGTCGTCAGCCACATACCCATCATGTTGCCACTTTTTGGACCATCATGATCCTGCACGTACCCTAAGAAAGAACCTTTCCCCCTAGATTAATTTACCTACTATTTCAGAAAGACCATCTGCTCCTTATATAAAATTATTGGTTTTGATGCACTTGAAACTATACTGATTGAATATTTGTATATGACAGATATTATTCAATATGCACCCTTTAATGTGGTTTATGATTATGCCACTTATCTAGTAGAAAACAAGCACAATCACTTGGTTGAGATGAAGGGAGGAAATAATTGGGTAAAGTTGTGGTGGCATTCTTTGTTGATGCATATTATGTTGGGGAAGACATGTCTCTAAAGAAAGTGGATGGTGATATTGAGCTACCGGTCCAATGTTGGACCCAAATTTTGGATATGGATGACCAGAAGTTTTTTTACTTGGTTTTTAATAATATTTTTGTAGCTAAATTGAGGAGACTCCTAGCTCTTGATCTGCCAATGATTCCTAAGGAAATTCATGACTTTCTACGACCTATGGAAAGGAGGCTTGAGCTGAATATAACCCACAACTGGGGAGATATCATCCCATATCTAGATAGGACCATATTTAGGGTGTATGGACTCCTTTGTACCCTTTGGTGCTACCAAGGGATTTCCACTTAGGATTTGATTTATAGAAGTCATGAGGTAGTTGGCTAGATCCCAAGATTGTCACTTGCCAGAACAAAAGAAGAAGGGCTCATTCTTCCCAGAATACACAACATTTGTAGATTTTGTATCGATCAAATGGAAGTGGCATTATTTGAGCGATGTTCTCAAGCCTTACAAATTGTTGAAAACCCACCCTAGGAATCATGATCTTGGGATTCATTCATGCAGTAAAAATGAAGAAATAATTGGGTGTGTTTGGTCACAATTTCTATTTCCCTAAAGATGTCATTAGAAATATTTTTGATTTCCAAGTGCAAGAGGAAAGGAAGGCTATGTATCTTTCTTTCAATAAGATGGTAGAAAGGATTAGGAGGAAAAATCCAAGGTATGTTCCTCTACCTAACATTCAAGGGGAATTCAACTAGGTAATGCATGCACTAGAAAATTTTGAAAGTGTTGTTGGTGTGATGAGAAGGGTAGAAATGGTTAGGGATAAAGGAAAGGCTTTGGCAACTAAAGAGGGACCATCTACAAATTTATAGGAGAGGCCTTCCTATCATCCACCTAGAACAATTTGGGTGTATACTAGGAAAAGGGAGACAAATAAGAAGGAGCAAGTAGAGCCAACTCCTGTTGTACTAGAGGATTCAAGATCATCCTCTCCAACTAGATCAATTCCATTGACTCCTAGGCAATCCTCACCTATTATTATTAACATTTATTCTCCTCTAAGAAGTTATCCTCCCGTAGAGCAACCACCAATTAAGAGATAAAGTGTTACATCCCTTACATTGAGACTATGAGTTTGGTTATGTATTTTAGGATACAAAGTTAGTTGACAAGTAATTGTTTTCATTTGAATGTAAAATTGTGAATAGAATAGATGTTTTATTTATCATAATTGTAAGTTAATAATCTTTATATATATTTACAAGTGAATTTCTTATTCATGTGAAATTGAATGTGTTCATGATATTATATTTAAATGTATATTTATTAAGCTATTGTGAACAATCTAACCATAATACATGTCAATGGATGCAAGACTGATGATGTCATGATGGAAAAGGAGATCAAGGAGACATAGTTGTTAATAGAGGATCAATTTTATCATCAACCTTGAGTCAGTATAAGTCAGTGAATTGACATCGTAACTTGGCCATAAATAATTTAATATAATCATTAATTAAGTAAGCCAATTTAAAATGTATAAATCAATAATCATCTTTAAAGGAGACTATAAATGATTAAAAAAATATAATAAATTAAAATAATAGATATAATTAAAAATTTATTTTAACCTCTTAAAAGTAAAGTGAAGTAATTCTTGATAAATAAATTATTCTTGCAAGTGATTATTGAACATTTAATTAATAATAGAATGATATAAATTAAAGGCTATCAATTTGAAATTGAAAAATCATAAAAAATAAATTGAATAGGAGTGGTGTCAAAAATTTTGGAGGTGGAAACTCCCACATGTTGAAACACTCAAGATAGGGGAAGTCAAATATTTTTCTGGTGTTGGAGGTTGAGTCGTGATATTTGTTTTTGAGTTCTCTTTTAGATTCATCATTCTTTCTTCTTCCATCGCGGGGAGATCTGACGTTTTTCTTAGGAAATCATTTTTGGAATTCTTGTCTTGTTCAGACATTAAGTTGTTTGGCTTTATTATCAATTCATCCACCAATCCCTGCTCTTTATCAATCATTCTCTTATAAAAAAACCACCCTCCTCTGGCTCACAATTTTTAATCAATTGTCCATTTTTTCTGTCGGGTTTTACTTTTTTTCTACCTTTGAATGTATTTTCCTAAAATGAATTAAGGAGGTGAAAAAAATGGTTCCTTCTTAGATGGGCAGAAGTAGAATTTATGGTTGAGTCTAAGCTTGTAGTATTTTTTCCGGAAGGATTCTAGAGTGGGCTTCATCAAGTTTTAGTTACTCATTTAGGCACGTATGGTAGAATCATATATGGTTTTTTTCTCCACTACATTAGTAGGAATTCAAAGAAGATAAGATCTTGAAAAAAGAAATGATATTACAAATTCTTGACTAGATAGAATTAGCTAAGAAATTTATTTCTATTGATGGACTTTTCTTTAAATGGAATGCAATGTTGAATCAAATCATGTCACCTATCTTGTCTTACGACCATTACTTATTCAAGATATCTTCATTTAGCATTGATCCTATTTATTTTATATTATTTCTCTGTCCCGAGTCAAGGCTTTGTCTCTTCTTTTTATTTATAAATATACTTGGTCAATCTGAGTGGTGTAATTTACAAATCTTTTCTTAATTATGTAACCTATGCAATCTTTCTTAGAACCCAAATCTAGACCTCCCTTGCAAATGAGTAACCTCTATCCACTGTTATACATCTAGAACTAAAAGTAGAGTGAATATTTTGAAAACATTTGGAAAATTTATTCTATTTGAAGAAGTCGAGAACCACTCTTCTTTTCTCTCTCTATTTAGAAGTTGACCCTATGCAAATATTTACTCATCAAATTCCTTAAGGAATGAACAAAAGTTAACTCTTAAAAATCCTCAGTGCAGATTCAGCCTCTTATATAAAATGTATTGGTTAAGATTTAACCCAGATTTAAGAGTAAAATGTTAAACAACCAGATATTGAAATTTAAAACATGAGATAAATTAAATCATGTCAGGTAAAGGTGAGAGTGTTGATGACATAGGAGTTCCAGTAATGAAAATGAAATCCTTGGCCAAGGTACAATGCTAGATTCAACATCTGTCAGCTATCAAGTACAAGATATACCACTAATCAAAGTGACCTTTCTAGTTGTGAGGTACCCTTAGTAAGGTTAAATCAAGAGGTATAGGTCCTTGACACTAGGCTCAATGGAATTATGATAAAGTGATCCTTGTTTATTACCCTCGTGAAGGGATAAGTTTCTTCAATAGAAGAAACACAGGAGACCAGTAGGTCTTTAGATGAGCGGTAAAGACCATAATGATATCTCATTTTCTCATGATGATAGTGTCAAGATCAAGTGCTTTAGCTTCGTAACTATATTTTCTTGAAAACCTTTCTCTCTCTTTATATTACTAAAATGTTACTTAGCATGTATATTGTTAGCTATATTTATTGTTCTTGTATTATGGAAGCAAAGAAATGTTAGTTAAAGTTCAATTATATTTTCAATTAAATGTCTATTGTAAGAATCTACAATTGTTCAGTTAGATGGTTTAATGTTTCATTCAACTCAAATGGAAAATTATGGATATTAGTTATTGAATATTAAAATTACTATTTTAATTAAGAGGAAACCCTAGTTTGACATTTATTTAGTTATTGATCTCCTATGAAATGGGTGGTGAAAACTGTTAGTTTGTTTCTTTTCAGCAAAAAACTAAAAACTTAGAAGTTAGTTGAAATTAAAATTGATTCAGTCGAAAATGTTTTGGAAACCCTAGAATGGAAACAAGTTATATTTAGCAGAACATTGGTAGTTATAAGTCTTTCTATAATAGTAGATGACATTGAGCTGTTACACAAAGGTTAGGGAAGAGTCAGGTAGTGAAGTACCCTAACAGTGATGAGGATGATATTGTGATAAGCTCTGAAAATATGCAGTAAGGGATTCCTTCTCCCCCAAGAGAAGTTGCACAAAGCTCTGGGACAAGTATCCTAAGGTTGGGAAAAGCTTAATTGAGTGGTGTGAATAATTTTGATGATATGAGGGTGGTGGCTTGCAAAGAATTCATGGATGATGATTCTTTCATTAAAATACTAGTGTTTAGGGATTTTACATGGAGAGCAAAGGCTGGAGAATATGTAGAGAGGATTGTAGTTAAAAGAAGTTTACATCCTGAGTTGCCAAAGAATATCATTCAAGCCAATGTGATGCAAGAGATGAAGAAGCAATTTAAGAAGATTACTCCTAGGATGGAAGGGAACTTGTGTGAAAGAGTGGTGTTTTTTTGTTGCCTAAATGGGATATTGTTGATACAATGGTACTTGATATGATAATAAGGGTTGATAATCCTTTATTCAACACTGAAGAGGAAGCCAAGTTGACACTTCAGGGATCTACATTTAGTCAAGAACATGATGCTTTGGCAATATGGTCATTGTCAACCCAAATTTGTAGAGCTATTAGACTTTAGTGGCAGATTGATTGTAAGGAGAGATGTAGAAACTCCAGCATTAAAAGTGCTAACATGACTATAAATGTTCCTAGGTTCACAATGGTAATAGTTGAGCATCTCACCAGTGATAGGGATACACTTAGAAGCAAGTACCATGAGATTCTAGGAGAATACTATAAAGTCAGTAGAGGGTTGCTGAGCTTGAAACAAAGCAGGAACTTTTTAAACAAGTGGAAATGATGAAGTCCTAAGGGATAGTTAGTTCAAGCCATACTACTCCCATTATTCCTATAACTCATCCTCAGTCTCCTCCACATGAGCAAGTATTGTCAATTGTGCTTTACAACATGGGTTGGGAGCCCATTGTAATAGAGAAGCTGAGTACATCAGAGGAAACTCCATCCATTGAACCCATAAAACAACAACTACTTTAACAAGTTGAGGAATAGAAGAAGTTGCTTGAGGAAACATAGAGTTTAATGCATGAGAATAATGGTAGCATTATTCATACTATTTTGAAGCATCTTAATAGGAGAACTCAAAGTAAACTGAAAAGTTTCCATGCTAATTATTCTTTGATGCTGAGAGAAATGCAAATGTCTCAGAGAGATGGAGAATTGGGAACCCACTCTTAGATAGGTGGATTCCTAGAGTCAATGATTTGAAGTATATGTTAGTTGGGGCAAAGAACTGACAAGATGAATATCCAATGGTGTTGTCTACTTACAAGTTTTTCAATGATCTTAGGGAACAACCATCCCATTGGTGTGTTTCCCCATTGGTGTAGAAGATAAAAGAGTTAATGATTAAGTATGATCAGGAAGAATTAACACTGCTACCTGACATCTTGCAAGCCCATGATGAAGTGAAACCTTTGCAAAATGTGGAAGAATCAAGTGGATACTACAATTGCTACTCAAACTACATTTATTTGTGAGGATGTTAATTTGGATATGCTTAAAGATACTTTGGAGAATTTATCTTTTATCATTAGTTTCCTTGAAGAATTTGACAAGGAAGTTATTTTAGTGATGACAAAGTATGCTCCTTACAAAAATAAATTGGATGAAATTATTGAGTTCAATTGGCCATATGAAAAGGAGTTTGGACAATGGAGAAGGATATTTCTAATTGGATTGGATTAGTGAATCCATAATGGAACACATACTTGGTCAAGTCTTGTACAAGTCTAGCCTTTGAGGTTACAATGTATAAAGTATGTTTTTCCTAGTCAAAGGTGCTACATGTAAATATTGATCACTGATGTGGATGTTGACTAGAAATTTTTTTACCTTTCCTATCTATGGAAATTTTTCATCTTGCCAAGTAGGATGGATGTGCTGCAACAACTTAAAGAATATTATTTTCAACACATGACTTTTGGAAGATAGGTTTTCTTCTTCACAAGCAAATGAAAATAATCTTTGTCTCATATGTATCCCATTCGATTGAAAATGTAAATATAAATGTAAAGGGAATATTGTCTTGTAGTGGTCCAATTAGAATGTGACATGTGTACGATTGGCCATAAGCTTGTTTGCTCCCTTTTTTCATAAAAGGGAATTCAAGGCCAATAGTAGAGGTCCTTTTTTGAATTATGGAGTCAAATAGTGTAATGGAAGAACATAGAGTAAATATGTTAGGATTATTTATCTAATGCTTTGAGTCTAGATAGTAATTTTTTTCAAATGTGTAGTTTTTGAGCATATCAAAATGATAATTGAGAATTTTTTGAGTTTGTAGTCTCTCCAATTTTAATCTATACTTGAGTTATTGATGAAAATATTGATCAAAGATCATTTCATTAATTTCCATCATTGTTAAGCTTTGGTATACACTTTTATTTTAGCTCTGGTTCAAAGAATCGGTTAAAATGCTTAGATCTAATCCTAAATTCATGTGCAAAAAATTTGATTTGATAAGTAGTATTAGGCTTTGATTATAGATGGGTGAATTGCAAAGTAATATCACTAAGATCATTTTTGTTTAGGATTAAATAACACTAATCATAGTTATGATAAGCATCCTTTAGGATTCTAGTTACCCAACTTGAGAACAATATTTTAAATAACTTTACAATCAATATTTTATTTGTTGTGGTTGGTTTTTTTTGTATTCTTGGTTATATATTTGTAAGTCTTTCAAGGAAATAACAATTTCTTGAAGGATTTCATCTTCCTAATCTTTCATGAGAATATATCTACTTATGTATGCAATACATACATCAATTGTTTAGAAGAATTATATAATTTACATTGTGGGACCACCCTCCCAGGTTTTACAGAGCTTGAATTGTAGGAGATAAATAAATTAGTGCTATATCTTGTTTGTTGGGCACTTATATTTTAGGTATTCGAGAATTGAGTTTGGAAAACTTATAGGTATCTGGAAAGATCTGATTGGTTTGTTGAAAACAATCAATAGAATGGCAACTTTGTTGGGGATGTAAGATTTGCAATTATTAGTTCTCTAGAACACCTCATAAATCACTATGCTATATGGTGGTATTTACTTATAGATTTGGTCAATTTAAGGTGTTTTCTAAGTTTAGCTCAAATATTTGTCATGTATTTCACCAAAGTTCTTGATAAGTTTCCCACCCTTTTGTCTTCAAAGCTCATGTTCAAAATTCGTGAAAATGCACGTTGTAGGTGTCAAAGTGTGTATTGATTTCTAAGGATCTGTAGAAATTTGCATGAAGCATGAAAAAATTGCTTCTAGTTGGTCCAAAGGAGTTTGGATGGAAACTTTGAAGTCTCTACACTAGTGTGAGCCAGTGTTTAAGGATATCAAAGAAGTAAAGAAGCAAACTATAAAGAAATCAAAGAAGTTGAAAAACATGAAGAAGTTCCATATACAAATGCAACGAAAATGAGGTCACATGAAGAAGCATCTAGAGTAGAACCTAGAGGGAAAATTTCCCAGGAACAAGAATGCATGTAGGAAATGGATAAAAGCAAAGGACATTGAAAATTGTAAGTCGAATCCTCATCTAGTCCTTGAACATGATATTTGTTCTAGTTCTAGTTTAGAATGTGAAAAGAAACTACTAGATTTTAGTGATAACACTTCTAATGAGAGGGGAGAGGTTTTTATGAAGTCTATTGTAAATGAGCAATCCTGAGACCTAGGTGTGCAAGCCATGAAAAGGAGAGAGAAAGATAGAATAGAAAGGGATAGAATACTAAAAGATAATGCTAGCGCTAGACATGCTAGACATGGACATTTGACCCCACATTCTCATTCTTATACCCTATTCCTCCTGACCTGCTAACTAGAGATGAATATTCCCATAATACTATTCTCCATCAAGCTAAGACTGTAGTAGTATCTGATGGAGATTCTACTTTACGAGAAGAAGAAGTTCTAAATGATATGCAACTGCTCAATGAAAGAGCCTCCAAATGCAAAGAAAATAGAAAGAAGAGGGATGCAGAAAAGGAGAAAAGAATAAGGGATATCATGATGCAAAGGGATGTGTTAAGAAGGAATGTTGAGGAGATGGAGGCACTAGATAGATTAACAGCTAAATCTGACCAAAAATGTGATCCAGTTGTGCAAGATATTGTAGGAAAATTTCCTATAGTTCCTCCAATTGATAATATTGTTGTAGATCTAAAAAATAATACTATTGAAAATACTTCTATCCTAGTTACTCCTCCTCCCAAAAATACAAACCATGAGTCTCATAATGTTGATAAAGGAAAATAACCTATGGGAGAGAGAAAATCAAATGAAGGAGTAAAAATTAATGAGGGATGTTCTTCCAAGAAAGATACACTACAAGGTGATTCTATCTCATTGTTGGATAAATTAATGAAAGAAAATGAAGAGTTGGATAGGAAAAAGAAGGAGATGGAGCTACCTGCTATAAACAAAGAGATGAAGAGGAAACTTGGTTTCTTGGAGTCCACCTTGAAGGACCCTGTCCCTGAGACCTAGAGCCCTCAAGCCCGTACATCATCCTCATGTCCACATATAAATGAAAAGTCATCATCTACTGGAAACCCTTCTAGCTCTTCCTCACAACCATATGATAAGGCAAGAATAGTTCATTTTAGTGACCAACATGACTCCCAACATAGAAGGCCTAGAAACAATAGTGATGGAAGAAGGGATCATGATAGCCAAGATGAGGAAGGACCTGGTAGGAGAAGATTGTTGCACACTGATAGGTATAGGAAACTATCTTTTGAAAACATCCCAAGATATCCAAATCTAGTGCTAGATAATGCCAGGAAACATGTATCAAAGTTTACTAGAAACAATGCCCTTAGTGGAAAAGACCACTCAAAGGATTTTCAGAGTTTTATAGAATACTTTGAATTGTGGGATGAGGATGTGGCTATGAAATACTGTACGCAATCTCTAACAGAGGATGCAAGGGATTGGTATAGGAGCTTGCTAGATGCAAGCATATATTCCAAGGATTCATTCTTTTGAATCTTTAGAGAACAATATGGAAATCAAACTGATCCATGGTTTAGGTTGAATGACTTTAATAATATCACAAAATGGCATAATGAGAAGGCTACTGAGTTTAATGTAAGTTTCCAAAAGGAAATGTATAAAGTTCTTGCATCTTTAAGGCCCAATGAAAAGGAATGTCTAGTTGTATATTGGAATGCATATGACTCAAAAATGTTTTATCTCCTTAGAGATAAGAATCCATGATACTTAAGGGATTCTTATAAAATGGAAATCAATATTGAAAATAATCAAAGAGAATCAGGTAAAATGGGAAGAAGGGATGAACCCAAGCCTTTTTAAAACCCAAAATCTCAGAATGAGAAGGTAGTTAAAGCTACAGTCCCTAATGAAAAAATAGACCACATTCTTTTTTTGGTACAATAGGCAGCCAAGAATGATAAGCCACAATTTCAAAGGAATGAAAGGCCTCCCAGATTACAGGATTATCCCTATCATGCAAACTAGCATAATGGGAAGCTAGTACATAACAATCAAAAGAATGCCTAGGGTTCATCAGACCCTTTACTAAAACATTCCACTAATGTTGTTGAATATTTTCCTTGGTGTTTAGTATGCCAAATTCCCCATTCCTCACAACAATGTGTTGTGGCAATGTCACTAGAAGGATCTCAAGTTTATCCAAAAGGGTTTGACCCTTTTCCAAATCAAGATGAAATGATGAATCTACTTATGACTAGACTAGACCTTGGTTGTGAAGAATACTCCTCAGATGATGAGACAAACATAGATGATGTTGATATTCAAAGGCAAGAGGAAAGTTATTATCACTAGCAAGTATTTGTGGATGAAGAAGATGAAAATGATTGTAAAGTTTATACTTTAGAGTCCAATAATTTTTCCTTGAGGAAGCCAACAAATGAGGAAATTGAGAGGTACAATATTACACTAGCTTCCAAGGCAAGAAATTGCATTGCCTTGAGGAATCAAACCATAAGTGGTAATCAAGGTAGCCCTGGAAGCATGTTTGTTAGAGAGAATAGTGTGGCAAACAAAGGAACAAAGAAAAAAACAAGGAAGAGACAAAGCGCAAGGAAGCCAAAGAGATGAGAATTTTGGACAAGAAAGGAACTAAAAAAAAACTAATGGTGAAGCTTCTCATCAAGTTGAAAAGGTCAAAGATGTAAAGCCTAGTGCTGAGAAACTACAAAGCCAAGCTGACAAGGTAATTCTTCAAGAATACATAATCTTGGAGCTACCAATTTATTCTCTAGTAGATATGTTCTAGGTACTATCTCAATTCAAAGTTATTATCCTATTCCTAGAAATGATGAGGATAGACGAGCATAAGAACATCATATTACCCCTATTACCCCATATTATGCATCTTGAGGAAATAGTTGTTGAAATCACTGACAAGGACATCATATAAACCTTATTTCCTTATCTCCTAGCATCATAGTTGGAAAATGGGCCCCACTGGGACTAATTCTCCACCTGTGGTGAGTGAGTCCCATTTGGGCCATTTTTAACTTTTGATCGAGAAATTTTGGAATTTAAGTTTTATTTTTCTTCAAGTCTTGGGGATCCAATTTATGGGTAAATTAGGAGAATTTTTAATAAAATCAAGTCTCTAAACCCTAAATCATAACCATTCTTCATTATTCATCCATCATTCTTCAATCTCAAGTCAAGCAAGTTAGGGTTTCATCATTTCAAGTCATTAAGATAACAATTTTCTAACATTTAAGGGTAGATTATTAATGTTTTGTTGTAGATATTCAAGATAAAACATCATGGTAAGGTGATAACTCTATTATTTCATGCTTCATTACATTATTTTCTTATTTTGGTTTAATTACCTAAAAGGGGTTTGACCAAGGAAAACCCCCATGCCCTAACATCCAACATTTCTCTTTCTCTTCTTGTGTGCTTCTAGATTTAGGAATCTTGAAGGCTTGGAATTTATTAAGAATCAATTTGAATTATTTTTTAAGTCTTCCCTTCATTTTATAAGGAAAAATATCCATCAAAAGTCACTTTCAAACCTGAAAGTCAGAGTTTTGGAAGCAAAAACCTATAGAAATCCAAAGTGTAGACTAAGAGCTCCTATTTCCTCTTTTGTATCTTTAGAAATTCAAAATTGGACTCATTAACCATTAGTGGAAAATGAGTCCCATTTTAAGGCTTGAATAGTTTTTTCTGAATTTTTCGATACTGTTTTGTTTAAAACGACCTCTCGGTAAATTTCACGGAACTAGGACTAATTCTCCTAGAATGGAAAATGAGTCCCAGTAGGATAAAATTCCAACATCAATAGCATTTCAAATGTCATTTATAGCCTACTTCAATATATTAGGTGCACACTTTTAGTTTCATCCATTTCTATTTCAGTTTTGCATTCATTTCTAGGTGTTTTTGCATTACACAATGTGTTTTCAAACAACAAGCATTTCAATATTTTTCACTTAATAATTAATCCATTTTATTAATTAGAAGCATTTATATCATTTTTTTTAGTCATAATTTAATCATACATACACTATTTTGAGTGAACCACCTAGATTTTGTGGTGTGGGATCTATCTCTTTCCATTAGGTGAAAGACCCTAAGTGAGCAAAAGAGACATAACATTCCAACCACCTTAAAATATTTGGTTCATTTTGGTGAACCTACTTTTAAAACATCCTATTTTATTATTTTGAGTCCATTTTCATCCTAATCCTAGCTTGCATTAAATTTGCATTAGCGTTGCATTGGTTAATTTGCATCTAGGGTTTCAAATTTTTGCATTAGTAAAAAGTTCATTTAGCTTGTATTTGTGCATATAATTTCCTTTAAAATTTATAAAATTATAGATCTACATCTTATATCTACATCATACAACTTCAAACATATAAAAAACAATTCAAAATTAATGAAAATTTTGCAAAAAAACCTTCTTGGGACTCATTCACCATGCTAGGCGAATCAGTCCCTGTCCAAATTTTTGACTGACTATTACATCATTAGAAACCTCATTTGTGTGCTTCCTAAGCCTCCTAGTATCATATAGTATAAGTATGGAAAGTTTTTGGAACATTTTTTTTATGCATCTAGCTCAAAAACATCATTTTAGATTACTCATTCTTCATATCACTTCAATTGCAAACACCCTTACATCTGAAAAATGCTTCCATTTCTACAATTTTGCATAACATTGAAAAAAATAATTTTCACTTTTTCATATACAATATTTCTATTCTTAAAACTTGGCATAATTTTGATACAAGTTCTTTTCATTCTTGCATGTACATTGTTTGCATTCTTCAAATCTTGCATATATTAGATACGAATATTTTGTATCTTTGCTTATACATTGTTCATATTGTTGAAAAATTAAATGAAATGGTTACATGTTCTTTTCATTCTTGTTCAAACAATGTTAGTACCTTACATCTTTATACATGTTAAGAAACATTTCCTATCCCCTCCCTCTAAGAGTGTTTTAGTGAAAGAGACTACAACTTGGACCATTCCTAATGATAATACTTGTTCTTCTCATAATATCTCTCCTCTTGGTGATGAAGATATTTTAGTAGAAGAATCAATTACTAATATTTTTGAGAATCCTAGTTGTTTCTCTCCTTTTACCTCTCTTAGTGTAAAAAACATTCACAACCAACATAACACAACCTTAGATGATTATGAAACTAATATTTGTTCTTCTCCTAGTATTTATCATTGTTGTGAAGATGATACTTTCATGATAGAAAACTTATTCCATGAAGGTCATGAAAATATTTGTTTTCTCCCTTCACCTAACAAACCCTTCTTGGGAAAGAAAATTCAACCATTGGTCATTATCCTACTTGTGATGAAGTCCATTAAGAAGAGCCAACCTTAGAATGTCAAGAACATTTGGTTTGTAGTTCTCCTCAAAACTGTCCTCATAGGAAGGATATCATGATGCAAGACAAGAACCACAATAATGATATAGACTCTCACTTTCTAAGGGATGTTAAAATTATTCAACCTCAAATCATCCTTTACCCCTCTTCACATAAACCTCCAACTCAAACCGAACCTAAACTCATCCTCTACCCACCTCTAAAAAATGTATAGCAATAGTTGAGTCATAATACTGTTGCTCATACATATAACACTCGAAATAATCTACAACTGCAATAACCAACCACAACACCCCTACCCTTGCCTAACCCTATCATCCCTAATCCTATCTTACTAGGACCTCCTAGTGGAAAGGAGTACAATCTTTTTGAACAACTAAAGAATACTACTACAAAAATCTCATTATGGGACCTCATTCAAATCTCCCCTCATTATCACAACATGGTTCAAAAATCTTTACAACAAGTTCTTGTCCCTTCCAATATGCAACCCAATGATCTTGTAGCCATGATTCAAGACATAAATGATGGCATTGTTTTCCACCAAAGTGAGCTCCCTCCTTTGGAAGTGAAAAACCAAAATGAATCTTTCATGATCATCACTCAATACAAATGAAAAGGGATTAATATAACTCTTGTAGATATCAGCTCTTCTCTTAATGTGTGGAGTGAACTCCTTGATAGACTAGGTGTCGATAGATCCAACATTCGACCCGATCCTTTATCCATCAAGGGATTTGACAATGTATGCAAACAACCACTTGGTGTGATCACTTTACCTAGATTATAGTTGGAATGGCCACATTGGAAACACTAATCCATGTTATTCCTAATGATCTTGCATATAACCTTCTCTTAGGTTGATCGTGAATTCATGCAATGAATGGTGTGCCTTCTAGTCTTCATCGCAAAATGAAATACCTCTACAAAAACAAAGTGTACACACTTGATGCTGACCCTCATCCAAAAAAAAATTTGGACATTGAGCAAAACAATGAAAATCCCTTGAACACATTGACACCAACCATATAAGCGAAACCCACACAACAAAAAGACAAACAAAAACATACTGAACAAGTCATGATGCTATTAGAAGATGATTGGGGTTCCTTGTATTTTGAACATGACTTCATGGGAGAGTGAAAAATCATCCACAAAGATTAAAATAAGGAAAAAAAAACAAAAATAATGTCAACATAAACTTTGGATGACCTTCCAAAAGCATCCCTCTCAACCACTTTAGATAATGAAGCAAATTACACAACAAACTTTGAAGAAATTAATCAAGAACAACCACCGAATTCAAAAGAAATGAAAAAGATTTATGGAAAAGGTTATGAACTTATGAAACAACTTGGATATAGTGGAAAAGGATTTGGTTGTAATGAGAAAGGTATTCACAACCCTATAGAGCCTAACTCACAACAAATGAATCATGGTCTTGGTTAATGTCATTTGCTTAAGATAAACAAGCCATCCCTTAACATCAATACTATCACAAAAGATCATACTAAATAAAACTTAACAATAGTACATCTTGAACTCCTTGACACTAGTGGTCTTTAAAGTTATCCTTTCCAAAGCATGAAACAAATAATGAAATCTTCGCTTAACATCCATGTCATCTCGCATAGCACTAAAGATTTGAACTCAATAGATTTTCCCTCCTTCTGTAAGAGTGAGAAAAAAATCTTGCAATATAAAGAACCTTGTATAGGTATGACATCCCATCCTAAGCAAGACATCTATTTTCCACCAACAACATAAACTCCTTCTCCCCTTGATCAAGAAGGTATCTTGTTGAGACTCCTCCAAGATCACTTGATAACCCTTCCTCCACCAACTCAAAAGAAATTCTATTACAAAACTTCATTTTGTGCATTTCATAGAGTTCATGGTCGCTCCACTAATGAATGTAAGGCTTTGTGTAGTAAAATCCAACATCTTAAGGAGTTTGGTATGCTTCCCTCTACAGGGTAACTTAATTCCTCTAATTGATACCAATTTTCACCCTAGCTTGCATCCCATCAATCATTTTGGCTCATCCCTATCTTGCACTAAGTGAGGGCAAGGGGTTAAGTAGCATTTTCCTCATATGTCAAATGTTTTTTCCTCCTTTGGCTAGTCATTAACCTTTCATGAACATATAATAGTAAGCTTGGGATGCGGATTACATGCCTTAAGCTAGCTCGCACATGGCATATACCTTTTTCATGACGTAGCTTATCGGAAACATATGACTTGGAATATGGCTTTCTAAGTAAGCTCTCATGTATTGTTCTTATACTTTAAAGAAATTGCTCATAGTACTGGTGTTTGCAACTTCTTTAAAGTGGGGGAATATATCACCACTCACATTTCATTGTGTGATTTCTTTATTCTTGCAATGCATTCTTTTCTTGGTAGAGTCATTGGGCTTGATGCCCTCCAAGAGTGTGATACTTATTTTGAAACATCCTCTCTTGGAAAAATTAAGTATGATGTTCCCTAAGATGAGACCTTAAATGAATTAAGCAAAATCACTTTGAACATTCCTTGCACTACGTTTCATTTACAATGTCTATGAGTGTTTAGCATACAAAGTTTTACTTACCTCATAGAGCTTGAAGATCTTTTTTTTCGTGCCATATTAAATTTATTAGGAGGTATAACTTTGGTATGGTTGAGTGGGAAGCCCATTCCAAGGCATTACTTTCCCCATAGCCACCTGTGTGTTTGTGAACACATATGGTTGTATGTGTCTCACCTTTTGGGCTTTCTCACCCTATGGAAAGCCAAGAGTTTTTTGGCCCCAGAGTGAGTATAGTTTTGGGATTTCTCACTCAGTGGATAGCCAAGAGTTTTGTCACCCCATAGTGAGTATGCATTTTCTTTTTGAAACTAACAAGCCTAGATCTAATCCACAATGTGATGGACAAATGATCAAAGCTTGATCCACCCCATTTTCATTTCCTTCTAGTTCTTGCCATTGTATGATCATGTATCTTGTCTCGCTACAACTCATTCACCTTGTCTGTGTCCTTTTGCACTCATGATAGTTTGACTTAGGATCTTAGATCCTGGTGGTTTATGCAACCTCCTTTGTTCTTTTTTATCCTTTTTCATCCAAATTGGTGTGATTAGACATCTCTTGAATGTCTACTTTAGTGTGAGTTTGAAGCAAGTTCATCCACTCACTAAAGTGGGGGCTAAATGTGGCATAGAAAAATGGGTGTTTCTTGCTTGACATGGGAATAATTCATGATAAATTAGACTTAAAGAGGTCTTGAATTGGTGTTGTGCAGAATTTTTTACATCCACACTAGGTCTTGGACCCTTGTAAACAAATTTAAGGATGTCTTGTGAAGGTGTTGTAATTTTTTCTAAAGGAATTTCACGCTTTTATAGACTTAATGAACCCATTTTCCCTTAATTCAACATTATAAAATGTATTTAAATTCATCTTCACATCAATTTAGAAGGAATATAAAATAAACTTAATGTTAATCTGGTATTTTAATGTGTCTCACACATTCACATTGGATATTGTGCCTTCCTAGGTTGTGTGGACCTCATTTTAGTGTTGTAAAGTGTATTTAATCATAATTTCACATTGAATTTTGTGTCCCAAGCCTTGATTGGCATTCACATCATCATTAATAGGCCACTATTACCCAATATTGTGCTTCCTAAGGAAATATTTGATGAAATACCCAACAAGGACATCATATAAACCTTATTTCCTTATCTCTTAACATCATAGCTGGAAAATGGGCCCCACTAGAACTAATTTTCTACCTATGAAGAATGAGTCCCTACCAGGTGGGACTGATTCACTCAACATGGTGAATGAGTCCCATTTGGGCCATTTTTGACTTTTGAGTGGGAAATTTTGAACTTCAAGTTTAAATTTTCTTCATGTCGGCCTTGGGGATACAATTTATGGGTAAATTAGAACAATTTCCTATAAAATCAAGTCTCTAAACTGTAAATCATAACCATTCTTCATTAGTCATCCATCATTCTTCCATCTCAACTCAAGAAAGTTAGGGTTTTATCATTTCAAGTCATTAAGATATCAATTTTTGGACATTCAAGGGAATATTCTTCATTTTTTGCTATAGATATTCAAGATAAAACATCATGGTAAGGTAATAACTCCATTATTGCTTGCTTCATTACATTCTTTTCTCATTTTGGTTTAATTACCTAAAAGTGGTTTGACCAAGGCATGCCCTAACATCCAACATTTCTCTTTCTCTTCTTATGTGTTTGTAGGTTTAGGAATCTTGAAGGCTTGGAAGTTAGAAAGTTGAAAATTTGTTTAATTCTTCCCTTCATTGTGTAAGGCAAAATATCCATCAAAAGTCACTTTCAGACCTGAAAATCAGAGTTTCAAATATGAACACCTGTAGAAAGCCAAAGTGTAGATTCAGAGATCTTGTTTCCTCTTTTGGATCATTATAAATTCAAAAGTGGACTCATTTTCCATCAGGGTCAAATGAGTCCCATTTCTGGACCTAAACATGGTTTTTTGCATTTCTGGATACCCTTTTGTCTAAAATAGGTTTTGGGTCAGTTTCACTGAACTAGGACTAATTCACCCAGTAGGCTAAATTTCTAGCATCAACAACATTTTAAATTCCATTTCCAACCTCCTTCAATATCTCAGGTACACACTTTTAGTTTCATCCATTTCTGATTTAGTTTTGCATTCATTTCTAGGTGTTTTTGCATTACACAATTTGTTTTCAAACAACATGCATTTCAATAGTTTTCACTTAATAATCAATCCATTTTATCAATTAGTAGCATTTAGATCATTTTATTTAGTCATAATTTAATCATACATACACTAGTTTGATTGAACCACCTAGATTTTGTGGTGTAGGATCTATCTCTTTTCATTAGGTGAAAGAATCTAATTAAGCAAAAGAGACATAACATTCCAACCACCTTAAAATATTTGGTTTAGGTATAGATTAGATAGAGAGAGGAAAAAATGTCAGAGTAGATTTATTAGCTAATATTGTTTTCAGGTTGGATGATGTCACCTTTGATGGTGTCATAAATAGAAGTTTAGACTCGGTCTGCAATACTTGGCAACATTTGCAATTTTCAAGTGTTTGATGATGACAATGAAATTTTGAAGTTCTTGCATTGCATTGACTAGTATGAAAGTCAAGAGATTGACTTTAGCTCATATGTGGTGGAAGTTGATGGAAAAGAGACGTTATCTAGGAACAAGATAATTTAGTTAAAAACAAATAAGATTCCTAAGGGACTAGTTGCATTAGAAAGGGTCTTTAATGGCCCAAATAAATCAAATTCCAAGAAAGCATCTACATATAAATAAGACCTAGAATAGACAAATCTGGGAACAAAAAATGCTCCTAAAAAGGTGTATATAGGTAAAGAGATGAAACCCCATGCCAGGAATATGTTAATTGCTCTATTGAGGAAGTACAGGCATGTGTTTGCATGGTCATATGATGACTTAAAGTCATTAGGAAAAAATAGAGGCCAATTAATCCTACCTTGCAGCAAAGGATGCAATAGGAGCTTACAAAGTTGATAGATGTTGGTATCATCAAACCCATTAGACATTCATCATGGGTTTCAAACATGGTTCCTATTAGAAAGAAAAATGTTGATATTAAGCTATGTGTAGATTTTATAAATCTCAATGTGGCATCTCTAAAGGAAAATTATCCTCTACCTTTCATAGAAGCTATGCTACAAAAGGTCATAGGGTGTGATCTACTCTCAATGATGGATGGATTCTCATAGTATATCAAGTCATGGTGAGAGAATCCCAACAATATAAAACTACCTTTACAACACCATGGGGGATATATGCATATGTAAGGATGTGATTTGGCCTAATTATTGTTGGTGCAACATTCCAAAGAGCCATGGATGTGGCCTTTGTAGATTTTATTGATCTCTTCCTAGCAATATATCAAGATGACTTGACTGTTCATAGCAAGGAGGAAGATGATTGTTCCCATTTAGAGAAATTTTTTATCAAAGTTTCAGAGTTTGGGATTTCTTTGAATACCAAGAAGTGTGCTTTTGGATTCAAAGAAGGTAAACTACTTGGGAATATTGTTTAAAAGGATGGGGTTAGAATTGATCCTGAATGGCTTGTAGCTATAGATAAAATTGCACAACCTAGAAATGTGAAAGGAATTCAATCCTTTTTCAAAAAAATTAACTTTTTAAGAAGGCTTGTTACCAATTTTGCTGAAATTATCCAACCTATATGTAAAATGTTGAAGAAAGGAGAGAAGGTATCTTGGATAGAAGAACCTACTAAGGCTTTCTAGGCCATAAAGGATACAATCAAAGAGGTGCCTATCCTTAAATATCCTGATTATACCAAACCATTTCAACTTTTCACCTTTTGTTCATTTCACATAGTGGCAGGGATGTTGTTACAAAAGAATGATGAGGGATTTGAGTAGTTGATTACTTTCTTTAGCAAGTCATTGCAAGATATTCATCTCAATTATGATGCCATGGAGAAGCAAGCTTATGCCTTAGTAAAGGATGTAAATAATTTTGGACCCTACTTGATTGGGGCAATGATTGTAACTTATGTTCCAAGCATAACAGTTAAGGACTTTTTTACTCAACATAAGACCATAGGTTAGAGGTATTGGTGGATTAATAGGATCTAGGAGTTCAACATCAACCTCCAAATCACAAAATTGGTGAGGGGTCAAGGTCTGGCCAACTTGATGGCTAAGACCAGTTTGGAGGAAAATTAAATTAATTATGTTGAACATGAGAATGTTTCCCCATATGTGATATGCAAAATTATAGATGGTACAGAAGGATAGTGGAGTACCTGGAGACCATGCAATTCCCTAGAGGCATGCCTAACAATGAGAAGAGAACTTTAAAACTATAGTAAATTAAGTATGTTATCATTGATGGTGAACTCTAGTGGAGAAGCCCGAAGGGCGTGCTTCTGAGATGTGTGGATGGCGACCAAGTAAAAGACCTTTTGACTGAGATGCACAAAGGATCTTGTGGAGGCCATTACATGGCCAAGAAAAATACTCATAAAATATTGAAGGCAGTGATTTGGTGGCCTATAGTGTTCAAGGATGCCCAAATATTTTTGAAGTGATGTGATTCCTATTAGAGGTTTACTGGAAAACTAAACTTCTCAAGAAACCTACCACTTAGGCCAGTATCACCCCAAGCTCCATTTCGATAATTGGGCATTAATTTTATTGGAGAAATTTATGTGAAGTCCAGTGGAGGATATGCCTGGATTCTAGTTGCAACTGATTGTTTCACAAAGTGGGTTAAGCTATTCCTACAAGAAAAGAAACCGGTCGTGTTATCATTGATTTCTTGATGAATAATATTCTGAGTAGGTTTGGTACTCCTAAAAGAATTGTTTTTGATAATGCCATGTGTTTTAGGTCTAAGGAATTCATGGGTTTTTGCAACCAACATGGTATAAATGCATCCTATTCCTCCCCATACCATCCCCAAGGGAACAGGTAGGTTGAGTCCAACAATAAGAGCCTCATGAAGATTATCAAGATGGTGATTGATAAGAATAAGAAGGCCTGGGACTCAAAATTGCAACTAGCATTATGGGCTAATAGGACTATAGTAAAGGTCATTAGGCAATCCCATTTTAATTTTGGTGTATGGAGTGGAAGCCAACATACCACATAATAATCTATTGAAAAAGTATAGATTTTCCTAGGAGTATGACACTGATATATGTGATTAGATGCATCATATGGATGAGCTAATTGAGCTTGATGAGATGAGAAGAGAAGCTCATAAAAGAAATGAGAGGCTGCAACTCCAAGTCAAAACCTATATGACAAAAAGGCCATTCAAAGGAAGTTTGAAGTAGGGTGTATGGTTTTGATGTGGAATGCGAGATTGGAGGACAAAGGAAAGCATGGGAAGTTTGATCCCTATGGCTTGGGCCTTATCTAATTCCAAACACACATGGGGAATACTCCTATTTCTTGTAGTCACTAAGAAGTAAATTTTTGGAATTGCCAGTACATGGATAGTTCTTGAAACCCTATTTCTCCTAAAATAGGTTATGTTTCCATGTACATTGTATATTTTGTAAATGTTGTACATAGGTTTGGCTTGTTTATTTTTTGCTACATTTTCTTACCTTGTCTAGGAAAGGTCCTGGTCTTTTTTAAGTTCCTCTATGTTGGTCCACTTCACCAAGAGATCTATTTCTCACCATACCCACCAGGGGTATGCGTCCTTGAGCATGAGCCACTAATGGAGCTCCTAATTTTTTTGAGATTTTGAGCTCATTCTTAGCTTGGTAGTAACATGTCACAAACTTTCCCATAGGTAGGGTTTAGGGTTTTAAATTTGTATCCTTTCCTTCAATGTTTTGCATGTTTTAAACCTTAGGTATTCTAATTTTAGGTTGACCTACTCTACTTGATCACCGGTTGGTCAAATCAAAACTTGATTCATTACAAACATCTTTTTACCGACCCCTTTTCACCTAGGTATGTTGGTTTCCCAGTTCTATGTCATCATTTTAAATAATGCATAGGTCAGGTTGAAAACATTATAAAGTTGTTTTTAAAGTTTCCATCTTAAGGGTCAAAACCCGTTGACCTAGTGTTGGCCCAATTTTAAAACTAACCTTATCAGCATATGCAACAAATACCATATGTCCAATCTGAAGAAAAGATCTTGACCATCTATCGTACACCACACAAGAGTTGAAGATTGACCACCAAAAGGTGTGTGAGGTCTATGATCGAGTGACACATGTGCTTACCATGGTGGGGTCCAGTCTGTTTGCATTATGTTTGATGCCCAATACTTCCAAGATCAATGGCTCACAAGCATTTTCTAGGATAGATCTTAGCTACCCATCCCACACCTCACAAAATTAATTTAATTCCTTTTAGAAGACATGTGAGGTTTGTGAAAGGACAACACCTGTACTATTTCATTTGATGGAAAAAGGAAATGGAGCCCATGAAAAGAGATGACGGGGCTTCCAGTTAACACTCTCCTATTGGTTAATGAATTGATGAACCTATGTGGATTTAATTAAAATTATATTGACTCAATCCGAGTCATTCGTCAAGCCATCTCAAAATGAAATCAATGGCTACTATTTGAAATTGAGTTCATGAACATTTGAGCTATTTTACTTTGCGCGAGTGAGTAGTAATGGCTAAAAGGACATTGTTGGTGTTGGTTATTGGGTTATAAAACACTTCAAATTGATTTCCTAACATTTTCAAAAATCACAAAGTAGTATAGAGCTATTGGAAGATTGAGCCAAGGTGTTCAAGCCAAGATGTGAGAAAATTAGGGTTCCTATTAATGCAAAAAAAATTGAGTATCATTAAAGTTGAATTATGTGATTTATTTTTAACTATCTTGAATTAGGGAAATTTATGTTTGTTTTCTTCAGATTTATTTTTCCTACATGCTTTAATTATCTTTTAATGTTAATTTTATGTATAAAATTGTTGTTGTTGGCCAAGTTTGTGCAATTCTGTGTCTTCTAATTGCACCCTACGCTATTGACTGAGGGAGTTAGGTTTTGAGTTTCTTTCTATTAGAACCCTAGCCTATGTAAACTTTCTTGAATATCCATGGCTCCCAAAGAATAGAAGACTCATCTTGAAACCCCAACTAGGGTACTCTCTAATGACATTGTCAACCAATTCAAAACCTCGACCAATAAGAAAAATTAAGTAGCAGAAATATATTATGGCCCTAGGATTTATAAGGGATTGCAAGACAAGCAGGCTTGGATCAAGGATGCTAATTTTCCTTATACTGGTTGGAAAATGTTCAGAAATTGGTTTGGGAATAGGAATTGTGAGTATCCTATTTTCCATACTTGGAAGATGAATATGGGAAAGCTTGTGGTCCCAAATGTATATGTGAATGTGGACTTGGTCAAGGATATTGTAGCTAGATATGACCCAATGTCTAGAATTGTTAGGGCATGTAATGGTGCTGAGGTAATTAAGATCACCAAGGAGGAGATTGCAGAAGTCTTCAAATTGTAGGAATGGAATCAAGATATGCTCCCTATTGACATGGATATTTTCAAAAAGGAATGTGAGCATACCAAATTCTTATTCTAAAATACCATGTTACCAATGGACATGGGTTCAATTAGATATTGGAAGAACAAGAAGTGGATTAAGATTGGGAGAGATGAGAAAGAACCTCCCCCTTGGATTACTTTAACCCCTAATTTAGAAAGACCATTTGCTACTTGTATCAAATTATTGGTTTTGATACACTTGAAACTATATCGATTGAATATTAGTATATGGTAGGAAATATTCAATAGCACCCTTTAATGTGGTGTATGATTATACCACTTATCTAGAAAAAAAAATGTACAAGCACCTAGTTGTGCTAAAGGGAGGAAAGAATTGGGTAAATTTATAGTGGTATTCTTTGTTGATGCATAATATTTTTTGCAAGCAAAAGAAATAATTTAGGGAATACATGTCTCTAAAGAAAGTGGATGGTGATATTGAGCTACTGGTCCAATGTTGGACCCAAATTCTAGATATGGATGACTAGAAGTTTGATTACTTGGTTTTCAATAATGTTTTTGTAACTAATTTGAGGAGACTCCTAGTTCTTGATCTACCAAGAATTCCTAAGGAAATTCATGACTTCCTACGGCCTATGGAAAAGAGGCCCGAGCCAAATATAACCCACAACTAGGGAGATCTCATCCCATATCCAAATAGGGCCATATTTATGGTGTATGGGACTCCTTTGTACCCTTTTCTACTAGTAAGGGAGGTCCCACTCAGGATTGGATTTATAGAAGTCATGGTCAGTTGGCTGGATCCTAAGATTGTCCCTTGCTAGAAAATAAGAAGAAGGGCTCATTCTTTCTAGAATACACAACATTCAAAGATTTTGTATTGATCAAAGGGAAGTGGGATTCCTTTAGAAATGTTCTCAAGCCTTACAAATTGATGACAACCCTCCCTCGAAACCATAATCCTGAGGGATTCATTCATGTGGTAAAAATGAAGAAATCATTTGGTGTGTTTGATCACAATTTATTTTTCCCTAAATATGTCATTAGAAATATTTTTGATTTCCAAGTGCAAGAGGAAAGGGAGGCTATATATCTTTTCTTCAATAAGATGGTAGAAAGGATCAAGAGGACAAATCCAAGGTATGATCCTCTACCTAACATTCAAGGGGAATTCAACCAGGGAATGCATGCACTCAAAATTTTTGAAAGTGTTCTTGGTGTGACAAGAAGGGCATAAATGGTAAGGGATATAGGAAAGGATTTGGTAGCTAAAGAGGGAGCATCTACAAATTTGGAGGAGAGGCCTTCCTATCATCCACCCAAAACAATTCAGGTGTATACTAGGAAAAGATAAATAGATAAGAAGGATCAAGTAGAGCCAAATCCTATTGTACTAAAGGATTCAAGATCAAGCTCTCCAACTGGATCAATTCCATTGCCTCCTAGGTAATCCTCACCTATTACTATTGACATTGATTCTCCCCCAAGAAGTTTTCCTCCTCTAGTGTAGCCACCAATTAAGAGACAAAGGGTAGAGAAGATTTTGGTAGTGGTGTACCCTAATAGTGATGAGGATGATATTGTGATAACCTCTAAAGATATGTAGCAAGGGATTCCTTCTCCCCCAAGAGAATTTGCGTCAAGCTCTGGGAGAAGTATCCCATGGTTGGGAAAATATAAATTGATTTGTGTGAAAATTTTTGATGATATGAGGGCAAAGGATTACAAAGAATCTATGGAGGATGATTCTTTCATTGAAACACTAGTGTTCATGGATTTTACATGGAGAGCAAAGGATGGAGAATATGAAAAGAGGGTTGCAATTGAAATAAGTTTACATCCTAAATTGCTAGAGAATGTCATTCAAGCTAATGTGATGCAAGAAATGAAGAAGTAGTTTAAGAAGATTATACCTGAGGGAAGGGAACTTGTGCAAAAGAGTGGTGTTTTCTTGTTGTTTGAATGGGATATTATTGATGCAATGGTACTTGATACAATAAGAAGGGTTGATAAGAGGAAGCCTAGTTGGAACATTAGGGATCTACATTCATTTAGGAACATGATGCTTTGGCAATATGGTCATTGTCTCTTAGTTCAAGAAAGCTCAAAGTTGCAGAGCTTTTAGACTTCAGTGGAAGAATTATTGTAAAGAGATTTACAGATACTCTAGTATTAGAAGTCATTGACATGACTATAAATTATACTAGGTTCACAAAGGTAATAGTTGAGCATCTCACCAGTAACATGGATACATTTAGAATCAAGTACCATGAGATTGTAGGAGAATACGATAAAGTCAATAGAGGGTAGCTAAGCTTGAAACAAAGAAAGAAATTTTTAAATAAAAAGTGGAAATGAAGTCCCAAGGGATAGTTAGTTCAAGCGACAATGCTCTTGTTTCTCCTATAATTCATCCTTAATCTCCTCCACATGAGGAAATATTGTCAATTGTGCCTCAAAACATGGTTCAGGAGCCCATTATAGTAGAGAATTTGAGTACATTAGAGGAAACTCCATCCACTAAACCCACAAAAGAACAGATACTTAAACAAGTTAAGGAATACAAGAATTTTCTTAAGGAAAGGTAGAGTTCAATGCATGAGAATAATGCTAGTATTTTTCATACTATTCTGAAGCATCTTAATAGGGGAAATCAAAGTAAATTGAATAGTTTTCATGCTAATTATTCTTTGATTTTTAGAGCAATGAAGATGTCTCAGAGAGATGGAGAATTGGGAACCCCACTCTTAGATAGGTGGATTCCTAGAGTCAGTAATTTGAAGTTGATGTGAGCTGGGGCAAAGCAATGAGAAGAAAAATATCCAATGGTGTTCTCTACTTACAATTTTTTTAGTGATGTTAGGGAACAACCATCCCATGGGTATGTTACCCCATTGGTGAAGAAGATAAAAGAGTTAAGGATTAAGTATGATCAAGTAGAATTGACACTACTACCTAACATCTTGCAACCCAATGATGAAGTGAAACCTTTTCAAATGTGGAAGAATCAAGTGTATACTACAATTGCTACTTAGACTACATTAATTTGTGAGGATTTTAATTTGGATATGCTTAAAGATACTTTGTAGAAGTTATCTTTTATCTTTATTTTCCTTGAAGAATTTGATAAGGAAGCTCATTTAGTGATAAAAAAGTACACTCCTTATAGAAAGAAAATGGATGAAATTATTGAGTTCAATTGGACATCTAAAGAGGAGTATGGACAATGGAGAAGGATATTTATAATTGGATTGGATTAGTGAATCCAAAATGGACCACATATACTTGGTCAAGGATTGTATAGGTTTGGCTTTAGTGGTTACAATGTATAAAGTATGTGTTTCCAACTTAAAAGTGCTACAGGTAAATATTGATCACTGATGTGGATGTTGACTGGAATTTTGTCATCTTGCCAAGTAGGATGGACATACTACAAAAACTTAAAGAATATTCCTTTCAATATGTGCCTTGTGGAAGGAAAGTTTGCTTCTTCACAAGAAAATGAAAATAATCTTTGTCTCATATGCGTTCCCTCTGATTAAAAATGTAAATATAACTATAAAGAGAATATTGTCTTGTAGTGGTCCAATTTGAATTATACATGTGTACTATTGGCCCAAGGCTTGTTTGCTCCCTTGTTTTCATAAAAGGGAATTAAACTCCATTAGTAGAGGTCTTTTATTGAATTCTAGAGTCAAATAGTGTAATGGAAGAACATAGAATAAATGTGTTAGTAGTCTTTATCTAATGCTTAGAGTCTAGATAGTAAGTTTTGTCAAATGTGTGGTTTCTACGCATATCAAAATGATAATTGTGAATTTTTTGAGTCTATAGTCTCTCCAATTTTAATCTACACTCGAGTTATTAATGAAAATGTTGATCAAAGATCATTTCATTAATTGTCATTGTTGTTAAGCTTTGGTATATGCTTTGATTTTAGCTTCATTTCAAAGAATTGGTTAAAATGCTTAGATCTAATCGTAAATTCATGTGCAGAACAATTAGATTTGATAAGTAGTCATAGGCTTTGATTATAGATGGGTGAACTACAAAGTAATTTCACTAAGATAATTTGTGTTTAGGATTAAATGTACCTTGCATTTCAATTTACATTGAATCCTAGCCCATAGATAATAGCACTGGTCATATATATTATAAGCATCCTTTAGGATTTCGGTCACCCAACTTGAGAACAATATTTCAAATAACTTTATAATCAATATTTTATTTTTTTTGGTTGGTGTTGTTTGTATTCTTGGTTATAGATTTGTAAGTCTTTCAAGGAAATGCCAATTTCTTGAAGGATTTCATCTTCCTAATATTTCATGAGAATGTATCTGCTTATATAGGTAATGTATACATTAATTTTTTAGAAGAATTATATAATTTACATTGTGGGACCACCCTCCCATGTTTTGTAGAGCCTAGAGTGTAGGAGATAAATAAATTGGTGCTACATCTCATTTGTTGGTAACTTATCTTGTAGGTATTCGAGAATTGAGTTTGGAAAACTCATAGGTATTTGGAGAGATCTGATTGGTTCATTAAAAACAACCAATAGGACCCATACACCATCTTGGTCTTATTAGTCCCCCTAGATGGGACCCATATGACACAAGTGGCGTATGAGCCCTGTGTGGCCCCTTTTTAGGTTTTGAGTGGGAAATTAAGGTTTTCAATTCAAATTTTTGGTTGATGTTGACATTTGAGATCTAATAAATGGTAAATTAGGTGAAGTTCCTTTATAAACAAGGTTTCAAATCATTATTTTCATCTATAAAAGAAATACAAGGTCTAAGCATTCATTATATCAATTTGAGCACTCAAGCATACTTTCATAAGAGCATTCAAGAGCAAGTAGCAAGAAAATTTGAAGTCTTGGAGAAACATTATAGTGTTTATTTAGGTCCTCAAACTCACTTTCATTCAAGATCTAGCATTGTCTAGGATTGATGATGATTTCCTATGGTGAATCATGATAGATTCTAAGTTGGGGAGATGCAACTAGCCATCAAGCCAAGCCTAATGACTTGTTTACTAAGTGATTCCATCCTCCATTATCATTCTAATGGAAGGTACATGCATTATTATGGCTTATTAGGGTGATTAAAGATCTCCCAAAGTGAGTCATCATCTCTATATTTCATTCATGTGTCTTATTCTAGCACATTAGAATAGGGTTTTATGACATTTTAGATCTCCTAATCTTAGATGCACTTAATATTAGGAATTTTAGTCATATTTACTTCTAAGATCTATCATTTTTATCGAGGTTTAACTACTAAACTAGGGGTTTGACTGAGGAAAACACCCCATAAGTAAATCAATACAATATTCTATTTTGTAGGTCCTCTTTGTAGGTTCAAAACTAGAAGCAAAGCTAGGAAGATAGAGTAGGGATTGGAGAATAGATTCAAACCTTAAATTTTTGAAAAAATAGAATGGGACTAATATGCCACTTGTGGCATACGAGTCTTGGTATAACATATTCTCTAGGTTTTGGAGGATTTAGACTTATCACTGTTAGATTTAGTTCCTATCCAAAAGCCCTAATATGAGACTAAATTTCCCATCTGGCATATGAGCTCCAGTAAACATTAAAATCAACATTTCCAAGATTTCAAGCCTTATTCTAAGCTTCTTTAGGTTTTTAGGTGCACCTTTCTACTTTCTTAATTTACTGTTCTAATTTGAGTTCATTTCAAGGTCATTTTGTTAAATCTTGCATATCATTTACATTTCTTATCTTTCCAAGCCCTAGCATGGTGGTGAACCCCATTTTAGTATTTAAGCACATCCTAGGACACCTTATTATAGACCTCTTTCCCTTATTCCATCCTTGGATTGAGATATGTAATTTTTCCTTGAGTGAAACATTAGGAAAATAAGTGGAAAGGTCTTAAACCCTAGTTTTATCTTCCAAAGAGATTAGAACTCTCCACCTTATTTTGCTAGGTTTCAATTACCAACATGGGGTTTGACTAAGGAAAACCCATATCCACCAAAAAACTTCAAAAATTTTCTTGTAGATTATTAGTAGATCCAGCCCGAAAATGGGAGTTTCAAGTCACAGGGAAGGAGTGCAGTCCTAGAAGTTAAAGATCAGATTCAAAGTTTTTCAAAAGAGCCTAGCAAGACCCATTTTCCTAAGATGGCGAATGAGTCCCTGTTAGGGTTTTAGATACAATAGATTTTTACATTTACAAACTTCATTTCTAGAATGAGTATTCACTAGATAGGTAAACCCATTTTCCCAAGATGGCGAATGAGTCCCTAATGGAATGATAGAAACATCAACATTTGATTAGGTGCACAAAATTCCCTATTCTCTAGTTTTCTAGAAAATTTATTGCTTCTTTTTTATTTTGTGTTAGATTCATTCATTGTATGTGATAGACCTAGAATTAGGGTTAATTTACCAGGTTAATTTCTTCTCCCCATATTGTGACTTAGCTCACCACCCCATCCTTGTATAAAGGAAGATATTGCAAGATCCTAAAAATATTGACTTAATTCACCTTCTTAAGTAGATAGTTACTTCAAGATTTTGGATCTCATTTCTTGAATGAAACCATAGTGCAAAAGAGGGTTAGACATCATAGCTCCCTTTTTCTTCATTTTAGTTTGGCAAACCTGACCCCTTTGAACATCTTAATTTCTAATTTGGAGTACATTAAAACCCTAGATCCTATGTTGCATTAGATTTGGATTACTTTCATTTCATTTAGGGTTACTTCCTATTGTATTATTGAACATTGAATTTAGGGTAAATTTGCATGTTTGTATTGCTTATATTCATTAAAAAATAGAAAAAGTGCCTTAGATCTAATTTAGTTTTTTATTTTTTTAACATTGAAATCATAATTCAAATACTTAGTTCAAATTACATGCTAGATTTAGTCACCTTATTCATCATTTAACCTTAGTCAACATTGCATTTAGAGACTTGGCATCTATGAAATCTATTACAAAATTAACTATTAGAGATATAAGACAACAAAAACATAGGATTAACTAAAAAAAACTCAAATTCAGAAAACCCTAAACTAGGACCCATTCACCCAAGGTGGCGAATGAGTCCCTATACACACTAATTAGAAAAAAAATTGAGTGTTTTTTGGTGGTTTTTTTTCAATTCTTGTTCTCTTTAAAATCCCTAAACTAGGACCCATTCGAACAAGATGGCGAATGAGTCCTTGTACACCTTGTGATAGCAAAAAATCTAAGTTAGTTGCAGTTTTTAATAAACATTTATGTTTTTTTTCTGAGATCTGAGAAATAGTTGTTGCAAATGTATTGTGTTTACATTCAATTTCTTGTTTATTTAGATAGATTTGGAAACATTGGGAAAACAATTTCTTGCATATTTTAGTTAAAGGTAGCATTATAATTCTACATCTTTAGCATTATTACATAAATAGATAAGTTAGTTTACATTTTACAATCACTATAAAACAAACACAAATAACAAAAACATCAAACAAGACCCTTAGGGAAAGCATAGTTATATGATTATGTCAAATCTCTTTTTCAAAGTTAACCTATCCCTCAAGCCTTTTACTAGTGATGAATTTGACATGTTAGATGAATCCCTTGAGGACTTCATCTCACAAGGTTCATCCACTAAGAGTTGTTACATGATAAACCAAAACCAACAAAAGCTAATGTGATTCAACCTCAACTTATCCTTTACCCACCTTCACACAAATCTCAACCTAAAAACAAGTCTAAATTTACTCTTTACCCACCTAAGAACACTATTTTGTAGAAATCAAGTAATAATGCCATTGCTAATACATACAACGCTTGAAATAATATGCAACAAAAACAATCCACTAAGGCTTGTTATGATAAAAAAAACACAAAGATGTTAATACAATCACGCAACTTATAATTTACCGTCCTTTGAAAAAACCTCAAGTTCAAAACAAACCCATTCTTATCCTTGAACCACCTAAAAACAAGCCTTCACTTGATGATAATAATTCTTCACAAAAAATGGTTTATAATACCATTACACATACCTTCAATACAAAGAACAATATGAAACAACAAACACCTCCTATTTCATTACCTTTTCCTAACCCTATCTTGCCTAGCACTCCTCATTTACTCACAAACAGTAGAAAGGAATATAATCTTGTTCAACAACTTAAGAATATTCCTACTAAGATATCCCTATGGGATATTATTAAAACCTCACCTAATTACCATAGTATGCTTCAAACGACCTTGCAACAAGTTATGATTCTTCCTAATACTAGTTCAAATGATGTGGTAATGCTAGTTCAAGGAATGAATGAGATAAAATTAGATATTTTTTTCACTAGAGAGAGTTACATTCCTTACAAATTCAAAAGAAGCACAAATCTTTCATGATAATAGTCCAAGTTAATCAAATCATGATAAAATGAACCCTTGTTGACAATGGTTTGTCCCTTAATGGGTGTAGTTTGAGCCTTTTGGAAAAGATTGACATGAATATAAGTGAAATTAAACTTGATTCCTTATCTATTCATGGATTTGATAACATAGGAAAAAAACTACTCAGAGTCATCATATTACCTATTAAATTTGGGAAAGTAACATTACAAACTCTAGTTCACATTATGCCTGGTTATCTTTCTTAAGATCTCTTAGGAAGACCTTGGATTCATGAAATGAATGGAGTGCCTCCTACCTTGTATCGTGTAATGAAGTATGTCCATAACAAAAAAAATTACATGCTAAAATATGATCCTAAAACTTAAAGTTGTTTGATTACCAAGAAAGAAGGAAAATATCCTTTGGAAGCACTAAAATTATCAACAAAAAAGGAAGTTACAAAGCACAAAGAACATGAGATGAATATTGATGGACTTACTAAATTACTAGAAGATGATTGGGGTTCCTTATATTTTGCATCGAAATTCATGGGAGAATACCAAATCACAAAAAAAGAAACTAAAAAGAAAAAATAACCAATGGTAATGTCAATGTAGAATTCAAAATAAAATTCACAAGCATCTATCTCATCTCCTCTTGAAGAAGACACAAGCTACACAACAAATTTTGACGAGATAGACTACCAACAACCACCAAACCCAAAAGAAATGGAAAGAATTTATGGAAGAGGTTATGAGCTCATAAAACAACTTGGTTATAGTGGAAAAATATGTGGAAGGAAAGAAAAATGCATTTGTACTCCTATAGAGCCTAACACACAAGAAACAAAAAGTGATTTAGGGTATTGCCCTTCTAAGCTAACACAAGCAACGAAAAGACCCTCACTCAACATCAACACTCTCATATGTAATCCTAATAAACCAAATCTCACCTTGAAGCATCCTGAATTGATTGATACAACTTGTGATGAATCATTGTAATACTTTGAAGATGATAAAGACTTGAAAGAAATGTTAGGAGTTTATGACAAGTAATTTAATCCTAACAATAGATTGGTTACATGTGCTATAGTTAGCACTAAAAAAGTGGATGAAGATAATGAAAGTAATGAAAGTGACAAGGACAAAGACAAATATAATCTTGAAATTCCAAAATAATGCACCTCCTTTGGGAGATACAATCAACATACCAATGGATACAAATAATGAGGAAAAAGTAATTCAAATAGGAAGGTTCCTTGATGAAGATGAATAGGAATACCATGCAAATTTACTTCATGACTTTCCCGAACTCTTCACTTGGACTTATTTAGACATGCCAGGAATTGATGCTAAGATAGTAACACACAACATAGTTCTTGTGAAAGATGCTAAACTGGTATGATAGAAAATATTAAAGATGAATCTTAAGGTAGCTTTATTAGTTAAGGTTGAAATTGAGAAATCCTCGAAGCCATTTTTATCTGACCTATTGATCATTCTCCTTGGATATCAAACATTTTTGTAGCTGAAAAACCTGATAATCATATTAGAATGTGTATGAAATTTTGTGATTTGAATAAAGCATATTTAAAAAATAATTTTGCACTTCCTAATATTGAAATGATAGTAGATTCCACTATCTGACATGCTTTGTTGTCATTTATGGATGAATTCTAAATAGAATAAAATCTTTATTAACCGTCAAGATCAATACAAGACAACATTTACTATAGCCTAGGGAATGTTTTGTTAGGTGGTTATGCCTTTTGGATTAAAGAACATAGGAACAACATATCAAAGAGCTATGATGTTTCATGATTATATACATAAGATTTTGGAAGATTATGTTGAAAAAATCCTAGCCAAATATTTAACACGACAATATAATGTGAATATTCTTTGAAAGATATTTGAGCAAATACAAAAACATATGATGAGATTGAACCAAAAAAATTATGTCTTTGGTGTAGATAGTGGAATTTTTTTAGGTTTTATAGTATCTCATAGAGGAATTGAGGTGGAAACAAAGAAAATTGATGCTATCATTAACATGCCACCTCCTAGGAACATTTCTCAACTACGCACTTTAAAAGGAAGAACTCAAGCTATCTTTTATTTTTTAGCATACTTAGTGGATCGAACATTACCATTTAAGCAACTCCTTAAGAAAGAGGTTTAGAATAATTGGAACAAAGATTGTAAACACTCTTTTCAGAGTTTGAAATATTATCTCACTACTTTGCTTGTTTTACAACCCACTATGCAAAAAAAACCATTTATCCTTTATACAACAACATCAACCCATGCTCTTGCATCATTGTTGTCTCAACAAGATGACAATGGTAAAGAACATCTTGTTTATTACATTACTCAAACTCTAATTGATTATGAGACATGATATACAATGATAGAGAAAAAAAATTTGGATCTCATGCTAGCTACTAGTAAATTGAGACATTATTTACTAAATGCTGAAATCCATGTGATGACAAAATTCAATCCTTTAAAACACCTTTCTACTAAAACAAATTTATCAAGATGCTTAGCTAAGTGGGTTATGTTGTTAGCTGAGTTTGATCTTAAATTTTTCTCTCAAAAGGAAATTCAAACACAAGCTCTAACCAACCAATTATTTGATGCTCCCTCTCCCCTAGTGCTACCTAATATAGACTCATTCCCTTATGAGAATGTGTTGACTATTCAAAAAGATAAAGAAACCTGGGAATTATACTTTCATGGTTCTAAGTGCCAAACTAGCTCTAGGTTAGGGGTTATATTAATTCCTCCTTTAGGTAAGTTTATTCCCTTATCTTTCTATTTAAACTTCCTATGTACAAATAATACTATGGATTATAAAGCTTTAATAGTTGGTATACATTCCACACTATCGTTAACTGTCAAACACATTTCTATATTTGGTGATTCACTCTTAATTATTAAACAAACAAATGGTCCATATCAAGCAAAACATCATAAGCTTGTTCAATATAGAGACCTCATAATGACATTATTAGACAAATTTGAATCATATACAATCGAAAATAGACCACAAAAGGATAATTGGCATGCAAATACAATGGAAAGTGTTGTGTTCTTTATATCTCCAAAAGATCCTCTCACTAATTTCACATTTAAAGTTCAAATGATCCCCAAACCATCAATATATGTTAAAAACAAAGAATTGTTATTGAGCAATATTGACAACTCTAGTGAATGGTATACAATGGTATTCAACTATTTAAAAGATGGTACCTTTCCTAAGCCTACAACAAAGAACACTTGAGCCCATCTTCAAAAACTTGCATCTAAGTATATAATTATTACAGATATTTTATATAGAAGATAATTTAATTTCCTTTTATTTAGATGTCTTAAACAATTTTAAATCCCTATAGCACTTGAAGATGCTCATGGAGGAGCTTGTGGAGGGAATTTCAAAGGAAGATGGTTCAAAAATTGGTTTGTATAGGATATTATTGGAGACACATAGAACAAGATTGTTTTTAGTAAAAGAAGAAATGCCAAGAACATAACAATTTGATTCATGCTCCTACCTCCAAAATCCATGCTCGTGTTCCTATTTGGCTATTTTTGTTTTGGGCTTTGGATCTTATTGGAAATATATTACAACCTTCTTTTGTTGGACACACGTTCATCATTACCACAACTAAATACTTCATGAAATGAATAGAAGCTATCCCTCTTTATTCCATGATAGCTGATACAATATGTCGTTTCATATTGGAACATATTTTTTCTCACTTTGGTCTCCCTTCCATATTAGTTTTAGATAATGAAACTCCATTTTAGAACAATGAAGTGTAGAAATTCTTGGAAACATTCAATATTCAACATCATTTTTAAACACCATATTATCCTCAATCAAATGGACAAACAATATTGAATAACAATACTATTGAAAAAATTCTATGAAAAATAGCAAGTAAACATAATAAACATCGACATACTCAACTAGCTTATGCGTTATGGACTTACCGTACAAGCATTATAACATCTACTAGAAACACTCCCTATAAACTTGTTTATGGTGCTCAAGCAATAATTCCCTTAGAGTTAGAAATTCCTTCACTAAGAATTGCTCTTAAAGGGCTCATTGATGATGCTATTTATAAAGAGAAACAATTGCATGAACTTGAAATGTTGGATGAATAGTGTATCAACACTCTCAAACATCTGCAAGCTTATTCCCAAAAAAGGAAATGTGATTATAATGATAATGTCATCCCTTGTGAATTTAATAAAGGTAACCTAGTGTTATATGAAAATCAACGTAATTTCAATGCTCCCCTGAATGAAAAGGAAAATTTAGCCCTAATTGGTTAGGACCTTACATTATCAAGGAAAAATATGGGTCCAGAGCCTACACATTAACAAAAATGGATAGTACACCTCTAAAAGAACTTATAAATGCTGCACATTTGTGTTAGTATTAGATAAAATATTTTCTATTATGAATAGTGTGTTAGAAAAATGTTGTTATATTAAGTGGATAGTTTCTATTTTATCTCACATTGCTTCCTTCTTTGACACATGATAAGACAATGCGTCTTAGAGTCTAGGGTAATTGTTCGAATGATTTGAATAATTACTTTAGTTGCCATACTATTCAAAATTTTGTGTGTTATGTTAATTTAAATCCTTATATGCACTTAATGTTATTAGATCATATGTGTATTTAAGTTAACATAGCATACTTAATTAAAATGTAGCATATAACACGTAAAATGCAAGTAGTTTAATTAGATCACATAAAACATTAAATCATGGAGACATTTACTAGATATTCTTGCAAAGGATATTTGATAAATTATATTGACATTTAATTCAAAAAAAAATCACAAAAACACAAACATGATCAATGCTCATATATATATCATCATCAAATTTTTAAGTACATACACATCACTAAATACAATGCTAATGAGGTCTGTGATTGCTAGACACCTCAAGGGATGGCTTGATATATTAGTATGTGATCGTGACCTACTCGATTTTAGCTATAGCCCCTCTAATAATCTATATGCTTTAGCTTCCCGTATGAGTGCCTTGACGCGCTCTCGGTCTATTCACTCTTTGTCTGCCTATACTCTAGCAAGCTCCTCTCATAGCCTCAAGATCTCTGCTCGTAAGTCACTGTCTATCATGTTTCAGTAGAACCTCGAGAGGCTAGGACTATTGAAATCTCAGCTTGAAGCTATTCAACATGATTCATGGCTCTCTCATATGCTATTCCTAATCTCACTATAGACTTGAAGAGGTTTGCATATTTTCCCACAAAAGGTGGGGGCATGTACTCTAGGAGTGTATCATCCTTTGCATGTAGTGGAGGCACTATCTCAGTGACCACTCATTGATAGAGCTCACATCACTCTCACATGAATCCTACAAGAGAGAAATCATAAGAATATCAATAAAAATCATATTGCATAAAAGATACAAGCATAAGGAAATAACATAAATATCAAATCATCACTTGGATCCCCATTCTACCAGTGAGGGTATGACCATACAATGGTGGTCCCCCCATATGTTGGAGGTGTGGGTGGCCTATTTCCACTATCCTCCCCATGCTTATGTGTGTGGACCTCTAACCCAGTTGTGATATGTGATCTAGTGAATCTAGTAGGTGGTGACTCTCCCCTATTAGGGGTAACTAGATCCTCCTTGGCCTCATCAATATCCTCACTCATAGAATGAGTCTCCTCCTCCTCATCATCATCATCCTCATCTAAACCTAGAAATATTTCATGCATAGTTTCATCCTCATCTGTATCCTTTTCTACCGACTCATCATCTCTATCCTCTACACAACCTGGAAGAGGTTTGGCACAACCCACAAGGTGGTGTAGAGGGAAGACTGGAGCTAGTCAAGTTATAACCCACCACTTTTCATAGGCATGAGATTTTCCTAAATCATTAGCCTCATAGATTGGGGGCATATCGACATCCTCATCTTCTAAATCACTAATGTATACATCCTCGATAGTGAGACGAAAATTTTCCCCAGGCCTAGGTGCACTCTGTGCTAATCATTGATACATTGGTTTAGTCCCCAATGGTACCTAGATGTTTCTAAAATACCTCATAACATGATCATAGTAGAATGGTTTGACATTGCAATCATGTGTACCTAGAACAAATCGATCCACCTACAATATTTGTAGCTCATTCCTATCATCTACCCACTAAGGAATCCACTTATATGGTCTCCAACTAATTTCATCCTCATCCAACTGGTTGAACCTAATCCACCAGTGTAGTAAATTCCCCTCTTGCCATGGTCATCTCAGTGGATAATTGAAGACCCATAGATCACCCATGGCTGTGATGGTGGTTAACCCTGTCAACCTCATACATATGATATGCTCGAAGTTCCAAACCTACAGAAGTGTACAATGTATGATGTTGTCAAGTTCTTTGTGTATATATTTACCTAGATCATAATATAGATGAGAAATCATGCTATGTCCCATGCATATATGGTCCTCTGCTCCTCCATGCTCCTGATAGTATGTACAAGTAGGAGGTATTTTCCACAATGTGTCAAACTATTATATTGCTATATGGATTCAACCGTGTAGTTTTACGAGTCAAACTCATTGACCCATGTCTCATGAGTAGTGGTTCACAACAACCCATCTCTCATGATAATGAGTGGTCAACTTAGCACTCATTTCATCTAGGTGATACTCATAGAGGTGAAGCATTAGGCCTTTTCGAGAGGTCACCCATCCTAGTACTACTCCAACTCAAGTGTGCTTAACCATAGAGTTTTCACCCAAGGTTATTGGTTAAGCACGCTTGATTTGGAGTAGTATTGGGATCGATGAGCTCCTAGGAAGGCCCAATGCTTCACCTCTATGAGCATCACCTAGATGCAATGAGTGTTAAGGGACCATTCATTATCATGAGAGATGGATTCTTTTGAACCACTACTCATGAAAAATGGGTTAATGAGTTTGACAAGATATGAAAATATCACAATTTGACATGCCATGGAAAATACCTCCTACTTATCAATTTATGAGCTAAAGGGTCTCTATAATGGATGGTTCAAAAGGCACAACACTTGCTGAAGGTTTTGCAAATGGGGTTGCAAGCTAAGTTGGCTTAACCTTGGGGAAAACTTTTTGGTTAAGTGCACTTGAGCTGGAGTAGTACTGGGATGGGTAACCTCCTAGGAAGGACCAATGCTTCACCTAGATGCAATGAGTTTTAAGTGGATCATTCATTATCATGAGAAATTGGTTCTATTGAACCACCACTCATGAAACATGGGTCAATGAGTTTGACTCGTAAAACTACATGGTTGAGTCCATATAGCAATATCACAATTTGAAACATTGTGGAAAATACCTCCTACTTATCAATTGATGAGATAAAGGGGCTCTATAATGGATGGTTCATAAGGAATAACACTTGTTGAAGGTTTTGAAAATGGGGTTGCAAGCTAAGTGGGATTAAACTTGGGGGAAAACTTTATGGTTAAGTGCACTTGAGATGGAGTAGTACTGGGATGGGTGACCTCTCAAGAAGGCCTAGTGTTTCACCTATGTGAGAATCACTTAGATGCAATGAGTTCTAAGTGGATGATTCATTATCATGAGATATGTGTTCTTGTGAACCACTACTCATAAAACATGGTCAATGAGTTTGACTTGTAAAACTACATGGTTGAATCCATATAGCAATATCACAATTTGACACACTATTTAAAATACTTGTTACTTATCAATTGATAAGCTAAAGGGGCTGTATAATGGATGGTTCATAAGGCACAACACTTGATAAAGTTTTTGCAAATGGGTTTGCAAGCTAAGTGGGCCTAACCTTGGGGGAAAAATCTATGGTTAAGTGCACTTGAGCTAGAGTAGTATTGTGATGGGTGACCTCTCAAGAAGGCCTAGTGCTTCACCTCTATGAGCATCACCTAAATGTAATGAGTTCTAAGTGGACAATTCATTATCATAGAGATGATTTCTTTTGAACCACTACACATGAAACATGGGTCAATGAGTTTGACTTGTAAAACCACATGGATGAATCCATATAGCAATATCATAGTATGTACAAGAACACCATCCAAATGAGTTCCTTGACCATTTGGTACTAATGTGAGCACTATAGTCATGAACAAGATCTATTTTATGTAAGTGGTGTCCATGCATGGAAAATCCATTTAAGATAAATGCATAGATCAATGCTAGAGTAATGGATAGGCCACTCTAGACAATATAGAATATCATCCCTCATTAGTCTGCATCCCATCTCTCTGCTAGGTCTAGCAGCATAACATCACAATACCTCATTAGTGACATGAGGTATACTCAAAATAATCCAACATCCTAAAGAAGATAAATCTCCTCCTCTGATAGTCATGTGATAGACTCATGAAGGAAACATAATTGTTTCCATCCTAGGTGTTGTCGGGCTCCAAGAGGAATCTAAAACACAAAATGCATGTAATAAGTCATAAATTAAGCAATTAAATAACATTACAGTTGTTTTAAGATTTTTTTCTGCCAATGTGGACACTTATGCCATTTTTGGACAATGGGTCTTGGAAAATTTAGAAAATTTTGGATATTTTGCACCAAGGTGGGACACTTTGCAACAAAGATAGATGCTTTGTGCCAATATTTTCTAGGGTCCTAAAATTACTCTAATTACATGAAAAAGTACAAAAAAGGGCTAATAAATATGACAACACAAAGCAAAACCCGCTCACCATGTGTCAAAGTATGTCTCTTCTCACCTCGTTGCGAACCACATCCAATCTAGGGGCTTGTAGGTCCTTTGGCTTGGCATCCTCAATCACTATGCACAAAGGTAATCTACAAAAAGGTAAATATCAAATGAATAGTGAAATGTATCATTTTCCTTAGTATATAGTAAAACCTTAGTAAATAGAGCTCATTCATTTAAAGGGAAGTTCATCCAAATTAGCATACTCGGGGATAGAGAACTTTTTTTTAACATCATTTGTTGCATTGGATTCATAATTATGCTCTTGATCTCATCAAATGTCTATCACTGTGGTATGGTACTTGGAAATACCCTATGATATGACTTAAGTAATTTGATTTGGTTTTGTATTCACCTTGATTCCACCTCCATAAAGCAAGCAGAATCATGGGGCATACATCTACCCTTGAATCCAATTCTCCCTAGAAGTTTGATAGGAGGATTTTTGAGCAGCTAATGAATCTGTGTTGCAAAATGCAAGTCCTTAACATTATGGTTTTGTACGTAACTATAGTGGGTGGATTAATTCCCTTTAATGAATCCATATGATTATCCTTTTTATAGAAGATATTTCCTTTAGCTTGTATATGCACGTAATATCATATGGAAGCTAAAGTGGGGGCTAAATGCAGCGTCAAAAAAAGTAATCATTTTTCATGTATAGTTTGGGAATGAATAATTAATGATAAAACATGTACTTAATGATGCCTTATTTAGGGTGTTGCTAAGTTTTTTATTACACTTTCACATTAATCTACAATTTTATTAATTAAGGTCATTTAGAGCTTAATTGGTCCTTTAAATTCAAATCTAAGCCTTATTTATTGCATTTTTTGAGGGTTAAATCCTGACATTCAATAATAATATGCAATAATATTTAATTTGGCAAGATTTGAGTCCTAGGATAGTGACCTAGGACCCATTTACCATCTTGAGAGAATGGGTCCCCACTATGTCCTGAGCCCCCTTTTGGCATATTATTTCATCTCCCTGAAACTTGGTCCTAGAAAACTATGCTAGGACCCATTCACCCAAGGTAGTGAATGGGTTCTCCTTACTTAGGACATCCTTTTTTCTTAACTTATTTGTGGTGATAAATCTTAAGTTAAATCTTAATTTATGTATAAATATAAGGTTGTTTTACATAATTTCATACTATAGAGAGAAGAATATTTCAAATAAGCTAAGAAAGAGAATTTTCATGAGAGCAAGCATTCACATCCAAGAAGAAAGTAAAAGTGAAGTTTTGGAGTAGTATTACAAGTCTTCAAACTCATTTTGTGTCCAAGATCAAGCATTGTTGAAGGATTGATAATAGATGCCTATGGAGAATCATGAGGGATTCTAGGTGTTGGGAGATGCACAAGACATACAAAAAATCCTAAGTACTTGTTTCCTAAGTGATTCCATCTTCTATGATCATCCTACTTGCAGCCTGAAGAGAGGTATATTCAGATTTGTGACTTATTGATAGGATTTGGTATATTCTATAGTAGGTTACTTGCATTGTTCATGTTTCATTTTAGGGTTCTATTCTAACACAATTGAATAGGATTTCCTTTACATTATTAGGGATATTAATCTTAGAAACACTTAAGGTTAGGATTGTACACACATTACATATTTCAGATTTCCATTCATCATCAAGGTTTCATTACTAACATGGGGTTTGACTGAGGAAAACCCCTATCCACCAATAAAATTCAATAAAATTCTTCCAAATTATTAGCAGATCCAAATCTGAAAGTAGGTGTTTCAAGTTGTAGGGAAGGTGTGTAGACTTCAAAGTTAAAGATCAAATTTATATTTTTTCAGAAGAGCCTAGTAGGACACATTCGCCCAAGATGGTGAATGAGTCCCTGTTAGGATTTTAGAGACAAATTTTTTTTAAACTATACAAGCTTCATTTGTAGATTTAGAATTCCCTAGATAGGTACACCAGGACCCATTCACCCAAGGTGGTGAATGAGTCCCTAATGGAGTGACAAAAACATCAAGATTTGATTAGGTACACAACATTCCCTATTCTCCATTTTTCTAGAAAAGTTACCACTTATTTTTGTTTTATGTTAGCTTCATTCATTGTATGTGATAGACCTAGAATTAGGGTTAATTTACTAGCTCAATTTCTTCTCCCTAAATTGTGACTTATCTCACAAAATCATCCTTGTATAAAGGAAGAGATTGCAAGATCCCTAAATCTTGACTTAATTCACCTTCTTAGGTTGATAGTTATTACAAGGCTTTGGATCTCATTTCTTAAATCAAACCATGGTGAAAAAGAGGGTTAGACATTATAGCCCCCTTTTTCTTCATTTCACCCTTATTTCAAAACCCAACCTATTTTTCATTGTTTCAATTCTAAATGTTAATTTTTGGAATATATTTTTCCTTTATCTTGAGTTGATGGTACCTTGATCAAAGGTCTATTTTAGAAAACACAGTTTCTCCTTTCATTTATTCAAAGAGGTTCTTAATGCTTGGAAAAGGGTACCTATTATTTATTGTGACAATTTTCAACAAAACATAGCCTTAGCGTTCCATCTTTCTTTTTGATAAACAAAATAGGTGCTCCCCAAGGAAATACACTTGTTCTTATGATAATCTTCCCAAGTAGTTTCTCTAATTTCATCTTTAGCTCTATCAATTCAGCTGTGTTCATTTGATAAGGTGCTTTAGACATAGGTTCAACTTTGAGAACTATATCAATGGGGAAACCAAATTTCCTTTTTATGGGAATCCCTGGTAGTTCTTCAGGAAACACATCACTTTAGTCTCTATGACAAGGGGAATTCTGGAAGGTTCGAATATTTCCTTCTTCCTTTTCATCTATGGTAGCCATGTATATTGGGACTCCCTTTCTCCTTTCCTTTTTCAATTACATAGCTTATATGATTTCCATGCTTATGGGTCTATGTTTCCCTTGGATTTTTACCCTTCTTCCTTCATTATCTAAAAATTTCACCCACTTGTAACAATGTACATTTTCTTGATGATTTATTAACCAACTCATTCCAATAATCACATTATATGACCCTAGGGGTGCCACATAAAAATATAACCTTGTTTTAGAATCAAGAAAATGTATTTTTCCTTTGGATACAAACTTGGTCAGTTCTTTAATTATCTTATCCCCATACTGGATTATCCATGATGATTTCATATGATTAAATTTTCATGAATTTTTCCTTAATAAATATGGAGAGATAAAACATATAGATGATTCAATATCTTTTAGAATTGAGAATTTCTACTCAAATTTATATGTACCTATAGTCTCTATGGGTTTATTTTGGAATTGGGTTCATCAATTTCTCATCGTTGTATGAATCCTTTGTAGAGGTCCATGATGAGGTTGATTTGGTCTAATTTTTCCTTGCATCCTTAAGAATTCTCTAGAAAAATAATATCCTCCACACATAAAACATCCACCTGGTGCTCCTCATTGCATTAGATTACTAGGATGATTATTTCTTGCTTCGTTGAACCTCGATTAATTTATTGGCCTATTGTAGTTTCTATGATCATTCCTACTAAATTTTGTTAGAATAATTATCAATTTCTCACTTAGGATTTAGAACATGGACTAATCACCTCCTCTAGATCTATTTGTCTATGGAATTTGTCTTGGGTGTTAATAGGTCAATCTATGGGCACAACAATAATTTTTTTCCAACAAATGGTATCAGAGCTATGGTCACAGGTTTGAATCCCCTCAAGTGATGCTAATGGGGGATTTTTATACTAATCACTCATGTCTCCCTTTATATTTGGGACATGCACTAACCGCCTCCCATGGATCCATTTATTTATAGTGTTTGTATCGAGCATTAATAGGTTGATCTTTTAATGTAATGAAAAACACGTTCAAACAAAGTTACCTCGGTTAACATTGTTTCCATTGTACCTTTGATTCTAACTTGGAGGTCAGTTTCTTTCTAATTATTTTTTTCTTAGATTTTTATTGAAGCTTTGGTTCCTTCTAAATTTTGATTTCCTTTTAAAATTATGACTCCTTAAATACTATCTTGCTAACGTTAAGGCTTGTAACTTCCTTTCCTACTCCCAATATTTATCTAGCACCTCATTCATACTTTTTGATCTATGCATGTCAACATCTACTCCTATGTTGGTATTTAGTACCAAAATGAATTTCCCGGTTTATAGTCTCTTTTCATCTTTTTGATATATTGGCACATATTTCAATAGCTTGAAAAAATGGTCCCAATATTGTTGAATTGTCAAGGACCCTTGTCAAAGGTTGTGGAACCCAAATATATTATAATTGAAAAACTATGGTAATCACATTTTATGAAATTGGTTAACAAATTGTTCCCATGTATTCTTTTTTGTCATACCCATTTTGTTCTTTTATGTTAGTCCATCAAAAAGTTGATAGGACCCCCATAAGACTTTAGTAGTTTTGTTGTAGTCTCTTAACTAAAAATACATTTTCCATTTCATTCCACTAATTCTCTTCCCCTTATCCTAATTTTTTTCTATCAAATTTTGGAGAGGTGATCTTCTTTACGTCCTTAGACCATTCCAAAATAGGATTTTCCTTTCTAGGTGCAATAACATTCATTATGTTTAATTCTAGATTACTTTCCTCAAGAGGATTTTCATGTTTAGGTTCTACAATGTTTTCAATATTATCTTTCCTTGTTCAAAGATCCTATAATTTTTTCCCTAAGGAATTAATCTTATCACCTTATTCAGTTAGCAATCCTATTATTACTTCAATTTTGGCTTCATTACCCACATGTGCTTGTTGTTCATTGTTATTATCCTTCCTTGGAATTTGAACAACACTAGCATGAGCCACCCTTCCCCTTGCCATTTAATATTCTTGATTAGTGGAAAAATGGATGCTTTATGGTTTTGGACATAGAACATCACTTTTCTCCAACTAACATTCAAGGATTTCCAAGATATCTCAATCCAATGAAGAAAAGGGAAAGAGATCTGAAAATAGAGTATCCTAGGGTATGATTTTAGATTACAATAGGGGTTCACCACCAAGTTTAAACTTGGAAAAGATAATGACATGCAAGATGAAATGAAAAACCCTAATATGATGCAATGCTTCACTAAATGACTTAGAAATGCAAACAAAGCATAATAGAAAACTGTAAAACAAAAAGTGTGTACCTGGAAACTTGATGGAGAAGGGAATGGAGCTCCAAAATCCTAAAAAACCTAATTTTCTGACCTAGTGGGATTCATTCACCATTTTGGACGAATCAGTCCCAGATCTAGGTCTCTACATAGGATTAAGTTTCAGCAAAATGGATATCCAAATCTACAAAGATATCTAAAAAACTCCTATAGTGGAACTCATTCACCACTTGTGGCGAATGAGTCTACTTAGGAATTTCTATAAATTCAAAGTCTAAATCTGCTCTTCCTAGTCTGCTCAATCTATTCCTCAAAGTTCCCAGATCTAAAACATTGATTTCGGGGCTATAGATGACCTTATAGTGAAGATTATGACCTTGAATATGGGAAAACTACTCCAACAAGCTTGTAACCTAATCTTCAATGATCTTCAAGTCTTCTAAGAACCTAGATCTATAATTACACAAAGAAAGAGAGAAAAAGTGTTGATAGTTAGGGAATAGGGTTTTCCTTGGTCAAACCCCTTGTGGGTAATTAAACCAAATGATGAGACAATGAAATGAAGGTGTGAAACAAAAAACAAAGAACATGAATCATGGAAAATAATACCTTGGATGATGTCTTGTAAATCTGTAACTCAACATGAAATAGCCATGAAGGATGTAGATCTTGATCTTGACAATATGAGTACAATAGTGCTTGATCTTGGCTCTTCAATGCTACATCACAACACTAGCTCAATAACATGCTTGATTATTGATATTCTTGACTTGATGATGGATCTTCAATTTCTACCATAATTGATGAATAATTTTTCCCTTTAATGCTATTGAATGCTCTTATGAACTCAATTTTCTATTAGGAATTCTCTCACAAAAGTCTTGGGTGAAAATGAGTTAAAGAACCTTGTATTCATACTCAATTATGCAATAATTCTTGAAATTACAACACTACAAGCCAACATCAAATTTAGGAGGACAAAATACCACCAAGAATTTGAATTTATTTCAATTTTGGGCCACACAAGACTCATTCACCCAAGATGGTGAATGAGTCCCATCTAGCATAATGTATGGGACAAAAAAAAGGTGTTTAGAAAGGTGTAAAAACAAGTTTGAGACCCAAAAATCTAGGTGGGACACATTCGCCCAAGATATTGAATAAGTCCTAGATCACTAAATATGGGCCACACAAGCTAGAAACACCTAAATTATGATTGGATATTGATTGGTGTCGAGATTATCCTCAAAAACATGCAATAAATGAGGCTTTTGGATGCAAAATAGGGTCAATTTAAGCATAATAAATCCCAATTATTAATTTCAAGCCTAGAGATGTGTGAAAGTGTGTTACAACACCTTACAACACTCCAAATAAGGTAATATTAAGGTTGATTATGATTAAAATTATGTTTATTATGCTTAGTTGATTGATAAAACCCTAGAAAAGTGTTGCGCCATAGAAAAATGGCCCCTTGTCATTTTCATGGCCTTTTAGGTCTTGTTTCATGTTGTTTGGTCTATTTTTCTTTGATTTTATATTGTAATTTGGCTTGAACATGCATATTTATGTACTAAAATTCAAATAATGATATCTTGTGAAGGTGATATGAATTGTTGTAAAACATTTCTACACTCTCCTAGACTCTATTCATTGCAATTCACCTAAAAATCACCTTTTCATCACTAATCAAATCCTATTTTGAAGTGTTGTAAAGACTTGTAACAAGATTTCACGCTTTTCTAGGCACTTCAATATTTACACCTTTCTTATGCTTTATTTGATCCCTTTTATGCCCTTATAAGCTTTAATTAAGTGTATTTTTTAATGTAATCTTGACAAACATTAAATACAAGATAATTCTCGACACCCATTTTTAGGTCCTAGGTGGAACCCATTTTCCATGGGTGGCGAATGAGTCCTTGGCTCCAAATTCAAAATATTTTAAATTTTCTTTTGGTTTTTTATTCAAAATCACTTGATGTCAGTCTATCATGAGGTATTAACGAGTTTTAAGGCACAAGATTGTATAAATAATTTATTTTCACCTCACTTTACATCTACAATCACACATCACATCCAAGCAATCTTTTCATTCACTCAAGCATTCATCAAGCATTGTGGAGCATCCATTGATACAACTTCAGATTTTCATCAACAAGGGTTTGGTAAGTTGATAGCATTTGCATGTTGTTAGTTTATCATTCTCTTGCATTTCATTATTTTATTAAGGTTTTGATTACCAAAGTGGGGTTTGACCAAGGAAAACCCCTATTTTTTAATCCTCAACCATTTTCCACCTCTTGCATGTGTGTTGCAGACCTAGGTATGCAGATTTAACAAGAATTTTGGTGATTGAATATTGGTTAACAAGTTAACTAGGTGCTTCAAGTCAAATCTATCATATTTCAAGCTTGGAGAAGGTTTTTTGTCTATTTCTATTTCCTACAGAATTGACTTTGACAACCTAACAAGAAAACATTTCCAGATCTAGTGTTGTAGAGTTGTCCCCTAATTTCTTAGAATTTTGGGAGAGAATTGATTCACCACCAGTGGTGAATGAGCTCCACCTTAAGACTAAAAATCTAGATTTTGTCAGATTCGGGATCCCGACAGTGAGAAACTTGGTTCCTAATAGATTTCACCAATAACATGACTAATTCAACATCCTGGGTGAATGAGTCCCATTGTTGATTTTCAATAATTTCAAACAACATTCAGACCATTCTAGACTCCTCAAATATTTCTCAGGTGCACTCTAATTCATCCTCTCTTTATGTTTTGCATTTATTCATCTTTGCATTCATTTTTTGCATATCATAGTGTGTTTTCAAGCATAGCCTAGATCTTAGTTTTACATTCATAATCATTCATATATATCACTTACTTGTAATTATTTCACTTCATTTAGTATAGATAACATCAGACCTAACATAATTTGATTATTTTTAGCCCTACCTCTCTCCTTTTAGGTGATAAACCCTAGAAGAGCTAGAGAAGTGCATTGGTGCCAAAAATCTATGGTTCATTTAGGTGAACCTGCATTTTTAACACTTTGCATTTCTGATTTCATTTACATATTGCATCCTAGATTAAATTTGCATCTACATTCAATTAGCATATTGTTTTATTCTTGTATTCTAGGACTTCTCATATTGCATTAGTGAAAGCTTTGTTTAGATTTTATTTTTGCATTGCATATCATTGAAAAAACTCAAAATCTACATTCTGCACCCTTAATTGCATTTTGAACAACATTAGAATCATATTAAATTTTTTGAAAAGCACCAAAAAATTTCATAGTTGGACTCATTCGCCACCTTGGGAAAATTAGTCCACTTGCACAATTCATATTGCATTTTTAGACATTTTCTAGAATTTTCTTGCATTTTTGTTTTCTGTAGTTACTTCTCTATTACAATTAGCAAAATTTCTATTATTTGCATTTAGAACCCCTAGATTACTTGGAATTTTCATTCACCCTATCTTTTGTAGTACTTTTATGAGTGTTTGGTGCCCCATTGATAATACTTTAGTGAGATGAAGTTCTAGACTCGTGGCCTTCCACGATAGCACTTTCATTGTGGACCTTGGGATCTCAAGAGGTCATTAATATCCATGAGGATTTTTAACATTTACAACAAAACTTGTCACTTGAAAACATTTCCACCTCTGCCATACCCACAATTTAAAACCTTCATCGTTTGATTGAAAGTGATGATGGTTTGCAAGTTATGAAGATAATTGTTGAGATTGAAAATAAAAATGCCTCTTCTAATACCCAATCCACAAACATTGATGTAAGCCAAGGAGGACCTCAAGTTCCTCCCCCTTCAACCATAGCATCCATACTAACTTATACCAATCTGCAAGTCACCACAACTATGCACCAAGTTAATTATGTGGCTCCTTCTTCCCAAATTCCAACTAGCATTCCTAGTTCTCTTGTGGGATCACAAGTCCCTTCCAATACCTTCACCCCTCTTCGTGTTCCTTTCACTTCCCCTAACATCACATACACTCCATCACCATTTTCCCTTCCACCTCAAACCACTTACCTTGACCCTATTCTTACACAACTCCTTAAAACCATTTCATCCATGCAACAACTTTCCACCATTAGCTAAGGTCAAACCACTCCACCCACATACCATGTTTGTAGCTGCCCCTTATCCTTAGAAATCTTACGCACATAGATGCCACAAGGGATAGAAATTCCTCAGTTTGAGAAATAAGGAGGTAAAGGAGACCCTATCAACCATGTTAATGCTTATACAAATTTATGCAATTATTTTGTCCTTGTTGATAAACTCTTAGCCAAAAATTTTCCAAGGACCTTGAAAGATACTGCCTTAGAGTGGTTTTCCAACTCGCCCAATCATTCCATATGATCATTTAATGAGCTAGTGGATTCTTTCACAAGTCACTTTCAAGTTCATATGACACCTAAAAAGAAAATGGCTGGCCTAATGCATTGTAGACAAAATTTTGATGAGAAAATCATTAATTTCATTTCACGGTATCAATCATTGTATGCTCAAGTAGATGTCAAAATTCCTGATTCACATCTACAGAAGATGTTCATTGAAAACTTACACACAAACCTTCAGGATAAGTTAACTATTATGAAATTCCCTTCGCTCATGCACTTATGCACAACCCTATGTGAATACCATAACTCGGTTTCAAGTCATGATTCAAAATCCACTTCTAAATGAGTTGAAAAACTTGAACACAACAATCAAACCAACAATCAAAACTTTCACAAACCAAATAGATGCTTTTTATAGTTCAATCCACCTCCTCAACCAAACCACAACCAACCCAACCAATTACAAACCAAGTGGAAGCTACTAAAGTAGTGGTGTGTTATACCAATGGGGACCCCAAGAGACAATTTACTCCCTCACCTGATACCCTCCATAATCTAATGAACCAAGTGCTTCAACAACACATGATCACTTTCCCACTTGGTAAACCACTTGATCCCACCTAGCCATTACCACCCAACTTCAAACCTAATTCTTATTGTAATTTTCATTTCCAAAATGGACATGACACTAAACATTGTAAGCATCTCAAACATTTAATCCAAGACCTCATTGATTTGGGTCATTTATCCATTTTGGGTGTTAATGATCAAGGCAATAAGTCCATTGTACCCCCTAACCAGAATTTAGAAATTTTCACCAATCCCATGCCTAAACACAATATCTCATTTGTCAAGGCTAGTGAACCTTCAAACACTAATGTAATGAATCTTAATACAAATAGTGAACAACATGATATAACTCCAACTATTACCCAAGTTACTCATATGGATAAACTTTTGGGTGTCATAGATGTTATTCCTCATAAGGGAAAAAACAATAAATCTCTTTATATCACCTTTTTTGCTAAACATGTACTTCAAAAACTTCTTGATGGTCCTCTCTACATAGCTAGTAGAATCTATGATAACCCCACTAATGGGATATTAATAGATCCCACCTGTGGTGAGAATGTGATCACATAAGAGTTTTTAGTATTACATGATCTTTATCAAGACGATTATAATAAACTGACTACATGGATTAAGACATGTATTGGTTTTCCATGCCCTACGATCAAATCGATCATGCTCCCATTACAAATAGGACCCAAAAATTCTAATGTAACATTTTTAATTATTCCACAATTAAATCAATTTTGTTTGAGGCTATGCCACCTTTGGCTTTGCTTAATGAAATCAATCCCATTAGTAGTCCACAAGTGTTTTAAGTTTCCAAATGGCAATGAAATATTTACCGTACACTATAATGGATTTAATCCCTTATCCTCTAAAGGTAATTTCTCCTTAGAAGCCTTTTGGCCTAGACCTATGGAACCCATCACCCCTAGAAAGAAATCCTTTTTCATAACCTATCAAAAGTTCAAAGCCAAACACATAGCCAAATTGTCTCTTCATAACATGTCCTTGTCCACTTCCACTACTCCCATCATAGATGAAATCATGCTTCAACTTGAGTCCGACATCGAACAAACCATACAACCTCATAACCAACCACCCTTACATACTTCCCCATCATCATTTAAATGACCAAGGGAAAATGAAACAACTCCCATCATGCCTCCTTGCATTAAACAAGTGTATAAAGCTAAAGAGAAAGTGGTTGACCCATCTTCTTTGATTTCTTCTATTCTTCCCACTTTAGAAGAAAAGTAACCTATGATGACTCAATCTTCTCTTACACCTCACCAACTTCAAAACCAAATTAAACAAAACCACGGTGCTAGAGAATTTAGGCATCGTCATCATCTCCTCGCTCCTTAGTCACAAAAGGAAGAAAATAAAGAAAACCAACCTCTACCTCTAACAAAAAAAATAGATGACCACCCTCCTTCTCCTAACCTGCCACAAGATAGTCTAATCCAACATTCCCAACAAAATGACCCAACTCAATAGCCACAAATTTTGATACATCTTTCCTTGGAAATCACCCTTTATCCTCCTATTATCATCAATCTTAATGATAATGATGATGATGCAGAGATAGCCAAAATAGATGAAGAAGTGCATAATGATTTAAACTCTTTATTTTCATCCACCATGAGCCTAAATGATAAATCCTCTCCACCAAGTGAAGAACCTGGTATGAATCCTAGTTCGACACCTGAAATTCTTCCTTTAGACAATCAACCACCCTTATATTACACTGAACATGATTGGGAGGTGGATGAATTGTTAGATGGTTGACTTGCATTCACCTAGCTAGCCTATTTTCATTTCTCTTGTCCTTTTTTCATTTTCATGTGTGTATCATGTTCCCCCGTAACGTGTGTTTCATGTTTCCTTCTCTTTGTACACTTCTTCTAAATGTCATTCATCTTTGCTTCTTCTCCTTTTGCTTGTGTCTTCCTTTTGGGGATGACACAAAGTGTAGAGACACCCTATGTCTCTTCCATGTTGACCCATAAGATTTTCCTTTTCATTCACCTTTTCATTTTCTTATTGCTTGGTTTTTCCTTTTGGGGATGATGCAAAGAATTGAGACTACAATTTATGTTCCATGTTGACCTAGAATGGAATTTCTTTTTCTTTTGTTTTCACTCTCTTTGTGTCATTCTTCTAGTTCTATGTGCTTTGGGGAATGATGACAATTCTAAGATCTTTAATAAATAAATTGCAGCAATGAACATACTGACCCAAAAACCATAGATCCCTTATGTGTTTGGTGTGTTCTTTTCTGGGGGGAAACTCCCTTTCTTTGTTTTTCATTTTTTTTGACATGACGTATCCTAACTTTGAAACATGTGAAATAGCATAGGGCTTTGCAAGTTGGCTCTCATGTCTTGTTTTCCTTCTGCATTTTCTTTCTTCACTACTTTAAATTAATTGCTCATAGAATGATGTGTATCAATTCCTTTAAAGTGGGGGGCATACATTACCATTAATTCATTTTCATTCTTGGTTCCTGCTATAGCCTTGTTTTTTCATACAATGCATTTGTCACTTTGTGGATGACATTGGGTGTGATGCCCTTCATAAGTGTGATATATCCTAGCATATTACATTCCAATTGGTGGCTTGATACGACACACTACATCCCCTAAGTTGTGAATATACTATTCTTTGATTGGTCCTCTCTTGGAGACATTAGACACAATGTTCCCTAAGTGGTAGACCTTGCATGAACTTAACAAGACTCCATTAAAAATCTTTTATATTTTTACATTTTTGCATTTTACATTTTGGATTTTTTCCACCTTGCATAATGCAACTTGCATGCCTATGGTACCTTTTTGTTCATGAGTTCTAAGTATATAGAGCTTTGCTTGTCTCATGAAGCACGAACCAACATTTTTCCTTGTGGCACCTTGTTAAAGTTACTAGGAGGTATAATTTTGATATGGTTGAGGGGTATGTGCAGGATAATGATGGGCCAAAAAGAGGCAATGGGAAAAAAAATATGTTTTTCATTGACCCAAAAATGTGAAAATGTCGAGTTAACTTTTTTGTGGCTTGGGTGTCAGTACATTGCTCCAAAACAATGCCCAAACCAAGATTTTTATATCAGGGTATGTGCAGAATCATGATGGGCCAAAAAGTGGCAATATGATGGGTAAGTGACTGACAACTTTTTTTTAACCCAAATTTGATGAAACAAAAAGGGTTTTTAAAGGAGATTATTAGCTTTCCACCAATATAGATTATGCTTTACTTTGAATTTAATAAGTAATTATTATTCATTTTCTATTTCAATTACAATTAAAGTCCTGATTGATAGACTAATTGAAAAACATCTATAGCTTTCAAACGGTATCATATTTTTGAATCCAAAACATGTGTCACATTCTATGCTTTGCATCCTATAGGATTAAAAAAATAAAATTTGAATTTCATGAAGTTTTGACTAAGTTAAGGTGGTCCAACATACGATTTTTTTATATTTTATAAAAGTTATAAAAAATTCATAATTAATTATTTACTTGGAATTTTTTTTTAAAAAAAATGCATCACATTGGGACATGAGTCCTCTACTTATATCTAAAATCTTATAAAAAATATTATCATTTTATTGTGGTTAGGGTGGTCTAATAAACACCTCTCCTTATTTTTTCCCTTGAAATTTAAGTACTACTACATTGAAATTTCAAATATTCACCAAATAGATTTCTTCTTTTTTAAAACAAAACTAGTAGTTTAGAAAACTAAATTCAATTTGCTACAAATTCTATTCTTACATATTTTTGAAATAATATAGATAACTTATTCAAAATTTTATTTCAAGTTGCCTAACTCTGATTTTTTTGATTTTTTTGCCACTTAAGGGCCTATTTTTTCCATGATGATCCTACACATACCCATCGGATATCCAATTTGAAGCGTGCGCGCACACACACACACACACATATATCTATTTCAGGTTGTTAAAATAATTTAGCATTTGCACAGAGGTCGCGGGTGCATAATGTGGAGGATTTTCACATATCAGATATCTTATTTAGCCAATATCCAATTTGAAATATGAGTTTTTGGAATTGTTTTTTGCTTTAATCGAATTTTGAATTAGATTTGTATAATTTTAGTTAGTTTTTCATGGATCTTTTTTCAAAATAGGGTTTTTGATTTATTTTTATGAAGAACTTGAGTTTAGAATGGATTTTGATTAAAAATGAATGTTTTTAATAGATTTTGATTAAAAATAGTGTTGTTTATGTATTTTTATTAAAAATTAGAGAATCTTATAGATTTTTGTTAAAAAGTAGGGGTTTTTTTGGATTTTTTAAAAAAACTAGGGTATTTTTACAATATTTTCATTTATATTGTCTAATTTCAATTAGATTAATTAGATTTTAACTTTAATTAGGAATTATAGCTGCTAAGAATAAAAATGCATAAATTCCAAATGATCCACCAACTAAGAATGAAAATGCACAAATTCCAAATGCTCCACCACCTCCGCAACCATCAATTGAAGACTTAATTAGTGAAAAATTGCAACAATTGAGGGGCATTTTTGATGTTTATACAAGAATCCCTTGATTGCCCAAGATGTCAAACACATTGAAGGAAATAATTAAAAATATATAAACCCTCTCCACCCAACATAATGCCTTTCATTCATGGTGAGAAGACATGAGGGAATATTATGCATGTGGATTGTCTTATGATGATGTGAAAGATCTCAGAATAACCAAAGCCCAAATAGCCTCTTTATTTGTTAACCCCCACACTAGTTTGCCAGTTAATGTTAATAAACCAAAACTTTCTATAAAATGGTGCATGCATAGGGACATTATAGATAACCTTTGGGATCATTGGTGTATGGTTTTTAATAAACCACCAAACAAAAATTGTGATATACCATTTTAATTTATTAAAAAATTATATGTTGAGTTTGTGTTAGGGAATCATGTTAATTACTTTGATATTAAACCCTTCCAAGGCATTGGTGGAGGTATGCCCCTAGATAAACCAAGTGTAGTTAGAGTAGTCTCGTGCCCATATGTTCCCCCTCCTCCCCTTCCTCTATCACCTCTAGTATATCATCCAAATATTATGTAGGATGAGACCACATAAACTATCTAGACTATTCCCTCTTTGAGTGGTCTTTTGGTTTCACAAGCTTCTACAATAGCTCAACCACATTCTGGTAATGTTGGCGATGGCTCAAGTGTTGTTGTGTCATCCTTGTTAGGTCCAAATATTTGTGTGCCACATACTTGCTCTATGTGCCACCAGATATGCTTGGGTCCTTGTGTACAACCCGTCGAGCATCCCTTGGACAATTCTAATTATGACCTCCATGATGTAGAAATTATAGATCAGATGTAGGGGAGTGGAGTGCACCCTACAGAGTCCTCTCTTGCTAGAGAGGGGGACATTGGAATAGTGACAAAGGTAAGATTTAAGTTGTAAATTCATAACTTGTATTTTTTTTTAAATGAATATTAATAAGAGATAGTATAAAGTACTAATATTTATTTACATGGTCTATTTAACAGTTGATGTCTGAGGAGGAGCTCGCACAAGTGACTGATAGCACCCTAAGGGCCATTTCATTTTTCCTTGACACACACATAATATTTATTTTCACACTCACTCGTTTAAATTTTTTTATTATATACTTGTTTGTCATTTGAATTGTCATTAATGAAATTATGTAATAACTTATATGTTTACCTTATTTTCCTCTTGTAGGAAATACCTAGTGCGAGTGAGGTGCAGCCTTGTCCATATTATGGAAGTGCAATGTTAGATAAGGGGAAGGTAACTGAATTCAAATTTGACTGAATTAAGATTTTTAAGATCTTATATTGATTATACATACATTGACATCTTTTTCATAGTTTAATATGTACTTGTCATTTTTATGTAATAGTTATGAGCTATACGTTGTTGAAAATTTCCACAACACCTAAAGGATTAGGTATTGGAACACCTCAAGGAGTAGGTGTTGAAACACCTAAAGGAGATAAAGAAAAAGATCAGCCTAAAGAGGTATATGTTTATTTTATTTTTTGTTTGGTATTTATATGTTCCTATTACTGACAATTGTATACTAACTTGGATCAATTTTATTTTTTTGTTCACATATATAGATTGACATTACAAAAGTTGGTTTGGTCAGTTGTTTGAGAGGGGGATATTCTAGGACTCCTAACCCTTTGAAGAGATGGATATTTCAAGTAATCAAGATTTCAATTTTAGAGTTCAATTATAATTCAATGTATATTGATTTTGATGTTAATTATTTGATTTTAAATCATATAGTATAACTAATCTCAATTGTAGTTTGAATTTTTCTTATGCAACTACCTTCAGAGCCAATGAGTGCTTCAAAGAGGCTCCGTTTTGATGATCCACCAGTAGTTTAGGATGAGATAGACATTTTGGCATCTAAATTTTGAATATACATTGAGATGGCATATGCCACATTTTGTAAAACTTTGTTTGATTTGGAATTGATGCCATTTTTGTATATGGAGATACACTCAAGATTATTGGATAATTTGATACATAGAAGTTGACAATCAAAATTTAATTTCTTCCTCATGTGCATGATTAAACTCTCTAAGATTTTAATCAAGTGAGCAATGGTTAAATATAAATGTACAATAACATAAAAAAGAATGGTTCTATTATGTATTTTATATTCATATCATTCATTACATTTCATTGCACATCTTTCAAACTCAAAGCATTACTTCACATTGCATAACTAACAACTAGATGTTGATAGATGAAAAAATTTCAATTACAATATAGTTTTTACAAAGTCAACCTAAACAATTATGCAATTACTTCACATTACATAACTAATAACTAGGAGTAGCTATCAATTGCATTTGCTTGTCATAGAATTTTATGAGATGACATTTCTTTGATTTATTTTTTCAAATAGTTCACTGCCTTGTCTATGCTACCAAATTTTTCATACATGTGTACCAAAGCTTTTTATCAAATAGTTCACTGGCTTGTTGTTATGGATAAAATCCTAAAACAAGTGCTTTCAAACAAGCTATGGATTGATGCATAGTGGGGGTGAAAACATATGTGAAAACTACCCTTGACTCCTTTAGACCAAATTTGAGAACCAATAGCATACCCCTATCCTAAGCTAGTGAATTATCCCTCTTTCACAAAGTGAGTGCCATTTAAACACTTTATCTTCACAAGAACACCCCAAAAAATCTTGATTTGTGTCATAAAACAAAAAATTCTAAGATTATTCTGCACCTGCAGGTCCTTTAGTAGGTTGTCCCCTGAAACCATCTATTTACCATGCAAATGCATAGGGTTTTCTGAAAGTCCCACTTGCAAAAATCCCCTAACCATGCCACCAACTTAGAAACCTCTATTATGACCCCAATATGCTTAAACATTAAAGAGATTCCCCCACTCATTTATTTTAACAAACCCTAGGCTAAAAGTTCCATTTTCATGCAATTTAAGCAATGATTTGCTTAGGACAACTCCAAGACTCACAAATCATTTCCCCTTTCTTAAATGAACCTACACACATTCAAATCATATTTTACACAACCTCTCCACCAAGCCACGTGAAAGGTACAGTAGGTGGAGGGCTTCAATAATTCATAATTTACTCAAAATGCAAAATCTAGGTCCACTACCTGCCTTAAGAAAACTTGGCACAAAACTCACAAAAAAATGAAAAGAAAGCACTCAAACAAAATTTAAAGGGGTCGCAGGCCTGATTCCCCCTCATTCCACATGTTATGTAGCCATTTACTTGTGTAGGGGTCAAACAATGGAGAAAACACTTTTTTTTTTCTATAGAAACCACAGTTTTTGCAAAGTAACTCAATATGATCTTATTGATTCTTCAAAAAATTACATTCATCAATCCCTAAAATGTCTTCCTCAACCTTTTTTAAGACTGTCCCCCACAAAAAACAACCGACCAACTCCCAATAACTGACTTACAAACTAAGTTACCTATTCAGGTTCAGGTTCGGGTTCAGGGGTTCAGTTTGCCAGTTCGGCTAAAACTTTTTTGGGGGTGGTTCAATTCATTTTGGGTTCGTTAGTAAAAAACAATGTAAAAATAATATATATATATATATATATGCAACCTAGAAGCATGAATTATGATTAGAATATCACATAACATCATATAAACAACAAAACCACCATAAACTTGAATGTCATTTAAAACATGCATGATAAATATTCATCATTGAAACTTGAATTATGGTAGCTTGATATACAATACAAATTCTATTGATGCCAAGGTTCAATTTGAATGATTTTGAAAAAAGAAGCCAACTGAGTAGAGTTATCAGCATTCTTTAGAAATCATAAGAATTTATTTAGTACACTAGCCATTTTGATGTCTTCTTGTAATCTCAAATGCTAAATCTGTGAAGAAGTTAATTCTACTGCCCACTAGTTTCCATTAAAAAGAAAGCAACAAGCTATGGTCTCATGGATTTTTTTAAATGAAAATCAACGTTAGAGTTCAGTTGGAGGCTGAAAACTACTTGTTAGTGCATAAATAAATGTTGTTCTACAACTTGTATGACCTAACCAACTATTCCATCACATCCTAATGGTTACGTTTAGGTTAGGTATGGTCCCCTTTCACATCCAAATAGGCTGAAGCAGTTTGAGCTACGTTCAATCAACAAAATTCAAAAAGAGTCCAAAGTGCAAAAGGGTAGTAATATTTGATAAACAATTTCTTAGAAACTGTGATGCCTACAAAAAAAAATTTTGAGGCTACGAGATCATGTTGGAATCCTCTACAATAACCTCTCTCAAATTTTACTATCTCGGAGGCGTTTTCCCATGGTGGAAAGTTTTTCGTTGAGGGAAAAGTTGTTAGATGCAAGCAATGTAAAGTTGCAAAGTTCTGCAACTTTCATTCAGCAACTTGTACAACCAAATGGACTATTCCAACACATCTGTATGGGTACTTTTACACTAGGGATGGTCCTCTTTTGCACCCAAATACACTGAATCACTCTGAGCTACATTGGATTCACGATTTCATTTAATAGTCCAAAGTGCTAAAAGGAAGCAATCTTTGAAGGGCTATTTCTCAAAAATTGTTACAAATTCTCTATTTGAGGCTATGGGATCATGTTTGTCCCATCTACAATAACCTCTCTCATTTTTTTCTATCTCAGAGGCATTTTCTCGTGGTGGTGAGTTTTCAGTTGAGGGAAAAGTTGTCAGATGTAAGCAGTGTAAAGTTGTAAAGTGGTGCAACTTTCATTCAGCAACTTGTACAAACAAACAAATTGTTCCAACACATCTAGATGCATATGTTTACACTAGGGATGGTCCTCTTTTTCACCCAAATACACCGAATCACTCTGAGCTACATTGGACCGACAATTTCCCTTAAGAGTCAAAATTGCTAAAAGGAAACAATCTTTGAAGGTCTATTTCTTAAAAACCATGATGTTTACAGACTCTTTGTTTGAGCCTATAGGATTGTGTTTGGCCCATCTATAGTAACCTCTCTCAATTTTTTCTATCTTAGAGGCATTTTCCTGTGGTGGCAAGTTTTCAGTTGAGGGAAAAGTTGTTAGATGCAAGTAGTGTAAAGTTGTAAAGTGGTGCAACTTTCATTCAACAACTCATACGACTAAATGAACTATTCCAAAACATCCAGATGGGTACGTTTACACTAGGGATGGTCCTCTTTTGCACCCAAATATGCCGAATCACTCTAAGCTACATTGGACTGACGATTTCCCTTAAGAGTCGAAAGTGTTAAAAGGAACTAATCTTTGAAGGGCTATTTATCAAAAACTGTGATGTTTACAAACTTTCTACTTGAGGCTATGGGATCATGTTTGGTCCATCTACAATAACCTCTCTTGTTTTTTCCTATCTTAGAGGCGTTTTCCTATGGTGGCAAGTTTTCAATTAAGGGAAAAGTTGTCAAATGCAAGGAGTGTAAAGTTGCAAAGTGGTGCAACTTTCATTTTGCAACTTGTACAACCAAACAAACTATTCCAACACATCTGGATGGGTATTTTTATGCTAGGGATGGTCCTCTTTTGCACCCAAATACTTCGAATCACTATAAGCTACATTAGACCAGCTATTTCCCTTAAGAGTCCTAAGTGCTAAAAGGAAACAATCTTTGAAGGGATATTTCTCAGAATCCGTGATGTTTACAAACTCTTTGTTTGAGGCTATGGGATTATGTTTGGCCCATCTACAATAACCTCTCTTATTTTTTGCTATTTTAGAGGCATTTTCCTGTGGTGGGAAGTTTTAAATTGAGGGAAAAGTTGCCAGATGCAAGCAGTGTAAAGTTGCAAAGTGGTGCAACTTTCATTTTGCAAATTTTATGACCAAATGAATTGTTCCAACACATTTGGATGGGTACGTTTACACTAGGTATGGTCATCTTTTGCACCCAAGTATTTCGAATCACTCCGTCCTACATTGGACTGGTGATTTCTCATGAGTCCAAAGTGTTTAAAGGAATTAATCTTTGAAGGGATATTTATTGGAAACCGTGACATTTATAGACTCTCCATTTGAGGCTATGGGATTTTTTTTGGCCCATCAACAATAACCTCTCTTGGTTTTTTCTATCTTGGAGGCATTTTCCCATGGTGACAAGTTTTCAGTTGAGGGAAAAGTTGTCAGATGCAAATAGTGTAAAGTTGCAAAGTGGTGCAACTTTCATTATGCAACTCGTACAAACAAAGGACTATTCCAACATGTCCAGATGGGTACGTTTACACTAGGGATGGTCCTCTTTTTCACCCAAATAGATCAAATCACTTTGAGCTACATTGGACCAGCGATTTCCCTTAAGAGGCCAAAATGCTAAAAGGCCATACCATCTATTATATGGTTTGTAGTTGGATGGTATGGGCATGGTATATTTTATTAGGAATATATAAGGTGACTATGTGGGTTTAGAGAGTTGGATAGGTATGTACTTGAGTTGGTGAGTTGCCATGCATGGCAAAAATGAGTGAAATTAGGTGAAAAATGGTGGTTACAACTTGCTAATGTCAATGAAACATGGGGGCAGCAAGATATAAGGTTGGATCAAGTTTATGTAGGTCCTAATAGACATGTTTGATGAGTTTAGAGGGTGTGACAAGGTTTGAAACATTGATTTCCTTAAAAACCTCATGAAATTTGCTAAAAATGATGTTGCACCCAAGTTGGATTTGAGGAGTAAAAGTGGCAAGCCACTGTAATTTATTATATATAAATAGGAGATATTACAAAACTTGGTTCAAACAAGCATACCGATAGGAAAGAACTAGGAAGAAAACCTTCAGTTGTAGCTCGATTAAGTATAAAAAGTTATTACAAAATTGTCCGAATAACAATAACAAAACAAACACCTGTATAACTAATTCAACCTATGAGTTTCCAAAATGCAGACCCCTTTACTTTTTAAACATACCCTTTATACAATACCAAACATTTGACCCATATTTCAAAAACATCACTGTATATAGATTATTCCCATACATAGTTATGACCTTTTTACATTGTTTCACATTTGAAAATTCAAATTTTACAAAATTTTCCTATTGGAGGCATTCAGGGCACAATCTTCCACAATAGTAGTGTGTTCACATTCTGGGCTGACAAGCACCTATACAAACCATCAAGGTAGCTTAGAATAACTAATCTATATTATTCTAAAAGACAAAATATAATGAGATGGTAATGTAAACTATAAAAGACACTTGGAATAACCAATCTATATTGTTGTAATATGTCATGTATCTCTTTGTAAGGATTAGAGGTGGCTATTTTTGTAGCAGATCCATGATCAATCATGCTAGGATTATCACAAAAGTGGGAAAATGAGAAAGCTATATTGTCACAATAGAAAAGATGCTTAGAATAACAAATCTATATTAATCTAAAGAACCTGAGTGATGATGAATTGGTGATGCAAACTATAAAAGATGCTTAGAATAACCAATCTATATTATTCTTTATGACACAAAATATGATGAGATAGTAATGCAAACTATAAAAAATTCTTAGAATAACCAATCTATATTGTAATTTTTCGCATACCTCTCTGAAAGGGTCAGAGTTGGCTATTGTTGCAACAGGTCCATGATCGATCGTGCTAGGAATATCACAAAAGTGGGAAAATCAGAAAGCTATATTGTCACAATAGAAAATATGCTTAGACTAACAAATCTATATTAATCTAAACAACCTAAATGATGATGAATTGGTGATGAAAACTATAAAAGATGCTTAGAATAACTAATCTATATTATTCTAAATGACACAAAATATGATGAGATGGTAATGCAAACTATAAAATATGCTTAGAATAACCAATCTATATTGTTGTAATCTATCGCATTCCTCTCTAAAAGGATCAAAGCTAGCTATTGTTGCAATAGGTCCATGATCAATTGTGCCAAAAATATCATGAAAGTGCATACAAAATATCACTATTAAAGACACCTGCATTGCAATAGTATACAAAATATCAGTATTAAATAAAGAACACTAATGAACTTAAGCATAATGAACATAAGTGTTATACCTTCCATTCTTGAAAATGTTATTCAAGTGTGCCTAAAGAGTCATCTCTTTGCTTAAGAGTATCCAATATTGCTTCATGATCAACATTACTAAGTTTCCATAGTTGTTTTGTCTTTGGTATGGCATGATGCTTCAACAACTTAACATTTGTTGCAATAACAAGGTGTGAATACATGAGAATGGTTTTTTTTTTCTTGTATTCTTCAAATGTAGGTATTCCATTCTTTCTAATCATGTATGTTCGCAACCAAGTTCCTATAACCACAACTGAACCTATAGGATACATGAAACCATCATCATCTTCCATCAGTTGTGTTAGCTTATTCTTTACCTGCATACATCAATCCAACCGATAGTCTAATCTCTCTTCATTCCCCTACAGTGCAACAACTACAAAAACATGTCCTAGCTGTAGTAGATCTAAAAGCCAGTCATATTCAACTAAACTTTCCATTGTGTCATTTGTCATGGATATTGTTTGAGATAAAGGAGTTAGATATTGTGGAACCCATGTATCCACCCACTCACTTGACTTGTATTGATCCCACTCACATTGAATACAACTCTGAAAAAAATAGGCTAACTCTCATGTCCAAATGGTCCATGTGTCTACATCTAAGCTTTGAAATGAATGCATCTTTGAATAATCTTTGATTGTATGAAAATCCAATCTACCTCCCACTGTACCATCCTCAACCAACCAAAAGAATTTGTGCACTATTGAATCAAGTGACCCTCCCTGTGACAATGTTGAACTACAACAATCAACAATAAAATGTGCATCACTGAATTTTTCTCCTAAACTCTTCAATTACTCCTTATCTAAAGCTTTCTTTACACATGCATCTACTCCATCATTCTCCCCTTTCACATGTCTAGTTTCAAAAACACTCCAAATATGAGGTACACCCCTCTCTACATACATTCTACTCAACCAATAAAACATATGAGAATTCTTGAATTGACCTATGCAATTATCTAAACAAGTGAGATGTTGGCCTAGTGCTATGTCATGCTCCTGCAAGAAATCAAAAAAAATCTTGAAACAATGTTGGACATACTCAGATGAGTGAGATCTATCATCACTCATATAAAAATGATACTCTTTGAATATCTTTCAATCCTCCTCTGTACTATCAAGTGCATTTCTAAACATTATGTGGACAAAAATAACAATCTGAATGGAATTGTAATATTGAGATTGTACCTTATTTCATGGTTGCAATGTGTAATTTTCTGAAAAATCAAGCACTGATTAATAGTGCCAATCAGAAAAAAGTCCTTACACATCCTAAATTTTGATCCAACCACTGAGACCTATGACTATGCCCTGCATACTTGTAGAAAAGATTGTCTTTAAAATCTAAAATAAAATCAGCAACACTACATTCTTTTGTAACCAACTCACATCTAGAACCTTCACCTCCACTCTGCAAAGTATATTTGACTATCTCATATCTCTTTTTCCTCAACAAGCTTCTTTCCAAATTCATGTTCAGAACTCTCATGAAAACATTGAATAAACTTTGACAAGCCACCACATTGTGAGAACTTTGCATTTAAACAATCATTTCTATAGAAAAAGCAACCATCATCTCTAGAACATAAAAATAGATCTAGCAAGTCCCTTGGTGATTTCAGAAGATGCATTGCACCACACTCCTACCAAATTTCATTAGTATGCAAAGTAGAATGGATATAGCATAATAGCTCATGGTACATTGAAAACTCCACATGGTATTTGCAACAACAAGTATTACGAATCTTAAGAGGCACACAATAAAATGGCTTCAAACCTTCAAAACTCCTTTGCGAGATTTCAATATTTGGATGTGTTTCAATAAAAATTTTGAACAACATTGTTTGGATTGATTCCAAGAAATTTGTAGGATGTGGTGTATAGTATCGATTGCCAATTCTTAACTTTAAAACATCCTTTGCATTGGGTGATACTCTAGAGTTATCATGCCAAAATTGTTGAATTACCTACTTCACATTATCGGTTAGTTTCTTATCAACACATGGAAGCCTCCTGACAAAATCCCATGTATCATTTTAAAGAGGATCATCTATTCTTTCTCTCCTTGTGAGTGCTCTATCCAAATTTTTACGATTTATGTCAAAATCAATACAAGTTTTTTTCATAAAGCGAGCCTTTTTCAATTGATGGCTTACTAGGGTGGTTGTAATGATTCTCCAAGTAGCTCTCTTATCCTTTTCCTTATTATTTTTTCTAATAGACTTGAGAGCATTAAAAAGATTTTTGACAATAATAGAATTTTTTTGGTCTTCTTGTTCACACGAATCTTCAATTTGGCTAGCAAAGGTCTCATATTTTGCATCCTTAGAAATTGTACAAAAAGTTGGCATTGCTCAGTCAACGTCTTATCACTAAAATATTGGTTGAAAAGTCTTCTAGCCCACAACCAAATAGTTCATATTGAGCTCTTTCCTTCAAAAAAATTTATAACGTTCTCACCAATTTCAAGTAACCATTTAGGGGTTCTTGAAGGTCTTGAATTTGGAATATGTCTTTCTTCCACACAAGGTTCTTCATTTCTCATGTAATCTAGTGAAACATAATTTACGCTTGCTTCAATATTATGTTCAAAATCTTCATTTCCAACATTTTCACCTTGAACATTTTCAATATGAATTTGAATCATTTCATTCCCAATTTCAATATCATGTTCAACATCTTCAAATCCAACATTTTCACCTTGAAAATTTTCATTATCAATTTCAATATTTTCATTCCCAATTTCAATATCATGTTCAACATCTTGAAATCTAACATTTTCACCTTAAACATTTTCATTATCAATTTCAATATTTTCATTCCCAAATTGAATATCATGTTCAACATCTTCAATTCCAACATTTTCACCTTGAACATATTCAATTTCCTCTTCACTTGAAAGACCATACGGGTTAGGTTCACCAATATTTAACATACCTTGTCTTCTCTTCCTATGACATTCTCTATTTGTTTGTCTATATGCTTGGATTTTTTCTTTTGTAAGCTTTCTCTTATGATTTTTATTTTGACCACTGCTGATCCCCATTATACCTCATAAAATATGTTAAAAAATCATTGCTTATGACAAATTTAAGTAGAAGATACTCGAAAAAGTTGATCTTTGTCTCTTCCTATCTGAAACCACTCGTTTGTCACCTACAAATAGAATGTAGGGTCTTTTGGAATGCACAAAATGGCCCACACAACTTTTTTCTATGGCCCACAAATCCAATATCCTTTATAACCTGATATCCAATACAATCTGATATCTGATTTGAAAAAAAAAAATTTGTAACGGTATGATTTTAGTTCTACAAATCGGATATTTGATTTGTGTACACATAGACCTAAGGGTTAATGGTATATGGTAGAGGGTTTAAGGGTTAAGCATTTAGAGTTTAGAGTATAGGGTAGAGGGTTTAAGGCTTAAGGTTTAAGGGTTAAGGGTTTAGGGTTTAGGGTTAAGGGTTAAGGGTTAAGGGTAGAGAGTTATAAGGGTTTCAGGGCTAAGGGCATAGGGTAGAGAGATAGATGGAGTGAGTGAGTGAGAGAGAGAATTGAGAGAGTGAGGGGGGTACATGGAAGAGACTTGAGAGAGAGTGTGTGTGGACTTGAGAGAGATTAGAGACACTTGAGAGAGAGAGAGAGGGTGGGAGAGAATGAGAGAGAGTGGGAGAGGGTGGAGAGGGTGGGAGAGGGTGGGATAGGGTGGGATAGGGGTGGGGAAGTGGGTAGAGAGTGAGAGGAAGGGAGAGAGTGGGAGAGAGTGGGAGAGTGGGAGACATTTAGAGAGAGTGGAAAAGAGGGAGAGAGAAGAGAGTGAGAGAGAGTGGGAGAGATGGAGGGAGAGGGTGGGAGAGGGGTGGCTGAGGGGAGAGAGAAGCAGAGAGTGGGAGGGAGGGAGTGGAGAGAGTGGGATAGGGTGGTGGGAGGAAAGTGGGGGAGAGAGAGAGGTGGGAGAGAGGGTGGGAGTGAGTTGGAGAGGGTGGGATAGAGTGGGAGAAAGTGGGAGAGAGTGGGAGAGTGCAGGAGAGTTGGAGAGAGTGGGAGAGAGTGGGAGAGATTGGGAGAGTGATGCAGAGCCAAGGTGAAGATAAAATCATAACAAAATAATGTCAATTCAAAAAGAAAATAATGAACTCTTCTTGAAAACACCTTCAATCTACCAAGCATCAATTCACCCTCAAGGGTCTCAACCCTTCAAATTTGCAAAACAACACCAAACCTCCACCAAGGCCCTGAAAAAGTTTCTCAACATGCCAATGATGAAAATATCCATTTAAATGCAATCTCAAAGTCAGATTCATCATTACCTTCAAAAACTCACCTTTTAACACTAGCTCCCTTGTAGTATTGGGAAACCTATTTTTCAGCCTTTTGTCTAAATCTTTCCAAAACACCTAATAAATAAAACATGGATTCAAGCACCCATTTTAGAGTTATTCAACATATCAAATACCCAATTATAACTCTTTTGTACCACATGCTCCAAATTTGAACTTTTCATAGTTTTAGGCCTCTAATTAGGCCACTTTTCCAAAGAGACCCCCTTTTAAACTTCTCACCAGACTTTATAACCTCAAAAAATTCTTTATTTAGGTTCCAAATCCACACATTTTCTAGGTTTCATGACCCCATATACACATTTTAATCACAAACTCAAAAACCCTCCTAGAATGTGCAAAAATCAAGAGTTTTAGGACACCAATGTTGAAACTCTATCTTCCCAACCACTCCTAATCAAAAAAACTGCTCAGAAACATCTAAATAGGTCCTATAATAATTTTGGAACACTCATTAGACCTTTGACAATGTTATTTCATCAATTCTTAGGTCTGAGCCATCATTTTTCAAGGAAAACCACACATTTTCCAGCCCTAGGGCTCCACCCATTCACTAGAAATTCAATCCCACAACATCTTGAACATGTTAAACACCTAATTTACATGTTATAGGACCCATTCCACAAGGTACAGTAAACAAAAAAAGTGGAATGGGTCATTTTATCATTTTTTGAAGACCCTCAACCCACAAATCTGGAAAAAACAGGTGGCAACAATAAAAATTGAATAACTTTCACAAAACAAGGAGTTAGACCCTCAGATTTGAATAAAATTAAAGATAATTCATAGGCATACAGCTTCCAAAAAAAATTCAAATAATTTGGAGTCCGCACATATCCATACAATGACAAAAGTAGAGAAAAATCAGTAATTTTCTAAAAAACAGTGTTTTTATTGATCAAAAAAGGCTCACCAATCTCCAACCAACCCCTCATCCAATCCATTTAAGGTTCTTATACTTTTTTTGGTTTCATTACAACTTCTTCCAATGCCTATAACTTATTTTTAATCATTAAGACCTTCTAATCTTCATTAAGTTGCATTCTAAGACAAATTGAACATGACAAATTGAATATGACAATATTACATAAACTTTGCAACTTTTTAATTTTGACATCTAAAAAATCCTAAATCAATATAATACCTCTAATTCACCCTATTACAACCTCTTAGATGTCATTCTTTCACATTTACACCCAAATTCAATTATTTTCCTTCAAAAGGCTACAAAGACTCATAGGTGCAAGATTGCACAATTTCAACACAAAACCCAAAAATTCACCCTAGAACATACTCAAAGATCTTGATGAACCTCATTAAAGAAAAAAATATATCAAAACATTAACATCTACCAACTGGTTACCCTTCTAATCTCTTAAATGATCAAACATTGTTGTTGTGGTGTTGGTGTTCCTACACCAGAGAGAGGGTGGGAGAGAGTGGGAGAGATGGAGGGAGAGAGTGGGAAAGAGTG
>VDFB02252616.1:40687226-40768180 GCA_007258455.2 Sequoia sempervirens | reverse complement strand
AGGGGAGAGAGATAGAGGGAGTTAGTGAAAGAGAGGGAGGGAGTCACAGAGAGATAGAGGGTAGGGGGGAGAGAGATAAGAGTGATTGAGTGAGACTTGGGAGAGAGAGAGATGGAGAGAGAGAGAGAGAGGGAAAGAGAATATTTAAATATTTTATATATTAGTAATATATAAATTTAAATATTTATACATTAATTAAAATATTGAAATAATATTTAAATATTATACATAATAATATAATATATTATATATGCCGATATTGGCATGGTGTGATGGTTTATAGGTGGCATTGTTGTTCTTGCCACCAAGGTTCAAACCCCGTTGGGGTGGTATTGTTGAATGGTTGTATCCGGTTCATAGCTTCGGTCAAAGCGTTTACCCCTTGAATAAAAAAAAAATATAATATATTATATATATTAAATACATAATTCAGTAAGAGATTATCATAAATTGTATATTATATATTACATTATAAACTACATTTTATATTATATATTAAATTATAAACTTTATTGCATTTTTTAAAATATATTATAAATTGTATAACATTTTTGCAACTCTATATAAAACATATCGGATATCTAATATGTATAACAAAAAATTAAATTCCTAGGGATTAGCCTCAGGCTTGCCTTGGATTTTGGTTCAGACCTGCCAATCCTAAGAAGTCAACACAAAAAATGTGTATAACAACTTACTTTTCTTTTCTAGACTTCACCTATGTGGTTGATGACTTTTTTTTACCCAAAATTGATGAAATGAAAAGGGTTTGTAAAGGAGCTTCTCGGCTTTCCACCAATATAAATTATATTTTAGTTTGAATCTAATAAATTATTATTATTCATTTTCTATTAGAATTACAACTAAAGTCCTGATTGATAGCCTGATTGAAAAACATCTATATCTTTCAAATGGTATCACATATTTTGAATCCAAAAAATGTGTCACATTCTATGCTTTGCATACTATAGGATTTTTAAAAAAATGAATTTCATGAAGTTTTGACCAAGTTAAGGTGGCCAAACATATGATTTTTTTATATTTTTTTAAAAATTTAATAAAGAAATCATAATTAATTATTTACTTGGAAAAAAAATACAAAAAAATATGCACCGCATCCAGACATGAGTCCTCTACTTATATATAAAATCTTATAAAAAAATATTATCATTTTATTATGATTAAGGTGGTCAGACAGACACCTACTTATTTTTCCCCTGAAATTTAAGTACTACTACAGTGAAATTTCAATTTTTCCCCAAATAGATTTCTTTTTTAGAAAAATAAACCTAGTAGTTTAGAAATTACATTCAATTTTCCACAGATTATATTCTCATATATTTTTGAAATAATATATATAACTTATTCAATTTTTTACATCAAGTTGCCTAACTTTAATTTTTTTGAATTTTCATTGCCACTTAAGGGCCTATTTTTTCCATGATCATCTTCCACATACCTTGCTAGGAATCCCATCTAACGGCATGACTTTTCCCCATATCCACCTTTGTGTTTGTGAGTGCATACTAACTAACGTATGTATCTCCCTTTTTTTGGGCTTTCTCATCTCGTGGACAATCAGAAGTTTAGTGGCCCCAAAATGAGTATGCTTGGGCCTTCTCACCCAATAGGTCGTCATGATTTATGTCACCCCAAAGTGAGTATACATTCTCAATAATCCTGGATCTAATCCACAACAGTTGGATAGACGATCAAAGCTTCATCAAATTCTCAACATTTGTGTGTTCCTTTGTTCTTATGCTTAGTTTTCCATGGGATCTTCATCCTAGGGGCTTGATCAACCCTCTTGATCATTGATATTCCATCTTTATAACATAAGTGCATTTGAACCCTCCTCTCGATGTTCATGGCTACTTTAGTGTGAGTTTGAAGCAAGTTTATCCTCTCATTAAAGTGGGGGCTAAATGTGTTGTAGAAAAATGACCCCTTGTCATTTTCATGGCCTTTAAGGTCTTGTTTCATGATTATTGTTCTATTTTTCTTTGATTTTATATTGTAATGTGGCTTGAACATGCATATTCATGTACTAAAATTCAAATAATGACATCTTGTGAAGGTGTTGTGAAGTATTGTAAAACATTTCTACACTCTCCTAGATTCTATTCATTGTAATTCACCTAAAAATTACCTTTTCATCACTAATCATGTCCTATTTGAAGTGTTGTAAAGACTTGTAACAAGATTTCATGCTTTTCTAGGCACAACTTCAATATTTACACCTTTCTTATGCTTTTTTTGATCCCCTTTATGCCCTTAGAAGCTTTAATTAAGTGTATTTTTTAATGTAAGCCTGACAAACAACATTAAATACAAGATAATTCCTTACACCCATTTTCAAGTCCTAGGTGGGACCCATTTGCCATGGGTGGTGAATGATTCCCCCTTGGCTCCAAATTCAAAATATTTTAAATTTCCTTTTAGGTTTTTATTCAAAATCACTTGATGTTGACCTGTGATGAGGTATTAATAAGTTACTAAGGCATAAGATGGTATAAATAAGTGATTTTCATCTCATTTTATATCTCCTACAATCACACATCACATCCAAGCAATCTTTTCATTCACTCAAGCATTCAAGCACTTTACAACATCAAATCAAGCATTCATCAAGCATTGTGGAGCATCCATTGATACAACTTTTCATTTTCATCAACAAGGGTTTGGCAAGTTGATAGCATTTGCATGTTGTTAAGTTATCATTCTCTTGCTTTTCATTATTTTATTAAGGGTTTGATTACCAAAGTGGGGTTTGACCAAGGAAAACCCCTATTTGTTAACCCTCAACCATTTTTCCCCTCTTGCATGTGTGTTTGCAAACCTAGGTATGAAAAATTACCAAACATTTAGGTGATTGAAGATTGGTCAACAAATCAACTAGGTGCTTCAAGTCAAATCTATCATATTTCAAGCTTGGAGAAGGTTTTTTGTTTGTTTCTTATAGAATTAACTTTGACAACTCGACAAGCAGACATTTCCAAATTTGGTGTTGTAGAGTTGTCTCCTGATTTCTTAGAATTTTGGGAGAGGACTGATTCACCACCAGTGGTGAATAAGTCCCACTTGAAGACTGAAAATCTAGATTTTGTCAAATTCTAGATCCCGACAGTCAGAAACAGGTATGTGCAGGATCATCATGGAAAAATAGGCCCTTAAGTGGCAAAAATTCAGAAAAATCAGTGTTACGCAACTTGACGTAAAAATTTGAATAAGTTATCTATATTATTTCAAAAATATGTAAGAATAGAATCTGAGAAAATTGAATATAGTTTCTAAACTACTAGGTTTATTTTAAAATAAATAAAATCTATTTGGTGAAAATTTGAAATTTCAATGCAAGAGTACTTAAATTTTAGGAAAAATAAGAAGTAGGTGTTTGTCTGACCAATTCTAACCATAATAAAATGATAATATTTTTTATAAGATTTTATATATAAGTAGAAGACTCGCGGATGTGATGCATATTTTTATAATTTTTTCCAAGTAAATAATTAATTATGAATTTTTTATTACAACTTTTAAAAAATATAAAACTCGTGATGTCTTACCACCTTAACTTGGTCAAAAATTCATGAAATTTAATTTTATTTTTTAATCCTATATTATGTGAAGCATAGTATGTGACACATGTTTCGATTCAAAAAATGTGATACCATTTGAAAGTTATAGATTTTTTTCAATCAACCTATCGATGAGGACTTTAGTCGTAATTCTAATAGAAAATAAATAATAATTATTTATTAAATTCAAATTAAAGCATAATTTATATTGGTGGAAATCTGAGAATCTCCTATAAAACCCTTTTCGTTTCATCAATTTTGGGTTAAAAAAGTTGTCAACCACATACCCTACAAATACCCATAATATTGCCACTTTCTAGCCCATCATGATCCTGCACATACCCAAACTTGGTTCCCAATAGATTTTACTAGGAGCGGGACTAATTCACCACCCTAGGCGAATGAGTCCCACTGTTGATTTTCAGTAATTCTAGACAACATTCAAACCATTCCAGATTACTCAAATCTTTCCCAGGTGCACTATAATTCAATCTTTCTCTTTCTATTTTGCATTTATTCATCTTTTAGTTCATTGTTTGCATATCATATTGTGTTTTCCAACATAGCCTAGATCTTAATTTTACATTCATAATCATCATATAGATCACTCACTTGCATTTAGTTAACTTCATTTAGTATAGATAACATCATACATAACATAATTTGAATGAACTCTTAGAATTTTTGGCCCTACATCTCTCCTTTTAGGTGAAAAACCCTAGAAGAGCTAGAGAAGTGCATTGGTGCCAAAAATCTATAGTTCAAGTGTAAAAGTGTGTTACAACACTTTAGCAAGTAACCATTAAATTTCATTAGTTCACAAGGGCCCAAAACCTAATGTGAATTTGTTATCCACATTACAACACTAAATCAACGCAACATTAAGCCAAAATCCACAAGGAGGGCCCAAACAAGTGCAAAAATGCAAAGGGATACATTTTACTACACTATAATTCCTTGTGATTACTCTCATATTAGTATTCATATAAGTTTGATCTAATTTTCTTTTTCAAATAAATTTTATTTAAATATTATTCAATTGTGCGAGTCGTAGTAAGCCTAAGGCCTAGCTTTCAAATATTTCTCTTATAGATCACAATGTAAAGACCCAAAATTAATTAACTAAGAAAAACCACTAATCTCTAATTATTTGAATATTTATTCATAAACTATATTTACTTGAGAACTTCTACCCATAGGGGATAGATATTATTCAACTTTTAATAACATCCAATAATTTGTTTATATGGAACATGAATTCATCTATCCATATATTTGGTATAGGCATCGACCTAAAATGAGGTAGAAATATATCACAGGATAGGTATGTTCTCTAGTTAGAGACCTAGACTCATCAAGACTAACTCATCTTGAGTCACTTCCTTGAGGACCATAATTTATACTAAAAGTGTATCAAGGTCACCATCATTCAAAGATATATAATCAATAATCATTGGCTTGAATATCACCATGGAATTTGGCCTAAGGCCTCAAGGAATTAAGCAATTCATATGATATTCTTATAAGTATAGTTGAATGTATTTTATTTTCCTTTTTATTTTAAATAACTAGGTGGCCAATCTTACCCTAAACCTCATTCCTAAATTCTTGAGTACTAGGAGCATCCTTCTTTTCCTAGACTACCTAGATACCTTGCTTCTAAATAAGATCAAGGTGTACAACATGTAGGTTTTTTTGGTTCTACATTTATGTGAAATATTTTAGTGGGAACACAATCCTTTCTAGTGTTCTTATACCCCAAGTAGTTCCTTTGTGGCTGCTACTCATGAAGGGAAGATAAATAAAAAATGGTTGATGTGACCATTATTTGTTTTCCTAATAACATTCATCTAAACCCTATTCCTCTAATAAGCATCACCTTTGATTGGTTTAATAATTTCCTTTTAAATCAATTATTTATATATCAATAAAATAAGTATGACCGAAATCCAAAATTATATTTTCATCATAGAAATCCTACTTTGGTTTTGTATGTTGACACTAATAGATTCAATTTATTTCTTTCATATTTTTAAATTATCAATCTAAAAGGGATTTCCCATCCTTTGGATTTAAATCAATTAGTATGTCCCTTATTTCTCCTTGACGGTTCATAGGGACAATACCACAGACATAATTATTGTGATTGTGTTATGCTATAGATGTAGTAGCTCAAGCCTGACAATATTACCCATAAACGTGAGCCAAAGGAATAATTAATACCAAATCCTACTAGTTTGTATTTTCTATTTTTGTTCAAGTTGTCTAAATTATATTTTTTTATATAATTAAAAAATTCTTCAAAAAGAAAGATACCATAAAAGATTATAAAATCAAATTGTATAATGGAAATAAGTTATTATTCCTCTAACAAACAAAAAGGATAATACTAAAAATAAATTCAATGAGTTTTAACAAGCATTTTTTCTACTATAAATGAAATGAACTATAATAAATTTCCATCTAACATCATGAACTATATCATAAAAGATCTATTTACTATAGGTATTATTTATTTAAATGAGTGATTTTTTTTTACAATAAAATAATGATTTATGTTAATCCACCTCTTAAATAAATATGTAAAATAATGTTTTACTCAAAGAAAGAATATCAATTAACTATCAAAACTTTTTCAAAAGTGAGTTCTTAAATCTAGAGACATGTATTATACATTTTTCTCATTGACAATTTTTTCTTAATATTCTTCAATTGTTTTAGGGCTATTTCTAGGGTCTCAATATTTGATAACTAAATTTTAGATGCAAGAGGTTTCTTTTTAAGCGTAACTTTGTGTAAATCTGTTGTCTTTATCTTTCTAGCTCTCTTTCTTGTTCGTCCTTCTAGAATATCCCTTATATCTGAATGTGCAAGAATCAAGGTTTTACATTTTCTTAAGAATTTTCAAGTCTTAATCATATTTTATTTGCTAGTTTCCTTACTAAGTTATATGATTAATAAAATAAGAAATAATTTTGTCTAAATAAGGATTTGATGATATTTTAAAATAACTTTTGAAGAATTAGACCACTTTGATTTTAACAATTTCTAATCTACATATAGACATATAATCAATAAATGTTTGTCTAGGTTTGATAAAAGTAGCTTGAATTATAATATACTTTATGCAATTTTTTTTTTCTTAGACTACAGGAATCAGTTAGGTATCTGTCCCCATATAAACTACAGTGCGCCTAGTAATTTTTTTTCATGTGACTAGTGACACTGTCGTGACATGCTCTCTGATACCATGGGTTTGGGGGAGACTAGACCTCGTGACCTCTTTCCTGCAATAGGATGCTTTAGCCAATCCATCCCCACCTCGCCTCGCCCCCCCTCCCAACTGCCCCTTAATGTAGGTTTATTTATTATACTTTTCAAATTCCTATTTTAGTGTTTATTTTATAGGTTCCAATTAACATATTTAGAATGGTTATTTAGTCAATTCTTAAATGAATTAAAGTCTCGTTATTTAAATGATATTGGTACTTAAGTATCATGAAGTAACAATTTTCATTAGTTTTGTAACATTTGTAGGAAATAGTAAAGAAAGTATTATCATAACTTAATTCAAAGTGTGGAGGAGAAAATCTAAATAATTTTTTATTTAATTCAATTTATTTCTCATATCTATTCATGATGAGATTTCATTTAATAAATAACATTAAACCTTTAATAATATTACATATTTTGAATTAAACTATAGAGCCTTAAGATGAATATGAGATACTAATGTTCTAACAAGTAGATGTTATATTTTGAGCATATATATGAAACAAAAAAATTGAATACATTAATTCAATAGTAGTATTTCAAATAAAATTTTCCAAGTTAATCCTTCTTTAGCCTTTCCATTTCTCCAGATAGATGTTTATATGATGTTATTAGGAACCAACATTTTTTTTATGTTGATTGATTAACGTTTTCTTCATCCTTACAGTAGTAATTTATATCTCATCTCCACCTATAATTTAAATTTATTTAATTTATTTTATAATTCTTGACACTACATAATATTAAATAATATTAAAGCTCTACAGATTTTTTATATTTGTTACTCAAGAATGGATTGGCAGGTCAATTTTTTTTAAATGATTTAGACATCCATAGATTGACCATCTTGATTCTTTTCCAAACCAACCATTAGTAATCTTTGAATTGGGGCTACTTAACAACTTTTGTGGAGAATGTCTTGACCTTTTATTATTGCAAACTTATATCCGAAGCCCTTGATCTGATTGTCAAGAGCCAATTGGGAATGCATAAAAAAAATCTGTTTAGAAGATTGGTATTACTTAGTTGAGAGGAAATATCAAAAATGGTTTTTAAAAATTTAATTATTATATCCTCGCTAAACTAATATTGGACAAGATGAACATGGCTATTATAAGTGTATACTTCTTCAAAGAAGAGCACTAAGATAGAAGTTCAAAGTGAAGGGAAAAGGGTGATTAATAGTTTTAACTCTTCACTGTAATTGCCTACCACAAGTCTAACTCTAGTAGTTATATCTGAAGCAGACATTTAAAAATTCCATCAATATATGAAGAAAAATAAGTAATCTTTCTTATGGTTTATTAACGCCATTTAATTAGATGAATACTAATTATGGATTTATTATTCTTCTAGAATTTTTCGTAGTATTTTATTTTTTTAACAAAAATAAGTTATAGGTAATTATAATCCATGCGGTCATATAGACCAGTAATCCTGATATAGGAAAAATTTGGATGGGCAGAATATTAAGAGTTTCCTTAGTCTTTGAAAAGCTTGATTTCATACCTAGACTCAGTTATATTCTTGGATTTTCATTTGATACTACAAGTTTGTGCATCAAAAGGGCGGTAGTGTTTTCTATACTTGCTCTAAGTCAACTATAATTCTACATTCTACAGTCTATAGAGACATTCATTCAAACCTACAAGACTGTATCGTATAGTCCCCACCATTTCATACCTACCAGCTCCATTAATCTTTGTTGTCTATGATGTCGTGTACTCACTATTATACTACAAGAAGTTTTTAAAACATTAGTTTTCACAAGCCGAAATCCCCCTTGTAGTACGTTTAAACCAAGACTAGTAGGTTCCAATTCAAGTGCAAGATTATGCTCAAAGGACAATTCAATATCAAAGAAGCAAGTAGATTTGACAACTACTAAGCTACCACCCAATTTTTTAATATCCAAAGAGAGCAATCGATAGTTGGTAAATGTTAGGAAATAATTGTTGCAGGTCTATCTAAAAGAAATATTTGCAAGGTTTTTGCTTAGTGTAATAATCCTAGCAACCGTGCATTATATAATATATCACATTATTGTGAATGAAAGTATAAACGTTTAAGCACGTCGATCATTGATACATGAAGATTAATCTATATCAATAAGGGATGGCGTTGTAAATACTTGGTGTCCTTTACAAATTGAGAATAATGGCTGGATTATTTCCCGCTTCATATCAATCTCCTCGCACTAGAATCACTCCCTTCATGTCCTTGGCAGTGATAGGTGAAATACTTTCTTTCTTCTGTGATGACCTCAGAAACTTCCTCCTATTTCCCTTTTGACGACAATGAGACTGCAAAAATAATGTCCGTAATAACAATAATGAGATTTCAGAATTCCTTTCCTTTGATTTTTGGCAGCAAAATAATTATTAGCGAAAGAAATAGAGAATGCAGGAAGAAGAATCTGATCTCCCATCAAAGTTCATCGATTTCCCTTATATCATTCTCTTTCCACCAAAAATGCCTGAATGACTATGCAAACTCATTGACGTGGGTGGTCATTCGTGTTGGACTAATTGACGTGGAAGTGTCTTTCCTTCCACATACTAAGGAAACTCTAAGCTCCGCCCCTTTTAAATCTCTGTCCCAAACTAGAAGAACGACTGCACATATGTTTGATTGTCTTGAATAGCATGATGACTTTATATCATTTACTTTTCATGACTAAAACAAATATTAATTACTCTCTATTTAAATTTGGCACAGATTTCATAATACTTGTTTGTTTAAAATATTAAAGCAATATTTTAAAATCAGTTTAACAATATAATAATTTGTGAAAGTAGGTTATGATAGGTTAAAACGATATATTCCTATGTGTAATAGTTTGAGAGAACAACCATGTCAAAGTTAGGCAAGTTTTGGTCTTTGGAATCTTAATAGACTTTGTTAATCCAATGTAACCTAGAGTGATTAGGATTCCTGGGCACTTAAAAGACACCTCCAATAGTGGTAATATACCCTTTTTTATATATATCTTAGAGGGTATCTCAGCAGTTGGCCTGGATTCTCTTAAGTTTCTATTACCAGGCGAGACTAATCCCCTCTGGGCCACGCAATTTCCCAGTGCCTGTTGTTGAAAATGGAGGTAACTATGTAGCTTAAAACTTGTAAAACTATGAGATTCTAGATCCATTAAGTGTTCTTTGTTAACAATTTTTTGTGTATGATTAACTGTTTAGATCAATTTTACCAATTGTAGAAAGAGACAAAAGATTGTAGAAGAATGAGACAAGAAGATATAAGTGACATAGCATATACGTGGAGAAATTCTTTCGGGAAAAAACTCCACCACCAAAATCAATAGTGCTTGTATTATTTAACCTTAGAACAAGATTACAATAATATTGCATCAATCCTTAATTGATATGCTTATTTTTCCTTCAACAATCCTTCTTCACATCCTGCAATAAACTCTGATAAAACTCTCTTCAACTTGTTGCAATTAATAGACAATTATGAGCATTGTAAACTCCAAAGAGTTGATCAAAACAAGAGCACAAAGCTCTTCACAAATATCTACACCTAGATTGGCCAAGTAGAGTTCCACACTATAACATGAAGTCAAAACCAAAGTCTCATCAATTTAGGCACCTCAAACTAAACACTTAACTGATCCTTCTTCCAAGCTTCTCCTCAAAGTTGGCACCCAAGAATGGTCCCACTTAACTGAGTCTTGTAAATATCTTCTCATGCAAAAGGTGTTAACTCAAATATGCCAACTTGGGTGCCCAAGGTGGGTGCAAGTCAATCTTTGTTAACTGAAACATATCTCTCCATCAATTCATGAAAACATTATGCATGATTGATCATGCCCACTTAACTAAATATATCCACCTGTTATCTATCATGCAACTGAAGATAACTGAACCATAACTGAACTGAACTGAACTCCACTCATGTAAATATCAATCCCTAATTTGTAGGATCTTTACATGCATTACTAAAGTGTTATTTATCCTCCAAACAATTAACTTAAGCAAGGTGGGTTCCACCTTCCATGTGGGTACCCCATGTGCTCCTATTTTGTAAGAGCTCTTCTTGGGAATCCCAACATGTTCCTATCATTTAGGAATAATTACAAATGTCAATTTACATGTTCATTTCATTCGAATTTAATCTCTTTCTAATCCAAGTGTTGGGGAACACTTTCCAAGGACTTAGGAGATACATGAAATATATTTAGAATTGCACTAAAATGGCATCCTATTCCCAACATTCTCTCACTTGAAATTATACATTGCAATTATTCTAAACAAGGAATCATTATTATAAATCAAGTATAGGACTCAAGGCCAATGGATTTCCCGCACCAAAAGAACTTATCTGTAGGAACTGTTTTCGTAAGATAATCTACAACATTCATCAAAGTGTCAACTTTCTCAATCAATACCTTTCCACTCTCAACCATTCTCACACAAAGTGATACTAAACATGAACATGCTTAGTACGAGCGTGATACATAAGATTTTTAGCTAAAAAAATAGCACTCTGACTATCACATTCAAATATAATTTTCTTGCAATTAAAACCAATACCTTTCTCAAGTCTCTGTAATGAAACTACCTCATTGGAGGCATGTGTAGCAGCCATGTACTTTGTTTTGTGGTGAAAAAAGAAATCGTGGGCTTCTTCTTACTCATACAACTAACCATAGCTCCAAACAAAGTAAACACATAGCCACTTGTCGACCTTCGACTGTCCAAGTCTCCTGCCCAATCTCAATCAACAAAACCTTGTAAGTCCAATTATCTATGCATAATATCAATATCATTAGCACCATGATAAAACAAATAGTAATCAAAAGTACCTGGTAAATATCTAAACACCCTCTTAACATAATTCCAATGCTCTTTACCAAGGTTAGACATAAACCTACTTAGAACTCCCACTGCTTGGGCTATATCTAGTCTTGTATAGAACATTCCATACATTAAACTACCAGCTACTCTAGCATATAGAATTTCAAAAATTTCTTCATGATCAAAATCAGATTTAGGACTCATGTCTAAACTTAACTTCATGCCAATTGGTAAAGGAATATTAATTAGTTTACTATCCTGCATGTTAAACCGTTTCAAAATAGTATCAACATAGTTTCTCTGATTTAAGAAAAGCTTTATGTTACCTCTATCTCTACTGATCTCCATACCAAGGATATATTTTTTAGCCCCTAGATCTTTCATCTCAAATGTTCTAGAGAGTTGTGCTTTCAATTCTTTGATCACTACCTTGTTACCAATAAAAAACATGTTATCAACATACAAGATAATAATTAAAAGCTGATCATCAATACATTTTATGTAAACACAATGATCTTCCTCACTCCTCACATAACCAATTTTCAATGCAAAAACATCAAACTTCTGGTACCACATTCTTGGTGACTGTTTCAATCCATATAAAGATCTCTTTAACCTGCAAACCAATTTTTCTTTTCATTTTACAACAAAACTATCAGGTTGCCTCATATAAATCTCCTCATCAAGATTCCCATGGAAGAAAGCAATTTTCACATTCATTTTCTCTATCTCAATCATAAGTAGCAACAATAGATAAAAAGAATCTAATAGAAGTTAATTTAGCAACAAGAGAGAAGATTTCATTAAATTCAACTCCCTCTCTCTGGGAGTAGCCCTTGGCTACTAATCTAGCCTTGTACCTTTTGAGATTACCATCTACTCCAATTTTCTTTTTAAAGATCCATTTACAACAAATGGCCTTCTTCCTTTGGGAAAACTCTCAAGATGCCATGTGTCACAAGTATCCAAGGAATCCATTTCCTCATGTATAGCTTGTGGCCAAAGCTTGTTCTCATCTAAAGACACAACTTCCCTATAAGATATAGGTTCATCATTAGTACTCATAAAAGAAAATATACAATGAAAATCAAGTGGGCTATACCTGTCAATGAGATTATGTTGTCTTTTGTATCTTCTCAAAGGAGGTTCTTCTTGTTCCTCAATATGGTCATCATGAGCATCTATCTCAAAAGAACTCTACGAACTCTCCTCATCCAATCCATCCAATTGTTCCTCAACATGTTCATCTTCACGCTTCTCAATATTTATCTCAAAATGCATTGTTCGAGAAGAATCCTTCTCTTTTGGTTGTTCTTCTCCTAAATAAGCTCTAAATTCCCTAAAAATCACATCTCTAGATAAAGTAACTTTTTGGGTTAAAGGATTCCAAAGCTTGTAACTTTTTACATTTTCACCATAACCTATGAATATGCATTTTTGTGCTTTTGGATCCAACTTAGATCACTTTTAGTTAGGCACATGAACAAAATCCTCATAACCAATGATCCTTAAATGTGCAACACTAGGCTTCCTACCTATCCATATTTCATAAGGATTTTTATCTTCAATAGATGAACTAGGAGATCCTATTGATTAAATAACAAAAAGTACTTATAGCCTCAGCCCAAAGGCAATGATCTAGCTTAGCACTACTTAATATACTCCTAGCTCTATCCATTAAGGCTTAGTTCATCCTTTCTGCTACTCCATTTTGTTGAGGTGTATATGGAGTAGTTTTTTGTCTCACAATTCTTGCATGCTTACAATAATCATCAAATTCCTTAGAACAATAGTCACCACCATTATATGATCTCAACACTTTTATCTTATGATCTGATTGTTTCTCAACCAAAGCCTTAAATTCTTTAAACTTATTGAACACAATAGATTTGTTATGCATAAAATAGATCTAAGTGTATCTTGAGACATCATCAATAAATGGGACATAATATCTAGATTTTATAATAGAGTAAATATCCACAAGGCCCATTACATCTGAATGAATGATTTCTAATAAGGGTATGTGTAGGATCATGATGAGCCAAAAAGTGGCAATATGATGGGTATGTGTAGGGTATGTGGCTGACAACTTTTTTTAACCCAAAATTGATGAAATAAAAAGGGTTTTTAAAGGAGATTCTCAGCTTTCCACCAATATATAAATTATTCTTTACTTTGAATTTAATAAATAATTATTATTCATTTTCTATTTGAATTACTTACTAAAGTCTTGATTGATGGGTTGATTGAAAATATTTATAGCTTTCAAATGGTATCACATTTTTTTAATAGAAACATGTGTCACATTCTATGTTTTTCATACTATAGGATTAAAAAAATTGAATTTCATGAAGTTTTGACCAAGTTAAGGTAGTCGACATATGATTTTTTATATTTTTTAAAAGTTGTAATAAGAAATTCATAATTAATTATTTAATTAGAAAAAATTACAAAAAGATATGCATCACATCAAGACATGAGTCCTCTACTTATATCTAAAATATTATAAAAATAATAATTATCATTTTATTGTGGTTAGGGTGGTTAGAGAGACATCTACTTATTTTTTCCCTAAAATTTAAGTACTACTGCATTGAAATTTCAAATTTTCTCCAAACAGATTTTTTAAAAAAAAAAAAACCTAGTAGTTTAGAAACTATAGTCAATTTGCTACAAATTATATTCTTACATATTTTTGAAATAATATAGATAACTTATTCAAATTTTTATGTCAAGTTGCCTAACTTTGATTTTTCTAATTTTTTTGCCACTTAAGGGATTGTTTTTTCATGATGATCCTGCACATACCCATAATCTTTTAGCTTTATTTGTTCCATTAGGAAATGAAGATCTAGATTGCTTTCCAAACACACAATGCTCATAAAAATCATTTTTCCAATATTATGATCAGGAATACCGTCAAACAATTTCTTATTAAGAATGGTCTTAAGACTTTTTTCACCAATGTGGCCCAATCTATGGTAAGTTACAACATACATGTATTTTTAATTTTAGTTACATTGGATGATTTATTCAAATTGGAGATATTAAGCTTAAACAAAATCCCAATCTGAGATCCTTTAGCAACCACCATATTCCCTTTCACCAATCTTCAACCACCTTTGTTGAATGTCACATGCATTCTAGAATCATTGAACTTAGATACAAAAAGTAGATTTCTAACAAGTCCCGGAATATGTAAAACATCATTAAGGGTCTTAACCCTACCATCACTGAAACACTATTTTACCTAGAGTGAGGTCCTTTTTCCACAACCTTTGTTGTGCTACTATCTCCAAAGAATGCATTCCCTCCATGATATGAAATATACTTAGTGAACCACTCCTTGTTAGGACTCATATGATAGGAGCAACCTAAATCAATAAGCCAAGAGTCATCACAAATAGTATTAGATGAAATGACCAATGCATCATTACTGTCATATGTTGATTTCTCTGGAGAAGCATCAAAACTCTTTTTCTTGTTCTTACAATCCTTCTTTACATGTCCAGGTTTCCCACAATTCCAAAAATTTACCTTACTCTTAACAAGGGTTTTAGACTATCCTTTGGACTTACCCTTTCCTTTCTTGTCTCCCTTAGGTTCCCTTTCCTTAGGCCTACCTCTTACAAAAATGGCATCTTGGGATCCCGTTTTATACTTCCTCCTCATCTCCTCTAATAGGAGAGTAAGAATTATATTGTCCATCTTAGGATCTACACCACTACCACTAATAGCAATAGTTAGATTTTCCCAAGACTCTAGTAAAGAACAAAATAACAAAATACATTTATCTCCATATTCTAGCTTTACATCTATAAATGCTAACTGACTAAGAATTAAATTAAAAGCATTTAAATGATGTGCAATAGAATCACCATCTTTCATCTTTAAAGAATACAACTGTCTTTTTAGATACAACTTATTAGTAAGACTTTTGGTTTGATAGATATTAGCTATCCTCTTCCATAGTTTATATGCAATAGTTTTATCTAAAACATTCAAGCGAATAGTATCAGCAAGACATAATCTTATGGTCCCTCTTGCCTTCTTACCAAGCTTAGCCCAATCCTCATCTAACATCATTGTAGGTGACTTTGTCTCATTACTAATAGCTAACCACTAATCTCTCTCTTCAAGGAGATCCTCGAATTTTAGTTTCCACATCTCATAACTAGATCCATTGAATATTTCAATATCTAAATGAGAAGTAGAACTCATTATAACACAGTTATTTTACAAATCAGTAATAACACAATAGTAAAAGATCCCACTACAGCCAAAAAACCTTCAAACTTTTAAGAGAAAGGCATCCCAAACTCTACCCAGCCTTTAGCTTTGATACCAAATGTTGAAAATGGAGGTAATTATGTAGCTTAAAACTTGTAAAAATATGAGATTTTAGATCTAATTAAGTGTTCTTTGTTAACAATTTTTTGTGTATGATTATCTATTTAGATCAATTTTACCAATTGTAGAAAGAGATAGAAGATTGTAGAAGAATGAGACAAGAAGATAGAAGTGACACAACATATACATGTCGAAACCCTTTTGGGAAAAAACTCCACCACTAGAATCAATAGTGCTTGTATTATTTAACCTTAGAAAAAAATTACAATAATATTGTATCAATCCTTAATTGATATGCTTCTTTTTCCTTCAACAATCCTTCTTCACAACCTGCAATAAACTGTGATAAAACTTTCTTCAACTTGATGCAATTAATAGACAATTATGAGCATTGTAAACTCCAAAGAGTTAATCAAAACAAGAGCACAAAGCTCCTCACAAATATCTATGCCTAGATTGGGCAAGTAGAGTTCCACATTGTAACATGAAGTCAAAACCAAAGTCTCCTCAATTTAGGTGCCCCAAACTAAACACTTAACTGATCATTGGTTAAGAAAATATCTTCCAAGATTCTCCTAAAAGTTTGTGCCCAAGAATGTTCCCACTTAATTGAGCCTTGTAAATATCTTCTCATGAAAAAGGTGTTAACTCAAAGATGCCAACTTGGGTGCCCAAGGTGGGTCCAAGTCAATCTTTGTTAACTAAAACATATTTCTCCATCAATTCATGCAAACATTATGCATGATTGATCATCCCCACTTATCTGAATGTATCCACCTATTATCTTCCATGCAATTGAAGTCATTCATCATGCAACTCAATTCAACTAATTCAACTAGCATTCAACTAAAACTAACTACATGCAACTAAAGATAACTGAATCATAGTTGAATTGAACTAAATTGAACTAAACTGAACTAAACTAAATTCCACTTATGTAAATATCAATCCCTAATTTGTAGGATCTTTACATGCATTACTGAAGTGGTATTTATCCTCCAAACAATTAACTTAAGCAAGGTGGGTTCCACCTTCCATGTGGGTGCCCCATGTGCTCCTATTTTGTAGGAGCTCTTCTTGGGCATCCCCACATGTTCCTATCATTTAGGAATAATTACAAATCAATTTACATGTTCATTTCTTTCAAATTGAATCTCTTTCTAATCCTAGTGTTGGGGAACACATTCCAAGGACTTAGGAGATACATGAAATATATGTTTAGGATTATAATTAAATGGCATCCTATTCCCAACACCTGCCCCATAGCGTGCATGAAAATATACTTAATTATATGAATTGGTACTATTTAATTCAGTGTTACAAGGTGCAAAATATAAAACATCATTTTTAGCAACCTTTCATAGAATATAAAACATTTTGTGCAGTGTTGCATTCCTTGTCACTATGAGAAAATGAATTCAAGTTGATAAAAAATAGGTGAGTATTGAATGTTGGACCCAACATAAATTTTAGGTCTAAATGATACATTAAAGGTGGCATGATTTCAGAGAATAGTTGTGAAAATAATATAAAATTAATAAAAAAATATCTAAGATATATAATCAAGACAAGGGAAAAGCATTGATGAAAGCACAAAGTGAAGTAAAACTTTATATATATAATGATGCTTTCCAACATATTATATAGTTGGGAATGTGTATCTCTAGTAGATGACCACTATAGTAGTACCACACACAAATGAATGGCTAATCCTGTAATAGTGTGTCCCACTTGTGGGAAATTTTATTTTTGTCATACCAAATCTCTAAACCTATCATAGCTTTGACAAAGTTTCCAATATGAGCTCTCTTATACATGATTTTATAAATATGCTAAAAGTATGTGACATGAAAGGGTAAGGAATATGATGAAATTATAATAAAACAAGAATACCAAGAGGTTTGTTGAATCTATGCCTTGACCATTTGGACACTATACCTCTCTTGGCTTTGATCATAGTTTTTTAGAACCATATGATGGTTTTTGTCTGATTTTCACCTATATAATGGTGCTTACAATGGAATAGAGTGTGATTTTTCCAAGCCTATTCACAAGTATTGCTATAATAGTCTAGAATTATTTGTTGGTGATACTAAAAATGGAATGTTTTTTCATTTTCCTCATTCATTCAAAGATGCTCAATACTAAGTCTCAAAACATATCATAACATTGATCAAGATTCTAATATAATCTCTCTTACATGATTTTACACATTATAAGAATTTATCATAATGAATTCCCATTATGTTGACTTAATATTTTATTGCACAACTTCCAAGATGCTAGCATGTAGAAAAGAGTGCTAGCTCAATGTGGTACATCTACTTTTCATTTGATGATAAATTCACTAATAAAAAAATAGTGTCAATGCATTAAATTGGTTGCCAAAATCCCTATTTGAAGAAAAATGACAGTAAAGATGAACTTCAAATAGCATACAAAGTACTTAATATTAAATATTAGGAATGCAAGAATGAAACCCCTTTGATGAGTTTGGTTATTAATATCTCTCAGACAATATCTCCATATTATGTTAGCCTATTATGCATACCTTGCCACCTTCAACCAATTTTGTGGAAATAAAATATGGTGAAATCATTCATATAATCACATAGATTAAATATGAATATATATGTGTATGTGAATGGATGTTGTGATTTAATTATGGTAGCTATCTACATATGTGTGTTGGATGGATTAATCTCTTTTGCAGCTTAGTACATGGTGGCAAGCAAGGAATATTTGTAGCAAGTACCAAGTAGTAGAATGAGATTAAGTTGATCAAAGTGAAGGGAACTATGGAGCTGAATGTGGTCATTATGGAAGAAATAAATGTTAGAAGATATATGTTCTTGAATGTTGGATGGTTATCCATGTGTTTCACATGCAAGCTATCCTTATCTAAATAGGTCTCTTTTTCCAGTTAGTTTTCCAATTATATGAATGAGTCAAATCAGTATTCCACCTCCATGTATCTAGGAGTGAGATTTATGATTGTTGTTAGTTAATTAGTTGGCAATTTGAATAAGACTCTCTCCATTTTGTATAAATTTGGGTGATGAGCTCATAGATTAGTTAGTTGATTTTGTTACAAATTTCCATCAGTTAGTAGTTTTCTAGTTTTTTGGTTATCCAAAGACATGTTGTTACAATGAAGTTATGAAATAAAATTTGAAGAAGGATTTTATATGATATCTAGTGTTGTACAATAAATGGAGTCGTATGATTCATGGATGTATGGTAATTTGAATTAGATATGGTTTTTAGTTAAGTGAGGTAGTCTTCTGAGCTGTCCACTTAGGTATTATTCATCACTTCATTTATTTTTTATTTATTTATGTGTTTTCATTAACTTTGTTGTCTTTATCTTACACATACATTGCAAGTAAATGGTTTATGGTTAGTTACGTCATGAATGTTCATGAACAGAGATAAGACATAGTTCTATGGAGATTAGGATTGATTACTTTATCATTTTAAATAGATTCAGATTAATTCCACACTTTTAGATCTGTAATAGACACCTACAACTTATGCTATAGGTACCTGTAGCCACTAGGTTATGTAACTAGTTTCATTATTTTTACAATTTTGTTAATTCCAACAGGGTAGAATAGTTTGAAAAAGTTTTAGTAGAGTAATTTAGGTTAGCACAATCCCATGAAGACACGTATAGTGGAGTACCATCATAAGTTTGTGCACCTTGGTTGATAATTTAATGTAGGCTTGCAATGTCAAGAGGACTGCTCAACTTGGCACACCCCTAAATTGTGTAAAATTTACCAAGTCCATAACACATTAGTTTTCCTCTACATTTTTGGAACCATTGTTGGGGATGGTGATATCTTCATAGGCATGTTCTTACAAGATTTTATAGTTAACACTTTTATAGTTAATTTTTTTTTGTTTTGCATTAGGACTAATAGATTTCATCTTCAGAAACCTAGAGTTAATACTAGTATTGTGCAAGATCATTTCCATACAAAGAAAAACCTACCATATGTTAAGGAAGAGAGATAGCCAATGAAGATCCATCCCTTCAAACACCCTAGATAGATAAGATAGTGGTGCTTTTTTTGAGTATATTGTGAAGATTCTTGAAAGAGTAAATATTTCCTTTCCATCTTCATCATCATCATCATCTTCCACAACCATAGAAGGGAACTTCCAAACAATGGTAGATCCTAATCTACCAGAGTAAGGTAGTTTTGAGTTCCCCATTATTGATCAAGCCAAAGCTATTGTGCTAAAAAATATTCCAACATCAGCATTACTAGTATTTTATGGATTGGTAATGGATGACCCAAATACCTTCCTCTTTGAGTTTGATGTCTTGTGAAGAAGTTATGATTACACTTCTGATGCCCACTGACTTAAACTCTTCCCATCCACTCTTAAGGATTCTGCCCTTAGATGGTTCATTTGGCTTGGCAAGGATGTTGTTCTAGATTAGGACACCATGAAGAAAAAGTGATTGGAAAAATACAAGGACTATTGCAAAGGATTAAACCGAAGAAGAGATGAAATTTTCTCAATGTCTCAAAAAGACGATTAGCTACTAAAGGACTATGTGGAAAGATTTCAATTTGCTTCCAAGAAAAACCCACAGCATAAATTGTCAAAGGAATCCATTAAATTTTTGTTTTTAGGGGTTATTAATGAAGAAAATATGGAAACCCTCAACCTTATTGGGGAAGGAGACATTACTATTGGACCATTTGAAGACATCTGTAAAGTCTATAGAAATTTTTCTAGGTCTCTTTCCAAGAAGCCAAGAGGGGGGAGGTCATCCATCACAAGTAAGTCCTCTAATGGGGTTTCTAAAGCTAAAATCAATAATTTATTGTCCAACATGAAGCAAGATATAATCAATCATCTAGAAACACAGTTGGACACCCTCCACATAAAAAATAATTAGGAGGAATCAAAAGCCATGTTTACTGAGTACTTTCCTAACTATATACAGAGGAAATCCAATTGTAAGTTCAAGCGAGTGGCTAGTATCCAACAGGAAAGGATTCAAAAACTAGACTTCTAGGCAATGGAAGGTGATGATGGAAAAAAAGATTGCATAGCACAAAGGAGCCCTTGGCAAAAAAGACAAGGTATGCCACTAGACCCCCTTACTTTTAATCCATGTTTTCCTATAAGCAATCAAATTTTTTTTGCTTGGAATACCTAGCCCTGGCATGCAAATCAAAACTAGTGGGAAAATTCTCAACCATGGCCACAAGCCCAATCAAAATGGGACCAGTAGTCAAATCTATGTCCACAAGAAAACTTTCAAGGTTCCAATTACAATCCATAATGGTCAACCCAACAAAATCAATGGTAACCTTAGTAGTAGAAAGGCCAACAATGGAAGCAAAATATGAATTACCAGTAGCCTATACTACCTCCTCCTCCACCTCAACAACAAACTCTAATGCCTCCATTGAATCCTTAGTCTCAACCACCTAAACCATCTCAAATACCTACCCAACCTACACCAAACCCTAACACTAAGCCTGTTCAATAGGCTTGTACTAAAGAAGTTGTCCAATATCCCACATATGGGGTAGAGGTGAGTGACATTCATCTCAAATCAAGGAAGCAACTTGCAGGACCTTCATCTCCTAGAATTACAGAATTAGATGATGAAGAACCTGCAAAGGAAGCCTCAAATAACCCAACCTTGGAATCCCAATCCAATCAAGGGCTCCCACCTACATCACATCTGAAGCCTCCATTCCCTGAATGTTTGGCTATCTAATAGCAACATACATAGGCTTAAACAAACCTTTTAGGCTAGTTGAAGGATGTTAGTATTAAAATCCCTTTAATCCAAGCTATCAAAGATATTCCTATATATACTAAGACTATTAGGGATCTTTTCCTTAAGAAGCCAATAAGGAAGAGAAAGGACCCACAAAAAATCATTTTTTGGGTAATCTTGTTGATATAATGTTGGGAAATATAATTGTTCCCAAATATATAGATCCCGGCAGTCTAGTAGTGGATGCCAAAATCAATGGAATTCTTATTAAAAATACTTTGATAGACCTAGGTTTTGCAATTAATGTGATGACCAAGGAAACCATGAAGCTACTATAGTTATCCAACCTTAGGACTACTCAAACAGTTTTATAATTAGCTAATAGGTCTACAGTTAAACTTGAAGGAGTTATTGAGGACCTAGTCATTACATTAGATTCATGGGATTACCCTGTTGACTTTATAGTTATTCAGCCCAAAATTAATCTTGTTGGTTATCAATTGATCTTAGGTTGACCTTGGTTAGCCATAGTCAATGCCTTCATAGGCTATAGATCAGGAAAAATGATCATATCAAACAGAACTATAACCAAGAATTTAGTACTTTATCCATCAACTCAGCCACATCAAGACCTTGAGCAGAACATTTGGCCAAACGTAGATGATGGGGAGAACTATTCATTACAAACCTTAATGACCATAAAGCATACTCCTCTACTAGATATTCAAGATGAGGATAAACTAATAGCTCATATCATACAAAAGGACTGGTAGGCACCTACAAAAGTAGGGTTGTTTATCATATTTGCAAGATCCTTTGGAAAGCATAATACCTACTAGTTCCTCACAAGAAGTATCCCAAATAATACATATTTTCTTACCCTGGCAATGCTTTCCAATCATACTTAGCCTTGATCTATCCTTTGTAAAAGACATGTCTATGCAATTATAGGTCAAGCCTGTAAAGGTGTTGAATGTTAATAGTGCATTGACTAATGAACAACATAAATCCTTGCATATTGTGCTACAGTCACATGCAACAAATTTTGCATGGGATTATAGTGATATCAAAGGCATTGATCCTACCTTATGCATGCACAAGATTTATATAATTGATGGTTATAAAACCATAAGGCAACCACAAAGGCTTATGAATCCAGCCCTTAGAGAAATTGTAAAAGCTAAACTACAAAAGCTTTTGAATATAGGATTCATATATCCTATCTTAGATAGTGAATGGGTTTCACCATTAATCATAGTACCTAAAAAGGGTGGTAAATGGAGATTCTATGTTGACTACAAGGAACTCAATACTACCACTAGAAAATATCATTTTCCAATCCCATTTATTGACCAAGTTTTAGATTCTTTGGAAATTTCTTGATGGTTTCAGTGGTTACAACCAAATCAAGATTTCCCCTAAAGATCAAGGAAAAGCCAAATTTACCTCTCCTTGGGGTACCTATGTATACTCTATTTTACCTTTTGGTTTGTGTAATGCTCCAGCCACATTTCAAAGAGTAATGCTTAGTATACTTTCTAATATTGCACATGATAAGATGGAGATTTATATGGATGATTTCACTACATATGGTGAAACATTTGATTAGGCTTTGTAAAATCTAGAAACGATCTTGAAAAGATGCACTGAAAACAATTTATCATTGAGTAATGAGACATGTTTTATGATGACGATAGAAGGAATTGTCTTGGGAAATTTCATTTCTAGTGCAGGGATACAAATTGACCCTAAGAAGATTGAGATCATATCTACATTGCTTATCCCTCAGAAACAAAAGGATGTGAGAAGCTTTCTTGGACATGCAGGTTATTACAGAAGATTCATCCAAGATTATAGTAAAATGGTTGCACCTTTGTTTACTTTATTGACAAAGGATATTGAATTTTAGTGGACTCTTAACTGTTAGCACTCCTTTGATAAGTTAAAGACAACCTTGACCAATGCACCCATTTTGAGAGGTCCAAATTGGACATTGCAATTTTACATTCACACTAATGCATCAGATCTTGCAATTGGAGTTGAATGGGGAAAAAAGAGGGAAATAAGGAATATGGCATATATATTATATCAACAAAACCCTACAGGGAGCATAATTAAACTACACTATGACAAAGAAAAAAATGATTGTCGTTGTCTATGCCATTAAAAAATTTAGACATTATATTACTGGTTATCAATTATTTATACACATAAATCATATAGAAATTAGATACTTCATGAATAAGCCAATAGTAGGTGATGACTTGCAAGGTGGTTGTTGTTGCTACAATAATTTGATATAACCATAGTTGATAAACTAGGAAAAGCTAATGTGGTTGTTGATTTTTTTTCTAGACTTCCCACAACATCTAATGAAGGAGGAGTTGATGATTCTTTCCCTGATGAAAATTTATTTGGTTTAACTATTCATAATCCATGGTATTCTAATATAGCTAACTACTTGGTAACAAGGTAGGTTATATCTTACTTCGATCTCTTAGAGAGAAAAGAAAGTTAGTTCATAAATGCTTTCCCTATTCTTGGATTTCTGGATTCTTATTCCACACTAGTCTAGACAACATTATGCAGAGATGTATCAAGGAGGATGAAGTGTTTGAGATATTGAAAGCTTACCATGATGAACCTTGTGGTGGAAATTTTTCACCCAAGAGGACAACTTTTAAAATCTTGACAACAAGATATTATTGGCCAACTCTTCACAAATATTTTGTTAAGTATACTAGAATTTGTGACAAATGCCAGACAATGGGAAGACCTACCAAAAGTGATGAGATGCAACTACAACCTCAACTAGCCTTAGCTCCTTTTGACAAATGGTGGATAGGTTTTGTTGGACCTATCTCACCCACTTCAAATAAAAAAGAATATATAATAGTATGTACTGATTACTTAACCAAATGGGTAGAAGTAAAGGCACTGCAGTTTTCCAGAGATGGAAATGTTGCCAAATTCCTATATGAGGAAATCTTCACTAAGTATGGTGTTCCTAAGGAGATAGTGACTGATCAAGGCCCACAATTCACAACAGACCTCATAGCTTAGTTAGTTAAGGAATATCAAATAAGGCATAATAAATCTACCCCATATCACCCTCAAGCAAATCGACAAGTTGAGGTCACCAACAGGGAGATTGAGATAATACTAACAAAATAAATACAACTTCATAGGAGAGATTGGGTATCTAGATTGCCAAAATCTATTTGGGTATATTGAACTAATTGGAAGACAACTACAGGGTTTACCCCTTATGAGTTGGTTTATGGAAAAACAACAATGTTACCCATTGAGTTTGAATACAAAACCCTACATATAGTAGTTGACCTAGGGATGGACTTAACATAATCTTAGAAAGAAAGGTTACAACATTTAAATGCCATAGATTAAATTAGATTACAAGCATTGCACCATATAGAGGTTATCCAGAAACAAAGAATTAAATGCCAAGACCAGTATATATAGACTAAAGAATTTGGTATAGGTGACTGGGTACTTCTATATGATTCTAGGTATAAATATTTTCTAGGAAAATTATAGTAATGATGGCTAGGACCTTATAAGAATGACAAAATAATGGGAGGTGATGTAATTCATAAAGATCCATATACTTTCAAAGAAATATTAGAGGATATGATGGTTATACCTCTATTCACCAGAGTAGGGTGGTTGGAATATTTTCTGAAGTTGACAGAATATAATAATGAAATGGTCAGGGATTTTGCAGCCACATTGAGGTATGATGAAGCAACATTAAAGGGATTAGTGGTGGATAGCTTAGAGATGGTAATAACTCAAGTAAAAAGGTTACCTCGTAGAGGCTTTGAGTACCCAACTCATGCAGATGCGGTTGAAACGATGGAAGCATTCTATTAACAAGGTGATAACTTTGATTCAACATCACAAGGTACTAAAAGAATTTCCCTTCCATTCTTTTGGGGGAAATGGGTTGCTTATATTATCAAATACCTTACTTGTGATGGCCACCACAATCTCTTGTATACTGTTCATTTTAAGTTGTTGAACTATTTATGGCATGATCCATTTGTCAATGTACCCAATTTTCTATACAACATGTTGAAAAGAATGGCCTCTGGATATCAAAGGAGGAAAGCCAATACTACATTGTCTCACCATTTTCTGATAACTTTATTAGTTAAGATAAGTTTAAGAATTCAACATCCCCAGGTTGATTGGGAAGTTTTTAAAAATTGCAAAGAAATTATTGAATTTCTTGAACACCCATAGTAGAAGATGAACCCTTAACTGAGCCTGGATTGGAAGATGACCTGGAGCATGATGAACTTGAAAGAGAAGATTCCCCTATTGCACCAATTACTTCACCTACCCGAAACCAAAGTGAGACTGAGAGACATGATATACTAGTTGTGAAAATAGAGGAACCCTCATCCTCCAAAAACCTTAGAGTTTGAATAAGTATTGCATCAACATCCTCAAAAGGAAAAAGGAAGAGGAAATGACATGTTAGGTAGGAGAATTCCGTGAGGGAGGAGGATGAAGGTAGAAAATAGAGGAGTAAAAGGGGGAAGGAGAATAAAATTATACAGGAAACTACTACTCCCCACCACTCAGGATGGATAAGAAGATAGAAAGTTTAGAAGGACCTAGAGGAACCATTTCCAAAAGGAAAGGTTGAGGAACAATAAAATAATATTCCAATGATGATTGATACAGACATAGAAATGGAAAGAGCTGACCCTGATAGTGTTCATACTGAAAAAATTGATGTACTTGCTATGAGGAAAATATATATATCATCATCTTCCTCTTATTCTAACTCAAAGGATGCTTTCATTGCCAAGAAGACCAGAAGGAAATTTTCCAATGACTCTCTTAAGGAAATTTTTGATGCCATAGGTAATGTTAGTGACAGTTTGAATTTTAAAGAAGAAAAGGAGTTGTTGGAGGATAGAAACATAAGGAAGGAACTTCAGGAAGCCCTTGGTAGGATAAAGCAATTGGAAGAATAGGTAAAAGGGTATGAACAAAAAGACAAGGAAAAGGAAATGAGGATCAAGGAGTTGGAAGAAAAAGTACAAACCTATGGCCATGGAGATAAATTGGACCTATTGGTACAGATGGTCGAAGGTAAAATGGGGATTGGAACTGATTTGAATCTAGAACCCCCTATTGCAAAAGCACCAACCTACCATACCACTTTGTCTTTGGGCTTTGAATTGATGAAAATTACTACTCTTGATTCAAGCAAGCAAAACAAAAGAAAATCTTGAATGAAACCAAGAATTTGGAATTGAAAAGACTAGAGGAGAAATTGATAGAGGTAGTTAATAGAGCTATCTAGATAATTGAATGTAGAACTTTGTCTAGGGTTTATTAAATTTCTTAGTTTTTAGTTCAATAAGTTTATTAATGACTGGTCTTTTGCTTTAGATAAGAAACATAGTTTTCTTACTTTCTTTAGTAAAATTAGTTTGGAGGAGCAACACCAGTTATGTGAATATTATTTTCATAACTATGTGATGGCAAAATAAATTGAGTGGAATCCTCTGATTTATGTTGGGGATTTTCAAGTGAGATCTCTTGCATCTTACTTCAAAAATGAGTAGCTCCATGGGGAGTTAATGGAGAAGTATGAAGAAAGGGAGAAGACAATGACACTACATATTAGAAAGGAAGGAATGAATCCTGATATAGTTGTTTCTCAATGGTTGAGACTCCTTTCTCATAGGGGGGCATGGAAAACACTTATAAAATTAAGGCTCAGGGATTATAGAAGGATTCAACAGTTGGTAGTGACCACTCTTCAAAACTTCCTGGTATATCTAAGGAATAGATGGGACAGTCTGACTCCAGAGTTCCAAAGGGAGGAGCCCCACTCCCTCTACAATTTTATGAGAATGTTTGAGAGGTTATGTAAGTAAATTGAGCTCTCAGGAGTAAGGGGAGTGGAGTGGATTCCACTGACCTACCACCCTCCTATTCTACTTCACCTTATTCCACATTGGATTGGGTGGATTACTGATGAGGATAGGGATGCAGAATTGGAGAAGATGAACAAGCTTGCATGCTACAATGGTTTCTACCTGAAATAGGGGTAGGGAGTCAATATAGTCATGGATCTCAAGAAAATTGCTTTGTTTTATAATTTTCTCCCTTAGGTGATCTAGTTTGATATTTTTGCTTCAGGACAAGCAAAATGACAAGTTGGGGGGAATGATGAGTTTGGTTATTAATATCATTTCATTGCTTTTTATATACTTTTAAGACACTTTACATATGTTTTTGAAGTATCTCTCAAACAATATCTCCATAGTATGTTATCCTATTATGCATATCTTTCCACCTTGAACCTATTTTGTGGAAATGAAATATGGTGAAATCATTTGTATAATCGCATGGATTAAATATGAATATTTGTGTATGTGAATGGATGTTATAATTTAATTATTGTAGTTAGTTGCATATGTGTGTTGGATGGATTAATCTCTTTTGCGTCTTAGCACACGGTGACAAGGAATGAGTATTTGTAGCAAGTACCAAGTAATAGAATGAGTTCGAACTGATCAAAGTGAAGGGAACTATGGAGTTGAACATGGTCATTATAGAAGAAATAAATGTTGGAAGATATCTATTTTTGAATGTTGGACGGTTATCCATGTGTTTGACATACAAACTATCCTTATATGAAAAGGTCTCTTTTTCCAGTTAGTTTTCCACCTACATGAATAAGTCAAATCATTATTCTACCTCATATCTACGAGTGAGATTTATGATTTTTTTTAGTTAGTTGGTAGTTCAAATAAGACTCTTCCCATTTTGTATAAAGTCAGTTGATGAGCTCATAGATTAGTTAGTTGATTTTGTTACAAATTTCTAGCAGTTAGTAGTTTTCTAGTTTTTAAGTTATCCAAAGACATTGTGTTACAATGAAGTTATGAAGTAAAATTTGAAGAAGTATTCTATCTTATATCTAGTGTTGTGCAATGAATGGCATTGTATAATTCATGGATGTATGAGAATCTGAATTAAATCTGGTTTTTAGTTAAGTGAGGCAGTCTTTTGAGCTGGCCACTTAGGTATTGTTCATCACTTCATTTATCTTTCAATTATTTATGTGTTTCCATAAAATTTGTTGTCTTTATCTTACATGTACATTGCAAGTAAATGTTTTATGGTTAGTTAAGTCACGAATGTTCATGAATACATATAAGACATAGTTATTCATAGATTAGTATTTTATTAAGAGGGTTAGCTTAGTATAATTAATTATGTTAAGGGTTAGTTATATAAATAAATTATACTAAGCTTAGTATAATTAATTATGTTCTTTGCCCTGGATGTTAGCTTAGTATAATATAGCTAGTATTATATAGTTAGTATTTTAGTTAGAAGAAGGTTAGCTTAGTATAATTAATTATGTTGAGGGTTAGTTATATAAATAAATAAACTAAATATAATTTATTTAATTAATTTGTAACAAGGTGATGTGGGAAAATTAAAGTAGATTCAAAGTGTCTAATTTTTTTCCCTATTTGAGATTATTTCAAGACCATGAGGAGTGATGTCATTTTATAGAACAATTACAAGATTTTTTCAGAAAAGAAAATTGGTAAAAATTTGCATAGATTAGTATTATATAGTTAGACTAGGTTAACAAGATAATTATACTAAGCTAACCTTCTTCATAGATTAGTATTTTATTAAGAAGGTTAGACTAGGTTAACAAGATAATTATACTAAGCTAACATCCAGGGCAAAGAACATCACATATGAGTTTTAGCACATCTAGGATACAAAATAGCACATATGAATTTTAGTGCATAGAGCCCGCAGATTAGCGCATCTAGGGAAAATAGATAGAATGTGTGATTTGATGAAAGTGATGAAAGAATGATGATGCATATTGCTTCTTGGGTCGATAGATAGAGAAATTTTCTTATCATCACGTTGATATGGATATAAAAGCTAATAAATGTTTGATAACTTTGATTGCAACTTAGAAATCAAAGAGTAGATAGCAGATAACTTGGTCTCCCCTATATGAAAAACAAAGAGTATATGATTGATAGGATTTTTGATAAATTTGTTTCCAATGATAGAAAACAAATAGTAAATGATTGATTGAAAATATATTTGCATTCTTGATAGAAATACAAATAGGATAATGTTTTGATTGTTGATAAATTTGCATTCTTGAAAAAGAAAACAAATAGTAATTGACGATAGAGCATTTTGATGTGATATTCAGATAGATAGATTGGACATTGATTGTATGATATGAATTGTCTAGATAAGACACTTGATATGGGTCACTTGATATGAGTCTGATGAGTATGTGTTACTAATATGGGCATAGATAGATATGAGTCAGATTGAATTTACTTGATTTGAGAGTGAATCATTGATATGATGTTGATTGATTATCTTGTGTTACCCAAAAATAGGAGGTTTTCAAAAACCTCCAGATTAGGGAACGTCACTCAGTGGGGTGGGATAGGATACCCGAGCTGATGCCAAATGATGTAGCATTGATAGGGGACTACAGATTGAGATCATTGTTTTCCATGCCTTTGATTTAGGTCAACAGGGGACTGTTGACTACACTGGAAGAGAGGTGGCATTCAGAGCACAACACCTTTCATTTGTCAACTGGTGAGGTGACTGTGACTCCAAAGGATGTGTATAGGATTATTGGTAGCCTAGTGGTTGGCACCCTTGTGTTTTATGGTCACAAGGAGCTAGGTGGAATAGATGCATTGAGGAGAGTATATGGTGATGTGCACATAGCAGGGTACTGGTTGCCATGGGCTGATTTCAGGGGTTATTCGGCCTTGCCTACAATTTTAGGTGCATTCATTAGAGGTCTCCTTTGTTCAGATTGTCATTCAAAGGGACTATCACTGGGATGGGGGAGGATTCTAGAGCAGATGTTGTTACAGCCATAGATATATGCTTGGGGGAGTTGCATGTTGGCTCACCTATATCATGATTTACATTAGGTGGTATACAAGGGTGCATCCAGTTTGTCGTGTGACGTGACACTACTTCAAATCTGGGCTTGGGAGCATCTTGTTGTGATGAGACCAGCTTGTCCCAGAGTGAGGCCACCAGGTAGACCTTATGTGTATGCATATGTGATGTTCCTTGACTAGCACAAGCTAGGCAAGGTGGATTACTGGAGACGATGCCTGGATGATATGGATGTAGTAGTATGGAGGCCATACCTAGATTGTGAGCCATGGGATAAAAATCACCTTGAGATGCCATTTGTAGGTATTCCTTAGTTTTTGATAGGTCGAACACCCTTCATTATAGAGAGGTTCTTGGTGTTGCGAGTACAATGACAGTTTGGTTTTACATAAGGGATGCCAAAAGGGGTTGTTCACTATGCACAGAGCAGACATGAGGTAGGATGGGGGTCATGTATTTCATATCAAATAGCCTATATAGATTGCATGGATTTAGCACCTGAGGCATGGGATGATAGATGGGATATTGTTGATGCTGGTATGTCCAACAAGTACTCTATTTATTATCATACACATCCCTTTCCACGGTTTACCTGTCCTGCTAATCCAACACCCATTTTGGTAGTACCACAGCCAAGGTCAGGGAGACAGGAGGATGTGGTAGGTGGGGAGAAAGCAATGGTTCAGGGAGAGCTCAGATGGGGATGGTGGGGATGATGACGGAGATGAGGGGAAAGTGTCAGGGAGGCCGGGGCCAGACTTTTTAAGTGGTGTCCATATCATGCGACGGCCGAGGACAAGGATTGGGCGACAGATAATGATCATGGTTGGATCCTCGTCACATCAGGGATAGATAGACACTCTACAGGCCCAAGTGTAGACACTGCAGGGACAACAGGTGCAGTTGCAGAGTTAGTTGGTGCAGGCGCAGGAATTGGTCGTATAGTTATAGGAACAACTTGCATAGTCATAGGCATAGGCATAGAGTATGGCACAGACACAGGCACAGGCACATCCTCCTACCCCAGACACATAGATAGCCTAGTTGATTATAGAGAGAGATGCATTTAGATAGAGGGTAGTGGAGGCAGAGGGTGTTGCTCAGAGACTTATGGGCACTATAGAGAGTGCATCATTATGAGAGGCCATTGCAGAGGGCTTCAAGATAGCCAGAGAGGTTGAGTACTATCGGGTCCAATACGAGGAGTTATGTCCTCCTGAGTACAAAGATTCTTTCCCACGATCTCGCAGTAGGACCAAGAGCAAGACATGAAAAGGTATGCAAAACATGGGGGTTACTAGGCCTCAACGGGATCCAGATGTAGGGACCAGTGGCAGGCCACCATCCGTGAGACCAGCTCCATCAAGGGGGTCCACCAGCCAGCCTTGAGCCATTGATGCAAGATTGATTTGATGTATCTCATATTTATGGAGCATGTATATTCATTTTTTTATCATATCTCATGTATCATTTCTAGACTTTTTAGTGTCATTGGACTATTGGACATTCATATGTATTTTTTATGAGTGATGATATGCAATGGCGATGAGTTTTGATGATGTGTTGCATTTGTTATAATGATATGAGATGGACATGCATTTAGTTCCTTGCTTATGTGATATGGATATTGATATATGATCTACTAACTAACACGATTTGTAGGATGATGTGATGGGATTATGATATGATGATGTGTGATATGATGTGTACTAATGATCTTATGCAAGTGGATGATGATGATGGTAAAAATCCAACGTGTTGAGATGATATGATATATGATATGAATTGTTATGAAAACATATGGTTGGAAAATGATGTAAAAATATATAATAAATGAAATTTGTGTTTTTGAATTTTTCAAATGCTATAAATGATGATGATGTGATGGAAAATGTATGTTGTGTTTATGAAATGCATCATGATATGAAGTGATATGTAATATTAATCACATGTTGTATGATATGGAAAATGAGAAAAAGGTGTAAATGATAAATGATAAATGATATTGATATGAAGTGAAATGAGATGGGATGACGAATGAACTACCATGGTTTAAATAAAATGAATTGTATGAAATGATATAATGAAATGTAATGATATTAACTTGTGGAATGAAATGGTAACATAATATGATTTGATGTAATGATATGATATGTGAAAATTTAAGGATATGATAAAATGAAAATGAAAATGAAATGAAGATGATAAATGGGATAAAACTATGTAAAATGAAAAGGACATGGGAAAATGATACTATCAATAAAGGAATGATATGAAATGATAAATAATCGAAAGGATATGAGAATGATCAATGATATGAAATGAAATGATAAGGAATAAAAGAATATAAATTATGTGAGACTAAATGATCAATGCTAAACTATATGATATACACAAGACCTAAATGAAATGATAATGAAATTAGGATGAAACAAATGTCCAAGTGTCCTCCACAAATAGTCCAAAGAGACATGGTAACTGTTGATTTATCTGTTTAGCTTTTCAAAACTCTACTTCAAATCCAATATGCAGATATGTACTTTGATCTAAATGAAATGAAACTAAATAAAACCAACTGTTTGTTGAGCCTTTTTTTAGCATTCTTGAATCATCATAGAGCCTTGTAAAATGTTGGAAGTATGTACAAGCATCAGAGGGGAAATTAGCACCAATGATGACCTGAGTACAACTTTCATGATTTTTGATATAGCAAGTGAACACAAGCATCGAGGTATAATTTAACCAAGATGACCTAAGCATTTCTTGCATAAATAGACAAAGACTAACCATCTTCTGATGCAAATGTGGAATTGTTGTCAATGATAAGCCTTGGAAATCATGTCTCACAACATATTTGCACCAAATCGATAGTTAACCTCAAGATAGTAGACAAAGAAAATTAATCCTCTTTCCTTGCCACTCTAGTTTAGTACATCATTGAGTGTGCTCTAGAGAGATGATATCAAAAAATCAAACAACTATTGTTCAAAAGTGTAAAACTGATATTCCCACTTTTATTCAGATTTTAGATCATCTAGATATGAATCATGATATGAATTGTGTTGAGAATTGTTATGATATCAATCAATGATTGAATAGTTGTTCATACGATTTGGTTGGTTGTTTTGTGTGATTGGATTGCTATGTCATCATCTAACTATTTTTGTAACCTAAAAGTTGGGTGCCCCCAGTATGTTAACGTTTTTCCCCCAGTATTGTCACAACTTGCTGAAATGAATATGTATTATTAATCAAGCCATGGTAAGATATTATCGCTCTATGAAAATGGTGGCAACATGATGTTGGAATTGGCCCCAAGATGATGAAAAGATGTGCAAAAAGGAAGGCTAAAAAGTTAAGCGAAAAACATGAACAAATAGATGGAGAGTTGACAAATAGCGTCTATTTACCAGATTTCCACTATCTATGTTTATTGCATTTTTTTTTGTCACTACCGAGATGCCTATTTGCTAGGTTTTCACCGAGGTAACCATTTTTTTAGGAATTTTTTTGATGTTTTTGTATTTTTTCAAGCCATTTCTAATGTTTTTATATTTTTTCAGGGCATTTTTTGATGTTTTTGTATTTCTTCAGGACTTTTTCTAATGTTTTTGTATTTCTTCAGGACTTTTTCTGATGTTTTTGTATTTTTTTTAGGACTTTTTTGATGTTTTTGTATTTTTCAGAACTTTTTGGATGATGATAACTTCTTCAGACATAATACTTTTTCAAGTGCAAGCTATTGATGGGTTCATCAAACAGGTCCACTTCTGGCGTTAACAACTTGTATGCTCCTGAACCATATACTGCTATGACCACGTATGGACCCAACCAATTCGGTTCAAACTTTCCTTTCTTTTCTTTGTCTTGCTAATTGCATGGGTTTTCTTTTAGAACAAGATCACCAACCTTAAAGGTACGTGGTTTGACTCTGTGATTATAGCTACGAGACATCATTTGTTGATATGCTTTCAAATGATCAGTTGCTCATTATCTCTTTTCATCAAGAAGTTCTAGTTCTTGTAGTCGAGACACTCTATATTCATTATCTGTTATGAGACCTATTAGTGATACTCTAAGTGATGGAATCTCAACCTCTAAAGGTAAGATGGCTTATACTCCATAGACAAGAGAAAATGGTGTTGCTCTTGTTGGTGTTCTAATGCTAGTTCTATAGGCCCATAATGGGGGATTAAGTCGAACATGCCAATCTTTCCCTGCATCATTCACAATCTTCTTCAAAATTTTCAATATTGTTTTATTCGAGGCCTCTGCTTGGCTATTTCCTTGTGGATAATAAGGTGTTGAGTATCTGTGTTGAATATGGAATCTCTCACAAATTTTGTCAACATCTTGATTCTTGAAGGGTCGTTCATTGTCTATGATGATGGAGTTGGGAATGCCATACCAAAAAATGAGATAGTTGAGTATGAAAGATGAAATTTATTTGTTGATAACCTTAGTGAGGGGTACTGCCTCAATCCACTTGGTAAAATACTTTGTTGTTGTGATGATGAACTTGTGTCCGTTTGAGGATGAAGGATGAATTTGCCAACTAAATCTAACCCCCATTGAGAGAATGGCCAGGTTGGTATGAACGGTTGTAATTCTTGTGCTAGAGCATGAATGAGATTTCCATGTATCTGACATTTAGAACATTTCTTTACAAAAGTGAATGAATCCCTCTCCATTGTAGGCCAATAGTAACTCATTCTAATCAATTTCTTGGATAAGGTCAATCCACTCGAATGAGTACCACAAATTCCACCATGAACTTCTTGTAAAACCTTATTGGATTCATCACGTTCAAGACATCAAATTAAAGTACCATCAAGACCACAATGATAAAGGGTGTTAGCGATAAGTGTGTAGCAAGAGGATTAACAAATAAAATTGTGCTTTTGGTTATGAGATAAGTCAAGTGGTAAGATGTTATCTTTTAGGTAGGCATAAATCCTGTCGTACCAAGGTGAATCAGATCCTACTAAGTGGAAAATGATTTAGCTTTCAAGTGTGTCATAGGTAGGTGTAAATGATTGTTCCACTAGAAATTCATAGCGAGCCTGATTTTCTGGGAGTTGTAACAATGAAGCGATTGTGGCCATAGTGTCAGTTGCCTTGTTATCAAGCTATGAATTTGGATTAACTTGATGTCTACAAATTATTTCTTGAAATCATCAACCATTTTCTTATATGGCAACAACTTGTTGTCTTTAGTCTGATAATCATCATTGATCTAGTTAATGACTAACTGTGATCACCGTAAATTTGTAATTTTGTGATTCTCCATTCCAATGTTATTTTGAGTCCAGTAATTAAAGCTTCATACTCGGCTATGTTATTAGTGCATGGAAACATTAGCCGATATGAATGAGGAATGGTATTTCCTTGAGGAATGACAAAGAGTATGCCTGCCCCTGATCCATGTTGAGTAAAAGATCCATCAAAGTATAATGACCAAGGTTTCCTTGATTCTACAATGAAGACATTAGCATCTAGAAATTCAATGTGGATGGGATGCTCTGCTTATAGGGGTGCTCCATCCAATTGATTAGCAATAACTTATCCTTTGATTGCTTTGCAATCAATATAATGGATGTCAAACTCACTTAAGATCATGACCCATTTTGCTAGCCTTCCTATCAATGTAGCTTTCCTTAGTAGATACTTGAGTGGATCAATTTTTGCAACAAGATTGATTGTATGAGTTAACATGTAATGTTGAAACTTCTATGAGGAAAATGCCACTACTAGGCAAGCTTTCTCAATGAAAGTGTAGTTAAGTTCATGACCTGTTAATGTTCGGTTGATATAATAGATTGCACATTCCTTTCCTATAGAATCTTCTTGTGCTAACAATGCCCCCAAAGAATTCTTTGTTGCAGCAATGTATAAAATGAGGGTTTTTTCTAGATTTGGTGGTACTAGAACTATTGGATTCATTAGATACTATTTGATTTGTTGAAAAGTCATTTCACACTTTTCATCCCATTTGAAAGGAACATTCTTATGTAGCAAATGTGTGAAAGGTAGACATTTATCTGCTAGTTGTGCAATGACCTTTAGATAGATTGGAGTCGTCCTTGTAGCAATCTCAACTGACTGATAGGGTATATGCAAGATCATCATGGAAAAAAAGGGGCCCTTAAGTGGCAAAAAATTCAAAAAAATTAGAGTTAGGAAACTTGACGTAAAAATTTGAATAAGTTATCTATATTATTTCAAAAATATGTAAGAATAGAATTTGTAGAAAATTGAATGTAGTTTCTAAACTACTAGGTTTAGTTTTTTTTAAATCTATTTAGTGAAATTTTGAAATTTCAATGCGATGGTACTTAAATTTCAGGGAAAAAATAAAGAAGTAGGTGTTTGTCTGACCACCCTAACCACAATAAAATGATAATAATTTATTATAATATTTTATATTTAAGTAGAGGACTCATGCCCCGATGTGATGCATATTTTTTTGTAAGTTTTTTTTCCAAGTAAATAATTAATTATGAATTTTTTATTACAAATTTTTAAAAAACATAAAAACTCGTATGTCTGACCACCTTAACTTGGTCAAAACTCCATGAAATTTATTTTTTCTTTTTTTAATCCTATAGTATGTGAAGCATAGAATGTGATGAATGTTTTGGATTCAAAAAATGTGATATCGTTTGAAAGCTATAGATTTTTTTCAATCAACCTATCAATCAGGACTTTAGTTATAATTTGAATAGAAAATAAATAATAATTACTTATTAAATTCAAAGTAAAGCATAATTTATATTGATGGAAAGCTGAGAATCTCCTTTAAAAACCTTTTTCATTTCATCAATTTTGGGTAAAAAATTAGTCATCAGCTAGATACCCATCATATTGCCACTTTTTGGCCCATCATGATCCTGCACATACCCAATATTATTCGGTGGAGGCATTTCCATGATTGCTGAAACTATGTATCCTTAGAGTTTTCTAGAGGTGACTCCAAAAACACATTTCTTTGGGTTGAGGTAGACTTTGAACTTTTCCAACCTTACAAAGATTTTGGATAGTACCTCTAGATGTCCTTCTCCTGTGTATGATTTTTCCAATATTTCATCAACATAATCTTCCATGAATGTGTGCATCATGTCATGAAAAATTGTAGTCATAGCTCTTTGATATGTAGCCCCCACATTCTTTAATCTGAAAGGCATGATGTTCCAATAGTAAGTCCCCCAGGGACATGTGGAAGTTGTTTTGTCCTGGTCTTCAAGTGCAATCTTGATTTGGTTATAACTAGAAAAACTATCCATTAGTGAATACATGGAATGGCCAGCTGTCAGATCTACTATAGTATCAATGCTTGGAAGAGGAAAATCATCCTTAGGACATGCCTTATTAAGATCTCTGAAATTTGTGCAAACTCAAACACTTTTATCATGCTTGGATACAAGAACAATGTTGGAGATCCATTCTGCATAGTCAATTGATCTTATAAATCCCACATTGAGAAGTTTCTTAAGTTCTTCTTTAACTAGTAGTGCAACATGAGGATGCATCTTTCTAAGTTTTTGTTTCACAGGTTTTACTCTTGGCTTGATGGACAAGTGATGCATTATAAGATCAAGATCAAGACCTGGCATGTCTGTATAAGACCAGGAAAAATTGACTTGATTTTCTTTAAGAAATTCTATGAACTTAGGTATTTCTTTATCTGTCATTAATGCAGCTAACTGTAGAATCCTTGGTTTCTCAATAGTTTCAATATTAACTGCTTTTGTAGGCTCAATCAAGACAAGTGATCACTCATGATAGTGCTTTGGGAGAGTGTCAAGCATCCCATCATCTGGTGCCTTAAAAAGGTTTTCACCATCTGATAGACTCTTTGTTTTATCTTTTGTTTGATCTAATACTGCCTAATTCTAGTTTTCACCATTAGATCTTTCTTTTTTATTTTTTATTTTGCAGCTAGGAGACTTGACACTCTCCTAATTAAAGACTCTATTTTGAAAATCGCCAGTGGAACAATCATTTACTTTATCCCCGGAAAGAAATTTCAGGATAGATTCATCATTTGGAAACATAGGTATATCAAGAGGTTCGAATAGATCCCAATCGATGGGATTGGGATGTATTAGCGGTAGTGGGTCATTAGGCTACGTGAAATTGGATATGGTTAAAGTCATAATGGAGGTGTCCATAGGATTCAAGGTATGAGATAGGTCAATGATGGTATTGTCCTCACAATAGTCTTGTTCGATTAGCTCTGACTCAGTATCACTAGAATCATAGTCGCGTTATAGCTCAGATTCATGTGGTTGGGTCCCTGAACCTTCTCCTTTGATTAGAGGAGGTGTATACTTGTGTATCGTGTCAACCTGTTTGTCCCTCTAGAACTCATTATTGTGAATAGTATCCCATTCCTATTCTCCAAAGTCCGTGTCAGAGTTATTATTGATGAAATTTTGAATGGCTGCCAAACATGCCTCTCTTGTATTAGAACTTTCTTACAATGCAAGGACAGTATCATGTGACTGCTTGAATGTTATTTCTTTTGAGGTAGTATCATAGCCTAGTCCTGTTTTATCTTTTTTAGTTAGTCCTAGAGAGTCAATAGGCTCAACTACTCCTTTTCTTTTTTCGATAGGACCATTACCCTCATAGCCCATCTTTTGCATGATTGAATATCCCTTGCCATATTTATCAGTTGGTAATTTGACATTTAGAACTGTATCATCTTTGTCTTCATCTTTATAGATCCATTTTAGCATTTCGCTATCCTCAGGATCTTCCATCAGGAATTTCTCCTTCATAAATTATCCATTGAACTTTTTGATTGGTTATGTCGATGATTGTGTTGATGTTGATGGTACAGATATCTAATGTTGCATGATAGAAGGTTGTCCATGTGACCGAGGTGACGTAGGAAGATTAGCCAGATAGAGAGAACATTCTCCTACTCCATTATCCTTCAACCGTAGTTGCTTGTCAAAAATTTTGGTTACTTGACTGATTTGTGTATCAACTTTTGGAGAAGTACTAACAGGCTCTTCTTGATTGTTGGGAGCCAAAGTGTCTTCACTAGCCTTGATGTTAGCACAAGTTTGACTATGAGAATTATCAGTTGGTATCATGATCTCTTATTTGTCATAAGTAAATTTAAGGCATTGATGATATGTAGACGATATAGCTTACATTTCATGGATCCAAGGACGACCCAACAAGATGTTGTATACGAGATCCAGGTCTAATACTTGATAGAAAGTATTCTTGATAACAGGTCCCACTCTGATCAGTAACATAATTAAACCCTTGGATGCTCTTTCCTCATCATCATAGACTTTAATAGTAATCTTTCTTCTAGGATCAATATAATCCTCAGAAAATCCTAAAGCTCGAATTAATTTCATGGTACATATGTTCAAACCAGCACCTCCATCTATTAGTACATGTTTGACATGAAACTTGTGGATCATGACTTCTAAGTATAGTGATGAGTTATGGGGATGAGTCATGGAAATATCATCTTTTTCAGAAAATGAAAGGCATGTAGGTGAGGAAAAATGTCCTACCATGGCTTGAAATCAATCCACATCCAAATCATCGGATATACTTGTTTCAATGAGGGCCTCGTCTAGAATTTCTTTATGTGCTGGGGAAATCTTCAAAAGTTCCAAAATAGAAATTTGAGCAAATTTTTTTCCAAGTTGATTGATTAAATCATATCGATGTTGAGGTGGGGGCACCATGGATTTGGAGGGACCACCTTTTAGGACAACCTTAGCTTTTGCCCTTTTTGTTATGTTAACTTCTCCATATTTCGTTTTCTCTTTGACCTTTATAACATTAGCCCGCTCGTCATCAGTGTAGATGTGATTGATTATATTCTCATCGATATGATTCATGTTTTTTCCAGAAGACTCACCCTTTTGATAGTTAGGCAAAGTGTTTTGAAATGCTTGGTGGTCTTCGTTTTATTATTGGTTCCCTTCTATTGTGACAATTTCTTTTTCAATTAAATATTCAATAGCACTCTTCAAGGCTTGGCAATTATTTGTACAATGGCCTTTGCATCTATGATATTCACAATAGTACGCATCATTCCATGATGGCAGCTTCACACTAGGTTTGAAGTTACGTTGAGGTGGTAGTGTAATAATGTTCTTTGCCATCAAATCTTTAAGGGTAGATTCTAGAGATTGTCCCAATGGAGTAAAATTTCTTCTGTTTGAGAAAAATGAAGGTGGTTGTGGATTCGTGTGTGTATTTTCCAAGGCATTATTATTGTTGTTTCCACGGTATCCTTGATTGTTGATATTACTTTGATTTGGAACAAAAGTTGGATTTTGGTTATTCTTCAGAGGAGGAGGATTGTTTCCTTGATTTGTAACCGAGTTGACATTGTTATAGTTGTTGTGAGGAAAACTAAGAACCACTAGCTTAGATGAGACATGATGTGCATCTACAACACCATCATTCACCACATTCTTGTTGCGAGTCCAAAACTTAGATTTGTAATTGGGGGGATTAGAGGAGCTAGGATTGTATCTGTCAAGTTTGATTATCCCCCTTTGGACCAATGCATTTTCAATTGTGATTGCATTCTCAATCAATTTCTGAAAAAGAGGGAGGACAGTGAAGATTTAGATGATAACTCATCTCTTGATCCAAGTTGTTTATGAATGTAGTGATCTTTTCCTTCTCAGGAACATGTCGTGGATATCTAGTGAATAATCCTCTCCATCTCTAAAGAAATGTGATGAATTGTTCACCAAGTTTTTTCTTAGCCTTGCATAGGTAAATCATGGTTATTTGGTGTTATATGTTATAAGAATATTGTGAGATGAACTCGTTGATCAATTCCTCAAATGTTTCGATAGGCGGTGTGATTTTTGATAACCATTCCATAGACTGGCCTCCAAGACTTCGTGGAAACAAACACATTAAGTATGTATCCTCATGAGCAAATTATAAAGTCATATTTCAGAAGTCTAATATGGTCAATTGGATCCGATTTACCATTATAACGATCAAACTTTGGGATTTCACAATGCTTAGGAAACGGGATCATGTTGAGATGTCGATCAAAGGGGTATGGACAAATGTCATCAAGAGCATATGTCTTTGTTGTGGCTCCACCTTGTAGATCTTTAACTTTCCCTTCTAATTTTTTAACTGTTTTAGTCAAGGCACCAAGATCAGATAAAGGTGTTTCATCAAAATTACTCTTTATGTTCGCAGTATCAAAATTGTGAGGTAATTGCTCCTTTGTCAACCAAAAATAGGAAATATTTTTGTTTGTCATGTGCTATGATATTTTCTACTACTCTGAGAAATTTAGGATCTTGCTCGGCTTCTTTGAGGTGATGTTCTTCTTGTTGTTCATCCTCACTATCCTCAAAGGTTTTTCTCATGTCTTTATCGGAAGTAAACGGATTCTTTTCTTCTTCGGTCATGTTGTCTTCAAAAAGGGGATTTTGACTTACTCTATAAAGGGGATCACTATTTTTAATTTCTTCTTGTGTTGTTGATGTATGATCTTCTTGTTGAATATCTTCCTTCAGTTTTTTGTATTGTTATAGTGTAAAAATAGGCATATGATTTCAAGATGTTCTCCTAAACTTAGATCATAGTTTGATGAGTGCAATCAATGATGATGTTTTAATCTGATAAGATGAAGATATTATGATATGATCAAAACTATTTTCCTAATTCAAGGTTGTGGCTTCCAATGATAAAGGATGTCAAAATCATGTTGGGAAAAGTTGAACCAAGAATTTAAAAGTTTATGATGAAAGATGCACTTGTAAGATTTGATCTTTGTTTTCAAAGAATGATTTGTATAGCCTATTCCAACTCACTGAAGTATTTGAATAGGATGTGTCGAATATTCAATAGAAGGTTGTGGTATATAGTTGAAATCAAGAGGTTTATTGTGATTGTGTCGTTGTGAGAGGGCTCTTCTTTGAAAATAGGCTAGTGAATCTAGAGGGTCTACAACGTATTCGTCAGTAAATCCCTAAATTTGTGATAATGAAGCAAGAAATTTCTACTCTTGTATAAAAATTTCCTTCATTGTGAGTTTTTCTTGTACCCTAGAGGTTTCTTGGGTTTCCTGATTCTATTGGCAATTGACTTCTTAGCAAACTTGGTAGATTTTCACTCCCTAAGCATGAGAGAAAAATGTTGATATGCTATTGGACCGAGAATGCTATGAACTCAGATCTATCAAAATCAATGATTCAGGAAAAGTGACAGATGCACTTTTTTGTTGCCTATATGCACTTCAAAAATAGGGATATGCACCAGAGAAATGGTCAAATGCGCTTCAATATGTCCCAAATGCACTGCTCTGTGTCCTATATGCGCTAGAGAAAAATATTATGATAGTGACTAAAAGTTTATTTCTCGGAATAATAGCATATGCGCTAAAGTACTCAATACACTAGAATAGACCTGCAAAGTGTGGGAATAACAGTGAATGTGCTAGAATATAACCTAGATGCACTAAAATAGTTTTTCCAAGGTAATCTTTTTGAACAGTTTGTGAGTAGTTTCAGCTAAAATTTGATATGTTCATTTCGAATGATCTTTTATCTAAATTATTTTGATTGAAAACACAGTAAACACTCTAAAAATAGTTGTTCTTAATCCCTATACTAAACATCAAGTGTATGTTCAAAAATGTTTTTCAAAAAGTGTTTTCACTAGTTTTGCACATGTTAAACAATTCAGACAGACTCACTCTTAGTACTCAAGTAGGTCATCATAATAATCACACCCCACATCTTAGAACTACATTGACTCACACAGTCGTGTCACCGCCGAAGGGTCACCCATGTTTTTTTCTTTTCTAGGTGCGTACTCAGAGTGACGGAAGTGGATGCTGGATCCCCTAAGCAAACGGTCCTTGGCAGTTATATGGTGAGTATCTTCGGGGCAAATTCTTCACTCCCCTTGCACTGTAATTATTAGGATGTTTGGATACTGACACGATTGGCTACTACACTAGGTTCGTAGTAAGGGTTTATGTTCGGTGCAGCAATAATAGACTCCCTCAAGAGACCTCCCAACCTTTAGAACAAAGGCTTTGGGGATGGTTATCTTGCACACTACTGGAAAAAGAGGGTTTCCCCTGATTTGCTTTAAATTTTATAGTGGGGTGGAATAGTCTGGCTTTGACTTGAACCTAATTGAGTCGTTCCTCTTAGGTGAATACTTTTTCCCACAAGAGCAGGCTCTCTACTGGATGTAATAAAGCAGTAAAATTGCATGAATGTAAATGGAAAGTCTGGTATTCTAGTCACCTAGTTAAGGGGAGAGCATAGACCTATTGCCACAAGCACAGTAGACAATGTTCTTTTTAAAACCCAAATCACAATGATCTAAATTATGTGAATATGTTGCTTCACAAAAGGCATGGGATTCATTTTAACTACAAAAATCAATGTGTGGTGACTATCCTAGATTGCTTCATTTTAATCCATGTCTATCTTAGGGCTGTTGCTTTTTAAAACTAGATGTGACTATCCTAGATTGGTTCTTTTTAGGCCAGAATAGTTTATCTGCGAAATGCGTCAGACTCAAAAACCTATTTAGTTACAACCCTGTATGCACTAAAAGATCATCTATATGTGCTACAACAACAAGTAAATGCACTAAAACATAATCTATATACGCTACAAAAAACTCCAAATGCACTATAAAAACTCCTAAATGCGCTAAAATAAAATGCAACTAATTTATTTATTTTTTCAGAATTTTTTAACAAACTAAGTAGAATATATGCCCTATTTTGTCTCGTAAATGTGCTGAAACAGTTCCTGGATGCACCGAAATAGTCCCTGGATGCACCAAAGTACCTGAAAGAGCGTTCAAAGAAACCACGTATGTGCTTTAAAAATATTTGGATGCGCTTCATAAATCCATGTATGGGCTAAAACGGAAAATTTTACTAAAAATCTGAATTCCAGAATGCGAAATCCTATGAAAAATCTTGCAGATAATTGTTAAAAATGAGGCAGGGCCCCACGATGGGTGCCAGAAATGTGTGGTCAATTTAATGCATGTTATAAATATGTAAAAACAAATTGAATTAATCACACCAATAAGACATTATATCATAAACAGAATATTAAAATAACAAAGATGCAAACTCAGTATTTTGTCGTCGATGTCGTCCTATCGTCCTCTACTCTAGTGTTTTGTTGATTCCATCTGGTTCTTAGATTGTAGGCTAGGCTCAACAAACAGTCTCCTAGAAAACAAGATTGAATATGAAATGCATATAATTGCTAATGCTAAGACATGATTATTCTAATGCTAAACATGATTGCTAAAATGAAAGATTATGATAATGCTATGAATAAACTAAAATGACAATGCTAGAATGCAATTAATCTCTAATTCCTCTGTTGTGTGCTTGTGTATTGTGTATGTTGTAAACATTGCTTGGATTTGCAGTGCTATTTATAGATTTTTTGAAAGCTTTTGATTGGCTGATATGATCAACGATTGTGAAAATTCCTGGCAAATCAAACGGTTGAAGATGAATAAAACTAAAGAAAAATAGAAGAAAACAGAAAGCAAGATTTGTTTTCTTTTCTGTTAAGATAAGATGATAAAGATGATTTGTAAAAGTTCATCTTTTCTGAGATTATGGAAATATTCTAAAGAAGATAAATAATGAATTATTAAATTCAATTATTTATTTATGAGTGACACAGAGATTCTCCTTAAAATAGAATAATTACCCTAGATTTGAAGAATAATGGAAGATTTCATAATTAAATAAAATATTTAATTATGATTTGAAAAGATATGGAAGATATTTAATTAAACTTTTTGAGAAATGGTATGTAAATGAAATTAATTAAATGAGATATTTAATTAACTAGAAGAAAGATTTGAAAAGATTTGAAAAGAAATATTTAAATTTAATTAAATCAAAAATACTTAATTAAATTCAAAAGTGATAATGAATGAAAATAAATAAAGTGTATTTATTTAATTAATCAAGTGAACATATGAATGTGAAATAATTAAATAAAAGTCGATTTATTTAATTATGATAGAAGAATAAAATGAATGAACAATATAATTAAATTAATTAAATTTAATTATATGTAGAAGACTTTAGAGTAATTAATTAAATAATAAATATTTAATTAAATGCCAAGATTAATCAATCATGACCAATTTTATGCATATACACACTATATCATTACCTATTGGGAATTTTTCACCTACATCTATCTCAATATATGGCTTGTTTTATGTAAGGTCATAGAGATACTTTCTATTATGCTATTTGAGGTATATTCATAGTGACAATGTGAGTGTTTTGAAATTTTAAAATTATTTATGTTTGATCTATGGCATAGGTGATTCTTTACAGTGCACTAAGAAGTCATCCAAATTTATTACTCCAAAAGAAAAGTAAAGGTACAATGAAATTATTTTTGAACGAAAAATATTGGTTTAAAATAAGTATTCTTAAACCAATTTCCAAGGTGATATCTTGATGTAGTGAGTGGAAACATTACAAAAACATCTTTGAAAGTATTTATTAGCTGAAATATTGAAGATATGTGTCTATCATAACCCTCTTTTTCTCTTCTTATAATCATACGTTATAATAAAATTTCAATTCATTTATCTATATTTTTTATTGAGCACTATAATATACACTATTATTATCAAAAAATAAGAAGAATGATTATCACGTCACATTGTTCTTATTTAATTAATAAATATTATTATTAAATCTAAATGGTTATAAACTTAACTACATCGATTAAGTTTCTTTAACAACAATGAATGATTATCATTAAGAAATCATTTATTTCTTGAAAGCCTTGTATTAGCCCTCTCAGCCATGACCTGGAAAAGACACAATTGTTGGGTGGTATGTGATATCTCTTCTGAAGTGAAAGGACACAATGCTTAATGCTAACCCTTCTTGCTTCTATATTTATGTTTCCTTGTGTGTAGGTGAAGGCAACGAATATAAAGGTTGGTATTGAGAGCCAACAACTTCAAGAAAAAATCTGATAAGAGAAAGTTTGTGTATTGATCTGCAAAAGATATTGCCATTGTTCTGAATCTGGTATGCAATGGTGTATATAAATATTTGTATTTAGAGCATTGCTAATCAGGGTAGTGGTTCATTATAGAATCGATAGTAATAAGAGTTGGAATTATAGTAGTATGCATCTGCATTCTTAATTATGTCAGCCTACACCAAATTATAATTCTTTCTCAATCAACATATTAGGGAGGAAAAGTGGAAGCACACAAAGGAGAGTAGATACTAGGGTCCCTTCAAGGTAGACCACCCTCCTTGGATGAATATGGTCTACCATTAAGGGCTGAGGGGGTTGTTTAGCCACTTTCGGGCTAAGAGGGGAGTGCTCTAAGAGCTTCCTTGTGTGTGGGCCTTTTTGCCTCACCTACAATGTTGATGATCAAGGAATGGTAGCTTAGAGTATAGTAATATTTAGTTATTTGTTGAAAATATAATAATTGAACGCATTGTTATATATGTTTTATAAGTAGAAATAGTTTAATCAAAGAGGCTTTCAATATTTCATTGTGTTTGAATTAATCTTTTACAAGTTAGTATTCTTATTGCATGAAGTATATTTGTGTTTTAGGAATAAATTTTAAGTGAACCTGAAAAGGGATCATTACAATTGGTATTAGAGAGACTTTCCTACCACCTTGTGGGAATTAGTGTATACAGAAGTCATAGGACTACTAACATTATGGGTGAAAAATTGGGAATGAACTTAGGACATTTATGGAAAACAATGAAAAGAAAACCCAAGCACTAATAGAGAAAAATGAAAAAGCAAGCCAAGCCTTACATCAAGCCTTACAAGACATGAATGTCAAAATGAACACCCTTAAAAATAATGGTTCAAATAGGAGAGATACAAATTCAAACCACTTTGAAAACAATAATAATGCTTCCTCAATCCCTAGGATTAAAAGGAAAATGTTCTTACATGGGAAAGATACTCTAATGGAGGGAGAAAACAATCCTCCTTTAACAAATGTTGAAGACACAATCGTAGCTTATGCAATATTAGATCCTAACATAAGGGAAATCATATCCTTTAGAAATTTCTTAGAAGCCAAGAAACTAGAGACACCCCAAAGAGAGGGTAGGGAATCAAGTAAGGACTTGAAACAAAATTTTAACAAATTAACTTTACCAAAAATTTATGGGTCAAACAAAATTCCATCCTACTCTTGGATATAGAAGTTAAATACCTATTTAAATTTGAGTCCCATGATTGAAAAAGATGTGATAAATTTTCTTACACCTAGAAGGGTTGGCTCACGAATGGTGGATCCATGGCACCCTCACACAAGCACATGATAATAAAATTTTATATGAATTCACACAAAAACTTATTAAGAGATTTGATAGGAAACACCCTCAAAAGGACTTCAAAGAATTAACCCTCCTAAGGCAACAAGGGATAGTTGAAGACTATATTTCTGAATTCCAACAAATCTCCATAAGGGTCAAAGGAATTGATGAAGATTTCCTTACCTACCTCTTTGTTGAAGGGTTAAGATATTCCATTAGAAGGTTGGTGAGTTCCTTAAAACCTACCTCTCTTGATGATGCTATTGACAAAGAACTCACACTAGAAAAGACATCCACCCATGAAAAATCATCAAAATCATTCTCTTATAAGAAAGATAAGCATAAGAAGGATCTTTCAAAAGATAAAAGGGAGGAACTACATAGGAAACACCTATGTTTCTCTTGCAATATAAAGTGGGGATTAGGTCACATATGCGGTAAAGAGGAACCTAAGGATGAAAGGGATAGGCTTAAAAATAAAAATTTGTGCTTTAAATGTAAAGAAAAATGGCAACTAGGACATGAATGTGGAAAAAGAAGCCAATCCCACAACATGGGAGCCCTATCCTATGATGAAGAATGGGAAAACCAAGGAAAAATAGCCACAAGAGATTAAGAACTAGAAAGACACAGCAAAAAGCTGAGGTTTGATGAAGAAGAAAAAGGAACCCTTGCAGCCATCTCAAGGGCCTCAAAACATCATCCTTTTCAAATAAAGAGTGTAATTAGGCCTGGGTGAAGGGTAATTTCTCTTATGGATAGTGGGGAAACCCACAATTTTATTGACAAGAGCCTAGCATCAAGATTGAAACTTGAAACCCAAGAGTTCAAAAGTTTCCAAGTAGCTTTAGCTGATGGTTCCACCTCCTCATACAATCAAAAGATCCCTCAATTAGACATAACTTTGGGAAAACATCCTACTAAGGAAGACTTCTATGTAGTTAACCTAGGGGATATAGATGTAATCCTAGGTACCCCATGGATACACTCTTTTGGGTGATTCTACCTTGATCTTGTTTTTCACACAATGGGGAAGAAGTCCTTCTAAGGGGACAAATGGACGGCTCTCCTAGAATGGTCTCATCCAAGAAAATGGAAAGAATTGTTAGGTAATATTAATTTCAATTTTAAAGAGATAAATTGTTTGATAGTAACTAAAACATAGATTTTTGGGACCCTAATGGCTACTCTTACACTCTTAGGGTTTTTCACCTAAAAGGAGAGAGATATGTTGAAGGTTAGGGCATGGGGGTTTTCCTTAGTCAAACCCCGTTTAGGTAATTAAACCAAAGTGATGAAATAAATTAATGAAACATGCAAAAATGGAGATGATTACCTTGTCATGATGATTTGATCTTGAAATTCTATAGCAACATGTGAAGATTCAACCCTTGAATGCTTTAGAAAGCTAATTTGAAGACTTCTAATGAAGAAACCCTAGCTTGCTTGACTTGGATGAGAAGATAGATGATGAATTAATGATGATAGATGTAAGAATGAATTGTTAGATGTAAAATGAGGATAAAAAAACTTATTTATAGATAATTGTGCCTTAGTACTCAATAATACTTCATCACAGGCTGGCATGTAGTGAAAATAAACTTTAAATTTTACTTTATTTCTTGATCAAAGGTCAAAATGGGGCCCACCACACATGGTGAATGGGTCCCACTTGGATGGGACTAATTCACCATGCATGGAAAATGGGTCCCACAGTGGCCATTTTGACACCTAAGAAGCCAAGGAATTAGGAAATAAGGTCTAAAATGCCATCTTATCAGCTATTTGATCAATTGAAGCCTTGGGATGCACAATATGGGTCAATTAGGACCTATTAATGATGATGTAAATGTTAAAAAGGGATTGGTACACATAAATTAATGTGAAAGTGTGATTAAAAACACTTTACAACACTAAAATGAGGTCCACACAGCCTAGAAAAGTACAAAAAACAAAGTGAATGCGTAAATCACACTACAACACTAGTTTATTATTAAGTTTACATTAAGAATCTTCTAGATTGATGTAATAATGTTATTAAAAAAAAATTATAATGTTGAATTAGGGAGAAATAGGTTAATTAAGTCTAGAAAAGCATGAAAGTCCTTTACAAGACTTTACAACACCTTTACAAGATGTCGTTAAAAGGATGTTGTTTGATTTATAAGGGTCAAAGACCTAGTGTGGATGCATAAAATGCCTCACAACACTAGATTAAGACCTCATTAAGTCCATTTAATCATGAATTAATCCTATTTCAAGCAAAGGGTCCTTTTTTCTATGACACAGTAATGTCATCATAATTCTAAGAAACTTTTTTTATTACATCCAGAGAAGGGAAAGGACAATGGGCAACTCAGTGTATGATCCTTAACAAGTCTACTTCAGAAGGGAAGGCTATCCACATTGATATTAAACCCATCTTAAGAGGGCACAAGAAGGTGTGTGAGGAAATCCCTCATGGGTTACCTCCAAAGAGGGGGTTTGAGCATACTATAGAACTAGAAGATGGAGAAAAGCTTGTTATTACCATGCCTTACTAACACCTAAGAGGTTATAAGGAGGAAATTGAAAAATCCATAAAGTAATTGTTGGAAATGGGGCACATTCAGCCTAGCTCCAAACCCTTTGCTTCATTAGTCATGCTCATAAAGAAGAAAGATGGCACAATGAGAATGTGCATAGATTATTGGGAACTTCACAAGAAAACCATCAAAAATCAATATCCTATCCTAAGGTTTGATGAATTAATAGATGAACTCCATGGTGCAGTGTAATTTTCAAAAATAGATCTTCGTTCAGGATTCCATCAAATAAGGGTAAGAGAAGAAGATGTTCACAGAAAAACTTTTAGATGTCATTATGGGCATTTTTCAGTTTTTAGTCTTACCTTTTGGCCTCACTAATACCCCGACCACTTTCCAGTCTTGTATGAATCATATTTTTAGGGGACAATTGAGGAAATTCCTACTTGTATTTTTTGATGACATATTGATCTATAGTAAAACATGGGAAGGACATTTAAGACAAATAGATGAAGTATTGGGAATACTTGAACACTCTCTATTTGCTAAAATGTCCAAATGTGAATTTGGGATGAAAGAAATTTTGTATCTTAGCCATAAGATTAGTGTAGGAGGAGTAAGATTTGATGAGGAAAAGATAGAATCCATTAAGATTTGGCCCAAACATAGAACCCTTACACACCTTAGGGGTTTCCTAGGACTTTGTAGCTACTATCAAATATTTGTGAAGGCTTTTTCAAAACTAACTTCTCCTTTGATAGACTTAACCAAGAAAGGAATTTTTATGTGGACAGAAGAAGCTCAACCAGCCTTTGAGAAACTCAAGGAATTCATGAGTTCATGCCCAATGTTGGCCATAGCATATTTTTCTTCACCCTTTAAACTATGTCATGATGCCTCAAGTGAGGGCTTTGGTGTTGTAATAATGTAAAACAAGCATCCCATAGCCTTTAAAAGTAGGAAGCTTAAAAAAGTAAAAAAGAGCCTATTTTGTTTATGATAAAGAAATTTTGGCAATCATGCATGCCCTAGAGAAATTCAAGAAATACCTTATATGTGGGATATTTACTATGAAAACAGATCACAACAATTTGAGATTCTTCTTTAACCAAAAAGATCTACATGATAGACAACAAAAGTGGGTACAAGTAAGCTTCAGGCATACAATTTTGATATTGAATTTATGAAAGGAAAGAACAATGTAGTATCAGCCACTCTCTAGAAGACCGAGCACTTGGGGTCATTAACTATGGTATCTCGAGAATGGAAAGCATCTATAATAGTCGAATATGCCAAGGACATTCTCTCTAGCAGTATTTTAGAAGGAAAGGTACAAGATGAAAATTATAGAGTGATTGAAAAACTCATTCTTTACAAAAATAGGATATATCTTACCCCAAGATTGAAAGTCAAGGCAATAATCTTGAAGGATTACCATGATAATCCTTTGATAGGACATCAAGGTTTCTACAAGACTTACAAGAAGATTAGAGAAATATTTTCATGGAAGGGATTAAAAAAAGATGTACTAAGGTATACAAGAGAATGTATGATATGTCAAAAGAAAAAGGAGAACATGTATTTCCAATAGGGTTGCTTCAACCCTTGCCTTTACCCGACTAGAAATGGGAAAGTGTTTCCATGGAATTTATCACTAGTCTACCGAAGGTCCAAAACAAAGACCACATTTTTGTGGTAGTGAATTGTCTAACCAAGTATGCTCATTTTATGGATATGTCATCATATTTCAAAGCTCCTTAGGTGGTTGATATGTTATTCAAAGAATTTTTTAGATTACATGGTCTACCAAGGAATATTGTAAGTGATAGAGACAATCATTTTCTCAGCTTATTTTGGTAAGAGTTATTCAGATTAGTTGGAACGGAATTAACCCCAAGCACCAGTTATCACCCACAAATAGATGGGAAAAAAAAAATTCAACAAATGGTTAGAGGGTTATTTGAGGAATTATGTCATAGGACAACAAAATGGATGGATTAGATGGTTGCACTTAGTAGAATATTGTTACAACACTACTCATCATATGTCTATTGGTATGAGTCATTTTCGAGCATTGTATGGATATGAGCCCACTTGCTTTGGGGATTTGATCTGAGCTAAGATTTTCATACTTGTGGCTAAAGACTTTGTGCAACAAAATTTGGACATCATGAACACACTCAAAGACAACTTACATCAAGCCCAGAATCAGCAAAAATTGTACACTGATAAGAAAAGAATAGAATGAACTTTTGAAGTTGGGGACTTGGTCTTTTTGAGATTGCAACCATACAAAAAATATTCTATAAAAGTTAGTAGGAGGGAAATGCTTAAGCCCTGATTTTATGGACCTTACAGGATCTTGAGAAGGATAGGAGAAGTAGCTTATGAATTGGAGTTGCCTTCACAAAGCAAAATCCATAATGTGTTTCATGTATCTTGACTAAAGAAATTTTTGGGGCAAGACGTTGTTCCAAGTGTAGAACTACCCTTGCTATATAATGAAGGGAAGTTGATTCTAGAACTAGAACTAGTCTTAGATATGCACAAAAGAAGGTTAAGAAACAAGACTATTCAAGAATACTTAGTTAAGTGGAAAGGACTACCTACTGAAGATGCTACTTGGGAGGGTACTGAAATCAAAGATCATCCTAACCTAAAATGTCTTGAGGACAAGCAAAATTAGGGAGGGACGACTGCCATAACCCTATTTTCCTCTTCTTATAATCATACCTTATAATAAAATTTTAATTCACTTATCTATATTTTTTATTGAGCACTATAATATGCACTCTTATTATCAAAAAAGAAGAATGATTATCATGTCACATGGTTCTTATTTAATTAATAAATATTATTATCAAATCTAAATGGTTATAAACTTAACTACATTGGTTAAGTTGCTCTAACAATAGCAAATGATTATCATTAAGAAATCATTCATTTCTTGAAAGCCTTGTATCGGCCCTCTCAACCGTGACTTGGAAACGACACGATTGCTAGGTGGTAAGTCATATCTCTTTTGAAGTGAAAGGATGAAATGCTTAATGCTAACCCTTCTTGCTTCTATATTTATGTTTCCTTATGTGTAGGTGAAGGCATTGAATATAAAGGTTGGTATTGCGAGCCAAAAACTTCAAGACAAACTCTGATAAGAGAAAGTTTGTTTATTGATCTACAAAAGATATTTCCATTGTTGCAAATCTGGTATGCACTGGTGTATATAAATATTTGTATTTAGATCATTATTGATCAGGGTAGTGATTCATTATAGAATCGATAGTAATAATAGTAAAAATTATAGTAGTATGCATCTACATTCTTAGTTATGTCAGCCTACACCAAATCATCATTCTTTCTCAATCAACATATTAGGGAGGAAAAGTGGAAACACATAGAGGAGAGAAGATACTAGGGTCCCTTCAAGGTATACCACCCTCCTTGGATGACTGTGGTCTACCATTGAGGGTCAAGGGGGTTGTTTAGCAACTCTCAGGCTAAGAGGGGAGTGCTCTAAGGGCTTCCTTGTGTGTGTGGGCCTCTTTGCCTCACCTACGATGTTGATGATCAAGGAATGGTAACTTGGAGTATACTAATATCTAGTTAGTTGCTGAAAATATAATGATTGAATGCATTGTTATTTATATTTTATAAGTAGAAACAGTTTAATATAAGAGGCTTTCAAGATTTCATTGTGTTTGAATCAATATTTTACAAGTTAGTATTCTTATTGCATGAAGTATATTTGTGTTTTTGGAATAAATTTTAAGTGAACTCGAAAAGGGATCATTACAGTGTCAAACGCCTTTTTTGATAAGTTTATTTATCATTTTAAATTAATTATAAGTTAAATACTTTGAAATTAATTTAAAATTATGTTATGAAGTTGTCATTGAGGATAATCATGTTGAGATAATTATATTTTATTTATGATAGGAAGAAAGAGAATATTTGATTTAGTAATGATTAAAATAAATAGATATGATTTCTTATCTCCATAATTAATATTTGTTGAATTTTTAATATTATTATATGAATGTTACGATTAAACTACCTTTTTGGTTAAATTAGGTGGATGTGGGAAACTAGTTCCCCTCCTAGACAACAATGGAGAGTATCATAGAAGAGAGAAAAGTAGATTAGGGAGAATGACGAGACATCATGTCTCAAAGAACCCACACACACACAAAATATATATAATAATATTGTTATAAATTTTATATTATTTAATATTTTTTAAAATTGAAATTTGATGATCTTGAGTAAACTCCATGAAGTGGAGTTAAATATATATTCAATGCATTAAATATGTAGTATTGTAAAATTATTGTGGAGATATACTCCAAAAGATACTATTGAGACACTACTTCAGTTGTAAATGAAGTGGGTGGAGTGGGAAGTAAATAAATGGAGGAAGGGGAGGAATTTTAGTGGGTTTTCATCACCATAATAAAATAAGAAATGAAAAGAAGTTAGAGGTGTGGTTGATAGAAACAAAAAGAAAAGTGCTATGCAAATTTTGGGAATATTATTCATTGTGCATTGGTATGTTTTATTGGTTATGATTTAAGTGTTTCCTAAGTAATCTACATCCTTCATTATTCTTATGCAATATGTAAATCTTTGGTTTCATGAATTTCATCATTATTTATAAAGAATGTTAAGGGAATTATGGATAGGTTTATCTATATTTGCTTGTAAAAATATGTGTGGCTTTATATTGATTTCTTTATGAATTTTATGATAGTAGAAACTTTAAATTGTTATGAATGATATTACACACTCAAATATGGTCACTAACATCGTTATTTCCTAGAATTCATCCTCTTTTTTCCTATTTGATTAAATAATCCTAGTTATTAATTAAATGCATCATTTTCATCTATTAATCTAATTAATTTAATTAGCTTAATTCACCCCCTTTCACATTCACCTTTCATCCTTTTTAATTGAATAAATCAAACTATTTAATTTAAACACCTTATGTCTTCTTGTTTAATTGAATAATCCTAAACTATTTAATTAAATCTCATTTGAACCCCTTTCCATTAAATAGACTAATTATATTATTTAATGATAATTCCCGAATATTCCTCAACTTGCATAGTTAAAACTTTGTTCTAATTAACTAATTACTAATTTTCCTCACCCATCCACTTGCATAGGGAATATTCCCAAGGAATGTTGGCTCCAAAAACTGGAATGTTCTTTCCTAACAAACTTTGTGACAAACTTTCAAAGTTGTTAGAAAGTGTGTTTGTTTGAATCATTGTGAGCCCTTGATGGTTTCTTTTATCCATGTGATATTTGATTCTCATCCATTGATGAGAATCCTTGATCCATGTTTTCACCTCTCTTTCCATCTTGACCATTGATTGATCATTTTCATCTTGACCCTTGATTCTTCATTGTCTCTCCTATAAATAGGTCACATTTTGGAGAGAAATGGATCCACTTAAATCAAATCAAAGTTATGCTACTTGCTTGAATACTATCTTTATTCATCCTTGCATCCATTATCAAGATTTTTCATCTTTTCCATCCATCCTCACCATAGTTTCATCCATTTTATCATAAGATTTCATCAATTGAGTTTGATTAGATGCTCATATTATCCAAGAGATTGGGAAAGGGTCATCATTCCATATCAATATGACACAAATTCCCTAATGGGATAAGTTTTCGAGTTTTAAATTAGATTTCCTTTTATGTATTCATGGTTTATTTCATTCTTAGTTTAAATGGTTGCTTGTTTTGAAGCTTTCGAATATCTCATTGGGATTGTATCTCAAGTAGGGGGTTAAGTATGTCTTAAATCCATATGGATCCGGTGTACATTTAGCTCATACTATTACTATGATAACATTTTTAGGGTACCAACTTAATTCCTTCTGTCACAGGACCAATGGGGCATCTAAAAACTTAGGAATTTTTAAATTGACCAATGACATTAATCTGAAAAGCCTTAGTCATTGAACCAATGTAACAAGTACCTTGCTTCAAAAAGGATAAAACTGTAGAAACTTAAAATTGTCCTAAATGATATTAGACACTTGAAACCAGTCACTAACATAGTTTTATCCTAAAATTCATCCTTTTTTTGCATGTTTGATTAAATAAGCCTATTATTTAATTAAATCCACAATTTTCATCTATTAATCTAATTAATTTAATTAGGTTAATTCACCCCCCTTCACATTCACCTTTCATCCTATTTAATTGAATCAATCAATTTTTTTAATTTAAACATCTTATGTCTTCTCATTTAATTAAATAATCCTAAATTATTTAATTAAATGTCATTTGAACCCCTTTGCATTAAATAAACTAGTTATTTAATGATAAATCCTAAATATTCCTCAACTTTCACAATTAAAAATTTGTTTTAATTAACCAATTACTAATTTTCCTCACCCATCCACTTGCATAGGGAATCTTCCCAAGGAATATTCTTTCCTAAAAAACTTTGTAACAAACTTTCAAATTTATTACAAAGTGTGTTTGTTTGAATCATTGTGATCCCTTGATGGTTTCTTTGATCCATGTGATCTTTGATTCTCATCCATTGATGAGAATCCTTGATCCATGTTTTCACCTTTATTTCCATCTTGACTATTGATTGATCATTTTCATCTTGGCCCTTGATTCTTCATTGTCACTCATATAAGTACCTCACATTTTGGAGAGAAATGGATCCACTTCCATCAAATTAAAGTTATGTTGATCGTTTGAATATGATCTTTATTCATCCTTGCATCCATTATCAAGCTTTGTCATCTTTTTCATCCATCATCACCATAGTTTCATCCATTTTATCTAAAGCTTTCATCAATGGAGCTCAATTAGATGCTTGTATTATCCAAGGGATCGGGAAAGGGTCAACATTCCATATTGATACAACACCAATCCCCCAATGGGATAAGGTTTGGAGTTTTATATTAGGTTTCCTTTATGTATTCATGGTTTATTTCATGCTTAGTTTAAATGGTTTCTTGTTTTGAAGCTTTTGAATATCTCATTGTGATTGTAGCTTATGGGGTTAACTATGTGTTAAATCCATATGGATTTGGTGTATTTAGCTCATACTATGACTATGATCACAATGATAAACCTATTTATTGGGTTTTTTAAATGATTAAAAATATGAGACCATAATAGGTCTATGAATTTTTTTTTAGGGGATTTTAATGAAGAACCTATGTTTGAGATACATGTGGTGAGATCATTTTAGGTTTTGAGTATTATTTTTTTCATATTATATCAGCCATACTTAGGCTTGATATCACCGAATATTGGAAAATTCTTCATCATATTATACTCTACAAATATGTAAAATAGGGTAATTTTTACCTTGCTTGTTATGACCCAATTGCTTGACCCTCAACCTCATGTAAATATGAAACCATAATAAATATATTTTAGTATTATTTAGCCTCATATAAACATGCTAAAAATCATAAGGAATTTTTTTTTAGTGTTATTTGACCTCATGCAGGTTTGCAATGATAAGTAATCTCTATTAGTGTTAATTGAATAACTTGAGGCCTACAAACATAAGGAATTTATGTTTAGTATTTATAAAGGTCTACAAGTCTGCAAAAAAAAGTTAACATGAATAAGATCAAATTTTGTTAAGCATGTATATGCATTATTCTTTCAACCATACAAATGCTTGTCACTAAAATTGTTTGATTGTTTGTTAATATTTAACCATCCTCAAGTATGCAAGTCATAAAGGTTTTCTTGGCAGTCTTTCAATCTCATATATATATATATATGAACTCATATATGAATACATATATATGTATGTATGTATGTAGAAAATTGTATGCGCTTCAAAGCAAGGAAATTTCACAATTAATTTGGACCTATTTTGGTTCCCTTGCATTAATTACCCTGTAAAATTATCATTAATAGGCCCCTAAGACCCATCATTTTGGATCTTGAGGCTTATTTCATCTTAAACCCAACAAAATCACTTAAAACAATGAAAATCCTAAAAGCCCACCTCAAAAAGCTAGGGTGGGACTCATTTACCACCTTGGGAAAATGAGTCCCCCTAGGTGGGACCCATTCACAACCATGGGTGAATGAGTCCCCCTAGGTGGGACCCATTCGCCACCTTGGGCATATGAGTCCCATTTGGGGTTTTTTTCAAATTTGAGTGGGAAACTCACCATTTTAATTCAAATTTTTGGTGGATGTCAACATTTGAGATCTAAAAAACAATCAATTAGGTGTTAATGTCTATATAAGAAAGCTTCTAAGTCATTTTATCATCTAAGAATTTTGAGCAAGCATTTTCAAGAGCAAGTTCAACAAACAAGTGTTAAGAATATTGAAACAAGAGCATTCAAGTTTCAAAAGCAAGAAAAGTTGAAGTCTTGGAGCAACATTAAACTATTTTTGTAGGTCTTCAAGCTCACTTTCATTCAAGATCTATCATTTTCAAGGGTTGATCATGGTTTTCTATGGTGAATCATGATGGATTCTAGGTTGGGGAGATGCAACTAGCCATCAAGCCAAGCCTAAAGACTTGTTTCCTAAGTGATTTCATCCCCCATTATCACTCTACATTTAGCCTACAAAAGGTACAAGAATAATTAGGGATCTGTTAGCTCTCAAAAATGCAGGTTTGAACCACGAAAGGTTGCCAAGCTTTCACAACATTTTCGGGTAACAGAACAAGGTTTGAAACAATTAAACCTTCTACTCTTCTGGTGCTGCAAGACCAAGGCAGGTGTACCTCTCTAAATAGTGCAGACTTATCTGGTAATTATCCCTTTGAAATACTTTGTTCACAATGGCAGATAATAGTGAACAAAATGAAACCAAACTTGATAGCAACTTGCAAATCTAAAACCTAAAATACTTGATTAACAGAAAAAGAGATAGAATGAATTCAAATAATGGAATTGCAGAGACCAGTGCCTTGTTGGGTATACAGAGTCAAATGAAATAGAAGAGGGCAACTTATTCTAGTACAAAATCAAATTGCAGGCATATGATCTGTTTATAACTTGTATAAACAATGCAAGATTATGACTACTGAGCTCTACTTTAATAATCCAGATGAACCTCCCTGATTATTGTGATTACTGAAAAGGATTTAATCCCTACTTGAGAGAACCAAATCGATTAACCACGCAAATGCAGCAAATGTGCATAGATAAATCAAAAATAAACTTGTTACTATAATTTAAATAACCAAAAAGAATCAACATGGAGACAACTTCAACAATGCTTTTCAATAAACTTGACACACAATTGACACCAAAACAAAACTGCCACATAGCTAAATTTCATTGAAACCACCATTTGAAATCATGCACATAGTCTCTGAAAAGAGAAAATTATCCTACTATAGCCATCTGACTACCTACTGCTTCTAATCTAAAATTTGATTGCCCTTTAATTACAATCCAGGGGCATATATATACACTGGCATGAGAAAAACATCGTTTAAAATTCACGTCGGCCCCTAAAGAAAACAAGCCCCAAACAAGTCGGCCACTCATGTCAACCTTCAATAGAATTTATAATTTCAAAAGTGTCAGCCCACAGCATTCGTATTTCGTTATTCATCAGTATAGTCGCCAAGACAATTTGGTTTTCTCACCGACAGAGTCTACCTGTCGCTATAACTTGCAATCCTCGGTGAGATGTTATGTAGAGTAAATAGTTATACCGAAAGCCCCCGAGCATGTTATGTCACTGAGAGAAGAGAAAATTCTTGCCAAAAGCCACTTTATACCATGTTGGCAAGACCTGACCCCCTCGCCAAGACCTCCTGCCGCAAATCAAAACGTATGCCAATAGAACCCAAAGTGTACCTGTCGCCGAGACATCAGAAACTCAGCAAGACATTAGCCCGATAGCCACAAAATACACCGATAGAAGTCTTCATTGTCGCCAACACAAGAGAAATGTCTTGCTGATAACCTGCAACAAGAAATAGTGAAACATACACAGGTCGGGGAGACATTTGGATACCTATGCCAACATGAACCAGAATGAAAAATATGCATGACCCAACGGATTCAATGGGACAACATGGGAAAATATGGAGAAAATATGCACAAAGAGAGGGAAATGCATTTAAGGTAGGACTCACTTGGAAGATTATGAGTAAAATCAATATGTGAAAATATCAATTTTTTACAGTTCTAACAATGGCTCCATCTGGGGATGAATGATAGTCAGATCATTGCAAGGATCCAAAATATTTGGGTGAGCAGACTAGATAGAGAATGAACCAATGAGCAACAATGGAATGAATGGCAATGGAAATGAATGCAGAGAATGCAAGATGGAAGTGAAAATACATGCAAAATGAATGCAAAATGGAAGTGAAGTGGGAAATGACAGTGAAATAGAGATGGACCAAAACCTAGACTACTGTGCATGGAAAATAATTTTAGAGAGGATACACAAGATTTGTCCATGCACTAGCAACCCTCAATCCTCTGTGTGTTAACTTCTTCTATCTTGAGCTGCTACAATATGAAACTCCAACCATGCTTTCCCCTGTCAAATACTTGGTTCTATTTTGAGTTCATCAGATACCTCGTAAAGACATTCATGCAATCTTTGCAAGCTTTTAGAAAATCATCTTGCTCAGCTTGGACCAAATTCCCAACAGTATTCAGCAATTTATATTCTTCAGCATTAGACAAATCTCTGTTATCTCCAACATTCAAAGCATACATATAATCAACGCAAACTTGCTCATTACTATTGTGTACTAGGAAACATTCTCTCAGTTGTATTGAAAACTCATCAACAAAGTGCTTCTCATGAGAAATAAAAATTTATGTCATATCAACACTGTCTAAAACAAACAAATCTGAAACCTTTTGCACCTCATTGATACCCCTATAACTCAAATCTTCAATATTAAGCATATGTGAACCAATCAAATCTGGAACACTATCATCCTTGGTATGCAAACAAATGTCTTCTTCACATGAATTAGAAAATTGAAAATCACATACCTCTTCTTGAACAAACACATGCATTTGGCCAACTTCAAAGGTCTCACCATCAACTTGAGAAATGTACTGAGAGACATATGAATTATTGCACAAAAAAATTTCACTATCGAAACAAATACAAGCTAGACAAAGAACTTTAGGATCACCTTCATGTGTATATCTCTGATATTCAAGATTTAGCAAATTTGAGATTTGCTCACAGCTAAGTAAACAAGTTTCCACATTTTCATTATTACAGTCATATTCTTCTCTTTTGTCATCATCAAAAAGAGGCCCAAGATCATTAGAGAATGAAAAATTACTAGCACAGTCATTTGTTCCACAACTTGACACATCGCTTTTATTTAAGAATACATTTTTCTCAACATCAAGTGGATCTAAAAATACCTGAAATTCATTCCTAGGCATACCTTGGCAAAATATCATCTGATCATCTTTTAAAACTTCATCATGCAATGGGTTTGAAAATTTTTGGAAACCATTCTCAAATTTATAAACCTCCTCTTCATCGAATGTACCTTCGTAGCTTTCAACTACAGCTGGAGGTATTGTATATTCACTATCAAATGAATCAATATTTCCCAAATGTTACCTCTTCGTCCTAATCATCATAAGAGGTAAAAGAATCCCCTTGCTGTAGATCAAAATCCATAGGTGCATCTTCACAATCTGAATATTCACTGGATTCCTCACAACATGCACTGCCTTCCCTGTCACAATCTATTATGCAAGAGAGATATTTTGTACCTTCATCTTCATCATGCAAGTTATCACAGGAATCATACTGACTTGCACATGTCTCATCTTCTATTGGAAGCATTGTTTGATCAATTTCTCTACACTCATCAGGAATGCAATCATTGGAATTGACAGTGTTCTCATACCCTATCTCCTCCATGGCATCAATGAACTTATTCAAGTGACCACATGCATGTTGTATTGACGACCATGACCAATAAGCTGATTCAGGTTTCCATAATTTTATGAACTGTGCAACAAAAAAGGGTCTTATAGGCTTACAGTCAGGAGGCAATTGCATGAAGGCACTCATCATCCTATTGTACAGAGAAGTAAAATCTTCTCCTTCATACTTCCTTATGCCAAGAAATGCATCCAAAATATTTCTGACATATTCATCAGCATTAGATTGTTGGTTATGATACATACCTTGCTGCAAGTTCTGATTTTCTTGAATCTCCAATAACCCATGGGAAGCCCAATTTGGTGCATATAGATCTCCATATTCCTTGAGAAATTGATCCTAAAATCCTTGGAGAGATTTAATAGAAGCTACTGGTAGGCTATTGAACCAATCCCTAGCATCCTCAATAAGTGACATCATGAACAACTTCATGTGTAAATCCTCATATGGCACATCCAAACCCTCGATGAAATCATTGAAGCTCCTCAAATGATCCTCAGCAGTGATTGCATCACTCCCTATAAACTTAGGGACAAGGTTTCTCCAATTCATATCCATAGGGTAAGGGTACCATTGAAACCCTGTCAAATCAAACTGCTTAACATTGTTCTATACTGATGAGGGGGGGCACTAGGTGGGTACGGATGCTGGTACATCAGACCATAGTGTTGTGCATGATAATATGGCATATATTGCTGACCATGAGGAGCTCCAGCATGACCTTCCCAAAACTAAGATCTTCTTTCATTCATTTTGAACAGCTACAAAATGTTCTTTCAGTGTCGCCACCTACTTTTCCAAAAGTAGGAAAATCCTTATTTTTGTTCTTCTCCCAGCAGAATCACCCTTTCTGAAATTTTTCAAATCACAACATTCTTTTCAATGACTCTATATAATGGTCTTCAACCGAATCTTCTGATGTATTTCCCCAACAGAGTCGCCAATTTGTTAGCTCTCAAAAATGTAGGTTTGAACCATGAAAGGTTGCCAAGCTTTCATAACATTTTAGGGTAACAGAACAAGGTTTGAAACAATTAAACCTTCTACTCTTCTAGTGCTACAAGACCAAGCTGGGTGTACCTCTCTGAATAGTGCAGACTTATCTGGTAATTATCCCTTTGAAATACTTTGTTCACAATGGTAGATAATAGTGAACAAAATGAAACCAAACTTGATAGCAACTTGCAGATCTAAAACCTAAAATACTTGATTAACAGAAAAAGAGATTGAATGAACTCAAATAATGGAATTGTAGAGACCAGTGCCTTGTTGGGTATGCTGAGTCAAATGAAACATAAGAGGGCAACTTATTCTGGTACAAAATCAAATTGCAGGTATATGATCTGTTTATAACTTGTATAAACAATGCAAGATTATGACTACTGAGATCTACTTTAATAATCCAGATGAACCTCCCTAATTATTGTGATTACCGAAAAGGATTTAATCCCTACTTGAGAGAACCAAATTGATTAACCACACAAATGCAGCAAATGTGCATAGATAAATCGAAAATAAACTTGTTACATCAATTTAAATAACCAGAAAGAATCAACATGAAGACAGATTTAGCAATGCTTTTCAATAAACTCGACACACAATTGACACCAAAACAAAATTGCCACATAGCTGAATTTCATTGAAACCACCATTTGAAATCATGCACATAGTCTCTGAAAAGAGAAAATTATCCTACTGTAGCCATCTGACTACCTACTGCTTCTAATCTAAAATTTGATTGCCCTTCAATTACAATCTAGGGGCATATATATACACCGGCATGAGAAAAACATCGTTTCAAATTCACGTCGGCCCCCAAAGAAAATGGGCCCCAAACAAGTCGGCCACTCATGTCGACCTTCAATAGAATTTAGAATTTCAAAAGTGTCAGCCCACAGCATTCGTATTTCATTATTCATTAGTACAGTCGCCAGGACAATTTGGTTTTCTCACCGACAGAGTCTACCTGTCGCTATAACTTGCAATCCTTGGTGAGATGTTATGTAGAGTAAATAGTTATACCGAAACCCCCTGAGCATGTTATGTCGCCGAGAGAAGAGAAAACTCTTGCCAAAAGCCACTTAATACCATGTCGGCAAGACCCAACCCCCTCGCCAAGACCTCCTGCCACAAATCAAAACATATGCCGATAGAACCCAAAGTGCACCTATTGTCGAGACATCAGAAACTCGGCAAGACATTAGCCCGATAGCCACAAAATACGCTGATAGAAGTCTCCGTTGTCGCCAACACAAGAGAAATGTCTTGCCGATAACCTACAACAAGAAATAGTGAAACATACACAGGTCGAGGAGACATTTGGATACCTATGCCGACATGAACCAGAATGAAAATTATGCATGACCCAACGGATTCAATGGGACAACATGGGAAAATATGGAGAAAATATGCACGAAGAGAGGGAAATGCATTTAAGGTAGGACTCACTTGGAAGATTATGAGTAAAATCAATATGTGAAAATATCAATTTTTTACAGTTCTAACAGGATCATTTGGGGTGATTAGAGACCTATTCAAGTGATTCATTCATCTTCAATATTTCCATTCATTCATTATATTCTTACACATTAGAATAGGATTGCATTATGCTTAAGATTTCCTAGTCTTAGACACACTTAAGGCTAGGGTTTGCATTCCTATTTTCATGCATGTTTCATTTCTATCAAGGTTTAATTACAAAACTAGGGGATTGAAAAAGGAAAACCCCCCATTAGAAAATCAATTTTGTATTATGTTTTGTAGGTATTTTTGTAGATTCGGATCTAGAATTCAAATTGGAAGGAAAGAGTAGGTGTTGAACTATAGATCAAAACTTTAAATTCCTAAAAAATCAGAATGAGACTAATTTTCCAAGAGTGGAAAATGAGTCCCACTATAGGTGTTTTCCATATCTATTTGCATATTCAAATACTATTTTTCTTGAAACGAGATTCTATGTAGAAATCCAAATCTAGGACTGATTCACCTAGGTTGGAAAATGAGTCCTAGAGTTAATCAAAAAGTTCAACTTTCTAGTGTTTCATAGTTGCAATCAATCACTTCCAATTTTCTAAGTGTATACCATTCATCTGATTGCTTTTATGTTTTGTTTTACTTGCATTTATAGGTCATTTTGTAGGTCATTGCATTAAATTAGGGTTTAGTGTTGAATTTTACATTTCATTTTATTTTCTAAGTCAAAACATGGTGATGAACCCCTCATTAGATCATCTTCATCCCCTAGAACAACCCTCTTGCAAGATTTCTTTCTCTTTTGCATTGAGATCTCAAGGGTTTGTTCTTGAGTGAAAGTTACTGAAAATTGCCCCTTTTAGGTCCTAAACCCTAACAATGGGAAAGAAAATAATTTTCCACCTTTCATTTTCATGAACCTACATTTAGAACATCATAATTCTGATTGGGAGTGGGTTATCATCATATACCTTGCTTTCATTAACATTACATTAGGATTTGCATTAGTTAACTTGCATTTTAATTTTGCATTAGTGAAAGCTCATATAGCTTGCATTTTTTGCATCTAATTTCATTAAAAATAATTCAAAATCTATATTTGCATCTCAGGTCTAGATCATACACAATAGAAAACATAAAAAATCAACTAAAAAATTCTAAACTGCATTTTACAGAGTTAAATTTCCTATTTTTAAGCTTATGTTTGTTGTTATTGCTTTTTTGTTTCAATTTGACTACTTTTTGTTACATTCAAATCATTAGAAGTAACATAATTTACATTGCAATTGTGGATAGAAATAGATTTTTGCACCTTTCATTTTTATCATTTAGATTAGATTACATTAGACATAGATCAGAAAACAAAACCAAAAACAAGACCCAACATGTAATCCACTTGTAGAATGTATAGCTATTTGACTATGTCAAATCTCTCTTTCCAAGTTAACCTAGCCCTCAAGCCTTTTAGTAGTGATGAATTTGCCATGTTAGATGAAGCCCTTGAGGACTTCATCTCACAAATTTCATCCACTAGGGCTTGTTATGAAAAAGAAAAACCAAGAGAATTTAACATGATTCGACCTCAACTCATCCTTTATCCACCTTCACATGGACCACAACCTAAAAATAAGCCTAAATTTACCCTCTACCCACCTAAGAACAATTTTTTGCAAAAATAAAGTAATAATACCATTGCTCATACATTCAACACTTGAAACAATCCACAACCAAGGCAACCAACCCCGCAAACCTTACATTTTCCTAATCCCATTTTTCCCAGTGCTCCTCATTTAACTTTGCATAGTTGGAAGGAGTATGATCTTGTTGAACAACTTAAAAATACTCCTGCAAAGATATCCCTATGGGACTTAATTTAGAATTCACCTAACTATCACATTATGCTTCAAACAACCTTACAACAAGTAGTGATTCCTCTTAGTACAAATGCAAATGATGTAGCAACTCTAATACAAGGAATGAATATAGTTAATGTAGACATTACCTTTCACCAACATGAGCTTCCTCCTTTGGAATTTAGAAAGAAAAATGATGCCTTCATGATAATAGCCAAATATAATAAAACAGTAATAAAAATAACCCTTGTTGATAATGGCTCATACCTTAATGTGTGTAGTGTGAAACTTTTGGATAGATTTCACATGGATAAATAAAAAATGGAACCTAACTCCTTATCGATTTGATGATTTGACAATGTAGGAAAGCAACTGCTCGATGTGATTACTTTACCTATTACAGTCGGAAAGGCTACCTTACAAACTCCTATTCATGTTATGCCTCATGACCTTTCATATAATATTCTTTTGGGAATACCATGGATTCATGAGATGCATGTGGTGCCTTTAACCCTTCATCCTATCATGAAATATGTCTATAACAGCAAGGTACACCAAGTTGAAATAGACCTCGAGCCTAAAAGTTTCTTACAAGTTGCAAAAGCAACAACAACTCCTCTAAGAACATTGATTCCAACATCCAACATAGAACCTATAGTTCAGAAGACAAACAATAAATGGAAATAGTGTCAAATTTTTTAGATGATGATTGGGGTTCCTTGTAGTTCACACCCCTTTTTATGGGAGAATATATAATCACAAGATAATAAGATGAGATACAAAAGCAACCAATGGTCATGTCAACTCAAAACTTGGAAGAAAATTCACAAGCATCTACCTCATCTACTATTGAAGAAGATACAAGCTACACACAAAAAATTGGTGAGATAGATTATCAACAACCACCAAACCTAAAAGAAATGGAAAAAAATTATGGGAGAGGCTATGAACTTGTGAAACAATTGGGCTATAATGGTAAAGGATGTGGAAAGAAAGAACAAGGAATTCATGATCCTATAGAGCCTAACACTCAAGAGATTAAAATGGGTTTGGGATATTTCCCTTCTAAGATTATGCAAGCAACAAAGAGAGCATCATTAAAAATCAATGTTCTATCATGTGCAAACAAAAAATCAATCTCACCTTGAAACATCTTGAATTACATGATATGGATTCCAAACCATCATGGGAGTACTTTGAAGATGATGAAGCCTTGAAGAAAATGCTAGGAGTTTATGAAAAACATCTACTACTCAAAAGAAAAAGGTTACATGGGCTATGATTAGCACCAAATACAAATATGCAAAAGAGGAAAGTAATGAGATAGATATGACCAAAGAAGAATACAACCATGAGTTTCCAAAGCCAAGTGCACTTCCTCTAGGAGATATAGTCGACATACCAATGGAAATCAATGATAAGGAGAAAATCACTAAGATAGGAAAGTGCCTTGATGATGAAGAGCAAGAAGATCACACAATGTTACTCCATGACTTTCCCAAATTATTTTCTTGGAAATAATCAAATATGCCAAGAATCAATGCCAAGATAGTGACAAACAACATAGTCCTTGCTGAAAATGCTAAACCGATTAGACAAAAGATATGAAAGATGAATCCTAAGATAGCCTTGCTAGTTAAAGAATAAATAAAAAAACTCCTTGAAGCTAGTTTCATAAGACCTGTAGATTATTCTCCTTGGATCTCAAACATTGTTGCAATCGCAAAACCTCAATCGTATTAGGATGTGTACAGATTTATGTGACTTGAATAAAGCATCTTTAAAAGATGATTTTCCCCTTCCTAATATTGATATGATAGTTGAATCGACTGCAAGACATGCTTTGTTGTCATTCATGGATGCATTTTCCAAATACAATAAAATCTTTATCAACCCTTAAGATCAATATAAAACAACATTTACAATAGTTTGGGGAACATTTTTTTGGTCCATGATGCCTTTTGGATTGAAGAATGTGGGAACAACATATTAACAAGCTATGACATTAATATTTCATGATTACATACATAAGATTTTGGTAGACTATGGTTATGATATTTTAGCCAAATCTTTAACAAAACAAGACAATGTGAATGTCCTTCAGAAAATATTTGAGCGAAGGTGAAAATACAACATGAGATTGAATCTGAAAAAGTGTGTCTCTAGTGTAGATAGTGGAAAGCTTTTGGGTTTTATCGTATCTCACAGAGGCATCAAGGTGGAAACAAAGAAAATTGATGCTATAGTTAATATGCCACCTCCTAAAAACATCTCTCAATTGTGCACATTACAAGGAAGAATTCAAGCTATTCATCATTTTGTATCATTTTTAGAAGATTGAACATTACCATTTACACATCTCCTTAAAAAGGATGTGCACTTTTATTGGAATGAGGATTGCAAACAATCTTTTGAGAGTTTGAAGGAGTGCCTTGCAACTCCACCTATTTTACAACCTATTATGCAAAAAAATCCTTTACACAAATACATCAACCCATGCTCTCGCAACATTGTTGGCTCAACAAGACGAAAACGGTAAAGAGCATCATATTTATTACATTAGTCTAACTTTGATTGATTATGAAAAAATACAAAACAATAAAAAAACAATGTTTGGCTCTTGTATTCGCTACAAGTAAACTGATACATTACTTGCTGAATGTGGAAATACATGTCATGATGAAACTTGATCCTCTAAAACATCTTTTCAATAAAACAGATTTATCAAGATGCTTGGCTAAATAGGTTATGTTGTTAATAGAGTTTGACCTTAAATTTGTTTCACAAAAATCACTTAAAGGAAAATCCTTAACCGACCACTTAGTCGATGCTCCCTCACGCCTAGCATTACCTAATGTTGAAACATCCCCTGACGAGAATGTGTGGACTATTCAAAAAGATGACGAAGCGTGGGAATTATACTTTGATGGATCTAAGTGTAGAATAGGCTCTGGCACTTGGGTTATAATAGTTTTTCCCATAGGAAATCCTATTCCCTTATCATATCACTTAAACTTCCTATGCACCAATAACACAATAGAATATGAAGCATTAATTGTTGGGTTGCATTCAATTTTAGCTTTGGGAGTTCAAAATATCAAGATATTTGGTGATTCACAATTAGTTATTAAGAAAATAAATGGGACATATCAAGAAAAGCATGAAAAATTATCAAAATACAAGGATCACATAATGAATTTGTTAGAGAATTTTGAATAATTTACCATTGACAACATCCCACGAAAGAATAACTGACATACAAATGCAATGGCAAGTGCAAATTCTCTTATATCACCTCAATATCTTACAAAGGATTTCACATTTACTATTCATCTAATCATGAAACCATTGATCGAGTCCAAAATTGAAGATGTATTAATAACAACTACGGAAAGCTCTAGTGAATCATATTCACCAATATTTAATTATTTAAAATAGGGTACCTTTCCTAATCCAACAACTAAAAATACTTGATATCATCTTTGCAAGCTTGCAGCTAAGTATATCATTCTCGTTGACGTATTTTATAGAAGATCCTTTAACGGCCTTTTACTTAGATGTCTTTAAGAATCTGAAATCCCCATAACACTCGAACAGGCTCATGTGAGTGCCTGTGGAGGTCATTTTGGAGGAATATCATTAGTGCAAAAACTCATTCGCATGGGATATTACTAGAGACATATGGAAAAAGATTGCTTTGAATATGCTAAGAGATGTCACAAATGTCAAGAACATACCAATTTGATTCACGCTCTTGCTTTTGAGCTTCAAGCCCAAATTCCTATTTGGCCATTTTCAATATGGGGACTAGAACTAATTGGAAAAATCTCACCACCTTCCTATGTCAGACATACCTTTATAATCACCGTGATGGATTATTTCACAAAATTGGTAGAAGCTATTCCTCTTTGATCAACAACTGCTGATGTAATATGTCATTTAATATTAGAAAACATTATTGCTCACTTTGGAATTCCTTCTACATTAATTTCAAACAATGGGACACCATTTAAGAATAATGACATGAAGAAATTCCTAGAAACATTTAATATCCAACATCGCTTTTCAACACCTTATTACCCACAATCTAATGGTCAAGTTAAATGAACTAATAAAACTCTCGAACAAATCCTAAGGAAGACAATAAAAAAACACAAGGTTCGCACACACAATTGACATATGTGTTATGGGCTTACCGTACTAGCATCAACAAATTCATCAGGACTACTCTCTATAACCTTTTCTATGATACTGAGGTGATTATTCCCTTGGAGTTAGAAATTCCTGCATTAAGGATTTCTCTTCAGGGACTTATTGATTACAACACTTACAAAGAAAAATGATTGCACCAGCTTGAGATGCTTGATGAATAGTGCATTAACGCTCTTGAGCATCTCCAAGCTTATGCTAAAAAATTACAACATAGTTACAATGATCATGTCATCCCTCATGTATTCAAAAAAGGTGAATTAGTCTTATTTGAAAATTGACATAACATTCATGCTAACCCAACTGAAAAAGGAAAATTCAGTCCTAATTGGTTAGAACCTTACATAATTAATTAAAGTTATGGGTCTAGTGCATACACATTAATAGAAATAGATGGCACACCTCTCAAAGAACCTATTATGTCTAACCCTATTGAATAGTGTGAATTATAAAGCAGTGGTGTTAGAGTTAGTGGATAATATACCATATTCTCTCACATTGCTTCATTCTTGACAAATAGTTATTTGTGTGTCCTGAATACCAAAGTTATTATTTAATTCATTTTAAGTGATTACTTTAGGTTTCATGCTATTCAAGTTCATCTTCTGTGTTATGTTAGATTAGATACTTATATGCATATAATGTTATTTAATTAGATCATACGTACATTTAATTTAGCATAACATACTTAATTACAATGTTGCATCTAAAAGAAACTAGAATGATTTTTTATTAGATCACATAAAACATGTTAAATCATAGAGACATTCATTAAATAATATTACAAATTTTATTTAATTAATCTGATAGCCATTTAACATTCAACACATAAACACAAGTAATAAAACATCAAATTCTCATATATATATATATATATATATATCAATTTTTTTTGTACATGTCATCAATATATACAATGTTACTTAGGTCTATGATTGCTAGATCCCTCAGGACTCAGTGCTCACATCTATCTATTGGTGATCTGTTGAGAGATGGTGGTATTCAATCATGATCATGATCTGTTGAGTGTACTAAGAGAAAATTGTAAGCCCAGTACCTATCCAAGGGCCTCCTAACATTGCCTTGGTATCTAATCTCTCTCTAATTGAAGTCTGGCTACCTCTAACTATAGTCTCTCAAACTCTATTGGGGTCCAAGACAACTATACATATGGGGCAACATCAACTCGGTGGATGTGCCTCCTAAGACTCTCATATGCTACCCACAGTTTGATGTATGGCCTGAATAACTCTGGGTCCTAATCCATGATGGGTGGGGGCACATAAATTGATTCATTGGTCTCCTCATCAATTGATGTGGGAGCTATCTCTATAGCCACCTAACGATAGAGATCATGAAGATCTCTCATAGACCCTACAAGATAGAAACCATAAATATTATTAGTACACATCATGATATATATGTATTAAAGCATAAAACATAAGCATAAGCATAAATCATAATAGTAAATCAAATATCATCACCTATCTCTCTAGAAAGCTATGTGAAAGCAACCTTTTCATGTACAGGGGGCATGGAGGATGTGCTAGCCTCTCCATGGTTGTGGGTATTGGTGCATATTACAATTGTTGCTCATGATCTAGTAACATGAATGGGAGATGTCTCTCCCCACTCATGACCTAATGGATCCTAATCTACTACCTCACCACCCTCACTCATTGGATGCTCCTCCTCCTCATCCTCCTCTGCATCCTCCTCCTCATCACTCTCCTCTTGGCCATCATAGTCAAGATCTGCAGTCTCATCATACTCCTCATCTATTACATCCATAAATATGTCTATAGCCTTGTAGCATGTCTCCTTGGCCCCATCCTCCACCTCATCTAGTAGTGTCCCTACATCACCTATTTTCTCATCCATCGGGAATAAAATTTTTTTCCATGATACTATCCACCACTCCTCATATTCATTTGTGGCACCAACATCATTAACGTCAAAGACCGGAGCCATTTCATGATCTGAATACTCAGAGTCACTGTAGATAACATCCTCAATAGTGAACCATCTAGAATCACTGGGTCTCTGAGCACTCCATACTAATCTCTTGTAAAAAGATCATGCCTTGGGTGCTATATGAACCTGACCAAACTATCTCATGATGCAACCATAGTAGAAAGGTCGTACTTCGTAATCATGTTTTCCAATCAAGAAAGTGTCCATCTATAATCTCCTCATCTACCGAGTCTCATCTAGCCATTATAGCACAAGCTGATAAGGTCTCCAAAGGATCTCATCCTCTAGTTGATCAAATCAAACTCTCCAAAAGTGCCAGTCACCATACTACTAAAACCCTCGTAGAGGATAGTTGAAGGCTTGAGGATACCCCAAGGTTGTCAGACATGAGAACCCTATCAGTCTGGTACATGTGATATGCTCCAGGCACCATACCTACAAAAGCATATAGTGTACCATGTTATCCACCTCTCAAAATACAAATCATCCAATATCATAGTACAAGTTTGCTAGGATGTTGCACTCCCAAGCGTACATGGTCCTGTGCTTTGCCATCCCTCATATCATGTGTACTAGTCCTCCCTCCAAGTGCACTCCCTGACCATCAGGGATGAGTACTAGTGTTACTATCAGCATCATAATCCATGTAACTAGTAGGGCCCATGAGTATAGTAGCATCGCAATATCTATCCATGACCTCACCCTCTCATCATGCACTAGACCTCCTAGGTAGAACTGCATGTCATATTTCATCTCGTGAAATTACCACTCCACCTTAAAATGCACTCACTCACCTTGAATCAAAACTCAAAGTATCTGGTGTATGTCCTCCAACGTGATGGTCATCTCACTAGTAGGGAGATCAAATGTACATATATCTACATTCCATTGCTCTGCTAATGTCATCAACATCAAATCATGGTACCTAATGAGGGGCATGAGGTATGCCCAATATAATCCTATGCTCTAAAAAATCTCTATATCCTCCACCAAAAGAGTGGGGGCTAAGTCTTGAAGGAGGATAATATGTTTTCCATTGAGATGTTGTTGTGAATGGGTGGGAACCTAACAAAAAAGCAAAAATATGTCCTGTAAGCAGTCAACTCTTAAATCTTTATATCAACAATCATAAAATTGTACTAAATTTTTTCTAGTGTACTTTCTTAGAGGTCCTAGACACTTGAGAACCCTTTTGGGAAACTTCATGAAGAAACTACACTTTGTGAAAAAGTGGGGCACTTCACAAACAAAAGGGACACTTTACAAAAAAAGGGGACACTTTGCAAAAAAGGGAACACTTTGCAAAAAAATTTCCAAGGCCCTATATTAAACTAGAAATGCATAAAAATCATAAAATAAATGAATAAGTACAAAGCTAAGGTAGAAAAATCAACTCACCTCATGATAATGCTCGTCGTGGGCCACCTAGTCTTGCAGGACATCAAGTATCATAGGCTTGTAATCTTGTCAGCTCGACATTTTCAACTACTCTTCAATCACTCTCAAGATACAAAAAGGTAAATGACAAAATACTTATAATTTACATCAATTTTTGCTCTCATATAAGTTAAAATTATGTTTTTTAGTATATTAGGGTTATAAAATGCCTTTCATTCAAATCAACATAATGGGTGCTAGGGAACTCTATTTTTTACGCCATTTGTTGCATTGGAATCGTGATTCCACTCTCGTCCTCATCGTCTATCTATCATTATGTAGTATGGTACTTGGAAATATCCTATGATACAACTTACCTTACTTGATGTGGCTAGAATGCTACCTTGATTCCATCCCCATAAAGCAAGTGAAATAAGGGGGCCATACATCTACCCTCGAATTTGATTTCTAGAAGAGGTTAAAGAAGAGTATTTTTGAGAAACTAATGAATTCATGTTGTAGGATGTTGTTCCTAACATTGTGGTTTTGCAAATAGCTACAATTAGGGCTTCATTCTCCCATATTATGATTGAACTTATATGTGTATCCTTTTATAAAACAAAGGTTATTATAGGATTCCTTTAGCTTGTATATGCACGTAGAGTCATATGGGTGCTAAAGTGGGGGCTAAATTTAGTGTAGAAAAGTGTTCACTCTTGAAAATGAGGTAATTTCACACTTAATTTGAACCTATTTTTGCACCCTTGCATTACTTACCCTTTAAAATAATCATTAATAGACCCCTAAGACCCATAATTTTAGATCTTGAGGCTTATTTCACCTAAAAACCTAAAAAATCACTTGAAACACCAAAAATCTTGAAACCCCACCTCAAAAAGCTAGGGTGGGATTCATTCACCACCTTAGGCGAATGAGTCCCCCTAGGTGGGACCCATTCGCCACCTTGGGCGAATGAGTCCCACTTGGGGTCTTTTTCAAATTTGAGTGAGAAATTCATAAAGTATTTTTGTAGGTATTCAAGCTCACTTTCATTCAAGATCTTGCATTTTTAAGGGTTAATCATGGTTGTCTATGGTGAATCATGATAGATTCTAGGTTGGGGAGATGTAACTATCCATCAAGCCAAGCCTAAAGACTTGTTTCCTAAGTGATTCCATCCTCCATTATCACTCTACATTCAACCTAAGGAAGGTACAAGCATCATTAGGGCTCATTTGGGGTGATTAGAGACCTCCTCAAGTGAGTCATTCATCATATTTTGATTTGTGCATTGTATTCTTACACATTAGAATAGCATTGCATTATGTTTCAGATTTCCTAGTCTTAGAAACACTTATGGCTAGGGTTTACATTCCTATTTTCATGTATGTTTCATTTCTATCTTGAGGTTTAATTACCAAACTAGGGGTTTGACCAAGTCAAACCACCCATTAGAAAATCAATTTTATGTTCTGTTTTGTGGGTATTGTTGCAGATTCTAATCCAAAATTCAAGTTGGAAGGAAAGAGCAGGTGTTTAAGTGTAGATCAAAACTTTAAATTCTTGAATAAGTGGAATGGGATAGATTTTCCAAGAGTGGTGAATGAGTATCACTATAGGTGTTTTCCAGATCTATTTGCATATTCAAATACCCTTTTTCATGAAACAACCTTATGTGCAAAAATCTAGATTTGGAACCAATTTTCCTAGGTTGCTGAATGAGTCCCAATTGGTATAAAATCCAAAGTTTCTAGTGTTTCAGAGTTGTAATCAATCCCTTCTAGGTTTCTAGGTGGACACCATTCATCTTACTACTTTTTTGTTCTATTTTATTTGCATGTATAGGTCATTACAGTGAATTAGTGTTTAGTGTTTCATTTTACATTTAATTATATTTTCCAAGTCAAAACTTGGTGGTGAACGCCTCATTAGATCATCTTTAGCCCCTAGAACAACCCTTTTGTAAGACATCTTTCTCTTTTTCATTGAAATCTCAAGGGTTTGTTCTTGAGTCAAAGTTAGTGAAAACTACCCCTTTTAGGTCCTAAACCCTAAGAATGGGAAATATATATATATATATATATAGTAGAGTGAATTCTTAAATACTCAGCCATATTTTATTCTATATAAACAATGGGATAAATATTTGTCTCATAGCCTTATTAGGTTGACTGACTAAGAAACTCTTCATTATATTAAAAAACATTATAAGTTTAATATGGTTATGAGTTGTGTGAAGGGTCTTCAAATGCACATAGATCATCTCTTTCATTCAATTTCATATTATTTTGAGAGGTAACTATTATTAGGATTAATTCTCAATGAATTAAGATGCCTTATTGTTTTACTTTTCTAAGGATAGTTTATCCCACAAACTAGAGATAAGAATTTTATTTATTGAATTGATAAAGTTGTTTTATACTATACTTAGTTGCATATTGATATATGTATATACATTGAAATATACATTTATACATATATCAATATACATACACACACACACACACACACACACACACACACACACATTCCTCAAATGAGAGCTTTACATATTTATTTTAATTAGTCCAAGATATTTGTAGAACATAGAAAAGTGTGAGTTTCAGATTTACCTATTTACATTTATATATTCATATAGGAACTATGGACACTGAAAAAGTAACATTTCTACTTTTTGTCTTGTTTGCGCCCTCCTTGTGATTTTGGCTTAACTTTTCCTTGATTTAATGTGGATAACATATTCACATTAGGTCTTGGGATCTTTTGAACTAAAAGGATTCAAGTGGTACCTTACATAAGTGTTGTAAAGTGTTGTAACACACTTTCACACTTTTCTAGGGATTGTTAATGTATTTCACCTAAATAACTTATTTTCATCATTTACCAAGCCTTGTTTCAAAGTGTTGGAAAGTGTTGTAACACTTTCACACTTTTCTAGGTTTGTCTTTAATAATTTGGCTTTCTTATGCTTTAATTGGCCCCATTTTAAATCCATAGGCCTTATTTATGTGTATTTTTTAGAATAATCCTGACAAATATCATTTAAAGCATCAAAACTTGAAACCCACCTCAAATATATAAGGTGAGATTCATTCACCATTCTGGGCGAGTGAGTCCCCTTAGGTGGGACCCATTCACCCAAGATGGTGAATGAGTCCCCTTTAACTCAAAATTCAAATTTAATTCAAAATTCTAGTGGGTTTTTATTCTCCAAGATATAAGGTCGGCCTGTGATGTTGTAATATCAGGAATTATTACATAATTGAGTATAAATACAAGCTTCTTCCCCTCATTTTCATACCTAGCATTCAAGTATTCATGCATATAGTTTACAAGAGCATTTGAGCATTCACAAGAGCATTCAAGGAATTTCAAGGGCATATTATCAAGCAATCAAGAGCATTTTCAAGTATCATTCATCATGTCAAATATTTTTTGCATTATGTTGTTTTAGAGCTCACATTTGTGATATAGGATTGTGTGATTCAAGCAAGCATTGCATTCAAGATCTATCAAAATCAAGCTAAAGTTCAAGTCCTCATCCATTGGAGCCAATACTTATGTGTTTGCAGCACTTTATTTGCTAGGGTTTGGTAAGTTGCAACATCATTATTTGTTCATTCAGGATTCTCCATTCTATTTCATTTCATTTCAAGGGTTTAATTACTAACAAGGGGTTTGGCCAAGGCAATCCCCTATTCACTAATCCCACAACATGTTTCCCTCCTCTTGTGTGTGATTTGTAGGGATAGGTTGCAAATTTACCAAGAAGCTAAGATTGGAAAAGTGATAAAAACAAGTCAAAGTTTTCAAAGTCCTAAGAGAAGCTTAGAGAAGATTTATAGGATGAATTCTATAGTTTTGGACCTAAATTTGTATCAAGAGTAGAAGAGCAAACTGGGGGCTAGAGTTTCTTACTTTGAATTTCTAGAAATCCAAAGGTGGATTGATTCACCACTATTGGTGAATGAATCCCACTGCCCAGGCCTAAACAAGAATTTTGCAGATCTGAGTACCCTTTTGTCTGAAACCTATTCAGGCATAGTCTTCCCAAAACTGGACTAGGTCACCTAGCTTGGTTTATGAGTCCCAATTGGCATCAATAGTGAAATTTTTAGGATTCTAGAGGTCCATTCCATCTTCAACAAGTTTCTAGGTGCGCATTTCTAGTTTCATAGCTTTTTGTTACATTTTACTTGCATTCTTAGGTCATTTAGTATTAGTTTGCATATCACATTGTGTTTTCAAACATTTTGCATTTTCCAAGTTTACACTTGGTGGTGAACCTATTTCTTGTCTCCATTCATCTCCAAGGATATATATTAGTAATATCTCTCACATCCTCCATTTAATTGAGATCTCTAAGGTATTCTTGAATGTGACTATTGTGAAATTAGACACCCCTTCCTTCTTCCCCTTTTGTGTGGACAAGAAAGTTGAGCATCCATTTTCGATGTCCACATTTTGGTGAACCTAACTTTTGAACATCATAATTCTTATTTGAAGAGCATTTACATCCTATATTTAGCTTGCATTAACCTTGCATTACACTTTGCATTCTGGGGTTTCAAAATTTGCATTAGTGAAAAGTTCATTTAGCTTCCATTATTACACTTAATTTAATCAAAAATTAGTTAAATTTTGCATTTGCATCTCAGATTTGCATCAGAAAACATAAAAAGCATAAAATTCATTTCAAAAATTCTAAAAAATTTCAAAAAAATCAGTACTAGGACTCATTCGCCACCTTGGGTGAACTAATCCCTTTGCATAGTTTGCACTACATTTTCTAGAATTTAATTTTTATTTTCTAAGTTTTTGTTTACTATTCCTACATTTTTGTTTTACTTTCTAGAATTTTTGTTTCAAGAAATTTATTCTTGTTATTTTTCATTGCATTTGCATTCAACCTACATTTAGTAGCCTTTGCATGAGTGTTTGCTAGCATCCCTAGTTCCTATGTGGCATCACATGCTCTATCTTCTACCATATTACCACCTATAAGCATTCAATTCACATGCCCTACTAATACATACACTCCATCACCACTTTCAATTCCATATCATACCACTTGTAATGATCCTCTCATAATGCAACTTAAATTCCAAATATTTTCATCCATGCAAAAGAGAATCTCCACCATAAACCAAAATCAGAATGGCCCACCCACATATTATGTAAGAAGCAGCCCATTGTCCCTAGAGACATTGCAAACACTAATGCCACAAGGAGTAGAGGTGCCTAGATTTGAGAAATATGGAGGGAAGGAAGATCCTTCTAACCATGTTAATTCCTACACCACCTTATGTAGTGACTTTGTCCTTGATGATAAATTGTTGGAAAAACTCTTTACTAGATCCTTAAAAGATATTGCCTTGGAATGGTTTTCTTCTTTACCGAACAATTCAATTCATGTATTCAATGAACTTGTTAATGCATTTGTAAACCATTTCCAAGTGCATATGACTCCAAAGAATACCTTGGCCAATTTGATGAGATGCAAGAAAAATGAGGAAGAAAAGATAACTGATTTTATTTCATGCTATCAATCACTTTATTTAGACCAAATCAATGTCAAGATCCCTGACCCACACCTTCAAAAGATGTTTATAGAAAACTTGCAAAATAAAATTAAAGAAAAGATCACTATGATTAAATTTTGATCCTTCATGCACTTGTGTAATGCCCTTTATGATTATCAAAATTTAGTTAGTAGTCAGGATACAAGGTCCACTTCTAGCCGAATTAAGAGATCTGAGCCAACTAACCAAAAAAATTCCCAACCTTTTAGAAAATAAAATAAAGGGTTCTTGCAATTCAACCCCCCTCAACAAACAACTCAAAATGTCAATAACCAAGTAGCTGCTATCAAAACCTTGGTACCCTTTAGTTATGGAGATCTGAAAAGACAATTCACACCTTTACCTGACACCCTTCATAACATAATTTCCCAACTTTTACAACAGCAAATGATTACCTTGCCTCCTATCAAAACACCCAACCCTAATAATCCTTTACCCCTGAGCTTTAAATCAAATACTTATTGCCACTATCATCAAAAAATGGACATGACACGGAACATTGCAAGCATCTCAAACATCTTGTGCAAGACCTCATTGATTCCAGTCGTTTATCCATCGAAGGTGTTAGTGATCAAGGCAATAAGTCTGTTGCCCCTCCAAACCAAAATTTGTAAATTTTCACTAATCTGATACCCAAACATAATATTTAATTTGTCAAATCCAATAAAACTACAAAGAATGATGTGATGAATGTTGATACAAATGATGAACATAATGATTCTATTCCAAATGATATCAATTTCAATCCTATGGATGAAATGGTAGGAGTGATAGATGTCATCCCTCGTAAGGGCCGACCTAACAGAAGCCCTCTTGATATTGATTTCTCCTCTAAGGATATAATTAAACATGCACCCAATGGTCCTCTCTACATAGTCGATTGTATCTATGACAAGCCCACTAATGGGAAATTAATAGATCCTGCCTGTGGAGAGAATGTGATCACCGAAAAGTTCTTA
>VDFB02252616.1:40615599-40680119 GCA_007258455.2 Sequoia sempervirens | reverse complement strand
ATTAAATCAAAACAACTAGACAACTTTAATCAATTATCTTATAAAACAAGGTTAATTAAATAAACATGAACCATAAATAAAATAAATACTTCAACAATCAAACTACACAATCAATGAGAATGAAAACTTCAGTCATAACACAACCACTCACCATTTAATCGACTTGGGATGAGGGACACTTCCAAACCTACTCCCCTTTTCAACATTTTTACCCGTTAGGTTAATTTATTGCTCGCCCTGTCCTACCGAAACAGGTGGAATCGAGACTTAATCCTGCAATCCTACATCCAAATAAACGTCAAGTAGCACATGTACATATATAATCAAACATCCTATCGTGAGAAGGAATTGCAGTGTAGCAGGGCACTCGTGAACGAGTGATGCTACACTGTCCTCTCACCTAATCTATTCTAACAATTACAATATCAATAACAAACTAACATTTCTAACCAAATTGATCTTAAGATAACATGATACTTAACTACTGCATCATTACTAATTATTAAACCATTTGCATCATAAAATAATACTGAATTAAATAACATCACCATAGGATTATCACATCGACATATAAAACATTAGAGAGAAAGCATTGCATAATAAAATAATCCAAACCCTACATACAGAGTATCATAAATCATAATAATAATGTCATATCAAACGCTCATGTTCACTAAAGGAATAACACACCATCAAACTTCAAACCAACCAAATCAAACCATAATAGTATCATCATAGTAGCCACGTATCAAGTTAAAGCATAGAAATTAATAAATCCAAACAGTAAGAGGAGGGGTATTACATCCTCCCTCCCATATAATCGGCTTACTCCCGGAAGCTGGTAAACAAAAGAAAGTAAGATTCTCTAATACAGGGGGCACCCTCACACACCAAGACGGTGAACTAATCACCATTAGAAACTAGAATCAAGCTCACACATAAGAGTAACAAATAATAATACAAGTATTAGTAACATGGGGGTATTACATCCTCCCCCCCAAGGATATGGCTTACTCCAGGAAGCCATTAAATAGATTTAAGAGTAAGCACACAACACCCACGTAGAGAACACGCCACAAATCACTATAACTAACCACATATTCATTCATTTCCTATTACCATATTCCATAATTCATACCATATAACACGCAAAAGCAACTCCAAAACCACATAAGGTCAATCAGGGAATCGCTTGTACAATGAGGTAAAGCATAAGAAGACATATAAGAGTGGACATAACAACAAAGCTGGTTGTCATCCACCACACACAACACACAAAATTCACACACAACACAATTGTCCATAATGCATTCTTCCAGTAGGAAGGATATCGGTGCATTGTACACTACACCGACGGTCCTATCCCTTCCACTAGTTTCCTACGCCATTGGACCTACACCACGTAACAACAACTTCTGGGTAGCCAAGTTAGACCAACCCAAAAAGAAAAACATAAACTAACAAACAAAGCACCTAGGTCAACGCCATGGCTCATAATGCCTGGAGTATTACCTACACAACTAACAACTTAATGGGTCCACATTATCCCATAGTGCCCAGTGTTTAGACTTGGGCTCTGATACCAAGCTGTCACGCCCCACCATGTGAACCCCAAAGGAACTAACAACAACGGAACAATTTTTTTTTTTTTTTTAAAAAAAAGAACGTAATAAACATATTTAAGTATTCTAACATAACAATGTATTAAATTACATGACTAGTTCCCTTGGGGTACACGAGGTGACATGACTATACTAATCCATAACAATGACAATAAGATAATAATAATTAATCTATTACGTAAATCTATTCATTCCCATTTCATCATTTAAAATATCTATCAACTATATCCACATTAATAACATATGCACATATGACAATACATGGAATTATAAAGATATAAAGTGTTACATATTTCGGTAAATACAACTCAACATAACCAACTATAACACAAGATCCTGAATAAATACATGGCCTGAATAATTATTACATCTCAATGATAGAAGAATACAGTTGACTGAAAATACAACCTCAATAATCACATATACAATTTACAACAAGGTCATCCCAACACACGTGGGAGACAATACATCAATGAATACATTACATATGAAGTATATACATCTATCTGGTACATAAGGACACTGGATCATCAACATCCGCCAAAACCTGCAAGTAAAAGATACATCTGCAACAGAAAGGGGAAACCCAATGGGGTGCGAAGCACGTTCCACCCAACCACCCCCGTGCTGAGAGTAGATAAGGAAGGGTCCCCAACCAAGCACGTCTAACAATAACACAAAACTAACTCCAGACAGACAACTTAACATCAAGACCACTTAGAAACTCAACAACGACAAATCCAAAGGCACAACAACAACCACTTCAGAACGTAACAACAAGTCACAATCACAACATCAATGAAACTCAAGACATAATAACAAAGACTGCTTCCAACAATAACCAAAGACAAATCAATAAATCACTTCCAGAGGACCTCAGAAAATTGACACAAATAGAATGTTAGACGAGAGTGTCATCGCATGGTTTCACATGGATTCTCCAGACAACCTATCACAAGGTGCTGCCTCCATCTCAACATGGATTCTCCAGACAACCAAGTTAAGGTGCCACCTCCATCTATGGTTCTCCTGACAGCCTATCTCAAGGTGTCGTTCCATAGGGTTACTCATGCAGAGTCATTAACCTTTCGTGAAGACAAGGCAATGACCTTGCCAACCACGGCCTTCTGAGTCCCCTTTAGTCTGTGATAGCACTAACAGGCGAACGAGGCTTCACAATTATCTTATTAGTGTTTAATCCCCACCCGTGGTTTGTTACTTAAGTTATCACTGATTAATCTAACTCTATGTGGGTTACCCTGACAACCCCTTTGTGCGCCGGCCCCCACTAGAGCCACTCTCTCTCTAAGCACTCAACACAAAAATTATCCAACACCAAAGAATTATGTCAACAAGGAATATTGAACCACAAATGGTTCCTCCGCGAGGCATAGTCATCTCGCCATAACACAAGAAACACATCCACAAACGGTAAAATCCAGAACAAACTACATCATAACCATGGCCAACACATAGACCAACATAAAAAAAAAATGAGATCACCATTCATCTCAGATTCCCCACCTCTAGAAGCCTTAAACACATCTTAGGTTCCTATAATCGGACAAGCCAATTCTAGGGTTTTCCCACAAAATAACCCAACTGAAAGAAAATCGCAATAGAATAAATGTATTACCTCAAAAGGAAACAATTTACACAGAACAACACCACACAATTTATTTTAACACATTTTACAGTTTTGCAATAAATAAAACATTAACTCGAGTAAATTCAATTTAATTCAACTCTCATGATATATTCCTAATTTGCATAACTACATAAAACATTTCCATTTCTCTTAATCTAATCATAATAAAATCACCATCACCAAAAAGTGACATCTCTATAATATATATAAATATATACACTTTTACACACACATATATATTTATATAAAATTATTACTTTTAAAACATATCAAAAAAAAACCTTTTACATATCATAGTGTTTTTCCACAATCACCTATATTTAAATAAAATATTCATTTAATAAAATATTAATAAAACTCATATTTTTTAAAAAGAAATTATAATATATATATTTTAAATCATCTATTAAATCCTATTATGAGAGTTACCCGATATATATATAAAAAAAATAAATCAAATTTAAATAATTTTAAAAAAAACAAAAACAAACGAATTTATTTATTTTAAAATAAATAATAAAACAAACATTGGCCACGCCCCCCCCCCCGTGGTACACAGTGTGTGGTACCGCGTACCACAGGGGCTGGGCCGCAGCCTTCACAGGCTGCGACGGCAGTGTCTATGGAGGCAAATTTTACCGGTCCATGGATGCATGGCATGGATGTTGTTGCCTCATTTTTCTCGCCCTCCGTGGATACTATTGCCTTGATTTTCTCTCCCTCCATACCTGCTGTGCTGCCTAACTGTCTGCCAGTGTCAGTCATATATGTCAAATCAGTTTGTTAGTCCCAGCTTCTTACGTTTTTTTAATTTTCTTTAACTTTCATTTTTAACATTAATTTTTATATGTTTAATTTTAACTTTAATTTTTATATATTTAATTTTAATATTAATTTTTATATATTTAATTTTTATCAGATAAGTGGCTAAAAGAATATAATATTATATGATTTTATAATATAATATTTATTATTGATAATTAATTTATGATTAAAAATATATGTTATATATGTTTCTACAAAAAATAATTTATGATATATAATATAATTTAATTTAAATAAGAAATACAAGGTAAATATAAAATATATTATATTAAAAATTTATTTTATATTATATATTTTGTATAAAAAAAAATATTTTGTAATAATTTCGTCTTAGGTATCTAAGGTATGGGTTGTTGGGCCAGAGGGACACCCTCACGCATAAAAAAATTTGTAATAATTAATTTATTTATAATGAGAAATATATGTTTTAGAGATATAATTAATTTATTTAAAGAAATATGAAATAACAAAAATAAAATAACTTTTAAATAAATAAAAATATTCTTTAAAGAAAATAAAATAATCTAAAAGATTAAAATTTATGTTTTATATATAATAAATAAAATAATATATCCCTAATTTTAACCCTAACCCTAATCTCTAACATTAACCCTAACCCTATCCCTATCACTAACCCTAACCCTATCCCTATCCCTATCCCTAATTTTAACCCCAACCCTAATCTCTAACATTAAATTAACCCTAATCCTTACCCTCACCCTATTTCTAAGCCTAACCCATTTTATACATGCTAACTCCAACCCTAATGCTATTGCTAATCTTAAACATAATCCTAAATTGAACCCTAACCCTATCGCTCATCCTAAACACATTTTTAAACTTAACCCTTTTTATATATGCTAACCGTAGCCCTAACCCTAAACCTAATCCTAACCGTAATACTAATTCCAACCCTGATACCACTTATATCTCTAAAACATATATTTCTCATTATAAATAAATTAATTATTACAATTTTTTTATGCGTGAGGGTGTCCCTCCGGCCCAACAACCCATACCTTAGATACCTAAGACGAAATTATTACAAAATATTTTTTTTATACAAAATATATAATATAAAATAAATTTTTAATATAATATATTTTATATTTACCTTGTATTTCTTATTTAAATTAAATTATATTATATATCATAAATTATTTTTTGTAGAAACATATATAACATATATTTTTAATCATAAATTAATTATCAATAATAAATATTATATTATAAAATCATATAATATTATATTCTTTTAGCCACTTATCCGATAAAAATTAAATATATAAAAATTAATATTAAAATTAAATATATAAAAATTAAAGTTAAAATTAAACATATAAAAATTAATGTTAAAAATGAAAGTTAAAGAAAATTAAAAAAACGTAAGAAGATTGCATGAGGACTGACGGACTGATTTGACTGGCATATACGACTGACACTGGCAGACAGTTAGGCAGCACAGCAGGTACGGAGGGAGAGAAAATCAAGGCAGCAGTATCCATGGAGGGCGAGAAAAATGAGGCAACAACATCCATGCCATGCATCCATGGCCCGGTAGAAATTGTTGCCTCCATAGACACTGTCGGCTGTGACCAGCAGCCTTGGCTGCCGTGCGCAGCCTGTGGCGGCTGCGTACAGCGTCACAGGGGCCGTGGGGGTACGGCCTCGGCCGCCCCCACCCCCCAAATAATTTCTTTTTTTATAATTTTTTTATAAATTTTATAAATTTTATTTTATTTTATAAAACTCTTTTATAATTTCAATCGCCCATTCGGGCACAAAAACAAGAAATACATTAACATAATTTTAATTTATATATATATATATATATATATATATATTTATATTATTTTATTTTTATTTTTTTATTTTTTATTTTTTTATATTTCAAAACAATAGGTCAACACACAGTATAATATATTTGTTTGTACAGAAAAATAGAATTTTATATATATATATATATAAATATAGGAAAAATAATACATATATATATGTGTATAATACAAGTGATTCAACAGATGGCATAAATTTAAAAATTGTTTTTCTATAACAGAACTAAGACGAAACTAGGCTCGTCTATTCAATTCATAATAATAACAATTTTTTTTATTTTATTTTTTTCAACACAATTATTTCAACAACTAGATTTTATATTGAGGAACTTCAGAGGATTTTATTATAGTTTTCCTATCAAGAATCCAAGGGTTTAAAATAAACAACTTTTCAATCACAGATAGATTTTTCCCTAAACCATTACAAATCTAACATGCAAATTCAGTCTTCAATCTAAAACGATTTTTTTATTTCAAAACGGTAATTTTCACTACTAAGATAAAGAATTTCAGAATAGATTTACTAATGTTTTCAACAGAAGATTCAAGGGTTTCATTCAAATAAATTTTCAAACCACAAATCTTCTTTCTATAAGTTTTTTTCAATACACAGCCAACAGATATTAATCAAAGCACAACAAAATAATAATAAATAACAAAGGAAAACCTGGAGTCCTTCGTCTGAAGAAGAATCCCTTCTGTAACCTTTCGAATTCCTCCTACAGTTCCTTCTCGATTGCCTCCTGCAGCTCTCTTTTTGAATCTATCTATCTTCAAGTCAATTATTTTCTCCCAAGTTTTCAACACAAATTCTTTTCTTTTATTTTTATGTTTCTTTTCCAGATCCAAAAACAACAGAGTAGAAATTCTATGTGTGAATCATCCCCCATAAAAAAAATAATAAATCAAAAATAAATAGCAATAAAGCACCTCATTTGCAAGTTCCTTAGGTACGTGGGCTTCTTCGGGAGCATAGCATCGTTGGAGAGAGGGCTTGAGAGCGAAGCTCCGGGCGCCCTACGGACGAACCCCTATCAATCATTGGCGGGTGCCTGTTGTCGAACCCCCTACTCTAGATAGGGCAAGGAGTCTTGTAACAGCATTCTCGTATTCCGAGCATTCCTCCATCTACAGTAGTCGAGGGAGCGCAGCATTCTTGATTCGCATTCCTCTCTCTAGCATTCTGCCCTACGGGCCGAGCTCGCAGCCCTTTTGTTTCTTTAATCGCTTGCTTCAAGGCCCATTAGAATAGCCCTTCTGCTTTCTTTTCTCAAAAAGCCTCTCTTCTATTGGTCCTTTTTCCAGCTTTTAAAAGCACAATATATCTACAGTTTTTAATTAAAATAATTTATTTAATCAAGATATTATATATGCAAGATTTGCTAATTTAATATTAATAAAAAAATATATAATATTTAATTATCCTCATCAATATTTATTTAATTTAATTTCCCACACTTTAATTAATTAAATACTTTTTAATTATATATATTTAAAATTTAGCGATTAAATCAAAACAACTAGACAACTTTAATCAATTATCAAACTTCAAACCAACCAAATCAAACCATAATAGTATCATCATAGTAGCCATGTATCAAGTTAAAGCATAGAAATTAATAAATCCAAACAGTAAGAGGAGGGGTATTACACAGTACCAACACATGCTCGTCAAAACAACACTAGAGGTTGACACCAGTGATACTACTAATGACAATATAATGCAACCAATCAAAACATCTCCATAGGTTGGAATCAATACAACAACATAGACCTATTGAAATTAGTGACAACACAAACTACATAGACTTCCAACAAAAAATGATATACTTGATTATTTTAATGCATATTTGTACATGCCTATAATAGAATGAAAACATAGAGAACTGAGAATAAGAGTAGTACAAAAATCTTGACTATAGTGATCATTTGATAGTTATTAAATATGTATAGCTATAAAGGTGAACTTGATCAATTTAAAAATAATAATTTATCCTTCGATAAATGTAGGAGGTAATTTCCTATGTATATGGATATCGAGGACATGATTTTAGAAATTTTATCAAAAATTTTAGTTTGATTTAATGTTGGGAAAGAATAGTAATGGAAAACTATAACATTATTACTTGATATGTTGGCTAGGATTCTATCACATACTTTTCTAGGTGGATTATAGTTTCCATAAACTCTTAAATTAACTAGCCATGCCTATGATAGGAGCACTATTTTTGATGTAGATATGCTTATATGTATTATATTGTTACATATGCTCAAGAATATGAAATAATAATTCTTGATAACTATTTTGAGATAGAGGTGTGTGAACATATGAAACACATATCCATTCCATAATGTATATTTATTAGCAAAAATGTGGCCAAACTAATGCAAAATCACCACTTGCATTATCAATTCAAATTGTTTATTTATTTTGCAAAACAATTACATTGTGTTGAATACTTATCTAGAGGAGTTCTAGACTCATATGGCATATCATTTGTAATTGAAAACAACACTAGTTCTCATATGGCATGATGTACATATTCATTCCATTTATTAGCTACCTTCATAAAAGGTAGGCTCACTTCTTGATGGAAGGTGTGTGAAGGACCACTAGTCTATAGTTGGAGGTAAAGCACTTGAGTGATAACCCCCCTCTTGTAGTTAAAGAATACCAAATATTTAGTTAATCAAAGACATTATTTGTATTTCACATGATAAATGTATTATTAATAATTTGTAAATTTTTATAACATTCCATCATGGTGTGGATGATACTTTGTAATATGTATTTTTATGATGAAGTATTCATCTAATGATTTATCTAATGAAATTATTCTTTTGAATCTCATAGTTATAAATATAATTTAATTGTAATATTATTGGATGAAGGTATATTTTTTATTGTATATGAATTGAATAATGAATAATTTTATATTTTTCTCCTAAGAGAAATTATGAAATATTGAGTTACATAAAAATAAAGTATAGTGATTTATTAGATAAATTTTAATATGTTCTTAGAGAATGGATAAGCGTTCACCAAAATATGGATAGATAATAAAAATATGGATATGTTTATAGATATAGAAATAATAATTAAAAAAAGAAAGATATGAAGAATTAGTACAAATGTGTTCTTTGTATCATGTTAGGCTCCACTTTATTTTTCTTTGTATATTAGAAACAATTGCTTACCTAAATTTGATAATGTCAAGGGATTTGTCTTCTAGAAGAAAAATGGAGCCTCTTATTCCCTTTTGGTATATGTAGGTAGGGCCACATTTGTTGGTATGCTAATGAATGGGGTTTGATGGAGGAGTAGATCATCCATCAAGTTTTAAATAGAAAATTATTAGGTTTTTCTATAATATACAAAATTAGAGAAAAGTTTAAGGTTTTAATGACACCATTAGACCTACATATGAGTAATTTCATTACCTTTACGCTTACTTTATTTTTTTATTTTTTTATTTTTCACCTATATTTACTTTTTTTTCTAAATAAGGGTGATCCTATAATAATGGGTTACACTTTTTTGCCAAACTTGACATTGAACTGAACTTTTTTAACTAAATATTCACTTTCAAACACCTAAAGCTGCTAAACCATGAGGAATTTGAAGATGATGCAAACTAGTGATTTATGACATTTTTTCTATAGATTCTAAATATATATTTTTTAAATTGGTATCAAATTGCATTTTTTCCATCTCCTTCGATAACTAGTTTTTAACAGTAAACAACATTTTTAAAGAGTGATGTTTACTGTACATAACACATAACTTTTTTTTCTATGAAGGATAAAATTCTAATTTCTTCTAATTTAGATTTGTAATTGCAATATATAGCTCCTTTATTTGGTTTTATAGTGTTTTATTGAATTTTTTTTCTTAATTAAGTTTTGAAGTCAAACCAATTACAATTTCGACATAAGTTTACTATATAACACAACTTTTTTTGTATGTATCAAAATTTAATTTTACTTTCTTTTGTTGGATCAAGAACATAAATACCAGGAGCATAGATATTTTTTAGAATTTTTCTTGGTAATATACTATTTTTCCACATGTGCAGAACAGAGAGCTTGATTTTTGATGAAAACCTACATTCACAAGAAATAAAGAAATATATAGTAATCAAATTAAATATATTTAAGATTATACTTTTTGGAAAGCTTATAATACAGACTATCTACTTACAAAACATAAATTTTAAATGAATTCATTTGATCCCCCAAAAGGTAAATCAAAAGTGGCTTTTTATTAGCATTTTGATAGGTGTAGAGGAGACTCCATTATAGGTATGGTTGAAAACTAGTCAGGTTCTATCTAGAAGGGGCTTTGATCTAAGGGGTTTGATCAAACCTGCTTCAATTAAAATCCTTTAAATGGAACCTTTCAAGGCTTAAATCGCTATATTTTCTAAAAATATGTGATGTCAGCAAAAATCAAGATGTCCCAGAAAGTGTAACCCAATATTGTGAGAACACCCATAAAGTATATTTTATGCCATCGTTGTGTGGATGGTACTTTGTAATATGTATTTTTATGATGAAATATTCATTTAATGATTTATCTAATAACATTATTCTTTTGAAGCTCTTAGTTATAATTGCAAGTTAGTTGTAATATTATTGGATTCAAAGGTATATTTTTATTATATATGAATTGCATAATGAAGTAATTTTATATTTTTCTCCTAAGAGCAATTATGAAATATTGAATTAATTTACGATAAAGTATAGTGATTTATTAGATAAATTTTAATATGTTCTTAGGGAATGGATAGGTGTTCATCAAAAAATAGATAGATAGTAAAAAATATCGATATATTTATAGATATAGAAACAATAATTAAACAATAAAAAGATATGAAGAATTGGTACAAGTGTGTTGTTTGTATATTCCCTCCATTTTGTTTTTCTTTGTATATTAGAAAATAATTACTTACATAAATTTGATAATGTCAAGGGATTTGTCTTCTAGGAAAAATATGGAGCCTTTTATTCCCTTTTGGGATATGTAGGTAGAGCCACATTTGTTGGTATTGTAATGAATGGGATTTGATGAAAGAGTAAGTCATCCATCAAGTTTTAAATACAAAATTATTAGATTTTTTATAATATACAAAATTATATAAAATTATTTAACAAAATTATTTGTGAAAGGTTTTAATGACACAATTAGGTACATATGAGTAATCTCATTACCTCTAAGCTTACTTTATTTTATTATCACTTTTTTACCTATTTAATTCTTTTTCTAAATAAAGTAAGAAAATAATGAACAAAGAAATAAATGAAGTAATCAATAAAGTATGCTAGTGTTTGATTTGGAAAAGGGATCAACACACTCTTTCCAAAAAAAATTTGGTTGGATTAAAGATGACCTCAACACCCACTTGGCTAAAAACCTTGAAGAGATCCAAAATGGTAGATTAAAGATTTAATCTAATGTCTATGGTGGAATGATATGATGATTTGGATGATTGTTAATTGACTGATTTTTAGGATGAAAGAATATAATTATGTAAACTATGAAAATTCAGTAGTTTATTATGATTTTTAGTAAACTAAATGTAGGAAGACAAAAATAAGATCCAAAAATGTAGAGTGCAGACATAGATGCACTTAGTGTGAAAATTTGAGACTGAAAAAGGCAATCTAGGGTGTGGTGTGCCCTAGACTAAGCTCCTAATTTTTAAAATATGATTACATAGGCCCAAGGTCACTAGTCTGTAGCTTTTATTCTCTTGGAGTTAGTATGAAAACTTTGTCTATTGATAAAAAAATGTAAATTTTGTGACTTGAAAACTTGTAGGGTTTAAGTACATGAATGAACAAATATCCTTGAATATTCCTCCAAGTCAATTTAGATTCATACCCTACACACATGAGAAGAGGGGAAGGGTTGTGCCATATAGGGGCTTGCCTAAGTCAAACCATTTGTTGGTATTCCGACCTCCACAATGAAAAATTATGATATAAAAGAGAGCTTATCCTTGGTTAGATAGAGGCTAATAATAGACAAGTAATTAATTGACAACTTGTTGCAACTGACCACCCATATTTGGTCTCCTTGATGGATTGAATTCATGCTCATTATCTTCAAGGATCCATTGTTTCTTGACTTGAATTCATTTGAATATCTATAAATGCTAGTGCGAGCACAAACAAAATGCATATTTAAAACATGAACAAACTTACATAACACATGGGGGTATGTGCAGGATCGTCATGGAAAAATAGGCCCTTAAGTGGCAAAAAAATCAAATAAATTAGAGTTAGGCAACTTGATGTAAAAATTTGAATAATTTATCTATATTATTTCAATATGTAAGAATAGAATTTGTAGCAAATTGAATTTAGTTTCTAAACTACTAGGTTTATTTTTTTTTAAATAAAATATATTTGGTGAAAATTTGAAATTTCAATGCAGTAGCACTTAAATTTAGGGGAAAAAAATAAGAAGTAGGTGTATGTCTGACCACCCTAACCACAATAAAATGATAGTATTTTTTAATAAGATTTTAAATATAAGTAGATGACTCATGCCCCAATGTGATGCATTTTTTTTTGTTAATTTTTTTCCAAGTAAATAATTAATTATCAATTTTTTATTAAAACTTTTAAAAAATATAAAAACTCATATGTCTAACCACCTTAACTTGGTCAAAACTTCATGAAATTCAATTTTTATTTTTTTAATCCTATAGTATGCAAAGCAAAGAATGTGACGCATGTTTTAGATTCAAAAAATGTGATACTATTTGAAAGCTATAGATGTTTTACAATTAGCCTATCACTTAAGACTTTAGTTGTAATTCAAATAGAAAATGAATAATAATTATTTATTAAATTCAAAGTAAAACATAATTTATATTGGTGGAAAGTTGAGATTCTCCTTTAAAAACCCTTTTCGTTTCATCAATTTTGGGTAAGAGAAAAGTCATCAGCCACATACCCTACACATACCCATCATATCGCCACTTTTTGGCCCATCATCACCCTGCACATACCCATGGCATGATGCTTGAGTGAATGAATGTTAAATTTTTTTGATAATTTTGCTCTTGAATGCTCTTAGGACACTTCATTTTCTCAATAGATTCTCTAGGTGTTCTTAGTATTCATTGGGATTTTAAATGATGAAAGCAACTATCTATTTATATGTAATTCTTCTAATTTCCTAAAGATCAAATGTCAATATCTAACAATTGAAATTAGAATTATTTAAATAATAAATTAAGACACCGACATATTCAAATTTGAAGACCAAAGAGGTGGTCTACGGTAGGGTGAGCCCTAGACTAGATCCACTTTTTTTGGCATAACAAAGTATCAAGGGGGTGATCCCACAATACTAGTTTACAATTTTTGGCCAAACTAGACACTAAACTGATTTTTTCTAACTAAATCTTCACTTTTCAGCACCTATAGTGGCTAAACCATGAGGAATTTGAAGATGATGGAAACTAGTGATTTGTGAAATCTTTTCTGTAGATTCTAAATATAGTTTTTTCAAAATTTATGGAATTAGATTGCACTTCTTTTTCCATCTCCTTCGAAAACTTGTTATTTTCAGTTACAACATTTTTAAGGAGTGACGCTCACTGTATACAACATAATTTTTTTCCATGAAGGATAAATTTTTTTTTTTTTCAAATTTAGATTTCTAACTTTGATATCTAGTGCTTCCAATTAGTTTCATAGTGTTTTATTGAATATTTTTTCCTTAATCAAGTTTTGAAGTCAAGCCAATTACAATTCAGACATAAGAAAACCGTATACAACATAAAAAAAAAAAATTATATATAGAAATTCATCTTTTTTGTTGGTTCAAGGACTTCAATATCTAGTGCACTAATATTTTTCAATTTTTTTTTATAATCTGTTATTTTTACACGTGCAAAACAGACAGCTTAATTTTTGGCAATAAACCTATGTTTAATAAAACTGAAAAAAAAAATACATATTAAAATTATATTTGTTGGATATCTTGTTTTGAGGACTACCATCATCCAATTAGGTCTGTGAAGTCTCCTCTATTTTCATCCTCAACTCGAGCTTCTAAGGGAAAAATTTTGGAGTTTTTTGGTGTTAGAGGGGGAGAAGGGGGCAAAGGGGGGTTTGAATGAACCCCCTTTCCACAACCATTTCCTTTTGGTAAAATGGGTAATTAATGCATAATTAGGTCTAAGAACATAAGGGGGAGCTAAACCTAATTTCAAATTATCAGTGATGACAATTTTTGATGCTACACTTAACCCCCACTTTAGTGAGAGTATGAACTTTGCTCAAATTCACACTAAAGTATGGATAGGTCAAGAGGAGTTCAATTATCCAAATATAGAAGGGATAGGATGGAATTGAATCTAGGGGATGTGCTAGCCCCCAAGATTCAAGATCTTATATGGCAAGATGGTGCAAGAGCACCATTGGTAAAATATTGTTCATTAAAAGTTATAAGGTCTAGGCTTTAGAATTTTTTGAGTTTTATTTAAAAATAAGGTCACTAAGAACATTTGATGATGCAATAAGTCATTGGTGATGAGGTCTAGATGTCTAGGGTTTTTTATGGTTTCAAATGTGCAAAAAGTGAAGAGTTGCAATTGTGCAAAAATATAAGATTTGAAAAATTATAAAATTTGAATCCTAGGGAGACCAACGGTCACAATAGTTTAAAAGTCTATTGGGGAAGTTAAAATAGTTTTTTTTTCAGTGGGAAACAATATAAATTTCTTTTAGAACTCAAAATTGGGGGATTGAAACCATTTTGATTGTTGAAGATTCAATAAAACTCTGTTTTACATTGGTTTTTCTCTATTTTTTTGTTGTGGCAGCCACTATACGCCCATACAGTACTTTGGTGATTCAAATCTCTTTGGATTAACATAGAATAAGGTTCTACCTATCATTTGAATTAATCTATAAGGTTTCATATTGAATTTGGTGTGTTTTATTGGCAAATTTCTAACGTTGGTCTGAGTTAGCAGATTTAAGGGTTTTGAGTCAATAAAATGGGGAATTGACCCATTCCTCTTTCTATAATCAATGCCCCTTGATGAATGGGTCTGCATCATCTTAAATAAGGTGTGAGAGTTATGAATTAGTGTTGGGAAGCTCTAGAAAATATGTTGGGTGAGAAGCCCTAGTTGAAACATTATATTTTCATGAGAAAAAGTGAGGTTTTAGTGAGTCAAATTGAGAATTTGTCTCGAGCGGCATGGTTTTATGTTGAATTAAGCATGACCAGATGATTTTAGGGTTGTTTGATAAATTCTTAGGTTTGGGGTGAGTGGGAAGTGTCATTTTCTATAAGCCCTAGGGTTTATAGGCCTAAGAAGATGGTTTATGATTTGGTTAGTAGATGGTTATATCTCTAAGTTCTAATGGTGGAATCTTTAGTTTTGATAGGTGTTAACTACTGCTTCAAGGTTTAAAGAGTTTTGGATAAGTTTTGAAGGTGGTCTCTTTGGAAAAGAGGGCTAATTTGAGCCCTAAAAGGTGTAAAAAGCCCGATTTGAACCATTTGTTGCAAAGGAGTCATAGGTGGGTGGTTGATATATTTTCAAGCTCTATAATAGGTCCCTAATGTGAGTTGATTTGTTGTCTAAAAATGTGTGATTGTGGAAAGATACCTATTTTAGTGGTTTCCTAGTGCTACAAGAGAAAGTGAATGTTTGATGTTACAATGAGTTTTTTATTAGATTTTGATTTGACAATTGTTGTGGTAGTTTGGAATTTTGTTTAAGTGTGTTGTAGGCCTCCCCTGATTACATCAAAGTGGTATCAAAGAAAAGGTACCAGATTCCTATAGAAGAAAGTTGTAGATTGTGAAATAAAGCTTGGAAGGTGAAGAGGCAAGATTGTGAAGATGCCTCAAAAGGAAAGAATATGGAAAAAGAGATGAATGATTTGAAGAATCAGTGTACATTAAAGAGATCAAAGAATTGAAAGAAATTTTGGCAGCCTTAGAGACAAATAGAAGAAGAGAAGAAGTTGAAAGCAATGATTCAAAAGAAGAAGATGATGAAGAGTTTGAGGATGTTGAAGAAGAGCTTGATCTAGAAGATCAGAGAATGGCCAAGTTGATAAAGGTAATAAAAAGTGACAAGTACAAGATAAAAATTGATGTGCAAAATTTTGGTGGAAATTTGAATGAAGAGGAATTGTTAAATTGGATAGCTTCTTTGGATAACTATTTTGAATGTGAAGAGATTCCTAAAGAAAAGAGAGTGAAGATTTCCAAAACAAAGCTTAAAGTTCATGCACTTGTATGGTGGGATTATCTAAAGTCAGAGAGAAGGAAACAAGGAAAGTCCAAGATTGTGGATTGGGACAAGATGGTAGCTAAACTAAAAGGTAAGTTTCTCCCTTCAGATTATTCAATTCAAATTTTTAAGAAGTTGCAAAATTTGAGGAAAAAGTAAATGGATGTAAAGGCATACACTGAAGAATTTAATAGATTGAATATGAGGTCTAACCACAATGAAAATGAAGATGAGAAAATAGCTAGGTACTTGGGTGGTTTAAGAATGAATATACATGATGAGTTGGATTTGACTAATCCTAGAAATGTAAGGAATGTTATAAAATGGAATTGAAGGCTGAAGAGAAGGTAAAGAGAAGACAAGAGAAAATAGTAAGAGGAAGAGGCAGCACCATGAGAGGAAGAGGATCTTTTTCTACTCCAAGACAAGCAATTGAAAATCAAGAAGAACCAAGCAAGAGAGATGAACAAGTTGTAGATTTTAGAGGTGAATATAGAGGCACAAGGGGAAAATTTGGAGGTGGAAGAAATTCTAACACTTTTGCAGGTAGATGCTATCATTGTCAATAGTATGGACATCCTGCTTGGAAGTTCCTTGAGAAGGTTAGTTCATCAACAAGTGGAGGAGAAAGAAACTAGATAGAAGAGCACAAATAGTTCAAGAAGATGAAGTTGAAAGTAGTTCAAGTTCAAACAAATTGGTTGCAAGGGCTAAGGTTGGAGAGATGTTGATGATGAAGAAACAAATCTTGAAGACCACAAAGGAGGTAGAGTTGCTTCAAAGAAAAGCTTTGTTTAGGATAGCCTACAGATATAGAGACAAGGTATGCAAAGTGATTATTGACTCTGGTTGTATAGATAACATTGTGTCTAATGAGATGGTAGAAAAATTGCATTTGCAAAGAGTACCTAGAAAAAGGCCATATAGGGTGTCATGGATTAGTGAAAATCAGTCTTTGATGGTGAGTGAACAAGAAAGGACCTTGAATTTCATATAGGTCCATATAAAGATGAATTTCTTTGTGATATACTATCCATGAGTTCTTTTCATCTATTGTTAGGAAGGCCTTGGCAGTTTGATAGGGCAGCCTTGTATAATGATAGACAAAATACCTACATAATTGAAAAGGATGGGACAAAGTTCATGTTAACTCTATTAGTTGAGGGTCTAGAAGAATATGGTGAGATTAAATTATGCTTGAGAGAAAAGAGTATGCGGATGAAGATGAAAGAAAGAACATAAGTGTAGCAGCAAATACCATGCTTAATAGAGATAGGATAGTAGAAACAAGGAGGGAATCTAATTTACAAACAATGGAAAGAAAGAATAAAGGTGATTTACAATCAATTATGGGAAAGAATGCTTTTGTGTTGCAAAGGAAAGTTGTTGGTAAAGAGCTTTAGAATGATAAAGTACGGAGTGAGTGTGAAAGGCCTTTGGAAAGGAAAGAAGAGAGTGACAGTGTGTTGGTAGGGATAGTCAAGTGCCTTGTGGTGTTGAATCAAGTAAAAGGATAGTCAAAAAGTGTTAGGATAGAGTTTTAAGAGAATGGAGAGATGGTAAGCAAAATGACAGTGGTATGTGGTGATAGAAGGACAGTGAACTTTGATGGGACAGTGAGTCACAAGATTGAAAGGATAAAGGACAAAAATTTAAAGGTTTATATTGATGATAATAGAGTGAAAGCAAAGACAAGAAATTATGATGAGGAAGGGACAAAGGACAAAACAAGTACAGGTTTGATAGAGATAGTAAAAGGGGAGTGCACAGTTGATAATGAGACTAATAGAAGGAAAGGTACAGAAGTGTATAATTCTGATAGTAAGATTGTTGCAATTGAGAGGATCGATAGATATTGGATTCAAATCATGAGAAATAGAGGAGAGTAATGGAAAATGATGAAGGGAAGAATACAAATGTACATGGAGATGTGACATCAAGACTTGAAGATGGAAAAGTGGAAAGGGACCCCATAGTTCAGAAAGAATAGTTGGAGCAAAGAATAAGTGAAGACAAAATTTCCAAGGATAGTGAAGAGAAAAAGGAACCTAACAAAGGAAATCAAAGAGGAAAAAGGCATGAATAATATAAAGGAGGACATATGACATTCAACTTTCCAAGGGACTTGGAAAAGTTTCAAGTTGGGGTGTATGGTGCAAGAGCGCCATTCGTAAAAGATTGTTCATTAAAAGTTATAAGGTCTAGGCTTTAGAATTTTTTGATTTTTGTTTAAAAATAAGGTCACTAAGACCATTTGATGATGTAATAATTCATTGGTGGGTTTTGATGGTTTCAAATGTGCAAAAAGTGAAGAGTTGCAATTGTGCAAAAATATAAGATTTGAAAAATTGTAAAATTTGAATCCTAGGGAGACCAACGAACAAAAGAGTTTATAAGTCTATTGGGGAATTTAAAATAGTTTTTTTTTCAGTGGGAAACAATATAAATTTCTTGTAGAACTCAAAATAGGGGGTTGAAATCATTTTTATTGTTGAAGATTCAATGGAACTCTGTTTTACATTAATTTTTTTGTGTTTTTCTGTTGTGGCAACCACTTTATGGCCCATACAGTACTTTGGTGATTCAAATATCTTTTGATTAACATATCATAAGGTTCTACCTATCATTTGAATCAATCTATAAGGTTTCATATTGAATTTTGTGTGTTTTATTGGTAAATTTCTAACATTGGTCTGAGTTAGCAGATTTAAGAGTTTTGAGTCAATAAAATGGAGAAATGACCCCATTCCTCTTTCTATAATCATTGTTCCTTGAGGAATGGATTTGAATCATCTTAAATAATGTGTGAGAGTGATGAATTAGTGCTAGGGAGGTCTGAAAAAGATGTTGGGTGTGAAGCCCTAGTTGAAACATTGTGTTTTCATGAGAAAAAGTGAGGTTTTAGTGAGTCAAATTGAGAACTTGTCTTGGGAAGAATGGTTTTATGTTGAATTAAGCATGAGCAGATGATTTTAGACCTTTTTGAGAAATTTTTAGATTTTGGGGTGATTGGGAAGTGTCATTTTCAATAAGCCCTAGGGTTTCTAGGCCTAAGAAGAGGGTTTTATGATTTGGTCAATAGATGGTTGTATCTCTGAGTTCTAATGGTGGAATCTTAGGTTTTAACCAATGTTAAGTGCTGCCCCAAGGTTTCAAGTGTTTTGGATAAGTTTTGAACATTGTCTCTTTGGAAAAGAGGGCTAATTTGAGCCCTAAAAGGCGCAAAAAGTCTGATTTGAACCATTTGTTGCAAAGGAGTCATAGGTGGGTGGTTGATATGTTGTCAAGTTATGTAATGGTTCCCTCATGTGAGTTGATTTTTTGTCTAAAAAGGTGTGATTTTGGAAATATACCCATTTTAGTGGTTTCCCAGAGCTACAAGGGAAAGTGAATGTTTGATGTTACGATGAGTTTTTTATCAGATTGTGATTTGACAATTGTTGTGGTAGTTTGGAATTGTGTTTGGGTGTGTTGCAGGCCTCCCCTAATTACATCAAAATGCAACATGAGGAAAAATGAACACACATGTATGAGATGCAATGTAGCATGACAAACACAAAGCATGCACAATGAAAACACAACACAAAACATGGCATAACATAAAGATGAAAATAAACAACATAACACGAACACAACACAAAGACAAAGAAGATGCATAAAATACATAAATAATAAAACATAAACAAAAGGTTAGTACTAAGAGGATTTGAATCAGTAAGGAAAAGAGGCCTCGGTCTTCAATTCATCTCAAATACCAAACATCATCTCTCAAATATATGTTAGACAAATATAGTGCTCTCATAAGGGTTAGAAAAGTGTGTTATGCCAAGCTACTCATGAGCTACATAGATCCACTAGCTATCAAGTTGTGTTATGCTAGGTATACATGCACTATGATGGGTTCCACAAGGCTAGCAAGCTATGTTATGCTAGGGTATTAGCACAAAGTTGTGTCACACTTTCGGCCAACTTATCAGCACAAGTGAATTTAAGTATTTTTAACTAAAAAATAATTTTGGTCAAACATATGATATTGCAAGATTCATTTTAGCTAAGTTATATATGTCCACAACTTTTCCAACCAAAATTATTGGCTAAATGCATATTTAGCACCATTTTGAGTCCAATTTACCAAAAAAATAAAATCATTTGAAAAAGTTGACGTTTCAACAACTTCTACTCATGTAAAAAATATTTTTTTAAAAATATAAAAAAACCCTTTTGTAGATTCATAAGATTAGTTTTCAAAAATGTATATATTTTAATAGTTTAATTATTATTTATATTTTCCTTTTTATTTTTACTAAATGTAGGTTATCAACACAAAACATTAGGTTGATTACCATGTCAAGGAAAAGTAGTAAAACTTATTAGAAATTTTAAAAAAAAATATGATTCCCTAGACACAAGAATCTATATCAAGATGGTATAATTTTTTTTCTATTTTAGAGAAATAATTAATATTAAAGTTGACGTTGACTAGAAACAACTGAGTTTTTATACACATGTATTTTAATATTTATTAAAAAATATGTATTTATCAAAATTGAAAATAAATATATCCATGCCCTAAAGTTTCAAGTTATAAATATGCACAAAAAAATTGAAGGAAAAGAAAATTACTATATAAAGATTGACATCTCATGTAACTTCACTTTTCAACATTTCATCAACAACTAAATTATAGTGTTAATTTATAAAAAAATATATTCAAATAATTTTTTTATTTTTTTCAAAAAAATACAAATATAAGATATACTAAAAAATAAAGATTTTATTAGTTTACATCATTTCAAAATTCAAAACATATATATCACTTTTTAATGATTCAAGTTTAAAAGTTGGATCAATGTTGGTCGGTTCCTTTATAAAAGTGTGACATGTAGCTTTGTACTCTTACCCACTAGGTATCTCATGAAACACATGGCTCCACTATCAAGAAAGTTATTTTATGCTAGGTGGCCATGTTAAAATGTTTTCAAGTTCATGAATCAACAAAAATATGTTATGCTAAATCCATGGACTATTTAGTAAATCACACCTTGGCAAGCATATAAAGTTTAATGTCATGGGGGACCATTTAATGTCACAGGGGGAAAAAATCACCTCAGGGGGTGTGCAGAGTTTAACATCACGAGGGACAAATATCAAAAGGGCACACCTCAAGGGCTTTATAAATAACACCACAAAAAAGGGTTTATGTCAATAAATAGATCACAAAGGTCACACCTTTGGGAGTATCACACATGACACCACTACTAAGAAAGGAAAAATCATGGAATGAAGGATCACACCTTAGGGAGTATAGCACTACCATAAAAGGGACATTACATGTCATGAAAAGTTACAATTTAGGGACTGTATCAAGCCTAATAATGCCACCAAGGAGACACTAACATTTATTGAGGACATCACACTTTAGTGAACATTACATATATGATATTACTACTACAGAAAACCCATTGTGAGAAACAATTCCAAACCTTTAGAGGATGTATGATATCACAACTAAAAGGGGCCATTTTTATTCAATAATTGGTGATATATGGGGTAATATCCCCCCCTTAAAATGTTAGTGTACTTGCTACACTAATATTTTATGGAGATAATGAAGAAGTAAAGGATCCCTTTCTTAAAGGAATGCACCTTATATAAGGCTAACTACCCTTGCCCAAAAAGTGTAATGGAAAAGGTGAGCCTATATATTGATTGTATCACATTGCTCCTTAGTGATAAAATATGATTACACAATAAATATCGTACCATCATGCATGGTAATGAGTATCCAATGATACTATAACTACCATGTAGAGCAAAGAGAAAAGTCATAGCTTTTTAATTTATCGTCTCATCATATTGATCCTTAGAAGGATCCATGCCATCTAATATCTTCTTTAAACTAAAAATATCATTAGTAGCATGACCAAATAATCCATGATATGCATGAAAGGATTAAATTTTATTCTTGTGTTGAGCATCTCTTCTTTCTTGCATAGGTGGTAGTTTAATGAATTACAATTTTAAAAGTGTTTGTAAGGTACATTTAGTCTCGGAAAATAGATGTGGAGCAGGTAGAAGACCTTTTCTAATAGGTTGATATGGTTTATGTGGTTTAGAGGATGGTGAAAATGTTTTATTGAAAGGTAGAGGACCTTGATAATCGATTCCTTTTGTATCTTTAGATGGTATTTTTTTTAGGAGGGTATGAATTTTATGTTCATTCTTTATGTCGCAACCTTGCTTTAAAGAAAAAATATTAAATCCCTAGCCATAACATCTTTCTAAGTTGATGGTTTTATCACACTTTGTTTTCATAGGATGGAGGATCGTTTGTAGGCATGGGCTTATCTTGATTGGTGTTGGAATGGGATCTCATTTGTAACAATCAAGGTATAAATTGCAAAGGAATTTCCTTGTGTAATGAAGATAACATGTCAATTGAAGATATGGTAGATGTTGTTAATTGTTGGTAAGGATGAGTAGGCCATATCGGTGAAGGATAAAGGACCTTTCTTGATTCAAGGTTAGGTATTGTAGTGTTTAATAACTCATCCATTATTTCTTCATCTTGCCTCAAGATATTTTTGTTATGAAAATATACATTAGGAGATGAAGGAACATGGGTCTCGTCATGTCCAGGAGAGTCATTACCAAACACACAACATGAAACATCATCCAAATATTTCAAAGAGGAATTTTTTTTACCAAAGCATTCAAACATTATGGAAATTTTATGCTTAACAAGTATAAGCAATGAGATATAGACTATTATAACATAGTGAACAAAGAAACTGGAATCAAATATGGAAAAAAGATCATGAGAGGCTACTATCACAAAAATATAAGCAAAAATAGCTTAGTCAAGGGTGTGATGCACCCTAGAATAGAAAGTTATTTTTGTTGAGTTCAAAATTTAGATAAGATATGTTATACAATGTATAAGTATCTTATCATGTGATTGTTCAGGTCTGACAGTGAATATTTTTTTAGAAATTAACAGAATTATGATTTTGCAATATGAAAGACAAAAATGCAAGAAAATTTCCAAAAAAAAATCAATAATGAATGCAATTTGAAATATAATTTTTAGACTACAAATTATAGAAATTGACTAATCCTAAATTGATAAATCTAGAAATTAAAATCTTTTTATGTTTTTGCAACAATAACAATGCACTTTTTTCACCTTTTTATTATATGCATATGCCTAAATGAATGTTTTAAATATTTTTATATTTGATTTTAGATTTTATATGACCTAATGCAGATTTATCAATGCAAGCATGAACTAAGCCTACCTTACTCTCACACTTGAATTTTTGTTTGCATTTAGTAATGTTAAGTTATTTGGAAAAATTGAATTTTGATTATCAATTTTTGACATATGTTAAATTTATGAGTGATGTCATTTGAAATTTTTAATGCATAAACTTGATGATCAAATGTGAAAGATGGATGTATGATGAAGTGATGAAAATGATTTTTTTGATTTATGTCTAATGTTATTGATGAAATTGGCAAGTACAAGTGTGTGAGTGCAAGAACAAGTCAAAGAATGAGAACATAATTGAGGTAGGAATACTTAGTTGATTGATATCAGTAAGCAAGTTGGAATCTAGTGCACACACCACTAAAAAATCATAAAATCTACATTAAATTACGCATAGTAGGATAACACTTTACGTGAATGCCTTATGTTTGTTCTATAGACAAGGAAAATGAAGTAATATTTAGAAAGGTATGTGGACACTAAAAAAGTAACCCTTCTACTTTTTTTGTCTCGTTTGGGCCCTCTTTGTGAATTTGGCTTAATTATGCCTTGCTTTAAAGTTGTAATGTGAATAACACATTCACATTAGGTCTTGGGCCCTGGTGAACTAAAATAATTCAAGTGGTACCAAGTACTTAAGTGTTGTAAAGTGTTGTAACACACTTTCACACTTTTCTAGGGTCTTGTTAATATATTTCATTTAAATAACCTCTTTTTTATCACTTACCAAGCCTTATTTCAAAGTATTGTAAAGTGTTGTAACAAATTTTCACACATTTCTAGGCTTGTCATCAATAATTTTCAACCCTTTCTTATGCTTGAATTGGCCCCATTTCACTTATAGGCCTTACTTAAGTGTATTTTTAAAAATAATCCCAATAAACATCATTTAATACACTTAATTTCTGAAACCAACTTAAAATGCCTAAGTTGGACCCATTCACCACTAGGGGCGAATGAGTCCCCTTTGGCTTATAAAAATAATTTCAAATTTCTAGCAGTTTATTATTTTCCAAGACCTAAGGTTGACTTGTGATGTCATACTTTTGGAAAATATTTCATAATTGTGTATTAATATAGGGTTTTTTCCTCTCATTTCATCCTCCCTAACTCTCTTAATTTTCTAATCAAGCAATCAAGTGATTTTGGATTCAAGCATTTTGTCTATGAGAGCATTCAAGCACTTTGGAACCATTACTTGCATATCTTTAGATTTTTACTTCAAGGGTTTGGTGAGTTGTAGCATTGTATGTTGTTCATTCATCATTCTCTTTCAATATTTCATTTCATTTTCAAGGGTTTAATTACCAAACTGAGGTTTGACCGAGGCAAACCCCTATTCACTAACCCTCAACAATTTTCCCCCTCTTTGCATGTGTTTTGTAGGTCTACTGTGTAGATTTTTCAAAAAGAAAGGTTGGAAAAGTTGTCAACAATTTGTCAAAGTCATTCAAAGTTTTCAAAGCCTTAAAAGAAGCTTGGAGAACACCTACAAGTCAAATTCTACAGTTTCAGATTCAAAAACCTTTTAGGAGCAAAAGTGCAGACCAAGAGCTATAGATTCCATTTTTTATTTTCCCAAAATCTGGAAGTGGACTCATACACAATCAGTGGCGTATGAGTCCTACTGCTAGACCCAAAATAGAGGTTTTTGTAGTTTTGAGTACCCTTTTGTCTAAAACCTGTTCTAACAAAATATTCTCGAAATAGGACTAAGTTGCCCAGCTTGGCATATGAGTCCCAATTGGCTTCAACAGTGACTTCTACAGGATTCCAGAGCTCCTCTCCATCACTTTCTAGTTTCAAGGTGCACACCTTTGATTTCATAAGTTTCTATTACAGTTTGTTTGCATTTTGCATATCACAATGTGTTTTCATACATTTTGTATTTCCTTAGTTTTGCATTATTAGTTAATCTTCTTTATCAATTTACAGCCTTAAGGACAATCTCTTTGCATTGGAATCTCAGGGATTTGTTTTTTAGAGTGAACTTTATGAAATCATATCCCTCTTCCTTCATTCCCCCTTTTTAGTGTGGATAAAAAAAGTTGTGCACTCCATTTCCATAGTCCACAAGGTAAAATAATGGGAAATGAAAATTACTAGTCCATTTGTTTTACGTCACTTTATTAATGCTTTCTACATTTAAGAAAAGAAAAATGTATATATATATATATATATATATATATATATATATATATATATATATATATATATATATATATATATATATATATATATATATAATAAATTAGACATATAAATTATTAAAAGAGTGATTAAATTTATATTTATATTACGACATTGCAAATGAATTCTTTCAAAAAGAAAATAGTGATTAAGAAGAAATTTAATACTATGTAGCACATACAATTGGGCGAATCTTATGAATTGATTAAGATAGAAATGATAAAATATATGAGAATACACGACAGCAATTGGAAGAACAAATGAATAGGTAACTGAAAGAATCTTTTGTTTAAAAAGATAAGAAAAGGATAAGAGACTGATTTTATTACCTCAATGATTTGGTCAGAAAAAAAGAACTAATGGAATTTATAACCCGAAACATACAACATGAAACTGTCATTTGCATGCAAATTAGAATCCGAAAAGAGAATGAGGCTGCTAGTTTAGTCGAAAAAAAGAAACGAATCCTGCACAAAAGGTAATTGCGACCTTCTTTCAAGGAGGTAGTGGAAATTTAGAAAGAAGAAATCATAAGATACATAGAAATTTGGGGATATCTTTCTTTTCTAGGCGGTGATAGAAAAAAATCTGGAGAGGAGCTAGAGAATGACACTCGACTTCCAGTGGTTAAGCCAGGGGCAGCAAATAACCAGGTTAAGGCGCTTTATTTTATGAAACTTAAGGTGCTGAATAAATATTCTTGCATTTGGAAAGAGAGTCAACTTGAATTTCTACTCGCAGGACTTTAACAATCTGATTGTTTCTTTTTATTTCTATCTACCTGTAAGTCGATACTTGAAATAATCTTGTTTTCTTCATTTTTGTTTCTTTTGTAGCCATGATCCTTTAAATTATCTACATTTGCAACCATTTTGCGACCATTTTCGTAGTATTAAGCGTATGAATTCTTACACTTGACCCCTTTACTTGTTTTCCCCATGCAACAAAACGTTGCAGGCCGATAAGAACATCCACTTGAATCCATTTTTCCATCTATACTTCCACATCGTTCCTGTGAGTTGTTGGCTGACGTCTTAATGCTATGTCTTGAGCCTTAGAAGGGTGAGGCATGTGCTTCTAGCTCCATGCTGGTCTTGGCCTTAGACCCCTTTCCGACCCAAAACAATCGCTGTGATCTTAGTTATTGTAAGTTTCATGCTAATGCATTCGGTCTGGATTCTTGCGCGTTTGCTCGACTATACCAAGCTCATTTTGGGACTTTGAGTGTATTCCTTGAAGGGCGCTATCATGCCGCTCAAGATTGAACTCCCATTTAACGCATAACTTAATATGCCTGGACCTGCAAGCCGGACATGCTAGCTGAAACATAGCTCCATCTTGTTTCCGTGAATAAGTCTAATGCTACCTATCGAACAGCAACCGAGCCATAGAGGGGGAGGTGGTTGTGTTTCTATTTTTTTCATCGTATGTGGATTTGAGAACATGTATGCCAGAGCTATGCAATCAGTTGATACCCTCCTGCAAGTGTTTACCTTGCGTTGTATGCCCGAACGTTAGTAAATAGTGTGTTGAATGCCATGTTGTGTTGCCAGTAAAAACCATTTCTAGCATATTATTTATGTTAAACTCTCAGATTGGTCAAAATGTTTAGCTCATCCTTGCCTGCCTAAACTTGAGCTTGCAAATTAATATACGAGGGTTTTTACTAATAACTCGATTCAAATATCCGTAGGCAAATTCTTCTCTCTAGCATACTTATATATATTTATGTAATTATGTGTTTAATACTCTGATGAATGGATTCCCCTTAAAAATAAATCTAATTAACCGAATATGTGTATTTAGAATAGCATACATTATATTTCGGTGAATGTTGCTTATGTTTTATCTTTCTTTTAATATGTGAAATAAAATCTTTCAAATGTAGAAGGAGAATTGTTATTTGGAAAGAAACTTAAAATTTTGATTTTTCTTGCAAATATACTTCTTCAAAATGACTTAATATCTTTACTTGTTTAAACATATCATCTTATGAAAGAAGTAAGGAAAATATATTTATTTTATACTTTCGCATGTGATGTAATTTTGCATGAAAGATTGTTTCATTTATTAAATTGAGATCGTGCTTAAATACTATTTATCTTCCTTGCATAATGTTCTATGAAAGAGGGAAACATGGTTTAATTCTCTATACATGAACTTGCTTAATATTTGAATGTTTCTTTGTATTTCACATGAAGATCGCACATGTAGCTCCCTTAATTGGTTAATCATTAAGAAGGGATTTCCTTAGTTTTCCAATTGAAAACCTAAAACATGATTGCTAGGGTGATGTATAGTTATAGAGATTGTTTCTTTTTTCATGTTGAAAGTTTCCTTTTGGGATGGCTGCTAAAAGTGGATATCACAGGATATAGATTTTTCTTTTCCAAATTTATCATTTATTTGTTGTATACAGCGTATGCTTGGCCAAGATTTGTAGACCATAATGATGTATGGACTATCTTATTTTTAGCTTTCTGCCATTTCCTAACATTGTTCATTACATGTTCTAATTTTGGATAGAAATGCATGTAGATATGTTAGGCATGCACAGATTCCACCCTACTTTTCAATTTATTTTTACTAAGTATTACATGCAAGGTCAATGGTTCTTTGTGTTAGGAAAAAAAATTCGGAGAAACATAGCTTCGTGGTTGGGTGGAAAAGCACCTAAACCATGTTCTCATCCATCAGTTGTGGGTGAGCGTTGGAGTGGAACTACAAGGATTCCAACTTATGTATATTTCTACATTGTAGTACTCTTGATGTAAAATGTTATGACTACTTGGCATATCTAGCCTAGTCAAACTATGTACTCTTGTAACCCAAACATTATGACTTGGGTATAGATATAACACACTTGATGACGTGTTATGCTATGATGTTCTTTAATTTCAATTATTATGAAATTATTGTATGCATATTGTCATATTTGATTTATGTAGTGTTATTTGAGAATAGCACATTACACTTACAATGAAAAAAATTAACCCTAGAGTCATACATTTTTATGACAATTGGGTATGTACTAATGATGAATTCAAACATTTTTTCACTTTTTTAATATTTTTATGACAATTGGGTATGTACTAATGATGAATTCAAACACCCTAAGATATAATTTAGATTTGAAAATGATATGCTTCAAATTTTAGAGGGCTTAAAGTGTAAGAAATGGTCAAGTTCACCAAAATATCAGATAGGGAAAAGGGATCAACACACTCTTCCCAATTCATTTTTGGTTGGATTAAAGGTGATCTAAACACCCATTTGGCTACAAACCTTGAAGGGAGAGCCAAAATAGTAGATTAGATATTTAATCTAGTGTTTATGGTGGAATGATATGATGATTTGGATGACTGTTAATTAACTATTTTTTTAGGATGCAATGATATGATTATGTAAACTATGAAAATGCAATAATCCACTATGATTTTTGATAAACTGAATGTAGCAAGATAAAAATAATATCCAAAGATATAGAGGGAAGACATAGATGCACCTAGTGTGAAATATGAGGTTGAAAAAGGTAGTCTAGGGCATGGTGCGCCCCAAACTAAACTCCTACTTTTTAATATCTAATTTCATAGGTTGATGTCACTAGTCTATAGATTTTGTTCTCCTAGAGTAATTTTCAAAACTTTTTTTGTTGATGAAAAATGTAATTTTTGTGACTTGACAACTTGTAGGGTTTGAGTAAATGAATGAATAAATAGCCTTCAATCTTCCTCCAACTCACTTCAAATCTATACCCTATACACATGAGAAGAGGGGAAGGGTTGTTCCATACAAGGGCTTTCCTAAGTCAAACCATGTGTTGGTATTCCTCCCTCCACAATGGAAAATTATGATATAATAGAGAGCTTATGTGTGGTTGGATAGAGGCTAATGATAAATAAGTAATTAATTGACAACTTGTTGCAACTCACCACTCAAATCTGATCTCCTTGATGGACTTAATTCATACTCATCACCTTCAATCGATCCATTGTTTCTTGACTTGAATTGATTTTAATACCTACAAATATTAGTGCTCACAAAAAAAATGCATGTAAAATATGAACAAACTTACATAACATATGACATGATGCTTGAGTGAATTAATGCGAATAAAAATATTAGTAATTCTACTCTTGAATACTCTAGAATTCTCTTAAGACACTTAATATTCTCAATAGATTTTCTAGGTGTGCTGAAGATTCATTAAGATTTCATATGATGAAAATGACTAGGTATTTATATGCAATTCTACTAATTTCCCAAAAAATAAATATCGATAGTCAACAATTGAAATTGGAAATTCAAATAATAAATTACTAACACCAACATATTCAAAGTTGGAGCCAAAAGAGGCAATCTAGGGTGTGGTGCGACCTAAACTAGATCCACCTTTTTTGGGGTCAAAAAGGATTAGGGACAAAAAATTAAATGCATAATTTGATTTCCCATGTTTGATTTTTTGAAGTTTATAAAATAGGTAATTAATGCACAATTAGGTTCAAGCACATAAATGGGCTAAACCTAATGTAAAATTGTCAAGGTTGCCAATTTTCGATGCTACAACTAGAAAGCAAGAAATTAATCTAGAAAATTTAAAAATATATATCAATTACTTGTTTACTTTAGTACTTGCATTCTTGCACCTTTCATTAATATAAAATTTCTACAATAATGTTCTAACAAAAAATAGTTCACACACCAATTAAAAACATGATTTAAAAGTAATAAATGCATGAAATCAAGGAAATACTTACATATCATTGTATGATTAGAATTATCATTATGTATTTTTCACTATATTAAGGTATATAGTAGTGCAATGAAAAAGAATAAACTATAAAGGTAGAAAACCCAAATAATAATTAGATTCAAAATAAATGAAAATTTGAAACTTAGAACTATTAAATTTATTATAGTAGACGAAGCCAAATTTATAAAAAATAAATTAAAAAACATTAAAAAAACATTAAAAAAAAACATTAAAAAAACACAACACTAAAAAATCCCTACTTTAGATTATGATTGTGATTTAAGAAAAACCTCAGGATCATTGCCAAAAAACCTAGAAACCCCCACTCAAGATTATGAAATTGAATTCATAAATAATCTTACTCAATATTATAATATTTCACTAATATATAAAACAAAACATTGATATGCTTATAACTTATCACCCAAGTGATAGTACAAGGAAATCTACAATGATATCAAAATCATAATTTATACTTATAGATTTCTCTATTTCTTTCTTACTTGTGTGCTATTGATGAAGGGTACTCCCCTTACAATCTAAAACTCACAACAACAATAAAGAATTGCACAAAAAATACAAGAAGGAAGCAAGGATTTTCTATTATCACACAAATGAAAATGAAATTACAATATTACAATTTCCATCACATGGGTTTTTTTATTACATAAATTTGCAAATATGCAAATTGGAGCCACAATCTACTCAGCTCTACCCCCCTCTGTAACACCCATTCACATCCTTTATCTAGAATGCGTAACCACCCTGGTATATTCTAGAAAGTGTAAACCCCAAAAATAAATTTTAAAATTTAATTATATTTAGTAATGCAACTTTGTGGGGTCATAACTTCCAATCTGAGCATCGCTTTTTTAATTATAATACCTTTTTGGAAAGGTCTCTAGGAGACACTTGGGTAAAAAACAAGATGGTATAGTAGGGTACATGTGATTTTTGACCAATCTTCGGGCACATTTGGAGCCTTTAGGTGCTTCAAAATCGACTTCAAACATTTTTAATAGAATTTTCAAATATTGAAATTATGATGTCTCTCAAATGATAAATGATATTGAAGTGATTTCTTCACCACTGGCTTCAATTTACCATTTCAGAGGTCTATGTAAGATTTTGTTCCCATACGTGCATAAATACAAACTTACTAAAAATAGTAACTTGCCAAATTTAGCTCTTATTGAAAAGAAACAACATTTTTCTAGTTGATATAAGATTACTCTTACACCTTCAATGCTCCTACATCAACTACCATGAAATAAATCAATAAAATAATCAAAAAAGTAAGACATATTTAAAAAGTTGGTGGAACGTATAAGTTATTTTCTTTCTTGCTTACTTATATATATACAAAGTTAGCATGATGAATTCATCATATAATTTAGTTCATCATTTTTGTATGTGATCATAACCATAAAACCTAAGAAAATTATCATATATGAGTTTACTAAGATTCCTTAAATATTTCTTCTATATGAATTTTCCAAAAAAACTAAGAATATAGGTTGGATCACATTTATTGGTACTCTAGAAAAATATGATGGGAATTTATTTTTAGGATATCTATAAAAATTTTGAATGTAGTTATAAATGAGATTGCAATAACTTCCTTGCTATAGAGATTGATCGCTTTCTTTCTTAGTGATTTGATTTCTTTCTTCCTTGCGTGTTTGTATACAAGAAATAAATGAAGAAGGAAATTAAGTAAACAATAAATTAATCATGCTATGAAGCAATTAAACAAGCTAGGAAGAAAATAAGACTTTCATATGTGTAATTATCTCTTTCTTCAATGATTTCTTTCTTTCTTAGCTTACATTTTGCTTCGACACTTCATTGCTTTCATGATTGCTCTCTTTCTTTCTTCGAGATGAATATGGATTCTATAATTCCATTTATGGGATATTTACTCACTATTATGGGATACAAATATTTATTCAAGCTTATAGTTAAAAAATGTTAAATGAAGTCATAGATATCACTCTATAATGAGCAAGGATATACTAGAAAATCATAATATTTTTTACCTGAGTATGAATATTATTGAAAATCAAAAGGATCCTAGTAATTTATTCATGATAATGGAAATATCTAATCTCTATAATTTATTACTTAATGAAAATGAAATGTATATGAAGTTTAATTAAGTTATAATATGTATGTGTACCTAAGAATTTTAATTCTAGGAAAATTATGAAGCTTTTGATTTCACCACATATTTTTTACTCTAAATAATATGGTTAATCAAAAAATGAAACAAGATATGCATATTTATAACTTTTCATGATTTTAAGAAAATAGAAAACCCTACTTAAAAATGTGATTTAAAATAAATACATGAAATCAAATAATATGATTAAGATGATTAACACTATTTTCAATAATTTCACAGATATCTTTTACATTGAACAAGAATAAACCAAAAAAACAATCCTTAAAACTTTACTAAATATCAAAAAAATCATAAAACAATACATACGTGTAAAAATTTTCATGTACTACAATGGTTAAAATATTATCCACACACAATAAGCTCACATTTAGTGGCAATGAAAATTTTGACAAAGTCAAAATAAATATAACTTATAAAATAATTACTTGAAAAACTAGATTATCTATAATAAATTATCTTATAGGAAAACTATGAAAACTCTAATTACCTTTATGGTATATTTAGGTAGGGCCATATTTGTTGGTACTATAAGGAATAGGATTAGGATTTATTACAAGGAATCTATAATTTAAAAAAAAAAAAAATAGTATATCAAATATAATTTATCTAGTTTATAAACATTAATGAATAATAAATATCTATATTATTTTCTATCAAATACATATGATTTAATATATTTTTTAATGTAAAGACCTAAAAAATATGATTATGTATAAGAAGTTATCTTCTAAATGAACTATAAGGTCTATAGTTATTTTTATGGGATATGTCAATAGGAACACATTTAAGAGTACTTTGAAGAATTAGAGTAGAGCTTGTTACAGGGAATATATTCTTAGCCTTTAAAGCATAAGCTATACAATTTATATTTTATAAATATTAGTGAACAACACATTACCATTTTTTTTCTATAAAATATATATGTTTTAATGTGTGTATTAATGTAAAGGCTTAATGTTGGAACACAATTATCTACTGAGAGTGGGTGAATTAGTAGACCAATTAAATCTTATTTTGTTAACCCTTTTCAAAATAAATTAAACAAACATGTAGAGATCATGCAACCACACAAATGCACATAAAACTAAATATATGTGGAAACCCCAATATGGGAAAAAAACATGGTGAGAATAGTTGTTAGGATCTAAATTATCCTAGAATCAAATCTCACAATAGAACCTCACTGGTTACAATGTTTAAAGTCACCAATCCCCTGTTTTAGGAGCACCAACTCCAAGGAAGCACCCATTCCCTAATTGAGCATCTACTCAATTATCTGATGACACCAACCAATTAGATTTACAATAACAATTATGGAGCTAAAAACTCTAGATTACATATGATTCAATTGAATCTAGTTGTGTGTTACAAAATCATTTTTGTAACTACTCAACCTCTCCTATTAGAAAATCCTTTGTTCTATATCACTCCCTGTTATCTCAGCAATTCATTCCTTTGTTTTGCTCTTCTCCTCTTATGTGCTTTGTTACACACCTTTGATAAACTGAACGCAAACCCTAGATGATGTTTTGTATGGTCTATTTTTGTAGCATTCACTTGCTTAGCATATCAACAATACATGTACACTTGTGTTAGATTCATCTCTATTTTTCTTCACTAATAAGCATCCTTGCCTCGAGTCATGCACCATTGACCTTAGAACCTCTATGATATTTTTATTTTTAGCATATTGCTAACCCTAGATTTCATTTTCATCAAATACAATTCCTTGCATGATGGAGCCATATCTAATTTTCTAATAATTTCTTCTTTTTTGTTGGCATCTACACATCTCATCATCAATCAAAAATCATTGCTAGAGTGGTTTCAACATTTAATTTCATCCTTTTTGTCAGTTTCCACCATTTTCCATCACCTAGCCATTAGAGGAATACAACTTTGAATTTTGGCTATCAATATTCCTATTTCACACCACAATCTAATGATTATCATTTGAACTCACTCCTTTAAAACACAACCATTAAATTAGATTAACTTAAAACCTATGGCAACCATTACCATTGTATATACCAGGTGAATATTCTATATTAAACATGCTTACAACTTTACCAACATCATCTAGGACACGCATCATCATACTGCATTTCTGCAAGCCATGACAAGGACCCACTAAGCCTTTTGTAGAATAGCAGGAACTATTCAATCTATGAACTCCATCATCCACCATTAGACCTTACTTGCCTAGCGCACCTTACATAGTGCAAAAGAATTGGTCCCATCTAGACATGTGTCACATTTTTCTGCTTCCATGGTTGACTACTAACATCACCTTCCGAGTAATGTGAGCATGAGGAAGCCGCTTGACTGTCAATCGCCTATCTCAATTTACGTTGGTTTGCTTGAGAAAACATTTATCATCAAATTTAGGAAATAATAAAGTCCATATTACCCACGAAGTCAATAATTACTTAGGATAAGGGGCCAATTACTCCATGAAAAAAAGGGTGTTGAACAAGATAACTAAGAGGGAGGAGAATTAGTTGTACCAAATTTAACCTTTAAAACTTTCACCAAATGTTAGATCAGTTACCATTCATAACTCTTTTACTCTGCCAATATGATTAATCATTAAGTGTAAGAGCAAAAATTGAAAGAAGCAAAACCACACACACAATAACACCAAATTTACATAGAAAACCCAATGAGAAAAAAAACACGATAAGGATTAACTCACAATATAGAGAATATCAAAAACTGAATACAAAGGCTCATTGCCAAAACAAGAATCACTATTCAAAACATGACTTATTGTCCAGTAAAGGTTAACCACCTGGAAGGATCACTGCCACAGAAATAAAAGAAGAAGACGTAAAAGAGATTTGTTACAAAGAGAAAACAATCTTAATGCAACAATGATTTCCACCATAATCGCTCACACACTTGTAGACATGCTTGAATGATAGAGTAAACCTTCAGCTCACTACTTCTAGAAACTCACCACTTCAATTTTGCACTATTCTGCTCAAAATCTCATCACACACACACTATTTTGCATCTATCTCGCATCTATCTTTCTCTTGCATTTTACCCTTTCTTCTTAACCATCTCAACTTGTATTTATACCATCTTAAACTTTGAAATTCATCCAAATTCAACCACACACCATTTGTATTTACAAATTCAAATTAGGTCGGTGCCAAAATATTCTATGGTGGAAGTAGAATGAGGGCAGCCCAAACACATACTTAATGAGTACTTAAATAAGTCCCAACATGCCTCAACATGCTTCCATGAACTTTGTGAGTAGTATTTAACACAAGTTCAGCCAAAACTAGTGTGAAACACATAATTCAATTAAGCACACTCAACCTCAACATGATCCAATCTTTTCAATAAACAAAATCACTTGAACACAACCTCATCAACTTATCCTGAGAACAACAAGTGATTAAGACTCAAACAAGAAGAAATCCAGAGCAACTACATTTCTCTCGAACCTCAACCAGAAACACAATGATCTAGAAACCCAAAATCTAGATACATATGGCAGTTTCCAACAATCATGAACAATACCACAAATTATCACTCTACATAGTAACACATTCTAGAGCAAGACCTAGAGAAAACACTGAATACGTACAACCTTTCTTTATTACAATTTTCTCAATATCCTCAACATTAACAACCAATAACCAACACACATGACATCACTGATAGCAACAACTAGTTGACTAGCTAACCAATTAACATCAATGACAACACCTTCATACTTGCAACAATCTCCCCCTTTGTTATTGATGGCAACACATGATGTGGAAAACTATCAAAGATAACATAGTAGCTCTAGACACACTTTCTCATGAATTTACTTTCTCCCACTCAGTAGATAAATTTTTCACATTATACTCTCTCCCCTTTTGACATCAATGGCAAAGGAAAAATAATTTTAGCATTGTTTTCCCCTTTGACAACTACATATGACAACACAAGACACTACCTGCTCCCCCTGAGAGCTAGCCACCAAACATTAGTCCAAAAGAAAGATAGATCCATAGGATCCACCAGACTAATGCATCTCCATATGCATCTAGCTCAAGAAAGGAGGGGCAATTACCCCTAACTTCTCCCGAAGATACTCTAAAAAAGTATCTTTAGGAATAACCTTCATAAATATGTCAGCAACCTAATCCTTCATAGGTATATACTCAGGCTTCACTTCATTCTCCACAACCTTCTCTCTCAAAAAGTGATACCTGATACATATATGCTTTATCCTTGAGTGCATCACTGGATTCTTTGAAATGTTAATTGTACTTGTATTATGACAAAAGATATAAATGGGATCATCATACATTACTTTGATATCTTGCAATGTATGTTTCATCCACAAATCTTGTGTACAACAAGATGTTGCAATAATATACTCAGCTTTTGTAGTTGATAAGGAAACTGAATCTTGCTTTTTACTCAACCATGACACCAATCTGCAACCAAAAATGAATGCACCACCACTTGCACTTTTTCTATCATCAACACAACCTACCCAATTTGCATCTGTGTAGGCACTTAGTGTAAAATCAGTATCCCTAGGATACCACAAGCCATAATCTAGAGTGTCATTCAAATATCAGAATATCCTTTTAACAATGGAAACATGTGTCTCTTTAGGTTCTTGAAATCTAGCCACAAGACAAACTACATGCATAATATCTAGTCTAGTAGCAGTTAAATACAACAATCCTCCAATCATAGATCTATACTTACTCTGATCAACCTTAGGTGAATCATCCTCTTTACTCAATTTGCATCCAGTCACCATAGGAGTGCATACCAGTTTGGAACCATCCATTCCAAACTTCTTCAACATCTTTCAAATATTTTGACTGTGAAATAAAAATCCATTTTTCTATTTGATTGATTGGTAGCCTAATAAATAAATTCATCTCACCAAACATAGACATTTCAAACTCTTTTTGCATTTCTTCAACAAACATTTTGCACATTGTTTCATTTCCTCCAAAGATAATGTCATCAACATATACAACTACTATCAAGATCTTGTCATTTTAAATTTTAAAATACAAATTACTATCTGTCGCACCTTTATTGAAACCTTGTTGAATCAATTATATGTCCAATCTTGCATGTACCAAGCTTTAAGAGATTTTTTTAATTCAGATAAAGCCTTCTTCAATCTACAAACCATATCCAGTTGATCTGACAACTGAAATCCTTTTGGTTGTTTCATGTTCACTTCTTCAATTCACCATTCAAAAATGAAGACTTTACATCCATCTGATAAACCTTGAAATCTTTATTTGCAAAAAATTCCAAAAACATTCTAATTGCTTCCATCCTAACCACTAGAGCAAAAGTCTCTTGAAAATATATACCTTCTACTTGTGTGTAGCCCTTACACACAAGTCTTGCTTTATTTTTGACCACTTCTTCATTCTCATTCAACTTGTTTTTGAATACCCATTTTGATCCAATTATGTTTTTATCTACCGATCTAGGAACCAATTCCCAAATTTGATTCTTCTCAATTTGCATAAGTTCTTCCTTCATAGCTTTCAACCAATGCTCATCTTTACATGGTTCACTTACTTTTTTTGTTCAACTTCATAAAGTAAACATAGATTTATTTCACCACCAGCAGCAGCTCTGCTTCTTCTCAATACTCCTTTCCTCTTGTCTCCAATGGTTTGATTTTTTGAGTGATTATTTTGCACATATTTAGGTTTCTTTAGGGAAACCATGAGAGATTATTTTTCTTCATTCTACTTTTCTTGTTCTTCCACAATTTCTTCAACCTCTATGTAGTCAGTTTCATCTGATACATATCCATCAACTTCAATTGAATTCTTCAATCCTTCATCTACTTTGACATTTGTGCTCTCTGCAATATTTCTTAGCCTTTTATTGAAACATTTGTAAGCTTTTCTTCTAGTAGAGTATCCAAGGAAGATACCTTCATCACATCTAGCATCAAACTTCCCTAGATTTTCTTCATCCCTTCTAATATAAGATTTGTTTCCAAATACCTTAAAATATTTGACAATAAGAATTATTCCACACCATAGCTCATCAAAGGTCTTAGTACTATTAGCTTTTACTTGAACTCGATTGAACACATAAACATAAATATGAATAGCTTCTCTCCAATAAACTTCCAGTAGACCTGCTTTTGTAATCATTGATCTACCAGCTTCTTGAATCATTTTATTCTTTCTTTCAACAACTCCATTTTGTTAAGGAGTTCTAGGAGAAAACAATTTCCTATTTATTCCATGAACTTCACAAAACATGTTAAACTCATTGGAGGTAAATTCACCACCTCTATTAGATCTAAAACATTTTATTCTCAAATTTGCTTCATTCTCAACCATAGCCTTAAATGCATTAAATGTATCTAATGTATCATATTTTTCTCTAAGAAAAGTAACCCATGTATATCTAGAGTAATAATCAATTAGAAGCATAAAATACCTGTCACTTTGTAGACCTCTTACTATTTTAGGACCACAAAGATCTGTATGAATCAGATCTACTAGTTCGGTAGTGTATTGTTCCTTTGATCTATAGTAGTTTCTTACTTGTTTTCCAAACTGACAATCTTTGCAAATATCATTAACAGGCTTTGTGATCCTCAGTAAATCTCTTACAACTTGCACTGCATTGATCCTCACCAAGTTGTCAAAATTCATATGACACATCCTTTGATGCCATAACCAATTATCATTAATTGGAGACATAAAGCACTATCCATCAACACCTTTAAGTTGATATATATTTCCTTGAGACTGCTTTCTTATAGCAATCACTATTCTGGATCCTTTTCCTAATTTCACATCTCTCATCCTCAAATACAAGATTATATATTTTACTACACATTTTTCCAACACTCAAGAGATTATGCCTTAAGCCCTTAACATAGTAAACATCATCATTATTATGCTTTTCATCAAAACTAACTGAACCTATCCCACAAATCTTAGCACTAGTATCATCTCCAAACTAACTAAGCCTCCATCATATTTTTCAATTTTAATAAACTTACTCTTATCACCAGTCATGTGATGTGAACATCCACTATCAACAACCTAGTAGTTCTTTTCCTATTTAGCATGAAGAAAAAAAAATTCAGTATCTTCAACTTTCTCCGAAGCACTTTTCTTTACCTATATTTTAGTATTAACCGAAATAGATTCATCTTTTATAGCCAAGAACAAGCATTCATTGTCATAAAAATCTCCATAATCAAATTCTTCATTAGAAATACTAACATCTTCATTCACATAATATACTCTCTTAATCATCTTCCCTTTGTTTTCTTTGCTAAATCTATATTTATTCTTCTTAGTGCTTTCTAGGCATCTCAAAGCATAATGACCTATTCCTCCACAACTAAGGCATTTAAAGGGTAACTTAACTTCATACTTACCAGAGCCCTTTCTCATTCTTCTTACAAAGTTAGCTTCTACTTCGTCGATGTTCTCTTCATCTAGATCTCCAGCTCTTGTAGCCTTGAAAGTTATTTTTGTCTTGGATCCATTTATCAAGCTAGGATTTATCATTTCAAATGATGTTAGAGTACCCAATAACTAATATGTAACTTATAAGTCTTGTAATATGTAAATTCCTTAATAGAAGATACCTTTTGATTATATGCATCAAGGAGAGTTCTACAAATCTTCTTTATAATCCTAGATTCATCTACTATAGCACCAAGTCCTCGCATTCCACCTACCAGCTCATCCACTATCTGTACATAGGATTTAATGTTCTCATCTTCAGAAATATGCAGGATCTCAAACTGTGCCTCCAAGTTCTACAACTTTGCTTCTTTGACCTTTTATTCTCCTTCATGAATATTTTCCAATGCATTCTAGACTTCTTTAACAGTCTTGAAATTTTGAACTTTAATCAATTCAGAATGTGAAAGACTATACATCATACTGAACTTTGTCTTATTGTTTTCTTCATGCACCTTGATTTCATCACCTGAACTCGAACTAGATTAGCAAGAGGAGTTTATACATTCTTATAAGTTGTCTCAATATCATATCCATAGTACTCCATGGGTGATCCCACAATATTGGTTTACAAGTTTTGGCCAAACTAGACACTAAACTGATTTTTTCTTACTAAATCTTTACTTTCGGGTACCTATAGCGGCTAAATCATGGGGAATTTGAAGATGAAGAAAACTAGTGATTTGTGGCATTTTGTCTATAGATTCTAAATATATTTTTTTCAAATTTTTTGGAATCATATTGCACTTCTTTTTCCATCTCCTTCGAAAACTATTTTTTTTAGTAAGCACCATTTTTAAGGAGTGACGCTCACCGTATAACACAACTTTTTTTCCATGAAGGATAAAATTATATTTTTTTCAAATTTAGATTTGTAACTACCATATCTAGTGCTTACAATTGGTTTCATAGTGTTTTATTGAATATTTTCTCCTTAATCAAGTTTCGAAGTCAAACCAATTACAATTCAGAAATAGGTGGACCATATTTAACACAACTTTTTTTTGTATGTATCAAGAAATTCATTTTTTTTGTTGGATCAAGGACTTCAATATCTAGTGCACTCATATTTTTCAATTTTTGTTTTGATAATCTTCTATTTTTCCACATGTGCAGAATAAAGAGCTTGATTTTCGGTGAAAAACCTACATGCATAAGAAATAAAAAATAAATATAATAATTAAATTAAATTTATTTAAAATTATACTTTTTGGGAAGCTTATAATAAGGACTACATAATTAAAAAAATAAATTAAATGAATTCATTTGATCCCCCAAAAGGTAAATCAAAAGTGGTTTTTAATCAGCATTTTGATAGGTGTAAAGGAGACTCCATTATAGGTATGGTTTAAAACTAGTGGGGTTATATCCAATGGGGTTTGATCTAAGGTATTTTTATCAAACCCTCTTCAATCGGAATGCTTTAAATGAAACTTTTTAAGGCTTAAATCATATTTTTTCTAAAAATTTGGGATTTCAACAAAAATCAAAATCTCCTAGAAATTGTAAACTAGCTTTGTGGGATCACCCCCATATATCCTTCCATCTTAATTTTTTAGAGGGAATAATTAGTCGCATTGAACCTAGGACACTTGATAGTGATCTTGTTTGCCATCTCAAACCTTCCTTAAGCAGTTAAGCTCTTCTCCAAGGAATCAAGCTCTGATACCAATTGTTGAACAAGACAACTAAGAGGAGGGGTGAATCAATTGTAGAAAATTTAACCTTTAAAATTTCACTAGATGCTAGATCAGTTACCATTCATAAATCTTTTACTCTGCCAATATGGTTAACCATTAAGTGTAAGAGCAAAAATTGAAAGAAGCAAAACCACACACATAATAACACTGGGTCAGGCTTACATGGAAAACCTAATGAGGGAAAAACCATAGTGAGGATTAGCTCACAATATAGAGGATATCAAAAACTGAATATAAAGGCTCACTTCCAAAAAGGATAAATTCCAAAACAAGACTCACTATCTAGAACAAGATTTACTTTCCAGTAAGGGTTAACTACCCGGAAGGCTCACTGCCACATAAATACAAAAGAAGACATAAGAGATTTGTTACAGAGAGAAAACAATCTCAGTGCAATAGAGATTTCCACCACAATTCACTCACACACTTGTAGACATGCTTGAATGATAGACTAAACCTTCAACTCACTACTTTTGAAAACTTGCCACTTGAATTTCACACTGATCTACTCAAACTCGCATCACACACACTATTTCACATCTATCTTTCTCTTGCATTTCACCCTTTCTTCTTAACCATCTCAACTTGTATTTATACCATCTTTAGCTTTGAAACTCATCCAAAGTCGACCACACACCATTTACATTTACAAATTCAAATTAGGTCAGTGCTAAAACATTTTATGGTGGAATTAGAATGAGGGCAACCCAAACACACTTAATGAGGACCTAAGTAAGTCCCAACATGCCTCAACACACTTCAATGAACTTCGTGAGTAGTGTTTAACAAAAGGTTAGCCAAAACTAGCATGAAACACATAAATCAATTAAGCACACTCAACCTCAACACGATCCAATCTTTCTAATAAACAAATTTCACTTGAACACGACCACATCAACTTATCTTGAGAACTGCAAGTCATAAGACTTGAACAAGAAGAAATCCAAAGCAATTACATTTCTCCCGGACCTAAGCCAGAAACACAAAAAAGCACAGTTCACAACTGGTGAACATAACTCACATTGTACAATGATCCAAAAACCCAAAATCTGGATATGGCAACTTCCAACAATCATGAACAATACCATAGATTCTCACTAGCATAGTAGTACTATCATGCCCATAATTTATGCTTGAAAAACCTAACCGATTTTTTTTCAACATACATTAGCAACCTAACACTTACACATCATGCCACCATTGCACAACATGAATTCTAAAGCCTATTACTATATGATAATAATACATTTGAATGAGAGACAACTCAAGGTTTAATTCACAATGGGCTCCTATTGGTCGACTACTTTAGGCAAGTTTCATGGAGGTTAGACCTCATATTACTACCAATGACTTAAATATCTTAGTTTGGACAAATTAGTTTACTGGAAGAATACTTGATTCTAACATAGTTATTGTGACATTCATGTGGAGGGGGTAGCTTAAGAACCTCTAAACCTAAAATATTTAGATGTAACTGATTTAATCATTTTCAAGTGCAACTTTTTATTTTTAATTAAATGTATCTAATCTAGTGTGAGCCTAGATAACATTTATTAATTTCAAATCATTTAAGTTTTGCATATAAGGCATTGTTAGTTTGAATAATTATTCTAGGTCAGGTTCTTACCCAACAAAGTATTGATGATTTGATTTGAAGTATTTGGCTAGAGGCTACTAAATCACATGATTAATAAAAATCATGTACAATAACTATTTCACAAAAACATTACTTTATAGGGTATATGCAAACTAATTGAGTAATGAGTCCAAATATTGGATAAGATAATTAATTTAAATTTGACAAAGCTATTATAATTAAAAGGGTTGAGAATATGTAATGTCCATATTTTAATTAGGGTAAGAAGAATGCAACTAACAATTATTATTATTATTATTATTAAATGATATTAGTTTTACATGTTACATTAATAATTATGTCAACCTTAATATTAACCTCTCTTTTTACAATGATAAGATTAATACCTTAATACTACTCTTTATATTAATATCTCCTAAATATTAATGATGTTAGTGTTAATATTAAAATGAGCAAAGAAATATAATAGAAAAAAAAAAAATCAAATAACAAGACAAAGACACAAATTTTATAGTGGTTCGACAATTGCTTACATCCACTTTCAACAGTAGGGAAATCTCTTTATTAATTATGAAATAATTACAAAACATATTCAACAACAGTTGTATTTATAAAATGGTCTCCACTCCAATAAATGGAAAAATCAGTCCATGAGAGAAACTTGCCAATTCAGGAAAAAGGCATCCTTATCTGATTTGTTTGAGAATCTTGCCAATTTGGGCTTCACCAAACCCAACAATCTCCCACTTGAAGACCAAATTACTGCTTAGAGTCTCTCCCACTGCAGGCATTTACATTCTCCACAACGAAGATTTGAGCTTCACCAAATTTTGTTCACGAACACTACGAATCAATCTTCACCAAATTTTGTTGAACACAATAAAAATCAAATAGTTGATCAGCTACAAGCATGGCCGCCACTATCGGCTTTTCCACATAAAAAATCTTCTCAAAGTGTAGAAGATCTCCATATTTGTTGTTGTAGCAGCACACGCTCTCTTGCCACCACTAACAATCCTTCTTGCTACACATCCATAGCTGATTTCCATTGCCACTCTCATCAATTTTTGAATCTTTTCCATACGCTTCCTCCTAAGCATTAACTAGTGGCAGCTCCTTCGTAGGGTCTGCCCATCCTAGTTGGGCCTCTTCCATCGTTCTCAACTCTGTAAAAACCATCTCTTTCACCGAATTCAAACTCTTTTCCTTGGGCATCATGGTACCCATGCTCGCATAGGCATCTAAGTCCATAGCGATCTCTCTAGTGTTTTTCTTATGCTTTTCTTCCGCAGGCCAAAGCATATCCACTACATCATGAAGAGCTGAAGACTCACGTTGATTGCCAATGTCCTCTTCGATATTCAAACGCCCAAGTCCATAACTCTCTGCTCCATCAGCATTGCTCCTCTGATGGGGGCTGCTTTGCCCACCCGATGCTAAGATCACCTTTGTGCGTCCCATAAAATTCAGAGTTTGGATTTCCTTGATATTTCCTTCACGGTAAAGAAGGTCGACGATATCCACCATATCTGCTTGTGACACCATGTGATCTGGCCTCGATAGGGCCGACAACATCAAATTCTTCAAAAATGCTCAATTGTTCACCTCATTGGCTCGATATGGAATATCCACCTTAGAAACAGGAGCAAGATTTACTTGGGCTGAAATACCGCATTTACTATAATCTTCCACAATTGCCTTCCTATCGAAGCAACACTTAACAAATCCACTAGGGATTTTGGCCCTCCATGCAAAATCATCACCATCCCTTTCAAACATTGACTTGTGGGAAGAAACATCATCGTCTATATCAAGATCCTCTTGATTTTCCAACTTAGGAACTAATTCATCCTAATGTGCGGTTGTGCATCATTCTCGGGCTTGAATAAAGGATTATTATAAACCATTTCTGCTTCGGGCTCAAATAATGGATTACCATAAACCATTATTTCTTCCTTTTCATTCTCGACCTCTTTAGCCTCTTCCTCAGTTTCATCTTCACTCTTCTGATTCCAGACTGCACCCTCCTCTCCTTGGGAGGCATCCTCCTCATTGCGGAAGGAAACTCCACAGTCTCATCAGCTAAATCCTCATTTGTCCAGCCATCCCACCAATGAACATGGTGCCTTGATTCAGGTTGCACTTGCACGACATCACTCCCTCCCGTGTCTGAATTTGAATCATGGCTAGAAGAGCATTTATCACAGCCGAATAAACAACAAGAAACTTCACACTCTAGTGAATCTAAATGGAGAAGAAATTCTTCAATATTAAAATCAACCACATCATCTTCATCTAAAACTCCCACTTCATCCGGTCTCTTCACAATATAAAAACACTCAGCTCCAGGATTTAAAATCCAATAGTTTTCTATCTCTGCTCAATATTTTTTTCATAGCTCAGGAAATTCTCCACCGATTTCCAACAACAAGCTTTAGGCTCTAATACCAATTGTTAATATTAAAATGAGCAAAGAAATAGAATAGAAAACAAAAAGAATCAAATAACAAGACAGAGACACAAATTTTATAGTGGTTTGACAATTGCCTACATCCACTTTCAACAACAGGGAAATCTCTTTATTAATTCTGAAATAATTACAAAACATATTCAACAACAGTTGTATTTATAAAATAGTCTCCACTCCAATAAATGAAAAATCAGTCTGTGAGAGAAACTTGTCAATTTAGACAAAAGGCATCCTTATCCGATTTGTTTGAGAATCTTGCCAATTTGAACTTCACCAAACCCAACAGTTAGACCCAAAAGAAAATATCATATATATATGTATAACTATCTACTATTTTATTTATATATATATATATATCTATATTTAAATGAATATGATTAATTATATGAATAGTAAATACTATAAATAGTTAATAACTTTATTTACTCATATATATTAAATTTATAACTATAGAATGAAATAACATAAATAAACAAGAGAAGCTTCCTTTCTTTTAAGAAAATCTAATTCTACTTAATTCTTTATCGTTTCTTCTTTAAAAAAAACTGAAAAAATCCTTTTTAGTTAATGTAATTCCCTTCTTCACGGGAAAGTGGGGAAACATATCCTTTGAACGTCTTTAAATGGTTATAAAGAAAATGGAATCATATTTAAGAAGGCTTCTTGGAAAAAAGAACGTGGGGCCCTACATGGAGAAGTTTTTCCTTCAAAGCAATTAATTAGTTAATTTGATTTCAAGAACGTGGGGCCCTACATGGAGAAGTTTTTCCTTCAAAGCAATTAATTAATTAATTTGATTTCTCTTCATCATGTTTTTGGTTTTAAGGTGGGATGCATTCCCATAAAAAGAGATAATAAAATTTACAACTCTATTCAAAGAAATCCGCCGATCTTAGTGAAAAACATATTTCCTTCTACGCTTCCCTTTATCCATTCTTCGTTTTGTTAAAGACGGTAAAGGTGATTTTCTTTGCGTGTTATATATTTTCTTTTCTTTTTTGAGGCAGCGGCAAAAGGAAAGACGGAGTGCCGACAATGGGAGCGATTATTAATTTTTTTTTTTTTTCACCCGGGGAGCCACTCTTAGCCCTAACGTGGGTGTCGTGCATCCAAACTATTGACTGCACCAGCATCATTTGGTAAGATATATGTCGCTTGCTACATGTTATTACTGGAAGACACATTATCCTCATTATCTTATTAACTTAGCCCAAGTCGTACTTCTTAGCCAGGCAACCACCTTACTTCGGCAGTTCCTCACAGGCTAGCGTCACATCCAATAAGACTGTCATTCTGCAAAGATATTTGCTAACATACGGTCTATAGATGAGCTACTAATAATTTGCAACCAACCTCCCCCCAGCTACCGTGCCGATCTCTAAAATTATGATGTGCTTGCATTTAAAATGGTATGGTTCATTATCCCACAATTTAATGGTGCCAAGACCAGACGTGATAGAGACGGATGCCAAGCCAGACCAATTATGATCAGGTATCACTGATGGCACTAGTCTCACGCCAAATATTTCTTAACGCCTGACAACCAACCATATCTTGCAATAATATTTGTAAGAGAGTCTGACCACCAGTTTGCTACTAAGAAAGATTGCTTGCTGTGCTTTCCGCTGTGTGCGTTTAAGGATTGTTATCTCTACCTCCAGTCATAGTTATTGCATCATTTAATTCTAGATTATTGGCATTGATTCCGATTTTTACGCCGAAGGCGTTCCCTCAATGAAGTTTGCCAATTCACTTTTTCTATCGACGGTTGAAAAAAGGATGCAAGACCATCCAGAATAGATCTTGATCGTCCATCATTTTTCGTCATTTTATTGACTGTTTTTGCCGTTTTTTCGGCTGCTTTTCGCCGTTTTTTCTTGCTTTCCCCGCTGCTACCGACATTACGAGAATTCTGACCACCGCTTTTGGTTTCCGCACACCCTTTTTTTTTTCCCTTCATTTTTTACCGTCCTGGTTTTGCCCTCACCGACTGCCACATAGGGTTTCGTAATATTTTCCCTGCAAACTCTACACTTTTTACTCGTCCACCACGCTGAAAATCCTTTTCATTTTTCTGTCATTTTCACTTTTCGCCGTTTTCCACATTCGTCGGTGGCAAGAAACTTTATCTTTAGCGGGTTCGCAAGTCTTGTTTGCGCCTTTCTAAAAGGCATGCCAATACCAGGGTTGATATTTGCAGTGATGAGGGTCAATAAACTACTTAATGCCGAGTAGGATTGGCAACCACGTGTTTGATATTTTGATTTCCAATCGTTCACAGCATGACACATTATTCGCATCGTTCACAATATTCAGCAGCGAAATGCTAAGACAATGACAAAATATAATACTACAATTTTTAGTTAACTTTCTGATACGCGTGGATTATTAAATATTATGGACATTGGGATTTTACTTAAGAATTTATTAACTACATAAATTTATTATTTATTATTAATTGTTTAAAAAGTATTTTTATTAATATTTGTTATAATTTGACTTTATATTTAGTTTATTTATTTAAATTTAAAATTTAGATTTAAATGTGAAATTTATTTCAATTATCTATGTTTTTAATGAAATTTCAAATATTAATTAAAAATTATTAGAATTATTCAAATTTATAATTATTTGTCTTATTAAAATTTTAATATCATAGGATAATCATACTTTAATTTCAAGTTTAATTTATATAATAATTAATTTTTTATTTTTTTTTATAAAAGGTGCAATGCACCCATAATATTAGGGGTAAACGCTTTTTTTTGACCGGAGCTATGAACCGGATACAACAAACCACAAGAAACAATCAAACCCGCGAGCACAAAGGCCCAGCGAAGGCACAAGGCCTGCGAGCACTTTGGCCCAGCGAAGGTTTGAACCCTGGTGGCCGTCACAACAACCAAGCGACTTGACCACCGAACCACGCCCTTATCGGCTAATTAAAATTTTAATTGTTATAGAATATTTATATTTTTAAGTTTTATTTTAATTTATATAATAAAAATATTATAATTTCGTTATAGTTTGACTTTGCATTTAGTTCATTTTTTTTTAATTTTCATTTTTTTTTATAAATCATTTAATTATTTGTCTTTTTATGAAATTATAAATATTAATTATTACAAGTTGTTAAAATTAATTTAATTTATTTGTCTTATTAAAATTTAAATTATTGTAAAACATATATATTTTGAATTTAAATTTCAATTCATGTAATAAGTAAACTTCAAACTTAAAATCTAAATTATAAGTTATAGAACAAGAGAGTGCGGGAGAGAGAGATAAACTAACTTTTGATTAATCTGTTTAGTTTATTAAACTCATTCAATTTTTTAATTTTATATCGTACGAATACTTCTCCATTTGACTTTTGGTTTTTTTAATATAAAATTTGTTGTATATTCTTAAATTCATAAAGTTTTTAATATTTGATGACGATATAATACTGTAAAATGTGTTGTGGTATTGATAATTTTAATTTTTGAATTGTAATGTCATCTTAATAAAAGATTTTAAAAGATGCCATAAAACTCTTACAAAATTTGTAATATTATTTTATATATTATATTTTATTATTTATGTCATCAAAATTGAATTTACTACCAGCAATTCATTTGAGAAAATTCACCGCCATGAAAAAATTCACCTCATGGAAATTCACCACCAGCAATTCACCATCATGGAAAATTAATCACAAATTTTTAATGTGATGGATTTCTCGCTATTGTGAATTGCTAGTGGTGACTTTTCCTTAGGTGAATTTGTCATGACAGTGAATTTTCCCATGTAATAAAAATTGATGACGGTGAATTTTCCTATAACCATTATTTATATATTATTTATTATACTTGTATTTATATTATATATTATATTGTATAATATATAAATTGATAAATATATGTATATGTATGTTATATTTAATATAATGTAAATTTATTTTCAAAATAATAGTATAATTATATTTATTATTATATAAATTAATATATAAAATTCTAATAGTTTAATTGATTTATAGAGAAAGCAAGAGAGAGGAAGAAAAAGAAAGATAGAGGGGAAGACAATTTTAAATAGAGAGGTGGATATATAGAGAGAGAAACTCAAAAGATAGAGAATGAGAGAAAGAAAGATATTGGGAGCTAAATTTGTACTCCACTATCATCACCCCTTAAATTGAATAACCACAATTTTGAAGCTCAATTTGTTATTTAAATTAAATATATTTATTTCTTATTATATATGCTATTTTAATTTTACATAATCTAACTTATTAAATATATTTTAAATTTTTTATAAAATTATGTACTTATTAATGCTAACTTTTTATTTATTTATTAGTAGTGATAGTGAGCCATATAATTAAATAAACAAAATAATTAGTATTATTTTTATTTAGTTATTTATTAATTTAATAGACTTACTTTATTATTAAATTAAAAATCTTGAAATTATTATTTTTATTAACATTTAGATTACATATATTTTGACTTTGCATTTTTTTTCTCTATTTTAGTTTTTAATTTAGATTTAAATTTAGAATTATTAGAATTATTTATGTCTATTTGTCAAATTAAAATAATAATAAAGGTTAGTAGAAGTAGTTCAATTTATAATTATTTCTATTCTATTCAAATTTCAGCTATTACAAGTAGAAAAAAACACATTTTTAACTTTAATCTTAATTTCTAAGATATTTATTTAATTTTTTTGAGATATTTTATAATTTTTTAATAATATTATATATTTATCTTCTTAAGTTTTTTTAACAATATTTTTATTATATTTTTTAAATTATTTTATAATTATAGAAATAATACTCCTTTTTAATTTAATAATGAAATTTGTAAAGAATGTAGATATAGAAAATCAAATCTATTGTTAATTCATTTTAGTATATGATTATAAACACCAAAAATTCATTAGATGGGTGTGAGGTTGTATGGGCCTTGAGACAACTTGACCTCATAATATATCAAAATTCAAGAACATATAATCAAATAATATCTACACAAGTCATTTTGTTGTATATGAAACTCAAGCAAAGCAAGTATGGGTATAAGTAGAACATTCACATAGTGGAATTTATGTTTCCCAAAGGTGATAAACAAGTGCAAACAAGAGAAGTGAAATAATATATAGAAGGTCAATCTTGAGGGACTCCAACAAACAAAAACATTGTAACTTAGTATACACGCTTGATGAAAATTGATGTCCTATGTAATTTCCAAGTGGCTTCCTTTATTGGTGCTCTCTCTATAATTTCCAACTTACCAATTAGTACAATTAAATGACATGTCAAATGTACTTGTAAATGTTGGTAAAGAAGTTAATAGTGAGGGAGAGAGAGAGGCACATAGAGAGAGAGGCACAGAGAGAGAGAGAGAGTGAAAATAGAGTATAAGAGATAGAGTGATATCAGGGAGAGTTAGATAGAGTGACATAAAGAGAGATGGGTAGAGACATGTCATTTTGGATTGTTGGCACAAAACACTTGGTCAAAAACTAGACTATTGTAAATTGTCTATCTACATTGCCCTTTATATAAGAGGGAGAGTTAGATAGAGTGACATAAAGAGAGATGGGTAGAGAGATATATCCCCATAGATACATGTCATCTTTGGATTGTTGGCACAAAACACTTGGTTAAAAACTAGACTATTGTTTTTCTATCTAAGTTTCCCTGTATACCTCTTATTTCTCTCTTATGCCTTCTATCTCTCTCTATTCCTTTGAGCTCTTTCTCTATATATATCTCTCACTATATCTCTATATCTCTCTCTCACTCACACACAAAATATAATACTATAATTTTTAGTTAACTTTCTGATACGCGTGGATTATTAAATTTGTGTAGTTAATAAATTCTTAAGTAAAATCCCAATGCTTCTTATCTCTCTATATATCTCCCTATTCTCTCTCTCTCTCTCTCTCTCTGTCCCCCCCTCATCCCCCTTTATCTCCTCCTTTTCTATCTATATCTCTCTTTCTCTCTCTCCCTCTCTCCCTATTGCAAACATAACATGATCCTATTGTAATGGAACCTGATTATCATCCTGATTGAGAGATTTTATTTTAGTCATGTTTGGATCCCTATAAGTGGATGCATAGTTGATTTGAAGCTGTCAATTCTCCAAAAAAAAAAAAATCTAAATGGCCTACCAATTGGCTTCATGTATTACACAAATGTATGCAAAAAATAGACCAAAATTTTTGACAGAAAGAAAGCATTGAGAATCTTTTGCAGAATCTTGAGGTAAGTCATTTGCTCTGGTTTGAATTCTCTGCAATTCTTTCTATGTTTTAATTGATCTATAAAGATGTTTTGGGTAATTGTTTTCACGCTATAGTTTTGGTGGCAAACCCCTTTCAACTTCACCTGTATACAGGTAGAGCGGTACAAATTTAGGGGGTATTTCTTTTATATATAATTTTTTCTCCATCTCTGTCTTCATTTCTACATCCTGAGTCATTCTTGCCCAAAAAAACCACGCTTGAAAGTTTTTAGTTCAGTGTTGTGTATTAATGAAGCACCTGCCACTAGGAGAGAATTAAACGAGGGTTCAACACATCTCATTAGATTTACATTGCATTGAATCACATTGCATCGCATTTGAGTTTTCAGCCAAGCAAGGCCTAATGGCAACTTTTTCTTTTGCTTTTTATTACTTGTAGGTTTGGCCTTTCCTTTTTAACTAATCGGTGAGTATTACTTCAGAATTGTCCTGTTTATGCTTGAAAGATAGTGAAAACACCAACTCTTGCATAGCTATCATGCTTGCAGTCGCAACATTAGCCCAGGACCAAATGTCATAGCATCACCTCACCTCCATGCCAGACAAATGATGCAACAAAAATAAGTTCTCTATTCTATGAAATTTAAATGTTGTTTGCACCCATTCACAATAGCAATTAGGCTAGCAAATGGATGCAAATCCACTCTGAGCATAAAAAATGAAATCAAAGACTTTGAGGCCCATGTTTCCAGTTGTTGGTTGATTGAAGCTGGCTGTTGAATCAACCAGATCTGGCAATGCTTGTATATGAGGATAGATTTTAGCTTCCTATCGAATCTTTTTGAGAGATGGTTTTGTAATTGGCATTCGCTTTGCATTGTGTTCCCCACTTTGAACTGGCTACTTATCACAAGTTTGACATGTCTATTCATTCATCTTATGAGAAGGATCTAATGGACCCTCCTCTATTTGGATAGTCTTGAGTTTTTTTTCTTTTATGTTTTGACCAACCGAATTTTGTAGTTCTTAGGAGGTAATGCCTTCAGTATTGAATCCTGGTAATTGATCTTGATTAGGAGTCTGAGTTTACTTAGATTCTTTGTCTTACAAAGCTCAAAATTAATTAAATTTAAGAACACAATTTTAAGGATTCAATTTCTTATATTATTTGGTGGGAACTTTTTAGTGACTGTTTTCCATTCTTGTCTCACATCCAAAATTGGAGTCACTTTTGATTCTGTGTTTTCTCCTTTTAGGCCTTTTGATAAACAACACACTTCAAACTTACAAAAAAATTTAGATTCATTCTCTGAAATTATAAGGAGAAAATTATTCATGTTACATTAGATTACATCTTTACAGATTACAATCATTTACAACAATAAAGATAAAGGGAAGATAGATGCAAAATAGCACATGAGCTGTCAGGTGTTATAAATATAACCCAAGTCTTGGCCTCTGCAAACCATGGGTTTGATCTTTTTGAAGTTCTGAGAAGCTCTTCCTAATGCAAAAAAGCCCAGATTTCTTAGCTTCCACATTTTTCAAAGCATACTCACAACCTGCCAACACTTCATTGTTGAAGAACATCTGATGAAAGGGGGGAAAGAGGAAACAGAGCAACCTCCAAAATAGTGGATCTCTTAAATGCCATATGATTCACCTCACTTTCCTTTCCTGGCCTTCCATACATATTTGAAAGCACACCAACAATCTGCTTTCACTTTACCATATGTACAATAACAAGGAAGAAGAGGCAGAGCAACCTCTAAAAGACCTTGTTTTTTGGTTTTCAAAGTGCTTTTACTGATTTAAAGAGAAAGCTATATTTAGATTTAAAACAGTATTAAACTTGAAAATATGTTTTACTACTGCCCATAAGAAAATCTTCAGTCAGTTTACCTTTGATTTACAAGGATGGCCTAATGGCAGCCTTTCCTTTTACTTTTTATTACTTGTAGGTTTGTGCAAATTTTGTTAATGGTACTGGTTAAACTTTCCTATTTTTGGGATTTCACTTCATATGTCAAATCTCTAGGTATTCAATCATGTGTGTATTAAAAGAGCTCTAGGGTACAAAATTATGTATACTGAGATTTGAACTGAAACTGAACTTAAAAGAAAAATGGAGAAATAAACAGAGAACAAAACCTCCTGTTATTTTATCTTGGAAATTGAAAAACAGGGTTATATGTTTATCAAGAAAATAGGTAGGAAAGTCTTTTGAAAGACCCAATCCAAATTGTCTTAGATTTACTCACTAATCTACAACTAACTTATTTCTATCAAAACTTACAAATGCAATGTAATATTAATAATAGATATTAATAGATATGAAGTGATCAGATTGTCAACTGGCTACTAGCTGATGCACCTATCTGTCATCTGTAACAAAAAATCAGGCCAAGTAAGATACAAAGGCATCACATGTTGATTGTCACAGCCTAATTAATTTGCATGAACCTCACTAATTCATAAGTCCATCTCTATTTGAAATTTTACTTGGATGAGTTCCAAGCCTTGAATAGATGTGTCTCTAAATGGGCATAATATGTAATGTCCCCTTCTAGTTGACCACAACATATCAGCAGGATTAGCCTATTAACGGCTCTCGTAGGCTAATGAGGCATGGTGAGAGAGTCATCTGGCAGTCATTCGGTGATTACTTGGCTCAGTTTTTGGTTGGAGTAAGGTTTTCCATCATATATTATTATTGTTTCTATTTATGGAAACCTTATTTTATAATTTGATGTTGAGATGCACTTTATTAATAATATAATATTTTAATATTTTATAAAGTGCAAATAATTAAAAAGGATATTGGAATCTTCTAGAAGTCAAAAGAGATAATATTATTTTATTGAGGCTAACCTCTAGAGGAAAAAGCATAAATAGACCTTGAGGTCTCCCTATTGAGGCATCCAGATTTGATGAATTGTTGATTGGTGAATTCTTCTTGAGTATTTGTGGAGCCAAGTGGTCTGCAAATAATCAGATTGTCTTTGGGAACGAAAACTCCCATTGATAGCAATTTTGAGGGTGTGAAATATCACCTGAATTATTGCAGATTGGAGGTGATATTACAGTCACTTCATTAGGGCAGAAATTTGTGGCCTAAGGCCAATTTTGAAGATCATTAGATTGGAGACTATTAGCATTGAAGAATATTATTGGAGGCATCGATTATTTGAAGAGGAGAACCAAATTTCTATTGAAGAATTTTTCTAATGCCAAGTTTGAAGCAACAGGGACGTCATTAGAGACTTCTTTTCATTCGCTAGAGCTCATACTTACATCGATTTTCATTTGAGATTGGGGCACATCATTCCTAGGGTTATGCTGAATGTGTTAGGAGTTATTGGAGGCTTGGAAGCTGCTTAGATTATTTTATTTCCTCATTCCAGATCTGAATAGGGGCGACTTCTTCAGAAATTTGTGTGGGCTGCATATGGTCTTCAACTTCCAGAATATTCACTGCTTCTTCATTGGGAATGCAAGGCGGCTCCTAAACTAGGTTCTTTGTCCTTTTCATGCATGTTAGATGACATTTAGCTGCATAATAGGAAGTCTGTTGTAGGTGACAGTCTGCTTCATATTTAAGCATTGATTCATATGTATTAGCCAAGAGTCTTGGCTATTTGACATTAACATTGTATTGAAATGTTCATAATAATGGAGATATAAGTAGCTGATTTCAATAGATACTTTGCAAATGGAATTGTAAATGATATAATGCATGGAAAATGTTTTACAAAATGTCTATTTGTTGTAGCTAGTCTTTGCATACCTAGTTTCCCATATATTTGCATAAAAATCCAAAAAGAATTGCATATTTGCATGTAGATCAGATTGTAGGCATTGTAAGGGTATTTAAATCAGTCTTAGCATTCATTTCTATCAACCTACTTCAACTGAAACACTACATCAGCGAGCTACAAGGTTGCATATAAACTGTTTGACGAAATTACCAACAGAAAATTAGGTCAAGTTCTGGTCAGTTTTGAGTCAGGCTCATTACATAATAAACCCATGAACATAGGCTGCCCCGCTAGATTGATTCACCATGAATAGATTTTGCTTGTGATTTTTTTAATGAAAATAGGAAAATGTTGTCTAGCTAATGTGCTTCTCATCATTGTGAAACTAGAAATGATTGGAAGGCATTATTTGATCAAGAGCCTTACCTACTATCTGGAAGTGTTGCCTTGAGGTACAAGATCTTGGATTGATGTGCTTAAAGTGTCAAGGTTCTATCAAATTTAACAAATGATTGAAATATAATTAAATAGAAACAATTTAGATAGAACTTCTTGCAATGTCTTATTTCTAAATACCACTTCATTGACTACACACCATCTTTTCTTGAGAATCTATACATAGCCAGATCACTTTTCTTGTGTTTTAATTACAGCTTTCCTGACATATTCTTTTACTATTGAATGTATAGCAGCTGTAAATGCAATGGTTGCCAGACCTTTCCTGGTAATTCAACTTGAGGTAACTCACTTGCCATTATTTATGTGAAAATTTTTATGTTCATTTTATTGTATACATTTTTGGGCAACTTTATTTTCCTTATTCTTTACACTATTCTACTGACAGCTTTCCTCTCAACTTTATTTACTATTGAATGTATAGCAGCTGCTACTGAAGCTGCAAATGCAATGGTTGCTAGAGCTATTTTCACAATAGCTACAGTACAGATCAAATCATCTTCACATGTTAATCTTAATACAAAGTTATTTACAGAGCTTATGAATTATACAGTAGATATTTCCTCGCATTTTTCAGCCATTTTACTGTTTATTGTCCTGTGCAAAAATACCAATTATACTGGTTTTTGTTCTTCAAAGACAAAATGTCAAAACTGTATAGCAAATACTGCTACACTGTTAAATGCAATGAACAGCAGAGCTTATGAATTATGCAGTGAATATTTCCTTCAAATTTTCTGCCATTATACTGGTTATTGTACTTTGCGAAAATACCCTGTAATTCAAAATCATATTTTATTAATTAAAATGAAGTAACAATAAAATATATATGCATACCTTCATTTATTTAAAAAAGTTTCACACTACCCATTTTACAATTCTATCTTTCAAATAGAATACCATAAATTAAAATATTGATCTCCACAAATCTTCGGCGTACCCATTGCACACGAAGGTGCGATTACTAGTTATAGCATCTCCCATCCCGCTTCGGAGAACACCTGGTTTATTTATTCGTTCTTGGAATGACATAAGTACTATATACGGATTGAACATTGGATTTTTTATATTAATTACGCCGAAGGCGTCCCCACGCTGAGGTTTTGCAATCCCTTTTGATGCCGAACGATGGAGATTGCAGGATAGACGAGGGACTACCATGAAACGCATCGCAACGGTTCATCATTTTCGGCCATTTTCCCGACTGTGTTCGACCTTCTTTTGCAACTTTCCCCTCTCCTCCACCTCTTCCTCGCTAGAGGAGAAAAAGACATTTGTCGAGTTCAGCCAGGTAACCATTTAGTGCGCAAGCGCGGGCCAAGTTTTCTCGCATGCCCTAACTGCTGGTCTGTAGCCCTAACTGCATGAGAAAAACTCATTTTGTGTGCCCTTTCGCCTGTTACAGACACCTGATTATCGCTGGTTTTTCCTTTGAAACAGCCATCAATGTCCTCCTTTTCTGTGAGCCGTGTCACTGCGCGTGGGATTGAAGCATCGTTCCAGCCTAATAGGGGCGAGACGCCTTCAGAAATGTGGAGCGCAGAAAGCCCTGGAATGATGCTTACTATACCAATCCCCTCACTTTAATTTTAGGTTAATTATATATACTATATTGATTTGTTTTCTTCGATGTAGCAGGTTTCAAAATGGTTATGGGAAAAAATGTTTATTATGTTCAATGAAAGTGATCATGCAGTTCAGTTGGGTTTTGATTTTGAATCTATGTGGCATTTCTACAGCTCAAAAATATTTTGAGACTATACCATCGGAAACGAGAGGATACAAAGTTCACCTGGTTCGCTTACTGAACTTTTCACATGCGAAGTAGGCAGGGTACAAAGTTCACCTGGAGAGCATTTATCTGTTTTCGTTGTAAGTAGCCTGAAATTGAATTCAATTGCGAAGTAGGCAGGGTACAATGAGGGTGGAGATCACTTTTGGGGCGCTAATTTTTTATACAATTTTTTGATTCCTCATATCGGAAGAAGAATCTGAGCAAGAGTGGAAGCTCACGGTGGGCAATAGGTCATAAATTTCATTCATTATCATCTAATTATTAAATCAAATTTCATATTAGATTACTAGGTTTTGGATTGATTGTATGATGTTTTTGTTCTATTGGACTTGAATTTCATATTGAAGAAACTGTACAATGGGAGACTGTTTCATGCTTTGAGAATTCCAGAATTTATTGATCATCATATTTTCCTACCCCTTTTATGTTACTATCATCATGTGACTTTTCTTTACTCCACAGGATTAACGAGCGCTTTCTTGAAATCAATAAATCAGTAAACATGTAAACAGTCCTCACCCCATGCCTGAAAACAGACTTTAACTCGCAACCAATATTTTTCGTTTAAAAGCCTGCAAATTTTTTTCCTTGAACTCAAGAATCGAGTAGACGCTGAGGTTTTGCAATCCCTTTTCATGCCGAACGATGGAGATTGTAGGATAGATGAGGGACTACCATGAAACGCATCGCAGCGGTTCATCATTTTCAGCCATTTTCCCGACTGTTTTTGCCCTTTTTTTGCAGCTTTACCCGCACCTCCAACTCTTCTTCTCTGGAGGAGAAAAAGACGTTTGTCGAGTTCAACTCTAACCATTTAGTGCGCAAGCGCGGGCCAAGTTTTCTCGCATGCTCTAACTGCTGGTCCATAGCCCTAACTGCATGAGAAAAACTCATTTCGTGTGCCCTTTCGTCTGTTACAAACACTTGATTATCGCCAGTTTTTCCTTTGAAACAGCCATCAACGTCCTCCCGTTTTGTGAGCCGTGTCACTACGCGTGGGATTGAAGCATCGTTCTAGCCTGATAGGGGCAAGACGCCTTAAGAAATGCGGAGCGCAGAAAGCCCTGGAACGATGCTTACTATACTAATCCCCTCACTTTAATTTTAGGTTAATTATATATACTATACTGACTTGTTTTCTTTGATGTAGCAGGTTTCAAAATGGTTATGGGAAAAAAATGTCTATTATGTTCAATGAAAGTGATCATGCAGTTCGGTTGGGTTTCGATTTTCAATCTATGTGGCATTTCTACAGTTCAAAAATATTTTGAGACTATACCATCGGAAACGAGAGGATACAAAGTTCACCTAGAGAGCATTTATCTATTTTCATTGTAAGTAGCCTGAAATTGAATTCAATTGCGAAGTAGGCAGGGTACAATGTGGGTGGAGATCACTTTTGGGGCGCTAATCTATACAATTTTTCGATTCCTCATATCGGAAGAAGAATTTGAGCAAGAGTCGAAGCTCACGGTGGGCAATAGGTCATAAATTCCATTCATTATCTAATTATTAAATCAAATTTCATATTAGATTACTAGGTTTTGGATTGATTGTATGATGTTTTTGTTCTATTGGACTTGAATTTCAGATTGAAGAAACTGTACAACGGGAGAGTGCTTCATGCTTTGAGAATTCCAGAATTTATTGAACATCATATTTTCCTACCCCTTTTATGTTACTATCATCATGTGACTTTTCTTTACTCCACGGGATTAATGAGTGCTTTCTTGAAATCAGTAAATCAGTAAACATGTAAAACAGTCCTCACCCCATGCCTGAAAACAGTTTTTAACTCGCAACCAATATTTTCGTCTAAAAGCCTACAAATTTTTTGCCTTGAACTCAAGAATCGAGTAGCGCTAAAACCCCAAAATTTTCAGATGCTTAATTAAGAGTGCGTACAAAACTTGGATTCATCGACTGATTATATAATGGGGTAATGTTCATGTTAACCATCTGTAAATTTGACTGTGGCAATCACACTGAGTTAGCTTGAATTTGACATAAGCCTTTGACAATCCATCATATTTATGTTTATGTATATTTTGTGATGAACAATGGCCATGTGACTCGCTAGCTTGATGTGACATGTCAATTGGTTTCCTGTTTCTCATAGCTTTCTGCAATGCCACTTGTTATAGCTTCTCAAAGGATACAGAATGACTAATACAATTTCTATCTGTAGTCTTGGAGAGCTAGGTCAAGATGGAACTCTGCAGTTAAATTATGCTCATCCTAGAGTAGCATTAGTAAGGAGCCTAGCTTTGAAAGTAGTACTAGTGCGTGGATATGATAATTGTTATCAGTTATCATAGATGAGCGTACATAATGTTTTTGAAGAGGAATTTAAAGTTCTACTGAGAAGGACTTATCACCCTCTATTTTAGAAATTTCTTTCTAAGTTCCTTAAGTTATTACTTTTTATTTTGTTTTGGGTGATACAGATATGTGCATCACAGCACTAAATCTGTGATCTTCCAGGAATTGCAGAAAAGAGCGCATCTTGTCTTTCACACTATCGCTGAAAGCTCCCTTCGATGGAAATAACGAAAAACATATAACTCCCTACTTATCAACATATAACTCCCTTGCCATTAGTGACGGAGACCTTGATTTTATCCTGCAGATTGGCCTTCTCAACAACAAGTTGTATGTTATTCAAGATGGGAAGAACATACGTTCCAAACGTAGCCTTTTTGAGAGCCTTGTGGCCTATCTAAATGTATTTTATATTGGTGGCAGGGTACCTGAATATTGTCATTGACCCACTTATCTGCCGCTTCTTGCTCAGAGATGATCTGAAATTCATTGTTAGTGACACCCACAATAAGTTCGACGCCAGAATTAGCATAGGCCTTTAGTACAAGAAGCTTTGCACTAAAAATCCTCAATTTCCCAATATTGTACTGCATTAAAGTTACTACTTCCTCAGCAGGAGGCAAATTGTTTCCCATCATGGCATTGTTCTGCATTAAAGTTACTACTTCCTCTGCAGGAGATAAAGAAACATGCAAAGGGGGAAACAATGGCAGTTGCTCCTCCAGATAGAGGGTGGAAGAATGCGTTCAAAATAGAACCTGGGTTTCTGATGACCATTGTTGTCAATTTCTCATTGTTGGGTTCTGCACGTCCATGCCCCTTCAATGCTAGTGATGAGCTCGGCTATGTCTACCACTGCCATGTAAGTACATGCCATCTCTTTCATTCCTTCTTCCAAGTTTGTTCCGTCAAGCACAAGCTCTTTTAACTGTAGGGGGCGTGACATTTGAAAATAATTTGTGTAGAACACCTCTTCTCCAAGTCTAAATAATGGTCACAAAATAGTTGTACTTTAAGAACTCGTTTTATATCATATCATCAATCCTTTGCTATAGAAGATTCTTTTAACAAACTAAAAATCTTGAACTCAACAGAAATACAAAGTTCCATTAGGTAGCAACAGGGCACAGGATGAGAATTTTCACTAGACATATATTGCAACAAATGATCCAATGCCACCATTCTACATATCAAGTTCCCTCAACTCATGGTACCGGGGAAAAATTATTGTGTTTGACAACTTATCCCTGAAATTGGGAAATCAAAATTAGGAAGTACATACTCCTGTTTGGTCAAAAAGAGAATCATATTCCATTAATCTTAAAACTTAGTACTGACAATTGGTAACCCAGCTGTAATTCTTGTTTTTTTCATTTGATTAAGAATGGTTTCAAATGGGACAATACCGCAAGGAATCCTGAGAGCCCCTGTTTGTTCATATCCAAACTCCTCAACAGAAGCCTCCAAGAGCTGTGCAAATAGAGGGTGATTAACAGCTTGCTTCTATCACAAATCTAACAGAAATATCTTTCCCCACATACAAAGGCAGGTACCCTTTTGGAATGGCTATTGCTCAATGGCCAGGACTGACTGGCTTTTCTCAGATGGCCGGTATCCGCTTCTAGCTTTGTGTTCAAAATGGACTGTTGGCAATTGCTCACATCTAGCAGGTTGGAGTTAAGAATTGATGGATTAATGGTGGTTTGAAAGGTTTAACACTTGATTTTGGTTAGTCTTTGATATTCATTATGCTTATATTTTTTCTCATATAGCTGGGATATTCTATTTAGTTTAAACACTAATTTATTTAGGAAAGCTTCAAGATGTGAGAGAGCCTTGAAAACCACTTGTAGATATATTCTTGTCTAACCCATGTGGGCTTTCGCTTAAATGATAAGGGAAATATCAGATTATAATACCATGTTATGACTGAGCTTATTTCATGTTATACTGGAGACATTAATTAATGTAATGGTTATTTTTTGTACTCAAATAGATAGCATGTAGAAATGATTCTTCACAGAGTTTTATGGGTAATTGATCTAGTGGGTACATTATGATGAAGTAATGGCACTACCATATATATACTCTTTTTAATATTCATAATGTGTGGGTGATACTAAAATATGCTAGGATTGTGTATAAATGTCGTTTCATATGATAGATAAACTACACCCCTGCTTCTTTTTATGTAAGTGATTTTCCATAATTCTTAAATCGTAGCAATGTGAATGGTAGTTTATGCAAGTTTTTCATGGAGTGGAAGAGTTTTAATATCAGCATTTTCTTACTTGAAAACGAGCTTATCAGAGGCACCTAGCAGTAAAGCATCATAGCATTATTTGTCATCATGGGGAATTAAGAGATACCTAATATGTTGCTTTTCTTTCTTTTTATTGAAATTCTTTCAAAGTATCTTATTCTAATATGTATGTATATTATTCTTTGTCATGGTGTGGGTAGGTGGGAATTTTTAAAACCAGATTTATCACTTCTATTGAGATCATCCTATTGGGATACACACAACAAATATATATCATTATGAGTGAAGTCATAAGCTATTGTGTATCCATCATTTTTTAAGTGAGTTGTTGATATGTTTTAATAAAACATGCAAACCACTTTTGGATGGAAGCACCCACAGATGAAAATTTTCGTTCATGTTTGCATAGTCTAAGTTGTTAAGATATTTTGTTTAGATTAATTTTTCATGTTCAAAAGACCAAGGACCCTAATGTGGGCATTGAATGCAACTATTTATGCCTTTTTTATTAAGGGTGTAAATTATAAATAACTTTTATGTTAGGACATTTTCCTTGCAATCACTAACCATAACTATTTTCTTTTAACAAGTTACTGTGTTTTCATAACTTAAGTTCCAAAGTGAACCTTATATGTTTTTGTAGTTTCTAATGGATTGCTTGGATGTAACTGCTTTCAACTACCAATTCCAGTCAGTGGTTGTCACATTTCAAAGCTGTAAGAGACCCTCAGCCCAAACATATATAAGATTATTCAGTCAAAGTTCATCTTAGTAGTACCAAACAAACAACATATAGACCCCATTACACATTTTATAGATAAAACCTGAGGAATAACAACATAATGTGAAAAACCACAAGAAACAAAGTTGATATAGGCAAGAGATGAGCAGAGGATTTTGTAGAGGTTGATATTCTACAACAAATAAAGGGAATACACTCAATGAGATCAGCATGGCATATCTTGCAACTGATTATTGTGTCTTGCCATCTTCACCTTCACAAACATTTTCCCAGGCAGCGCTTGCCCCTTTATGATTTTCAATATAGCAGTGGTTAGGTCTCTTATTAAGTATTGTCATCTTCGCACCTAAAATAATACCCAAATCATAATTTCCAAAAACTAGCATTCCTGGCCATTTCACATACCCAAAACAAACTCAAATCCAGTATTTTATCTGTGCACCCTAAGCAAATTCAACATCAAATATCTACACACCTAAACGAGATGAATATTAAATTCAGAATTGGAAACACTAAAAAATGGACAAAAGATGGACACAACGCTTTTTAGTTTTTCTTTAATCTCAAGGGTTTAGAATTTTTGTCACGTGTTTTCATTCCTTTTTCATCTTTTTTGGGTGGAAATTTGATGGGGTTTTGTCCTTTTCCAGGATTTTGTACAACTATTCTTTATTTGGATAGCACTACAATGTTACAATCTATGCAATGGTACAATGATTCACATATTTGACAAGGTGAAACTAATGAGATAACTGTATTTTGCAGCAAAAAATTTCACTGTTAGATTTTTTGTCTTGTTTTAGTCATACCCCAGATTATGTTGAAGTGCATATATTAGACGTTGAAAAGGATTCATGGAATCATCATTTATTTCATATAAATTAATGACTGGTGATCATGTCAACTCTGATGTATCTCCAATGCATGTAACGTCTTCATTTATTGGGCTTCTTGACATAATAATTGTCTCAAGAATGAACCTTAGAATGCATATTCCAGATCGAGCTTTTGTTTTAGGTGATCAAGTATTCAGTTAATGCCCATGATTGTTCTATCTTCCCAGCTTTGTCCCAGTGGAATTGAGGG
>VDFB02252616.1:40539912-40615499 GCA_007258455.2 Sequoia sempervirens | reverse complement strand
TAATGCCGAGTAGGATTGGCAACCACGTGTTTGATATTTTGATCTCCAATCGTTCACAGCATGACACATTATTGGCATCGTCCACAATATTCAGCAGCGAAATGCTAAGACAATGACAAAATATAATACTACAATTTTTAGTTAACTTTCTGATACGCGTGGATTATTAAATATTATGGGCATTGGGATTTTACTTAAGAATTTATTAACTACATAAATTTATTATTTATTATTAATTGTTTAAAAAGTATTTTTATTAATATTTGTTATAATTTGACTTTATATTTAGTTTATTTATTTAAATTTTAAATTTAGATTTAAATTTGAAATTTATTTCAATTATCTATGTTTTTAATGAAATTTCAAATATTAATTAAAAATTATTAGAATTATTCAAATTTATAATTATTTGTCTTATTAAAATTTTAATATCGTAGGATAATCATACTTTAATTTTAAGTTTAATTTATATAATAATTAAAATTTTAATTGTTATAGAATATTTATATTTTTAAGTTTTATTTTAATTTATATAATAAAAATATTATAATTTCGTTATAGTTTGACTTTGCATTTAGTTCATTTTTTTTATAAATCATTTAATTATTTGTCTTTTTATGAAATTATAAATATTAATTATTACAAGTTGTTAAAATTAATTTAATTTATTTGTCTTATTGAAATTTAAATTATTGTAAAACATATATATTTTGAATTTAAATTTCAATTCATGTAATAAGAAACTACAAACTTAAAATCTAAATTATAAGTTATAGAAGCACGAGAGAGAGAGATAAACTAACTTTTGATTAATCTGTTTAGTTTATTAAACTCATTCAATTTTTTAATTTTATATCGGTACGAATACTTCTCCATTTGACTTTTGGTTTTTTTAATATAAAATTTGTTGTATATTCTTAAAGTCATAAAGTTTTTAATATTTGATGACGATATAATACTGTAAAATGTGTTGTGGTATTGATAATTTTAATTTTTGAATTGTAATGTCATCTTAATAAAAGATTTTAAAAGATGCCATAAAACTCTTACAAAATTTGTAATATTATTTTATATATTATATTTTATTATTTATGTCATCAAAATTGAATTTTACTGCTACTAAACAGTCGGATTAGAGGACTTCACTGCCATAAAACTACCCTCGCTGGAGTTCACCCACTACACCAACATGAAAATTAATCACAAAATTTGCATGGATTAAGCTCAAGCATTTGTGAATCTCTGCTAGTGGTGACTTTTCCTTAGGTGAATTTGTCATGGGAGTGAATTTTCCCATGTAATAAAAATTGGTGACGGTGAATTTTCCTATAACCATTATTTATATATTATTTATTATACTTGTATTTATATTATATATTATATTGTATAATATATAAATTGATAAATATATGTATATGTATGTTATATTTAATATAATGTAAATTTATTTTCAAAATAATAGTATAATTATATTTATTATTATATAAATTAATATATAAAAATCTAATAGTTTAATTGATTTATAGAGAAAGCAAGAGAGAGGAAGAAAAAGAAAGATAGAGGGGAAGACAATTTTAAATAGAGAGGTGGATATATAGAGAGAAACTCAAAAGATAGAGAATGAGAGCAGATGGGGGAGCCAAATTCTGCAATTCAATTATCACCCCAAATTGGAAATTCCACACCCTAAGTCTAAATTGTTAAAACTTGGGATATTTATTTCTTATTATATATGCTATTTTAATTTTACATAATCTAACTTATTAAATATATTTTAATTTTTTTATAAAATTATGTACTTATTAATGCTAACTTTTCTTTATTTATTAGTAGTGATAGTGAGCCATATAATTAAATAAACAAAATAATTAGTATTATTTTTATTTAGTTATTTATTAATTTAATAGACTTACTTTATTATTAAATTAAAAATCTTGAAATTATTATTTTTATTAACATAATTTAGATTACATATATTTTGACTTTGCATTTTTTTTCTCTATTTTAGTTTTTAATTTAGATTTAAATTTAGAATTATTAGAATTATTTATGTCTATTTGTCAAATTAAAATAATAATAAAGGTTAGTAGAAGTAGTTCAATTTATAATTATTTCTATTCTATTCAAATTTTAGCTATTACAAGTAGAAAAAAACATATTTTTAACTTTAATCTTAATTTCTAAGATATTTATTTAATTTTTTTGAGATATTTTATAATTTTTTAATAATATTATATATTTATCTTCTTAAGTTTTTTTAACAATATTTTTATTAAATTTTTTAAATTATTTTATAATTATAGAAATAATACTCCTTTTTAATTTAATAATGAAATTTGTAAAGAATGTAGATATAGAAAATCAAATCTATTGTTAATTCATTTTAGTATATGATTATAAACACCAAAAATTCATTAGATGGGTGTGAGGTTGTATGGGCCTTGAGACAACTTGACCTCATAATATATCAAAATTCAAGAACATATAATCAAATAATATCTACACAAGTCATTTTGTTGTATATGAAACTCAAGCAAAGCAAGTATGGGTATAAGTGGAACATTGACATAGTGGAATTTATGTTTCCCAAAGGTGATAAACAAGTGCAAACAAGAGAAGTGAAATAATATATAGAAGGTCAATCCCGAGGGACTCCAACAAACAAAAACATTGTAACTTAGTATACACGCTTGATGAAAATTGATGTCCTATGTAATTTCCAAGTGGCTTCCTTTATTGGTGCTCTCTCTATAATTTCCAACTTACCAATTAGTACAATTAAATGACATGTCAAATGTACTTGTAAATGTTGGTAAAGAAGTTAATAGTGAGGGAGAGAGAGAGGCACATAGAGAGAGAGGCACAGAGAGAGAGAGAGAGTGAAAATAGAGTATAAGAGATAGAGTGATATCAGGGAGAGTTAGATAGAGTGACATAAAGAGAGATGGGTAGAGACATGTCATTTTGGATTGTTGGCACAAAACACTTGGTCAAAAACTAGACTATCTACATTGCCCTTTATATAAGAGGGAGAGTTAGATAGAGTGACATAAAGAGAGATGGGTAGAGAGATATATCCCCATAGATACATGTCATCTTTGGATTGTTGGCACAAAACACTTGGTTAAAAACTAGACTATTGTTTTTCTATCTAAGTTTCCCTGTATACCTCTTATTTCTCTCTTATGCCTTCTATCTCTCTCTATTCCTTTGAGCTCTTTCTCTATATATATCTCTCACTATATCTCTATATCTCTCTCTCACTCACACACAAAATATAATACTATAATTTTTAGTTAACTTTCTGATACGCGTGGATTATTAAATTTGTGTAGTTAATAAATTCTTAAGTAAAATCCCAATGCTTCTTATCTCTCTATATATCTCCCTATTCTCTCTCTCTCTCTCTCTCTCTGTCCCCCCCTCATCCCCCTTTATCTCCTCCTTTTCTATCTATATCTCTCTTTCTCTCTCTCCCTCTCTCCCTATTGCAAACATAACATGATCCTATTGTAATGGAACCTGATTATCATCCTGATTGAGAGATTTTATTTTAGTCATGTTTGGATCCCTATAAGTGGATGCATAGTTGATTTGAAGCTGTCAATTCTCCAAAAAAAAAAAAATCTAAATGGCCTACCAATTGGCTTCATGTATTACACAAATGTATGCAAAAAATAGACCAAAATTTTTGACAGAAAGAAAGCATTGAGAATCTTTTGCAGAATCTTGAGGTAAGTCATTTGCTCTGGTTTGAATTCTCTGCAATTCTTTCTATGTTTTAATTGATCTATAAAGATGTTTTGGGTAATTGTTTTCACGCTATAGTTTTGGTGGCAAACCCCTTTCAACTTCACCTGTATACAGGTAGAGCGGTACAAATTTAGGGGGTATTTCTTTTATATATAATTTTTTCTCCATCTCTGTCTTCATTTCTACATCCTGAGTCATTCTTGCCCAAAAAAACCACGCTTGAAAGTTTTTAGTTCAGTGTTGTGTATTAATGAAGCACCTGCCACTAGGAGAGAATTAAACGAGGGTTCAACACATCTCATTAGATTTACATTGCATTGAATCACATTGCATCGCATTTGAGTTTTCAGCCAAGCAAGGCCTAATGGCAACTTTTTCTTTTGCTTTTTATTACTTGTAGGTTTGGCCTTTCCTTTTTAACTAATCGGTGAGTATTACTTCAGAATTGTCCTGTTTATGCTTGAAAGATAGTGAAAACACCAACTCTTGCATAGCTATCATGCTTGCAGTCGCAACATTAGCCCAGGACCAAATGTCATAGCATCACCTCACCTCCATGCCAGACAAATGATGCAACAAAAATAAGTTCTCTATTCTATGAAATTTAAATGTTGTTTGCACCCATTCACAATAGCAATTAGGCTAGCAAATGGATGCAAATCCACTCTGAGCATAAAAAATGAAATCAAAGACTTTGAGGCCCATGTTTCCAGTTGTTGGTTGATTGAAGCTGGCTGTTGAATCAACCAGATCTGGCAATGCTTGTATATGAGGATAGATTTTAGCTTCCTATCGAATCTTTTTGAGAGATGGTTTTGTAATTGGCATTCGCTTTGCATTGTGTTCCCCACTTTGAACTGGCTACTTATCACAAGTTTGACATGTCTATTCATTCATCTTATGAGAAGGATCTAATGGACCCTCCTCTATTTGGATAGTCTTGAGTTTTTTTTCTTTTATGTTTTGACCAACCGAATTTTGTAGTTCTTAGGAGGTAATGCCTTCAGTATTGAATCCTGGTAATTGATCTTGATTAGGAGTCTGAGTTTACTTAGATTCTTTGTCTTACAAAGCTCAAAATTAATTAAATTTAAGAACACAATTTTAAGGATTCAATTTCTTATATTATTTGGTGGGAACTTTTTAGTGACTGTTTTCCATTCTTGTCTCACATCCAAAATTGGAGTCACTTTTGATTCTGTGTTTTCTCCTTTTAGGCCTTTTGATAAACAACACACTTCAAACTTACAAAAAAATTTAGATTCATTCTCTGAAATTATAAGGAGAAAATTATTCATGTTACATTAGATTACATCTTTACAGATTACAATCATTTACAACAATAAAGATAAAGGGAAGATAGATGCAAAATAGCACATGAGCTGTCAGGTGTTATAAATATAACCCAAGTCTTGGCCTCTGCAAACCATGGGTTTGATCTTTTTGAAGTTCTGAGAAGCTCTTCCTAATGCAAAAAAGCCCAGATTTCTTAGCTTCCACATTTTTCAAAGCATACTCACAACCTGCCAACACTTCATTGTTGAAGAACATCTGATGAAAGGGGGGAAAGAGGAAACAGAGCAACCTCCAAAATAGTGGATCTCTTAAATGCCATATGATTCACCTCACTTTCCTTTCCTGGCCTTCCATACATATTTGAAAGCACACCAACAATCTGCTTTCACTTTACCATATGTACAATAACAAGGAAGAAGAGGCAGAGCAACCTCTAAAAGACCTTGTTTTTTGGTTTTCAAAGTGCTTTTACTGATTTAAAGAGAAAGCTATATTTAGATTTAAAACAGTATTAAACTTGAAAATATGTTTTACTACTGCCCATAAGAAAATCTTCAGTCAGTTTACCTTTGATTTACAAGGATGGCCTAATGGCAGCCTTTCCTTTTACTTTTTATTACTTGTAGGTTTGTGCAAATTTTGTTAATGGTACTGGTTAAACTTTCCTATTTTTGGGATTTCACTTCATATGTCAAATCTCTAGGTATTCAATCATGTGTGTATTAAAAGAGCTCTAGGGTACAAAATTATGTATACTGAGATTTGAACTGAAACTGAACTTAAAAGAAAAATGGAGAAATAAACAGAGAACAAAACCTCCTGTTATTTTATCTTGGAAATTGAAAAACAGGGTTATATGTTTATCAAGAAAATAGGTAGGAAAGTCTTTTGAAAGACCCAATCCAAATTGTCTTAGATTTACTCACTAATCTACAACTAACTTATTTCTATCAAAACTTACAAATGCAATGTAATATTAATAATAGATATTAATAGATATGAAGTGATCAGATTGTCAACTGGCTACTAGCTGATGCACCTATCTGTCATCTGTAACAAAAAATCAGGCCAAGTAAGATACAAAGGCATCACATGTTGATTGTCACAGCCTAATTAATTTGCATGAACCTCACTAATTCATAAGTCCATCTCTATTTGAAATTTTACTTGGATGAGTTCCAAGCCTTGAATAGATGTGTCTCTAAATGGGCATAATATGTAATGTCCCCTTCTAGTTGACCACAACATATCAGCAGGATTAGCCTATTAACGGCTCTCGTAGGCTAATGAGGCATGGTGAGAGAGTCATCTGGCAGTCATTCGGTGATTACTTGGCTCAGTTTTTGGTTGGAGTAAGGTTTTCCATCATATATTATTATTGTTTCTATTTATGGAAACCTTATTTTATAATTTGATGTTGAGATGCACTTTATTAATAATATAATATTTTAATATTTTATAAAGTGCAAATAATTAAAAAGGATATTGGAATCTTCTAGAAGTCAAAAGAGATAATATTATTTTATTGAGGCTAACCTCTAGAGGAAAAAGCATAAATAGACCTTGAGGTCTCCCTATTGAGGCATCCAGATTTGATGAATTGTTGATTGGTGAATTCTTCTTGAGTATTTGTGGAGCCAAGTGGTCTGCAAATAATCAGATTGTCTTTGGGAACGAAAACTCCCATTGATAGCAATTTTGAGGGTGTGAAATATCACCTGAATTATTGCAGATTGGAGGTGATATTACAGTCACTTCATTAGGGCAGAAATTTGTGGCCTAAGGCCAATTTTGAAGATCATTAGATTGGAGACTATTAGCATTGAAGAATATTATTGGAGGCATCGATTATTTGAAGAGGAGAACCAAATTTCTATTGAAGAATTTTTCTAATGCCAAGTTTGAAGCAACAGGGACGTCATTAGAGACTTCTTTTCATTCGCTAGAGCTCATACTTACATCGATTTTCATTTGAGATTGGGGCACATCATTCCTAGGGTTATGCTGAATGTGTTAGGAGTTATTGGAGGCTTGGAAGCTGCTTAGATTATTTTATTTCCTCATTCCAGATCTGAATAGGGGCGACTTCTTCAGAAATTTGTGTGGGCTGCATATGGTCTTCAACTTCCAGAATATTCACTGCTTCTTCATTGGGAATGCAAGGCGGCTCCTAAACTAGGTTCTTTGTCCTTTTCATGCATGTTAGATGACATTTAGCTGCATAATAGGAAGTCTGTTGTAGGTGACAGTCTGCTTCATATTTAAGCATTGATTCATATGTATTAGCCAAGAGTCTTGGCTATTTGACATTAACATTGTATTGAAATGTTCATAATAATGGAGATATAAGTAGCTGATTTCAATAGATACTTTGCAAATGGAATTGTAAATGATATAATGCATGGAAAATGTTTTACAAAATGTCTATTTGTTGTAGCTAGTCTTTGCATACCTAGTTTCCCATATATTTGCATAAAAATCCAAAAAGAATTGCATATTTGCATGTAGATCAGATTGTAGGCATTGTAAGGGTATTTAAATCAGTCTTAGCATTCATTTCTATCAACCTACTTCAACTGAAACACTACATCAGCGAGCTACAAGGTTGCATATAAACTGTTTGACGAAATTACCAACAGAAAATTAGGTCAAGTTCTGGTCAGTTTTGAGTCAGGCTCATTACATAATAAACCCATGAACATAGGCTGCCCCGCTAGATTGATTCACCATGAATAGATTTTGCTTGTGATTTTTTTAATGAAAATAGGAAAATGTTGTCTAGCTAATGTGCTTCTCATCATTGTGAAACTAGAAATGATTGGAAGGCATTATTTGATCAAGAGCCTTACCTACTATCTGGAAGTGTTGCCTTGAGGTACAAGATCTTGGATTGATGTGCTTAAAGTGTCAAGGTTCTATCAAATTTAACAAATGATTGAAATATAATTAAATAGAAACAATTTAGATAGAACTTCTTGCAATGTCTTATTTCTAAATACCACTTCATTGACTACACACCATCTTTTCTTGAGAATCTATACATAGCCAGATCACTTTTCTTGTGTTTTAATTACAGCTTTCCTGACATATTCTTTTACTATTGAATGTATAGCAGCTGTAAATGCAATGGTTGCCAGACCTTTCCTGGTAATTCAACTTGAGGTAACTCACTTGCCATTATTTATGTGAAAATTTTTATGTTCATTTTATTGTATACATTTTTGGGCAACTTTATTTTCCTTATTCTTTACACTATTCTACTGACAGCTTTCCTCTCAACTTTATTTACTATTGAATGTATAGCAGCTGCTACTGAAGCTGCAAATGCAATGGTTGCTAGAGCTATTTTCACAATAGCTACAGTACAGATCAAATCATCTTCACATGTTAATCTTAATACAAAGTTATTTACAGAGCTTATGAATTATACAGTAGATATTTCCTCGCATTTTTCAGCCATTTTACTGTTTATTGTCCTGTGCAAAAATACCAATTATACTGGTTTTTGTTCTTCAAAGACAAAATGTCAAAACTGTATAGCAAATACTGCTACACTGTTAAATGCAATGAACAGCAGAGCTTATGAATTATGCAGTGAATATTTCCTTCAAATTTTCTGCCATTATACTGGTTATTGTACTTTGCGAAAATACCCTGTAATTCAAAATCATATTTTATTAATTAAAATGAAGTAACAATAAAATATATATGCATACCTTCATTTATTTAAAAAAGTTTCACACTACCCATTTTACAATTCTATCTTTCAAATAGAATACCATAAATTAAAATATTGATCTCCACAAATCTTCGGCGTACCCATTGCACACGAAGGTGCGATTACTAGTTATAGCATCTCCCATCCCGCTTCGGAGAACACCTGGTTTATTTATTCGTTCTTGGAATGACATAAGTACTATATACGGATTGAACATTGGATTTTTTATATTAATTACGCCGAAGGCGTCCCCACGCTGAGGTTTTGCAATCCCTTTTGATGCCGAACGATGGAGATTGCAGGATAGACGAGGGACTACCATGAAACGCATCGCAACGGTTCATCATTTTCGGCCATTTTCCCGACTGTGTTCGACCTTCTTTTGCAACTTTCCCCTCTCCTCCACCTCTTCCTCGCTAGAGGAGAAAAAGACATTTGTCGAGTTCAGCCAGGTAACCATTTAGTGCGCAAGCGCGGGCCAAGTTTTCTCGCATGCCCTAACTGCTGGTCTGTAGCCCTAACTGCATGAGAAAAACTCATTTTGTGTGCCCTTTCGCCTGTTACAGACACCTGATTATCGCTGGTTTTTCCTTTGAAACAGCCATCAATGTCCTCCTTTTCTGTGAGCCGTGTCACTGCGCGTGGGATTGAAGCATCGTTCCAGCCTAATAGGGGCGAGACGCCTTCAGAAATGTGGAGCGCAGAAAGCCCTGGAATGATGCTTACTATACCAATCCCCTCACTTTAATTTTAGGTTAATTATATATACTATATTGATTTGTTTTCTTCGATGTAGCAGGTTTCAAAATGGTTATGGGAAAAAATGTTTATTATGTTCAATGAAAGTGATCATGCAGTTCAGTTGGGTTTTGATTTTGAATCTATGTGGCATTTCTACAGCTCAAAAATATTTTGAGACTATACCATCGGAAACGAGAGGATACAAAGTTCACCTGGTTCGCTTACTGAACTTTTCACATGCGAAGTAGGCAGGGTACAAAGTTCACCTGGAGAGCATTTATCTGTTTTCGTTGTAAGTAGCCTGAAATTGAATTCAATTGCGAAGTAGGCAGGGTACAATGAGGGTGGAGATCACTTTTGGGGCGCTAATTTTTTATACAATTTTTTGATTCCTCATATCGGAAGAAGAATCTGAGCAAGAGTGGAAGCTCACGGTGGGCAATAGGTCATAAATTTCATTCATTATCATCTAATTATTAAATCAAATTTCATATTAGATTACTAGGTTTTGGATTGATTGTATGATGTTTTTGTTCTATTGGACTTGAATTTCATATTGAAGAAACTGTACAATGGGAGACTGTTTCATGCTTTGAGAATTCCAGAATTTATTGATCATCATATTTTCCTACCCCTTTTATGTTACTATCATCATGTGACTTTTCTTTACTCCACAGGATTAACGAGCGCTTTCTTGAAATCAATAAATCAGTAAACATGTAAACAGTCCTCACCCCATGCCTGAAAACAGACTTTAACTCGCAACCAATATTTTTCGTTTAAAAGCCTGCAAATTTTTTTCCTTGAACTCAAGAATCGAGTAGACGCTGAGGTTTTGCAATCCCTTTTCATGCCGAACGATGGAGATTGTAGGATAGATGAGGGACTACCATGAAACGCATCGCAGCGGTTCATCATTTTCAGCCATTTTCCCGACTGTTTTTGCCCTTTTTTTGCAGCTTTACCCGCACCTCCAACTCTTCTTCTCTGGAGGAGAAAAAGACGTTTGTCGAGTTCAACTCTAACCATTTAGTGCGCAAGCGCGGGCCAAGTTTTCTCGCATGCTCTAACTGCTGGTCCATAGCCCTAACTGCATGAGAAAAACTCATTTCGTGTGCCCTTTCGTCTGTTACAAACACTTGATTATCGCCAGTTTTTCCTTTGAAACAGCCATCAACGTCCTCCCGTTTTGTGAGCCGTGTCACTACGCGTGGGATTGAAGCATCGTTCTAGCCTGATAGGGGCAAGACGCCTTAAGAAATGCGGAGCGCAGAAAGCCCTGGAACGATGCTTACTATACTAATCCCCTCACTTTAATTTTAGGTTAATTATATATACTATACTGACTTGTTTTCTTTGATGTAGCAGGTTTCAAAATGGTTATGGGAAAAAAATGTCTATTATGTTCAATGAAAGTGATCATGCAGTTCGGTTGGGTTTCGATTTTCAATCTATGTGGCATTTCTACAGTTCAAAAATATTTTGAGACTATACCATCGGAAACGAGAGGATACAAAGTTCACCTAGAGAGCATTTATCTATTTTCATTGTAAGTAGCCTGAAATTGAATTCAATTGCGAAGTAGGCAGGGTACAATGTGGGTGGAGATCACTTTTGGGGCGCTAATCTATACAATTTTTCGATTCCTCATATCGGAAGAAGAATTTGAGCAAGAGTCGAAGCTCACGGTGGGCAATAGGTCATAAATTCCATTCATTATCTAATTATTAAATCAAATTTCATATTAGATTACTAGGTTTTGGATTGATTGTATGATGTTTTTGTTCTATTGGACTTGAATTTCAGATTGAAGAAACTGTACAACGGGAGAGTGCTTCATGCTTTGAGAATTCCAGAATTTATTGAACATCATATTTTCCTACCCCTTTTATGTTACTATCATCATGTGACTTTTCTTTACTCCACGGGATTAATGAGTGCTTTCTTGAAATCAGTAAATCAGTAAACATGTAAAACAGTCCTCACCCCATGCCTGAAAACAGTTTTTAACTCGCAACCAATATTTTCGTCTAAAAGCCTACAAATTTTTTGCCTTGAACTCAAGAATCGAGTAGCGCTAAAACCCCAAAATTTTCAGATGCTTAATTAAGAGTGCGTACAAAACTTGGATTCATCGACTGATTATATAATGGGGTAATGTTCATGTTAACCATCTGTAAATTTGACTGTGGCAATCACACTGAGTTAGCTTGAATTTGACATAAGCCTTTGACAATCCATCATATTTATGTTTATGTATATTTTGTGATGAACAATGGCCATGTGACTCGCTAGCTTGATGTGACATGTCAATTGGTTTCCTGTTTCTCATAGCTTTCTGCAATGCCACTTGTTATAGCTTCTCAAAGGATACAGAATGACTAATACAATTTCTATCTGTAGTCTTGGAGAGCTAGGTCAAGATGGAACTCTGCAGTTAAATTATGCTCATCCTAGAGTAGCATTAGTAAGGAGCCTAGCTTTGAAAGTAGTACTAGTGCGTGGATATGATAATTGTTATCAGTTATCATAGATGAGCGTACATAATGTTTTTGAAGAGGAATTTAAAGTTCTACTGAGAAGGACTTATCACCCTCTATTTTAGAAATTTCTTTCTAAGTTCCTTAAGTTATTACTTTTTATTTTGTTTTGGGTGATACAGATATGTGCATCACAGCACTAAATCTGTGATCTTCCAGGAATTGCAGAAAAGAGCGCATCTTGTCTTTCACACTATCGCTGAAAGCTCCCTTCGATGGAAATAACGAAAAACATATAACTCCCTACTTATCAACATATAACTCCCTTGCCATTAGTGACGGAGACCTTGATTTTATCCTGCAGATTGGCCTTCTCAACAACAAGTTGTATGTTATTCAAGATGGGAAGAACATACGTTCCAAACGTAGCCTTTTTGAGAGCCTTGTGGCCTATCTAAATGTATTTTATATTGGTGGCAGGGTACCTGAATATTGTCATTGACCCACTTATCTGCCGCTTCTTGCTCAGAGATGATCTGAAATTCATTGTTAGTGACACCCACAATAAGTTCGACGCCAGAATTAGCATAGGCCTTTAGTACAAGAAGCTTTGCACTAAAAATCCTCAATTTCCCAATATTGTACTGCATTAAAGTTACTACTTCCTCAGCAGGAGGCAAATTGTTTCCCATCATGGCATTGTTCTGCATTAAAGTTACTACTTCCTCTGCAGGAGATAAAGAAACATGCAAAGGGGGAAACAATGGCAGTTGCTCCTCCAGATAGAGGGTGGAAGAATGCGTTCAAAATAGAACCTGGGTTTCTGATGACCATTGTTGTCAATTTCTCATTGTTGGGTTCTGCACGTCCATGCCCCTTCAATGCTAGTGATGAGCTCGGCTATGTCTACCACTGCCATGTAAGTACATGCCATCTCTTTCATTCCTTCTTCCAAGTTTGTTCCGTCAAGCACAAGCTCTTTTAACTGTAGGGGGCGTGACATTTGAAAATAATTTGTGTAGAACACCTCTTCTCCAAGTCTAAATAATGGTCACAAAATAGTTGTACTTTAAGAACTCGTTTTATATCATATCATCAATCCTTTGCTATAGAAGATTCTTTTAACAAACTAAAAATCTTGAACTCAACAGAAATACAAAGTTCCATTAGGTAGCAACAGGGCACAGGATGAGAATTTTCACTAGACATATATTGCAACAAATGATCCAATGCCACCATTCTACATATCAAGTTCCCTCAACTCATGGTACCGGGGAAAAATTATTGTGTTTGACAACTTATCCCTGAAATTGGGAAATCAAAATTAGGAAGTACATACTCCTGTTTGGTCAAAAAGAGAATCATATTCCATTAATCTTAAAACTTAGTACTGACAATTGGTAACCCAGCTGTAATTCTTGTTTTTTTCATTTGATTAAGAATGGTTTCAAATGGGACAATACCGCAAGGAATCCTGAGAGCCCCTGTTTGTTCATATCCAAACTCCTCAACAGAAGCCTCCAAGAGCTGTGCAAATAGAGGGTGATTAACAGCTTGCTTCTATCACAAATCTAACAGAAATATCTTTCCCCACATACAAAGGCAGGTACCCTTTTGGAATGGCTATTGCTCAATGGCCAGGACTGACTGGCTTTTCTCAGATGGCCGGTATCCGCTTCTAGCTTTGTGTTCAAAATGGACTGTTGGCAATTGCTCACATCTAGCAGGTTGGAGTTAAGAATTGATGGATTAATGGTGGTTTGAAAGGTTTAACACTTGATTTTGGTTAGTCTTTGATATTCATTATGCTTATATTTTTTCTCATATAGCTGGGATATTCTATTTAGTTTAAACACTAATTTATTTAGGAAAGCTTCAAGATGTGAGAGAGCCTTGAAAACCACTTGTAGATATATTCTTGTCTAACCCATGTGGGCTTTCGCTTAAATGATAAGGGAAATATCAGATTATAATACCATGTTATGACTGAGCTTATTTCATGTTATACTGGAGACATTAATTAATGTAATGGTTATTTTTTGTACTCAAATAGATAGCATGTAGAAATGATTCTTCACAGAGTTTTATGGGTAATTGATCTAGTGGGTACATTATGATGAAGTAATGGCACTACCATATATATACTCTTTTTAATATTCATAATGTGTGGGTGATACTAAAATATGCTAGGATTGTGTATAAATGTTGTTTCATATGATAGATAAACTACACCCCTGCTTCTTTTTATGTAAGTGATTTTCCATAATTCTTAAATCGTAGCAGTGTGAATGGAAGTTTATACAAGTTTTTCATGGAGCGGAAGAGTTTTAATATCAGCATTTTCTTACTTGGAAACGAGCTTATCAAAGGCACCTAGCAGTAAAGCATCATAGCATTATTTGTCATCATGGGGAATTAAGAGATACCTAATATGTTGCTTTTCTTTTTTTATTGAAATTCTTTCAAAGTATCTTATTCTTATATGTATGTATATTATTCTTTGTCATGGTGTGGGTAGGGGGGAATTTTTAAAACCAGATTTATCACTTCTATTGAGATCATCCTATTGGGATACACACAACAAATATATATCATTATGAGTGAAGTCATAAGCTATTGTGTATCCATCATTTTTTAAGTGAGTTGTTGATATGTTTTAATAAAACATGCAAACCACTTTTGGATGGAAGCACCCACAGATGAAAATTTTCGTTCATGTTTGCATAGTCTAAGTTGTTAAGATATTTTGTTTAGATTAATTTTTCATGTTCAAAAGACCAAGGACCCTAATGTGGGCATTGAATGCAACTATTTATGCCTTTTTTATTAAGGGTGTAAATTATAAATAACTTTTATGTTAGGACATTTTCCTTGCAATCACTAACCATAACTATTTTCTTTTAACAAGTTACTGTGTTTTCATAACTTAAGTTCCAAAGTGAACCTTATATGTTTTTGTAGTTTCTAATGGATTGCTTGGATGTAACTGCTTTCAACTACCAATTCCAGTCAGTGGTTGTCACATTTCAAAGCTGTAAGAGACCCTCAGCCCAAACATATATAAGATTATTCAGTCAAAGTTCATCTTAGTAGTACCAAACAAACAACATATAGACCCCATTACACATTTTATAGATAAAACCTGAGGAATAACAACATAATGTGAAAAACCACAAGAAACAAAGTTGATATAGGCAAGAGATGAGCAGAGGATTTTGTAGAGGTTGATATTCTACAACAAATAAAGGGAATACACTCAATGAGATCAGCATGGCATATCTTGCAACTGATTATTGTGTCTTGCCATCTTCACCTTCACAAACATTTTCCCAGGCAGCGCTTGCCCCTTTATGATTTTCAATATAGCAGTGGTTAGGTCTCTTATTAAGTATTGTCATCTTCGCACCTAAAATAATACCCAAATCATAATTTCCAAAAACTAGCATTCCTGGCCATTTCACATACCCAAAACAAACTCAAATCCAGTATTTTATCTGTGCACCCTAAGCAAATTCAACATCAAATATCTACACACCTAAACGAGATGAATATTAAATTCAGAATTGGAAACACTAAAAAATGGACAAAAGATGGACACAACGCTTTTTAGTTTTTCTTTAATCTCAAGGGTTTAGAATTTTTGTCACGTGTTTTCATTCCTTTTTCATCTTTTTTGGGTGGAAATTTGATGGGGTTTTGTCCTTTTCCAGGATTTTGTACAACTATTCTTTATTTGGATAGCACTACAATGTTACAATCTATGCAATGGTACAATGATTCACATATTTGACAAGGTGAAACTAATGAGATAACTGTATTTTGCAGCAAAAAATTTCACTGTTAGATTTTTTGTCTTGTTTTAGTCATACCCCAGATTATGTTGAAGTGCATATATTAGACGTTGAAAAGGATTCATGGAATCATCATTTATTTCATATAAATTAATGACTGGTGATCATGTCAACTCTGATGTATCTCCAATGCATGTAACGTCTTCATTTATTGGGCTTCTTGACATAATAATTGTCTCAAGAATGAACCTTAGAATGCATATTCCAGATCGAGCTTTTGTTTTAGGTGATCAAGTATTCAGTTAATGCCCATGATTGTTCTATCTTCCCAGCTTTGTCCCAGTGGAATTGAGGGCATTGTCTTTGCTTTCCTGATGTCAGTGTCCAACTTTGGGAGTGCTTATGGTACTTGGTTAGGTGCATTTATGCTAAAATGGCTACATATCCAAAGGGACGACTTCTTCATCTTTCTGGTATCGGATTGTACGGTGGAAAGCATCAAGTCCCCAAACATTTCCATAACAAATGATTCAGAACTGGAATAGAGTACAAAGGATATCATGCCCTTCAATAAGGTTTTTGCAAATGAGTTAGATGGATAGTGTGGATGGATACATTAGCCGTAGACAACACCACTCTACAACAAAGTGTAGTGCTTGGCATGATGGAAGGAAAAGTTCAGGACCAAGTCTCATACTCAAAATTATGGATTGAGATTCATAAGTTGCAAAATACATAAAGATTTATGGTGTCCATCTTGAGGACCAGCTGGATGAGGATTTGTTTTGAAACCCTACTTAAGTGAAGGCATTTTTGTAATTTTGGCTTAAAAAGTCCAATTAAGCAGAGCCAATGGAGACTTGTTTATTACTTGAGATCTACCCTTCTATAAACAAGCTTTGGTAAGAATTGCTACTGGTTTTGTGTGATAAATTTTCAATTTATTATTTAGTTATGGGAATTTGTACAAGGAACAATGAAAAATAATTTGGGTGCTGTTATTTTGTTTTATTAATCGTCATTACATATTTAAGCACATCCAATGTATTTTTTTTCATTCAAGCAGATTCAATGAAAATCCATTGTGTTTGTGTGCATGTCTCTCTCTCTCTAGGGAGGAGCGCAACTACAAGAGATATATGTGAACATACTAAAATTGAGGTTTTGTCTTTGTGTTTTTATTTTGGGGGGTGGTAGACCCATTCAATCAAAGCCACTTATTTTTTGGTTGTTTATTTTTCTTACAGTCTATTTGAGCAGAGTTAATGATGATTGGGTTGTTATCACTAATTTTTGGAGATCTAATCGTCTAGAAACAAGTCTTGATAAAATCTAGATGTTTAAGTGTCTTTGTTTTGAGAGTTTGATCTGAAACAATAGTCTTAAATTCATCCCCGAGGAAGATCAACAATGCAATATTTTTTTTTCTGATTTTCAAGCAATGACGGTTATTAATTCAAAGTTGTCTTTCAAATGTTAGGGCATACTGTATCTAAAAAAGAAAAAAACGTATTGATTCGAAGTCGCATTTCAAATGCTAAGGCATGTTGTAAATCAAAAAAGGAAATATCATAGACTAGATACATATAAGAGATTAAAACTATAATCTTTTATGATTTTTGACAGTTTATTCAAAATCTCTCCTTTCTTGTGATTTTGTCTTTCTCAAAGTATGTGTGTATTTTTTTGGAAAAAATGTGTAAATACAACTTTTTGGCAATGGACTCCCTCTCATGCATCATTTGAACATTACTATTGTGACGGTCGCTGTAAAATATTGCCCTTGAACTATGCCCAGTGGTACTAGTTTCTAAACAATGGAAAGAATTAAAAGCTTAGGATTTATAACATTGGATTCACACACTATCCAAGTCCAGTATCTTAGAGGGGCATTTATGTTATTTATTAATTTTCACTAAGCAATTTTTTCACAAGGGATGAATGATAAAATTGTTGTTATAGTTTAATAGAGGTCCAAATTTTACTTTTTGAATGAGTATTTCCCTTTTTACTTATGGCAATTTTATATGTTACTACCAAGCAAGTCGCAATAGTGACTGGTACATATTCTTTGACAAAATTAAATTTTATTTATAAGTAATTATTTTTTTTGCATTTCCAACTTTCTTCTTGTTTGTGACAAAATTGTAGCTTTGGAATAGGGCATGGCCATTCATGACAAAATAAATGAAACTAGATTTTTGTTAGATTTTGTGGTTGCTTCATGGGCATGTTTGTAAGATGTAAATGCATATGCCCCATAGGTGAATTGTTTTGTAAAATCACTCAAAAAGAAGTGTAATGAAATGAAGCGCAATGATTGTAGAAGCACGCACAAAGGTTGCAAAAATTGAATTTAAACATGTTAGTTGCATTTGTTTCAAAGTTTTGGAAGCCTTTTTACTTGAGACTATATCTCTTGTTTTAGGTGGGTAGCTTAAAGCTTGCAGGCTCTTCTCAACAAAGCCATTTTGTGTAAGATTGTAGAAGCACACACAAAGGTTGCAAAAATTGAATTTAAACATGTTAGTTGCATTTGCTTCAAAGTTTTGGAAGCCTTTTTACTTGAGACTATATCTCTTGTTTTAGGTGGGTAGCTTAAAGCTTGAGGCTCTTCTCAACAAAGCCATTTTGTGTATGTTTCCCAATCATTGCATTCCATGATAGTACTTTTATCATAAATTTTTTGCAAAATAGTTTATATGCAATGTCTATGCTTATACATTTTGCATAGAACATTTTTGGTTCCCCAGTCTTATATTGTTATAAATATGGATAGTTCAGGATCTAATGTACAAACTTGTGGCTCTACTACTTGATCATGGTCTTTTTAGGTTTTAGCTTGTCTAATTTCCTAAGACATAAATGAAAATTTTGATGTTAGTTTCTTTTTCCTTATTCAATTTCTTTTAGAAATTTAGGCAGCGAGGATGCAAATTAGAACCTAGTTTGCTTGCTTTCTATTGAGCTACTTCTAGTCCTTGGTTATGGCTCTTTTTGGGTTATGTACACGAGTCCTAGAATGTCCAAATCTTATAGAGAGACACTCTAAGGGGGAAAATTCTATAGCATCAACAATGCACATCCATTGCCACATAGTTGATTCAATGTGATTGTTATCCTAGATAGCCTACTTGTTTCTCACATTAATTTGGGTTGTACAATGATTTTTTACAAATCTAGATAGTTGTACTCAACTCAGAGGACTTCAAATTTACCAACAATCGCTTTTCCCAATTATTAATAAATAATTTTAATAGATACTTAACTACAATATCTTCAGCGTACCTATTGCACCCCAAGGTGTGATTCCTAGTTTATTTGCGCTGCAATGTTTGTGTACACTAAAAATGCCCCTAGGCAATGTCATGGTGGTAGATGTTGACTGAATAACGATCTTATTTTCCACACTCCAATTCCAATCATAAAATGCCTTTGCCACCCACATCTCATTTGAATCTCATAACATTATGTATAGAGAGATCCAGCTTAAGGTGGTGCTACACAATCTGCTTACTACAACAAATTTATGATTATTCTTTCTATATAGACACGAGAGAGATATGCAACAAGGATCAAGGAAAAATTTGCAAGATCAATTTGCAATGATGATTCCCATCAAGGATAAAATAGCACACTAAGGACAATTTTAACCCTATTGAGTTTGTAGATAGGGAAAAATCCAAAGGTTCATATGTGTTTCAAACAATAAACAAATTAAATCCTATGAAGCACCATGAAGCACAAACTAGAATGAAAATAAAAATAAAGAAAGAACATGCAAACCCATTTTCAAACATAGATTCGATTGACCTCCATGGCTCTTCTCCACCTGCATAAGAATGCAAGATTTTGAAGGTTGATTATTGAAGGAATGTTGGTTGCTCAGTTCTGTAGCATAACGATACGACAAAGATGATAGATGACAATAGATGGAAGATAGAAAAATGATTTTGACAACGTAAGGATGTCTGAAGAATGTGATGTTGTGACAAGGTATCGTAAGAGGACAATTTTTTTATGTCTACATTTTTCCCCTCTTTGAGATGATGTTTGAGATGATGAGATTTGTGTCAAGTAACATCATTTCAAAGAAGTTAAGGTATGGATAGAGGAAAAATGGATAATGATAGAAAGATAGGATGATGGAATGATGATGACCCCTTGAGAGGATAGGCGGGTTGAACAAACACAGGTAGGCTCTCAAAATGAAATGATAAAGGGAGGGATAAGATGAATGATGCAAGATAGGAAGTGGATGAAGGAGAATAATGATACGTTATGCTACAATGAAGGTGAGCAACCATGATGTTTGATATAGCACTAGATGTTATGCACCAAGATATAAGGACCAAGGTGATGATGTGTCTTGTGCCCCAGCGTAATACAACCTTGTCTAGACATATGAGGAAGTAGACTTAGAGCATTAAATTCCTAATGCACAAAAGGTATGATGTGACGTTAGATTCAAAGGATAGTGCAAAAAGCTACTCAAACATACACAAGATATGAATATTAGCCAGAATGATACAGATTTGATACAAATGCAAGATAAAATGATAACACACACAAGCAAGCAAGCAAGCATGCACAAATGATTTAAAAACAAACAAGGTATTTCCCCTGTCAAGCTGTAAACCGGTGATTGATTGATTGATTGATGATGATGATAGTGTTGTCATTGTTGGAAAGTGATATATCCCTAGAGCAACACAAGGATGATGATAATTGATTGATTGATTGGTTGATTTGGTTTACAACAAGATTAGGATCAAGACTAAAGGATGTGATTAGATAATTTGACAAGATTGATTGACTTGATTGGTATGGATTAAGGATTGACGTGCATTTGGATTATTGTTCAGATTGATTTGATTGATTTCATTGGATGAAATGGTTTTGATGAAGATGATTGATTTGGTTGAATGGTTGAATGATTGGATTGAGGTGATGGATTAAGTAGATGAAATTGGAAGAATTAATTAGATGGATTTATTTTATTGCTTGGATTTTTGTTGGATGTTTGATTTTTTTTTACTTATGAAATGTTTTGATTTTTTTTTTTGGATTTTTAAAATGTTTTGATTTTTTTTTGGATTTTTGAAATGTTTTGATGTTTTTGAATTTTTTAAATGTTTTGATGTTTTTATTTTTTATTTTTGAGTAGCCTTTGTGCTAGATACCAATGACAAAGGGAAAACCAAGTCTAGGCGCAAGGAGATAAATGAGATTGATGGATGAAGGGGTGGGTGATGGGAAAAAGGCTCATGATATATAGATGGATGGTATGGATGTATGCATCATAGGAGAGCAAGGATGTGATCTCCAAAGAGTATGTCGCATAGGAATAAAATGCCCCATTCTAGGTACAATACTTAGGATTTTTCATGACAAAGCTTATGACAATAGGATAATGATATGATTGGTTTAGAAGGATGAGGTGTTTCAAGAGATACCCAAAACATGTTTCAACATTTTTCCCCTATGTCTCCATCAAGATCAAAAGAAGAAGGGTGGATGAATGGACTCAATATGATAGGTATGTATGATGGCTAAAGATGGTAGGTAGGATGAAAATGATATGACATGAATGATAGGTTAGATAGATAAGACATTGTGCCCCCAAATGTAAGTGACATAGAAAATCAACCTACACATGATGCCTATTTGCTAGGTTTTCATCATGGTACTTATCCAAGGCACCTGTTCACCAGGTTTTCACCGTTGGACGAAGGAATTTCTCTTTTTTCTTTTTCTTTTTTGAATATTTGACTTTTTTGGATGGGAGAAGGGGAATATGGATAGGAGGGATTCGAGTGTCTAGTTGCATGAAAGGTGGTAGTCCCACTAGGGATGGATGTCATTGCATGGACCATGTCAAATGTCATTATGCTCATAGATGTTGGTAAGAGATGACATGAAAGGGAGATGGAGTAGGTAGATGGCAGATTATGAAAGGCTTATGCAAGAATGGATGGGGAATAGTGGATGATGATGTGGAATGAATAGGACTTGTAAAAAAGGATGGATGAAAGGTTCATGCAAAAGTATGGACCATAGGAAGGTGATTGGGAAGACATGTAGGATAGTAGTTGAAGGATGGGGAGATGGAGGTATGTGGGATTGTTGTGAAATGGAAGGGAACCATGACGAATGGTTGCACACATTGTGATAAATGTTGAAGCTTTTGATGTGGATGAGGTGTAGGAAGCAATGGAAATGTTTGCTTATGAGGTGGTGGATGAAGCGTTTTAGGTACCCACATAGACTTAGTATTTTTATGAATTTTATCTTGCTTGTGGGTTTTAGGAATTTGAGGCTTTTGAATGGAATGAGAATGTGGGGTGGAAGTGGATGGTTGGGATTTTTGTGATGTAGATGCCTCATTTGACTTGCTTTCCTTTTTCTTAGGTACCCAAACCATTTTAGTTTTGGCCTTTACTTTTGGAGGTATGGGCTTATATAACTTTTTAGATGTATTTTTCTTTGAATTTTTGTATTGATGTCCTAAGGCATGAGAACCCTTAGGATTTTTTACTTTATAGGTAGAGGCATTAAAATTATTTCTTTGAATCCCGTGGGTATGGTGGAATGGGTGGAAGCTTTATGTTTAGACAATGTGTGCATTGATTGGTCATGATTAGGAATGTTAGGGTATTTATGGATAAATGGATAAAAGGATTGGATGGTAGGGATATTAGGTGTTGGAAGTAACGGTGGTAAAGTGGATGGAGGGATATTAGGAGTTGGAAGCAATGGTGGCAAAGTGGATGGAGGGATATTAGGAGTTGGAAGCAATGGTGGCAAAGTTGATGGTGGAAGGTGTACGGTCACATGCTTTTGACATTTGTAGGATGATGGAGGGGGATGACAACATATGTTTTAGGGATACAATAGGCTTTATGATGGAAAGTAGACTTAGGAGGCATGGAGGAAGTACCAACATCTTTAGGTTGTTGTCCTTGGGGTGTATGTCCAAGGCCATAAGAGCGTGGAGGGACTTTGACATGGATGGGCTCCAAAATACCTTGTTCATGAAGGTATAGACCTTTACCTTGGTGGTTCATGTTTTGGAGTGTACAATGGATAATGGGACTAGGTGTAGGTGGAACACTAGACACGGGTTCCTTATTAGACGGAGAAAATGAAGCAAGGGAAGATAATGGTTGTTGTTGTTCTAAGGAGGAACATTCATGAATGAGGGTGGAAAGACCAATAGGATATGATGAAGGACTTGCAATGGGGTCGATAGTGGGTGATGGAGGATCATTAGGATCTTGATTAGCATTGTGTTCACTTAGATCCAAGGTGTTTGTTTGATCTTCTATGTGGGCTTGGGAGGAACTTATCTCATCATGGGAAGCGTATGTTGATGGATCATGGATAGGACTAGGTGGAGGTGAATTTGGAATATCTTTCTTATGGATGGGTATAGGATCAAGTTGCTCATGGATAGGCTCTTCATCATTATGGATATCATCTTGATCATAAAAACAATATATATTATGGATAGGTTGGATGAAAATGATTTGATCTTGATTAGGACTAGGGCTTGATGTTTCCACATGCTTGGGAGTAGACTCTTGATATAACTCTTGGGTTGCTTGAATGGAAGTGGAAGGGTGTTTCTCATGGAGAGACTTGACATGTTCTTGATGGTCAACAACATAGGAGCATGAAAGAGAGTGACTTGGACTTACAACGGAAGACTCTTGAATTGGCTCAAGGGCTTGTGGATGACATGGTTGACTTGAATGACTTGGCATGATGTTTGAGGACTCTTTTGTACATTCAAGTATATGTGCTGAATGACATGGCGATAATTGATTCCTTGCTTGTAGCCCTTGGGTCACATCCTTTAGAGGTGTAGGGGTGGAAGGTGTTGGCTTAGGATTTTTATTTTTATTGTATAGTGGTATGATATACTTAGAGAGTGCATACCTATATCAGTGTTCCCCTTGTGAATGGTTGCATTAGAACTTAAAGGCTCTTGATTTTGTTTCCTAGGTGGACTTAAATTCACATGTGTTTTTCGTGATGTGGCTTGATAGGTTGATGTGGCATTGACATGTGAAGAAGTGGATTCATTAGATTGGTATGAGGTGGAAGGGTGATAATGAATGGATAGGGGATGATGTGGTGGTTGTTGGATTTGACAAGTGGCCATGAGGTATTGGGCTTGTGCTAGGAGGTGTTGGATTTGAGGTGACTTGTGTGCTTGAAGTTTTTGTATTACGTCATGGAATTCGTGAATGATTTGTTGGGGCAAAGGTTTTTGAATTGTTTTAGCTCTGTGAAGCAGGTGAACAACCTCTTGTGTTATGTCTTCCAATGTTTTCATGGTGTAAAATGATGTTCATTGGATTAAAGAGATGATGATGATTAGGATATGATATGGAATGACAAGATTGTATGATTTGGATGATGTGGCAAGTGTTTATTGGAAGTTTGACTTGGGCACTATCAAACACAATATTTCACATGTAAATGCATGAACACACACACAAAATACAATGATAAATTTGTCTTTGAAGATTAGATGTTATGATTAAGCAAACACTTGAATACACAACAACAAGCCTTATGACTAGTCAAGTGGGGCATGGCCAATTAGGTCTCAAGCTAGTTTGCACAAGGTTGACTAAGGAATTATTTGAAAGAAAAATCCTACCACACAGCCGAGAGAAAGGGGTAACCCACTCTTCACCTTCACTTCCCAAAGGTATAAATTTCTTTGGGGCTTAGCCAAGAGTGACAAGAATTTTACTTCCAAACAAGCGTGTCTTTCGATTCACACTTCAATTGAGGTCATCCCCAGGGGTGATGAAATCCCTTAGCAAGCCTCCTATGAAGGGTTTGACAAAAGCAAACCAAGTGAGGTGTTTGTGATCACACACACACTTGATTCACACTCACAATTGTTAATTTACCCTTAGAAAGGAAATGTGTGTAAAACAATTCAAGAACTTGTTCTTTTTAACCCCAAATCAACATGTGATGGAAGAAAAAGATTAATTTTAGATCCAATTTTTGAAGTGTGATTGAAGACAAAATTCATTTTAAGCCAATTTCAATGATGTGATCAAACAAGATTTGATTTTATGCCCCAAATTGAAATGTGTGACAAACAAGATTAATAGATTAAAAATGGAATGTGTGCACCTGATTATCCACTTTCCAAATTGTTGTTGTGATTGATCCCAATACTTTTTCAGCTCCATATGATTCACCAACAAGTCACCAAGAAAAAAAGAAGCAAATTACCAATGTGCTGGAATAAAAGTCATATGCGCTGAAGAATATATGAGAATTTGAGAACTTTAAATTTTTCAAAGTTGAAAAATACCTACACCATTGGATAGGTTATGAAATTCTACCCCATTTCAAAAAAAATAAATCTGAAAAAGACCAAAAAATGACCAAGATACGACCATTTTAAGATTGACTAAAAAAATTGCTAAAACAAAGGTATATGCACTAAAACAGACCCTGTATGTGCTAAAATAGTGTTAGATGTGCTAAAAAAGTGTTAACTCTGTCAAAGATCATAAACCCCTGCACCATTTGATAGCTTATGAAATTCTACCCTATTTCAAAAAAAAGCTCTGAAAAAGACCAAAAATGGCCAAGATACGACCATTTTAAGATTGACTAAAAAAATAGAGGTATATGCGCTAAAACAGACCCTGTATGCGCTAAAAAAGTGCTAGATGCGCTAAAACAGCACCAAATGCACTAAAAAAAGTCCCATATGCACTACAGAAAACCTTAAATGCACTAAAAGAAGTCCTAAATGCGCTATTTTTTTTTTTAATGAAATGGACTAAATATATGCGCCATTTTGTTCTGTATATGTGCCGAAACAGTTCCTGGATGTGCTGAAACAACTCTAAATGCACCGAAAGACCTGCAAAAGCGTCGTTAAAATCCCTGGATGCGCTACAGAAACTCTCAGATGTGCTACACAAACTCCCGAATGCTCTAAAACATAATTTTTTTCTGAAAATCCAAATTTCATAATGCGAAATCCTGTCAGAAAACCTCCAAATAAATGTTAAAAATGGGGCAAGGCCCCATGGTGGGCGCCAAAATTAGATAGGGAAAAATCCAAAGGTTTATATGTGTTTCAAACAATAAACAAATTAAATCCTATCAAGCACCACGAAGCACAAAATAGAATGAAAATAAAAATAAATAAAGAACATGCGAACCCATTTTCAAACATAGATTCGATTGACCTCCATGGCTCTTCTCCACCTACATAAGAATGCAAGATTTTGAAGGTTGAATGTTGAAGAAATGTTGGTTGCTCAGTTCTGTAGCATAACGATATGACAAAGATGATAGATGACAATGGATGGAAGATAGAAGAATGATTTTGACAGCATAAGGATGTTTGAAGAATGTGATGTTGTGACAAGGTATCATAAGAGGACAATTTTTTGATGTCTATAGAGTTTAATTTTGTTTTAATTTCACCTACTTTCCTTCTCACATTACTAAATGGGGGGTGATATATTGGCAAAGCTTGCAAAGATTAAATCCTACCTACCAACCCTAAAGTAAGAACAAGCGCCTCCTATCCTATCCTACATAACTCTCAATTGACTAAATTTGTTGATATATGCATACTGTAATACATCAGAATGTTGCTAGCCTACTTTAGAGATATCTTAAATCCATTTGGTCTTTTGGGATGATCGGAAAAATGATCAATGGTTACTTCAATCCACTTACATGTTTGTTATAACCTTGGACTTAAGGTCGAGCTTATGCTGCTTCTTTCTTTTAAAATCCTTTGCTAAATGATCATGTGCTAGTTGTTGCGTACAAATCTTCTTTTCTTCTTTTAACCACCAGAACAATATAGTTCCCAGCAGAAATTTGTGTTGAGAGGCTATTGTAAATGAGTTTAATTGTGTTACTACACTTTGCAGGGTCAGTGCAAAATGAGGGAATTAGACTTACCAAGTGGGGGTTACTTGTGTGGACACCGATTTTGGGTATCCAAGGGTTCTTTAACTCTTCTAGGGTTTTTCACCTAAAAGGAGAGAAATGGACCTAAAATGCGTAATGTCTACTCAAAATCAATGCAAAGATGGATGCAATATGCCTAAATATGATATCTAAATGCAATAAACAGATAAAAGAAATGATTTATTAATGCAAAACTTCAAATATGTAAATTGTTTGAAAACACATTGTGATATGTAGAATGATAAAATGAATGCAATAAAGAACAAAATAAAGATGATGAACAAAAACTGTGCACATGAAAACTAATGAAGGGCATAATGGAGATTGCAGATGCCTCTGAAATTTTGGAAAATTTGACTTTTGAGCCAATTGGACACTTATGCCAAGTTGGGCGACTAAGTCCCAGATCAAGGAAACTGCCCAAAAATGTGTTTTTACCAAATGGGTATTTGAGACTGCAAAGGCTTCTGAAAAACCAATGTAGTGGGACTAAGTTGCCACTGTTGGAAACTTAGTCCACTTTGGATTTTCTACAAATCTGAAAGTGGAAACGAGAGCCCACAGTCTGCACTCTATTTTCTGACGAGAACCCGGATCTGGATCTATAAAAATATTTGTAAAATAGAGTATAAATTAATTTCTAATGGGGTATTTTCCTTGGTCAAACCCCTACTTGGTATTTAAACCTTGGAAGAGATCAAATCTGCATAAAACCCTAGCCCTAAGTGTGTCTAAGACTAGGAAGTCTGAAATTAAGATGCAACCCTATTCTAATGTGCAAGAATAAGATGCATAAATGGATTTAAAACAATGCAAGACTCATTCTAAGAGACACTAAATCACCTTAGAAATGAATCTAAATGACATGCAAACCTTCCTTAGGCTAAAGATAGGGAGAAAATGGAAGATGGAATCACTTTGAAAACAAGTCCTTAGGCTTGATTTGATGGCTAGTTTCATCTCCTCAACATAGATTTCTCCATGATTCTCCATAGGCTTCCATGATCAACCCTTTTCAATGTAAGATCTTGGACAAAAAGTGACCTTAAAGACCTAAAAAATAACCCTAGCTTGTTTCCCTAAAGCTTCAACTTTGATGTAGAAAGACTAATGAAACTTCTTGTGGAAGATGTTTGACTTCTTGACTCTTGATTTTGCTTGATGAAAATGACTTAATGTTGTGAAAAATGAACTAAAAACATGTATTTATAGGCATTAACACTGGATTATTCATTATTTTAACTTCACAAGCTGACATCCATCAAGAATTTGAATTAAGTCGATGATTTTCCCGCTTGAGAGTGAAAAATACCTCAAAAGGGACTAAGTCACCACCCTGGGTGACATAGTCCCACTAGGGATTTTTGAGGTGGATTTCATGAAATTTGAGTGGTTTGAATGTTGCTTGTCAGGATTTGTATGATTTGTCAGTGGCATAGGCCTTAAAGTCCAAAATCATGAGCATTAGGGACCTATAAATGTAGTTTTTAAGGGGTGATTAATGCAAGGGTGTATAAAATAGAACCAAATTAATCACAAAATTGTCTTTTTCTTCAAGAGTATACAATTTTTTGGCAACACATTATGGTGCAGGAGCACCCATAGGTTACCATAGTTTGTTTAGAAGGTCATGTTTTGGCAATTTGTTTAGGCCAACTTATCATCTATTCATGTTCATTTATGGTTGTGCCTTAATGGCATTTTTGATTGGGTGTTGATCATCTAATGAAGGTCATGTTGACCATTGGATAGGCTTAAGGTTTTTGCACAAGTGACATTTTGTCCTTTTAGACCTTTTAGGAGTTTCTTTTAAAATTCTTGCAAATAAAGCTCAATGGAGGCTACAAGCAGCCTAGGTGTGTCCAAAGGAGAAGGTAACTATTTTAGAGACCCTATTTAGGGTTGACCTCGACATGGAAGAAAGGTTGGAAGCATTGGATGTAGTTCTGAATTTTGAATTCAAGAGAAAAATGGTTGAGTTTGTGTGTGCATTTTTTTGGTTTTTGTTTTCTTTGAGAAGTTACTTTAATGGAGTAGATCAACATTGTAATTCGTGCATTATGTAGGTTAGAAACTCTTAGAATACTGTGTGGCACTAATTCAATTTGTTGTTTAGTTTCCAAGCACTGCTTGTAGATAGTTTGCTTTCTTACAATTGTTGGTCTAATAGGCAGTTTGAGGAAAATGGAGGGTTAGATCACATTCCCACTATACATATTGTACAACTCTTTGGGAATTGTGACTAGACTCCATGACTATACATATAGTAGGGTTAGGAATCCTTGATAGCATTAGAATCACTATGGGAGTCTTCTTCTAGGTGAGCCAAGAAGTGTCCGGCTAGTGAAGACAAAAAGTGCAGAGCACTTGATTTGCAGGGGTGTCCATTTCCTGACAAGTCACAATGTGGAGAGGGCAGATAAGTGCCTTGCCAAGACATAGCATGGAGGAGGAAGCTCCATCAATCCATCTGGTGTGAGGAATACCTAACAGTTTGCAGTGAAGTCAGGGAAGAGTTTGTAAAGGCCTAATTTTGCCAAATTGTGGGTTAAGCCTTTGTACAGATAGTTGAGACCCAAGACCCCAAAAATCCTTGAGAGGTGGGCATATGAACCAGGAATCTCAAGAAAAGATTGGGGTGTCTTTTGAAAACCTTGAAGAACTAACCTGATTTCTTGGAGGAGGCCTAATTGGGGCTCCTAGGGCTAGTAGCCTTTTAGGCCTAAATGAGGGTTTGGTGGAAGCAACTAGGAAATGGAGTCAGATGGACCCTCAAGAACCAAAGTAGGATGGATTGAAGTCATTAGAAACACCTCCACACCCCTGCAAAGCTAAATTCAAGATTTGGGAGGATTGCAACCTTTAGGGTCGATTAAGAGCTAAGGTTAAAGCTGCAAGATTGTACCAAGGTGGACTTGGTAGGAGGAATTGTGTTGGTAGTTGGGGTTGGCAAGGTGAGGCCAGGGAATCCTAAGTAAGGAAAGGTCCTATAGGTTGAAGTGGTGGAGCGAGACACCTTAGAGGTCTTCCAAACAAGACCTAGAGCATGAATCAGTGATTGATTCATCCAACCTCCCTATCACATTAAGCCCCCACTTTAGCGCTCATATGACTCTACGTGCATATTAAGCTAAAGGGCTCTAAACAATAAAATTTACTATAAAAGGATACTCATTCAAAAGATGAGAGAATGAAGCCCCTAGTGTAGTTATCTACAAAACCACGAGATTAGGAACCACATCCTGCAACACAGATTCGTTAGTTTTTCAAAAATCATTTTTCCTAATTTCTAGAAATAAAATTTGAGGGTAGATGTATGCCCCCCCTTGATTTCACTTGCTTTACGAAGGTGGAATCAAGGTAGCAATCTAACCACATCGAATAACAGACATCATATTGTAGGACATTTCCAAGTAGCATGCCACATAACAATATACAATTGATGATGTCAGGTGTGGAATCATGATTCCAACGCATCAAATGGCATCAAAAATAGAGTTCCCTATCACCTATTATGGTATTTTGAATAAAAAAGAACTTTATTAACTCTTAAGATAGGAAAAACCCTAATTTGATGCATAAGAGTAAAAAGAATGAAAAGATTTAAAAGAGGCGAAAGGGAAGTATTTGGTCACTTACTATTTCATTTTACCTTCTTGTAGCATGAGAGTGACGAGTGAGATGAAAAGATGTTGAGCTGATGAGATTACAGGCTTGCACGATTGGACGTTCTCTGGGACCAGGTGGCACACAACGAGCGTCATCATGAGGTGAGTCGAATTTGCAACCTGTGCTATGTGTTTATGTAAGTATTTAATGATTTTTATGCATATCTAGGTTAATTTAGGATCTTGGAAAAAAAGTTCACAAAGTGTCCCATTTGATTGCAAAGTGTCCCTTTTGTTGGCAAAGTGTCCCGTTTCTTTACGAAGTGTCCCAAAAGGGTTCTAAAGTGTCTAGAGCCTTTAGGAAAGAACACTAGAACTTTAGTACACTTGCATGGTGAATAATGTAAAAAATAGATGATTTTCAAAGTATATTTTTGTGATTTCAATAGGTACCCACCCAATCATGATAGTGACTAGGGGGTAGAGAGAGATTCTTGAGAGATTTAGCCCCATCACTTTCAATAGAGGAGATAGAGCACCTTCAAGCCATGTCTATTGGGAATACCTCATGCCTCCCACGAGGTACCACGATGTGATGTTGATGGCTCTTTGTGAGCACTGGGATGCGGATACATGCACATTCCATCTACCTATAAGAGAGATGACAAACACCCTGGAGGATGTACACCATATTATCCATGTTCTGATTTAGGGAGAGAAGGTATGTTTTGAGAGAGACTGGACCTTCCATGAGCAGAAGGCGGATATGTAGTCTGTCTAGGTGGTCCAGTACATGATTATCAGGTGAGAGGGCAGATAGACTTGGCGATGTTACTATATTCATGAGCACTAGTGGTTAGATGGATTATGATGCATACTGTAGCACTAGTTCTCATCCCTGATGGGTGGGCAACGCACCTCAAGGGAGGACTAGTCTATTTGGTTCGAGGGATGGCAGAGCATCTCACAATGTATACTTGGGGTCAGTGTATCCTAGCACATTTGTATTGTGATCTTGGTTTATTTGTATTATGGGAGGTATACAGTATGGTGCACTGCACGCTTCTACAGGTGTGGTTCCTGGAGCATATTACGTGTACCATACCAATCAGCTTCCCATGCACTATAGCAGTGGGGTATCCTTGGGCTTTCGACTATCTTCTATGATGATTATGGTAGTATGGTGATTTGCATTTTTGGATAGTACGATTTGACCGACTGGAGGAGGATGAGATCTTATGGAGGCCTTATCAGCTGACACTACAGTGGCCAGATCATACTAGATAGTTGAGGAGACTGTAGTTGGATAGATTTCTCATTGGCCGACATGACCATGTAGTATGACCTTTCTATTATGATCGAGTCATGTGACAATTCAAATAGGTTCAGATACCATCCTAGCCACAATCCTCATTCAGGAGGTCAATGTGGAGTTCCCAAAGACCAAGTGACATAGTGTAGCTCACTCTAGACCATGTGGCTAAGAGTGACTCTGACTTCTTTGATCACGACTAGCTACTAGCGTCCGATGCAAACGACGTTGGTGCCTTAGGGGATTATGAGGAGTGGTGGACGGTGACACGACCAACACTGATATATTCGATGGATGAGCCGGTGGGAGATGCGAGTCCACTACCAAATGAGGGAGATGACAGAGAGGATAGGGTCTAGGAGACACACTTCAAGGCTACAAATATATTAATTGATGTTATTTATGATGAGTACAATGAGGATGCAGATCCAAATTATGATGGCCAAGAGGGAGAAGAGGATGATGAGGAGGAAGATGAGGAGGAGGAGCCACCCTTGAGTGAGAGTGATGAGGCAGTACTTGAGGATCAACACAAATGGGTAGATCCCTCTCCCAACTGTATGACGAGATCACATGCAGCAGCTGTAACAGGCACCTATACTCACAGTCATGAAGAGGCTAGCACATCCTCCATGCCCCCTTGTGCAGGATCATGTTGAGATTGCTCAGCCTATTGGAGATATAGGTGATGATGGTTGATTTTATACATGTACTTTAGTGCTTATGATATTTTATAAATAAATATATATATATATATATATATATATATATATATATATATATATATATATATATATATATATATATATATATATATCATGATGATGTGTACTGATTGTGTATTGTTTCTACCTTGTAGGAGTGACGAGAGACTGAGAGGAGTTCTACTGTCAGACTACTGTAGAGATAGTGTCTGCATCCATTGATGAGGAGGACATGGACTTGGATTATGTTCCATCACCTATCATGGAGGAGGATCTAGAGTCACCTAGACCATTCATGAGGCTACGGGCATCGTATGAGAGTGTGAGGAGATGCCTCCATCAAGCGAGACTGCAAGATAGTCATCCCAGACTTCAAGAAAGGTTGAGAGATTACAGGTAGATGTATCATAGTTATAGGCAGAGAGGAAGTAGATAGTAGGGGAGAATGAGGTGGCCCTTGGAACGATTCAAGGCTTAGAGTTTGCACTCAAGTTCAAACGGTGGATCGTGGTCACGATCACATACGACCGCCTCCCAACGTCCTGCTACCAGATCACGAGCACTAGAGCTCGAGGGGTTTGGTTCCCATAGACCTCAATGATATTGTATATTATAATGAGATGCACATAAAACTTTGGAGATATATATATATATATATATGAGCATTTGATGTTTTATTATTTTCCTTAATGTGTTTGAATGTTAAATGACAATGTGATTAATTAAATAACCTTTATAAGATTACTTAATTAATGGCTTCATGATTTAACATGGTTTTATGTGATCTAATTAAAACTTCTTGCAATTTCTTTTAGATACAACATGATCATTAAGTATGTTATGTTAAATCAAATTTATCAATGAACTAACTTATGATAACAAACAAGATGAATTTGAATAGTATGAAACCTAAAGTAATTATAAAAATAAATTAAATAATCACTATAGTGCTCAAGACATACGCATGGTTGGTTTGTCAAGAATGAAGCAATGAGAAAGCATATAGGATATGACCCCATAACATTAACAACATTGCTTTATCATTCATACTATTCAAAGGGGTTAGACATAATATCGATGAAATGTGCGGCATTGATGGGTTACCTAAGGGGTGTGTCATCTACTTCTATTAAGATATACACACTAGACCCAAAGCTTTTGTCAACTATATATGGTCCTAACCAATTAGCACTAAATTTTCCTCTTTCATTTGGGTTGGCATCAAGACATTACACCAATTTGTAGATAGAAATAAGTCACCCTTGTGGAATGTGCGAGGGATAACGTTGAGATTGTAATAGCATTGTTTCCCTTTGTAATAAGCTTGGAGATGCTCAAGAGCGTTAATGCATTGTTCATCGAGCATTTTAAGTTGGTGTAACCTTTTTTCCTTATAAGTGTTGTTGTCAACAAGACCTTGAAGAGTAATCCATAATGTTGGGATTTCTAACTCCAAGGGCATGATAGCCTCAATACCATAAACAAGGTTATAATGTGTGGCTCCAATGGAGGATAGAACACTTGTGCGGTAAGCCCAACGCGCATAGTGTAATTATGTGTGCTAATCCCTATGATTATTATTAAAAATTTTCTTCAAAATTTGTTCAAAAAATTTATTAGTTGATTCATCTTGACCATTAGATTGTGGGTAATAAGGTGTCGAAAAACAATGTTGGATATTAAAGGTCTCCAAGAATTTCTTCACATCATTATTCTTAAATGGTGTACCATTATCAAAGACTAATGCATAAAGGAGTCCAAAGCGATCAATAATGTGTTCTAGGATGAAATGACATATTACCTCAACTATTTTATAGTGAAGAGGAATAGCCTCTACCCATTTCGTGAAGTAATCAGTTGCAGTGATGATAAACATATGTCCAACAGAACATGGTGGTGAGATTTTTCCAATTATATCCAACCCCCATACAAAGAACGACCAAATAGGGATTTGGGCACAAATGTCACAAGCAAGAGCATGAAGCAAATGGCTATGTTCTTGGTATTTGTGGCATTGCTTAATAACATACACATAACAATATTTTTCCATATTTTTCCAATAGTAGCCCATACGAATGAGTTTTTGTGCTAGGGTCTTTGCTCCAAAATGACCTCCACAACTACCTACATGAGCCTGCTCGAGTGCCATATTGATTTCAAAATCCTTAAGAAATCTAAGTAAAATACCATCAAAGGACAGTCTATATAACACATCAACAAGAATTATGTACTTGGTGGCTAATTGTTTTAAATGAGCTTGGGTGTTATTTGTTATAGGTTCAAGAATGGTACCATCTTTTATATAATTATACATGGTATCATATCATTCACTCAAATCATCCTTGGTTGTTGTTAATGCATCTACAATGTTATCATCAATAGAAGGTTTTAGGATTGGATGAACAGTGAATATAACATCCTTTGAAGGACTCAGAGGAGATATAAGAGAAGCAACACTTACCATTGCATTTGCGTGTCGATTATCTTTTCATGGGATGTTATCAATGGTGAATGAGTTAAATTGTGCCAACAAGGTCATGGTAAGATTCTTATATTTTGATAATTTATCATTATTAGCTTGATAGACTCCATTTATTTGTTTGATCACTAATTGCGAATCACCAAAGATCTTAATATCTTTAATTCCCACGATTAAAGCAGCATGTAATCCAGCAATTAAGGCCTCAAATTCAACAATATTATTCGTACATAGGAAATTCAATCGATATGACAAGGGAATAGAGTTTCCTTTGGGTAGAACTAATATCACTCCAACACCAGAGCCTGTTCTACACTTGGATTCATCAAAATATAATTCCCATATCGAAACCTATGTTGTCAACACACTATCATAAGGAAAAGAGTCATTGTTGAGGAGTTCCAAAGGAGAAGGAGCATTAGCTAAGTGGTCATTCAAGGCTTGACCTTCAATTTCTTTTTGTGAAACAAACTTAAGGTCAAACTTAGTCAACAACATAACCCATTTAGCTAAACATCCTGATAAGTTTGTTTTGTTAAAAAGATATTTGGAAGGATCAAATTTTGTCATGACTTGTATTTATACATTTATTAAATAATGTTGCAACTTACTAGTAGCGAATACAAGAGCTAAACATTATTTTTCAATTGGGGTGTATCACATTTCATAATTGATTAAAGTTCTAATAACATAATAAACAAGATGTTCTTTTCCTTTATCATATTGTTGAGACAACAATGATGCAAGAGCATGGGTAGATGTGGCTATATAAAGGATGAATGGTTTTTTTGACATAGCAAGCTGTAAAATAGGTGGAGTTTCAAGGTATTCTTTCAAATTCTCAAAGTCCTGTTTACAATCCTCATTACAATCAAAAGGCACATCCTTCTTGAGGAGATGTGTGAAAGGTAACATTCAATCAACTAAGGAGGCGACAAAATGATGGATGACTTGAATTCTTCCTTGTAACATGCATAATTGAGAAATGTTCCTAGGAGGTGGCATCTTTATGATAGCATCAATTTTCTTTGTTTCCACCTCAATGCCTCTATAAGATATGATAGTAAGAGTTTTCCACTATCTACGCCAAAGAAACTTTTTTGAATTGAGTCTCATGTTGTATTTACACATCTGTTTGAAGATTTTTCGAAGGGCATTCACATTGTCTTGTCTTGTTAAGGATTTGGAAAGGATGTCATCAACATAATCTTCCAATATTTTGTGTATGTAATCATGAAATATCAATTTCATTGCTCTTTGATAAGTTGTGCATGTATTCTTTAATCCAAAAGGCATCATAACCAAATAAAATGTTCCCCAAACAGTTGTAAATGTTGTCTTGTATTGATCTTGTGGGTTGATGAAGATTTTATTATATCCAGAAAATCCATCCATGAATGACAACAAAGCATGTCCAACAGTTGAATCCACGATCATGTCAATATTAGGAAGAGGAAAATCATCTTTCGAAGAGGCTTTATTCAAGTCACAAAAATCCGTACATATTCTAATACGATTATCAAGTTTAACAACTCTGATAATGTCTGAGATCTAAGGAGAATAATCAATAGGGAAAATGAAACCTACATCAAGGAGTTTTGCAAGTTATCCTTTAACATGCAAGGCTATCTTAGGGTTCATTTTTCGTATATTTTGTCGAACAGGCTTAGCATTGTGTGCAAGAAAAAATTTATGTGTTACTATCTTTAGGTCTATTCATAGCATATCTAAATATTCCAAAGCAAAAATTTCAAGAAAATAATGAAGCAGGGTTGTAGTATCCTCTTGTTCTTCATCATCAAGGCACTTCCCAATCTTAATGAATTTTTCTTTATCTTCTATGTCTATTAGTATATCGATTGTATCTCCTAGAGGGAGTGCCTTAGACTTAGGAAATTCAGGATCATATGGTTACATGCTCATGTTTGTCTCATTAGTATCAATGTCTTTTGGCTCGGTACTTATCAAAGCGCAGGTAACTTTTCTCTTGGAAGATGGCTTATCAGAAGCACCTAACATTTATTTCAAGGCTTCATCACTTTCAACATACTCCCATGACAGTGGTGAATCCATATCAAGAAGTTTATGATACTTTAGTGTAAGATTGGTTCTTGGTTTACATGTGATGGTGTTGATGTTTAGCAATGGTCGTTGAGTTGCTTTTGTTGTCTTACAAAAAGAATATCCTAAACCAGTCTTTGTCTCTTGTGTATTGGGTTCTATAGGAACTCGAATGCCTTGCTCATTCTTTCCACATCCTTTACCATTATATCCCAACTATTTCCTTAGAACATAGCCTTTCCCATAAAGTCTTTTTATTTCCTTCGGGTTAGGCGGATGTTGATAACCTATCTCATCAAAATTCATTGTGTATGTTGTATTTTCATCCAAAGGAGATGAGGTAGATGTTAGGGAGGATTCTTCTGAATTATGGGTTGACATAACCATTGGTTTCTCTTGTTTTTCATCTTCTTTTCATGTGATTATGTATTTATCCATAGATGAAGGTGTGAATTCTAATGTACTGTAGTCATTGCCGAGCAACTTAGACATAGGTTTGTCTTCTTGTTTGCTAGTCTCAAAGGTTTCTATATAAGATGTTGGAATTAATGTGTTCAAAGGACTTGTTGTTCCTTTTTCAAGTTGTAAGCAACTTTTAGGCTCAGGGTCTATTTCAACTTGATAAACTTTGTTTTTATAGAAATATTTCATTATTCGATGAAGGATTGAAGGCACCACATGCATCTCATGAATCCATGGGCTTTCCAAGAGAAGATTTTACGCAAGATCATAGGGCATGACATGAATAGGATTTTGCAAGGTAGCCACTCTGACTGTGATAGGCAAAGTGATTACACTAAGCGGTTGCTTTGTAGTATTGTCAAATCCTCTAATAGATAAGGAATAAGGTTTGATTTGTGATTTATCCACATGTAATCAATCTAGGAGCTTTACAGTGCACACATTAAGGGCAAAGCCATTGTCAACAAGGGTTCTTTTGATGCCTATTGTATTATATTGAGAAATTATCATAAAGGCCTCATTTTACTTCCTTAATTCTAATGGAGGGAGATCATGTTGATGAAAGGTAATGTCTACATTAACTGCATTCATTCCTTTTATAAGAGCTGCCACATCATTTACATTTGTACTAGGAGGAACCACTATTTTTTGTAATGTTTTTTGGAGAATAGAATGATAATTTAGTGAAATTTTGAAGAAGATCCCAAAGGAATATCTTTGCAGGAGTATTCTTAAGTTGTTTGACGAGATCATACTCCCTAAGGTGTGAATTTAAGCAAGGAGCACTAGGTAAGATGGGGTTTGGTAAAGGTAAGGATGTTGGATTGGGTTGTTGTGGTTGCAGATTATTTCTAGTGTAGTGTGTGTGTGAAACAACATCAAGTTGAGGTGGGTAAAGGGTAAACTTGGGTTTAGGTGGAGGTTGAGGTTGATGTGAAGGTGGGTAAAGGACAAGTGGAGGTTGAATTACATTGAAATATTTCATTTTAGGTTTCTCATAACAAACCTTAGTGGATGGCATTGGTGAGATGAAGTCCTCAAGGGATTCATCTAACATATTAAATTCATCAAGACTAAAAGGTTTGGGAGATAAGTTATCATTGGTTGGTTTGGGTTTGTCATCACAAGCCTTAGTGGATGAACTCAGTGATAGGAAGCCTTGTAGAGCTTCATCTAACTTATCCAAGTCATCACTACTAAAAGGTTTGGATGATATAGTTTTCCTAAAGTGAAGCATTGTTTTGATTGTTTCAATTAATTGTTGAATGTTTTGTTTGCATTTTCTAATGAATCTGATCTAAATGAACTAGGAACTAGTGCAAAAAAGGAAATTTGTAAAAATATAATGCTATCCAAAATTTCCATTAAAGTAAATGATGCTAATGCTAATGATTTGAATGTAATAGAAAATAACTGCATGGAAACAAAAAAGTAACTAAAACAAACAACAATTGAAGAAACTAGAAACAAAATGTTGAAAACACAAATGCAAAATGTGTACTAGGACTAAGTCACCCAGGGTGGCGAATTAGTCCTAGTAGGATTATTTTTTAAATTTTTTTGAATTTTATGATGGATATTGATGTGTTATGTATTGTACCATGCAAATCTATAGTTTAAATGTAGAATTTCACTATTTTGGAAGGAAATGAAATGCAATAAAGAAAGCTTAAATGAGATTTTCACTAATGCAATGTTTAAAATCCTAGGATGCAAATTAAACAATGCAACACCTAATGCAATGTTGATGCAAGCTAACCTAGGATGCAAATGCACTTGAAATCAAAAAGAAAAATTCCAAAAGTTGGGTTCACCAAAATGTGGACACTGAGTTTTGATATCCAAGGGTTCTCTAACTCTTTTAGGGTTTTTCACCTAAAAGGAGAAAAATAGACCCAAAATGTGTAATTCCTACACTCAAAATCAATGTAAGGATGGATGCAATATGCCTAAATGTGATGTCTAAATGCAATGAATTGATAAAATAAATTATTTATTAATGCAAAAACTCATATATGCAAATTGTTTGAAAATAAATTGTGATATGCAGAATGATAAAATGAATGCAATAAAGAACAAAATAAAGATGATGAACAAAAACTGTGTACCTGGAGACTGATGAAGGGAAGAATAGAGATTCTAGATGCCTATAAAATTTTGGAAAATCTAACTTTTGAGCCAACTAGGACACTTACACCAAGCTAGGCGACTTAGTCCCAGATTAGGGAAACTGCCCAAAAACCTGTTTATGCCAAATGGGTATCTGAAACTGCAAAGACTTTTGAAAAAATAGTGTAGTAGGAATAAGTCACCACTGTTAGTGACTTAGTCCACTTTGTATTTTCTACAAATCCGAAAGTGGAAATGGGAGCCCACAGTTTACACTTTATTTTATTACGGGAACCCAGATCTAGATCTACAAAATACTTGCAAAATAGAGTATTAATTGATTTCTAATGGGGGGTTTTCCTTGGTCAAACCCATAGTTGGTATTTAAACCTTGGAAGAGATCAAATCTGCATAAAACCCTAGCCCTAAGTGTGTAGGTAAGACTAGGAAGTCTGAAAATAAGATGCAACCCTATTCTAATGTGCAAGAATAAGATGCATAAATGGATTTAAAACAATGCAAGACTCATCCTAAGAGACACTAAATCACCTTAGAAATGAATCTAGAAGACATGCAAACCCTCCATAGGCTAAAGATAGAGAGAAAATGGAAGATGGAATCACTTTGAAAATAAGTCCTTAGGCTTGATTTGATGGCTAGTTGCATCTCCTCAACCTAGATTTCTCCATGATTCTACATAGGCATCCATGATCAACCCTTTGCAATGTAAGATCTTGGACAAAAAGTGAGCTTGAAGACTTGAAAGAACCCTAGCTTACTGCCCTAAAGCTTAAACTTTGATGTAGAAAGACTAATGAAACTTCTTGTGGAAGATGTTTGACTTCTTGACTCTTGATTTTGCTTGATGAAAATGACTTTATGTTGTGAAAAATGACCTAAAAACATGTATTTATAGGAAATATCACCGAATTATTCATTATTTTAACTTCATAAGTAGACATCCGTCAAGAATTTGATTTAAGTTGGTGATTTTTAAACTCAAGAGTGAAAAATACCTCCAAAGGGACTAAGTTGCCACTCTGGGCGACTTAGTCCCACTAGGGATTTTTGAGGTGGGTTTCACGAAATTTGAGTGGTTTGATTGTTGCTTGTTAGGATTTGTATGATTTGTGAGTGGAATAGACCTTAAAGTCCAAAATCATGAGCATTAGGGGCTATAAATGTAGTTTTTAAGGGGTGATTAATGCAAAGGTGTCTAAAATAGGACCAAATTAATCACAAAATTGTCTCTTTCTTCAAGAGTATATAATTTTTGGTGACACAATTGGTTCCCAAGGGAGTCTACTATGCCTAATAGAGCTATGATTCCCACTATTGTGTCCCTCCACTTTGGGATACTTCCAATGGTTAGGGCTCGAGCCCTTCCATTTTTTGAAGTTTGTTTGTCTTAAAATATGACTGAATATTTTATCTCTTGGGATTTAAATTTATAATATATAGATAAATTTTATTAACATGTTAACACCTCTCTCTTTTTTGTTCTCTAATTCATTATATATATTTATTCATAGTTATCATTAATTATGCAGACACACAAATGTAATCAGAACAAATGAACCCAAGGTATACCATTTGATACATTTATTTCTTAATTTCTTGTTGATATATAGTTCAGTATTTAAATCTAAACCCATATTACGCTCTAGTGCATTAACTCCAGTACATTTATGTTACATCTATAGTTATATAATTATAGATGTGTTTAAAACATACCTTCTATTTCCTTGCATAAGCACAAATCGTGCTAGAAGAAATAATATTAGATGAATAGAGTCATAATTACTATTGAAATAAAAATAACACTAATTAATTGTTTTCAATTCAACCATATTTATATTATCACATGTTGCTAAGAACTAATCTATTTTAGACCAGGAAGATCAAATATTTGGATTTTCTTTCTTCTTTTTCTCTTTTTTGTTTTAGAGTGACCACCCATTTTAAATAAAAAACAAATTAGTTAAAATATATCAACAATTCTTTTCTTTTCCTTTTTTTTACACACTTCCATCTACTTTGAAGATGTAGTTATTTAGGAAAAAGAGGAATGCTCTCTAAGAATATATGTTTTATCTTCAAATGTGTCATTCACTTCTTGTCACAATATCTCTTCCATTATATAAATTGGTATAAATAACCATTCAGGAATAGCTTCTCCATTAATACATATACATATTTTCTTGCATACCACTCATAATGCTCACAACTACTATACATAGTTATAAGAGGAAACATTGGGCTTGACGTCCTCTACTTACTATGTTAACCATAAATATTTTACAAGGGCATAATCCTTTATTGAGTCTTTACAACAAAAGAATCTATTTCCCAAACTGAAAGTTGAACATCATTTTAACCCTCTTTGTAACAAGAATATCTACTTTTTCTTTTCTTTTTAAGCTACAACCTAAGAACTCATACATGACAAGGTGATTTCCCCCCTTTTTTTCTCTTTTTTTTTCTATTTCAACATTTCTTTTAACAATCTCATTGAATAATAACTTTATCTATTACAAATAATATTGAGAAAACTATGGAATTACATGCCTATAAAATATTTTTTCTTTATAATCCTTCCACTTTACCATAAAATTCTAGCCTTTTGTATTACATTAACATGTAGGAATACGAGGAAATATACAAAGAATAAGACCTGCTCTCCACCCTACCATAATGGCATCATGGAGCCTCGTGGGCTCTAGCCATACCCCTGAGCAAGAATTTTTTTAGCTCCATGATGATTAATGGAGCCTTTTCTCATTTTTACAAAGGGATAAAATATCATAACATCAAATTCCTATAGGTTTTCTACTTTCTATTTTCAACCTTCATCCATGCACTATGTCACCTTCTTACACTTAATAAATAAGGGTAAATGGAAATAGGAAAAGCTTATCTCTTTTCCTTTAGATGGAGGGACTGAACTCTTGTATCCATCTTTCCTCTCCAAGCAAGCCATCTTGATCACCATCTTTCCAAAGAGGTGTACTCCTCTCCCCTTCTCATTCTTTCTATCATCTCTACTCTCATTCTCCAACAAGAGAAGTGGGTAACACCCCACTCATTCTTTCTCTTCAAATTATATAGGAGTTTCAACATGCAACTTTTGGATGAGGAGGTGTGAAGTGCACCTACCTTCATCAATGAGAGTCTTTTCTTTATTAAAGAGGAAACATGCACTTGGACACCCCTCCATCCTTTCATTTCATCTTCTCCTCAAAACTCGTCACTCTCCATTATGAGGAATTTTCAGGGGTCAAATCATGTCCTTAGGGCACTATTGTATTCCCACTTGACCCCTACCACTATGGTATAGACCCTAGGTGGTTTATTTATGCATCCGAAACCAAAAAATTGATGAACAATCCTCCTTAAAGACCCACTTAAGGTTCCATCCGAGTTTCACACTTGGATAAAAGGGTTTCTAAACCTTAACCCAAATTACATGTCACATGACATACAACTAAATACCCTTTCAACCCAAAAGAATAAAAACAATAACTATATTTCCTTCTAAGTTCCAAAATAAGGGAATCAAATACATAGCCACAAGACAATGTCTTTCAATTTGTTCTCACTAGTTTTCCCTTCTTGTATTGGTACCCTTTCTTACCCGCACATTACCAATGAAATCATAAGCAACAATCATATATGACATTGATTTGGTAGCTGAAATAAGATTTAATTTTACAATAGTTTCATTAAAATTCCAATTTGTATTCATAGTTTACAAGTGTCTAATACCTTCATGGCAATGATAATAAAACATGTCAATAATGAATTCCAATTCGTAGACCAAGGAAGAAAGAGAATTCTCCAAGCATTGACATCTCAAATTTGTTTTGCATTTGAATAGAAAATCGCTTGCACAATTTGTCATTGTTGCCACCAAAATAATGTCATCTACATATAGAACAACAATTATCATATGCTCACCTTTATATTTGAAGTACAAATTGCTATATGCATATCCCTCTTTGAATCCTTATTGTTGTAGGTGTTGGTCTAATATTGAATACCATGATGTAGGTGCCTTTGTTAGACCATACAAAACTTTCTCCAATAGGAAAACATAATAATCTTCTTTTGACATCTAAATAACTTTAGATTGTTCTACGCAAACTTGCTCTTCTAGATTTTCATTTAAGAAAGTAGACTTGGCATCCATTTGATAGAATTTGGATCCTTTATAAACACACAATGCTAGAAACATTTTAATAGCTTCCAATTTAGCCACTGGTGTAAATGTTTCCTCTAAGTCTATGCCTTCAACTTGTGCATATCCTATACACACAAATCTTGCCTTATTTCTTACCATAGCTCCATCTTCATTGAGCTTGTAGCTAAATACCCATTTTGTACCTATCACATTTTTGCTTGGGGATCTTGGAACTAATTACTAAGTTTTTTTCTTCTCAATTTCGCCCAACTCTTCTTTCATGGCTTTTATCCAGATCTCATCCTTGTTGGATTCAATATAGATCTTAGGTTCTATTTGAGACATGACAAAAAAAATTATTTGCTCTTTGTTCTTTGCAACTCTTCTCCTTGTATAAAGTCCTATATTTTCAATAATCTATTTTGCATAATGATCCTTTTAAACATATCTTGCAGGTGCCTTTTTCATTTTCTTCTTCAAATTCTTCATCAGCAACTTCCTCTTCAAATCCTGATTCAACTTCATAGCTATCTCTAATAGGTTCAACATGTTTCAAATCTTCATCAACCTTGACATTGATAATTTCTACAATTTTTTGCAAGCTTTTATTGTAGCATTTGTAGGCTTTTCTTTACGTGGAATATATAAGAAATATTCCTTCATCACATCTTGATTCAAAGCTTCCCAAATTGTCTTCTTCTCTTTTGATGTATCACTTACTACCAAACACTTTGAAGTACTTAACTGAAGCAAGTTTTCCATACCATAATTCATATGGGGTCATTTCACTATTTACTCTTAACTGTACTCTATTTGGGGTATACATTGTTGTATGAACTACTCTTCAGTATACATTAGGTAACTTTTCCTCATTTAACATTGTCTTCACGATTTCTTTGAATATTGTATTCTTTCTTTCATCCACTCCATTTTGTTGTGGAGACCTTGCTGCAGAGTATTTTATTTTAATTCCATACTTCTCATAATATTTTATGAATTCATTTGATGTGAATTCTCTACCTCTATCAGATCTTAAGCATTTGATCCTTTTTTTGATCTCCTTCTCAACATAGCTTTAAAGATTTTGAATCTTCCAAATTCTTATGACTTATCCTTCAAAAATCTTACCCATATCATTCTTGAGTAATCATCAATCAACAACATGAAACATCTTTCACCTTTTAATCCCTTTGTTCTTATGGGGGCACAAAGATCAGTATGAACCAACTCTAAAGTCTTTTTAAGTTGCATACTCATTTTTTTGAAATATTACCCTTGTTTGTTTTCCTATTTGACACTCCTTGCAAGTGGTGCTTGCAAGTTTGGTTATCTTAAAATTAGATAAAGTTAAAATAAGATAAAGTTTAAAAAATTGATTTAATTTAACTTAACTTATAAAATCATGAAATTAAATTTTTAAATATAGACTAGAAAGTATGCACAAATTACCATATGATCATATGAATCTACTCCCACATTTTGTTCAATAGGTGGTATTGTTTTCAATTCAGGACCAAATGTCTTAATTGCTAATTCCTACATATTGAAATAAATCAAACAATATGTTGAAAAATATTTACCAAAACATGATTTTAACCATATATATTTAAAAGACGTAAAAATTGCATTGAAAATTTACTAAATTTCAAAACTTGAAATGACATGGATGACTTGTAAAAATGACCCCAATGAGTAGCTTAACTAGCACCTATCATTAGAGTGCTATCATCTTACATATACATATATATGGAACATATTTTAATTTAAATATAAATTCAATTTAAGTTTATTTTTAAATTTTAAAATAATAGTACAACTAGTGAATTAAAATTATATAAATTTCTAACTTAACTACTTTTTGAAAATATATGCCGGAAATGGTTCACACATAGCAGCTGATGATGGAGGAGCACTCGCCACACCTTGTGGTTGGTCGGTCATGGATATTGCATGACCTCATTGCATCTACAATATTGTTTCATACATGTACATTTGAATTAAATTATGGATGTAAATTAAAATATATAAATAAGGAATTAAATGATGCAAATTTTTATACATATGCAGTTTTAGTGTCAATATATATTGGTTTACCTAAGGTTTACCTAAGTGTAAGGTGTGTCAACTTCTATAGTTGTTGACACAAAACAAAGATGATCTAATTGAGATGATGTCCTAAAGCCACTCATCTACACCAAAAACTTCAAATTAAAATGTGACAATGTGTACCTATGTAGGACAATCATCATAACATAGTAAATCCACATATGATCCCCAGCTCTGATGTAGGTGCATCTAAAGTGAATGTAGGAGTAGGGCCATAACATGTGGATGATTGAAACTCTAGAAAAAAAATGGCATTGATACATGGGAGCTACTAGGACTAGTTGAACCATCTCCTTTATGCTCGTTACCACTAACTTCAGCTACCATGTGGATAGCTTGATCAATGAGATATCCTGAGAGAGAACTCAATGTTCCTAATGTCAAAACCACTCCCTAATGAGATGGAGGAGAAATGATGGGTGGAATAGGAATGGGTCAATTAGGATTCAAATGTGCCCCTGCTCTATGTTGTGGCATGCCACCACCAACTCCTTGGAATGATCTCATATCAAAATAATTGGATTTTAAACATATGTCAAACTCTACCCATAATTTCCTCAAAAAATATAGCTGCACCTCACAATTAGTGTGTGGTGGATGATCAAAGACCATCCACCATAACTCCTAAAAATGTGTGGCAATATGAGTATGCCTACACCATCTAATTGAAAGTCATTTTTTGTTTGGATGTATTGGTTGATTGACTATAGGGTCAATGAAATGTGGGGCTATTATTTGTTTGGTTATATGGAGATCAAGGATCTCTCTATACAAGAAACCATTTGCATAAAATTTCCTCCTCTCCTCCCTCCAACAACGAAAACTATATATATCTGCATCAATAGAGTGAACTGAATGAACAATAGTTTGCATCGAAGATGCAAACTGTACTAGGTGGGGGGCATATGAGACTCATTTTTTATCAAATTATTTTTTCTTAATTATGTATATATTTACATTAATGTTTTCTCACAATCAAGCATCATAAAGTGGAGGGGGTAGGAGGTTATGAGGTGAGGGATAATGAGGTGAGATGTTTTCATGTGGGGGGATTTGAGGTGGATGCGGAGGTGAGGGGTTTTGAGGTTGAGGGTTATGAAAAGGATTATCTATAAAAAAATCAAGTAAAGGTATTTTCTCCATTGGGCTACCTACATATTCAATATTTAGAAGAAAAATATTGACAAACTAATTACATAATGAAGCACCATGTAGTATTTTTTAAAATAAAATCTTTAATTTTGATACTTTTTCCAAAGATCATTAATTAATATAGTTTTTTAAATATCACATCAAAGACACATTTAAAATATATCAAACCGACATGAATAAGATAAATCTACAACATAAATCCTAATTTATAATTTTTGTGTACATTGATTAAACATATAAAATTAGAAACTATATACACATACAAGATAAAATTCAAACCCTACAAACCCTAGAGAGATGATAAAATTTGAACACTAGAAGAGAAGGAAATAGGAGATAGGAGAAAGGGATTTTAATCCTTATGGTCATTTTTTTTTATAATATATTATGATTTTTATGAGTTGTTTACTATAATTTTCCCCCCACATTTGTTCTATGTTCTTGTGTAGATATGTCAATATGTATTTTTATATTTTTTATCACATTATTCATACACATTAACATATTTATTAATTTTATATTATATGAAAAATATTAACATATCTAATTTACATTTAAATCCTATTAAGATCAAAATTAAAAAATGTTTTCATTTATGCATAATAAACTTAGGACAATAAATTCAATATAAAGGAAGATATTTTCATGATGTTCATATTTACCCTTACCTATGCTAAAATATGGATGGGTCTGGAATTAGTTAGATACTTAGGTATTATTATAGGATATGTCATCATGAGAAAGTATCGGGATCAAGGAGAGAGAAAAAGAGGATTTAAGTGTCACAACCTAAAAGTTCTGAATTTGAAAACTAGCTTAAATTTGACTATTTTTTAAACTAATAATAATACAATTAAGTGACAAATATTGAATCATGTTTTAAGTTCACTATCATATCGTATTAAATTACCACCTAAGATAGAATTGATATCTTGATATCGCTCCTACAAAAGTAGGCTCATCTCATACATGTTGAACTCTTGTCTATGATATATGCCAATAAAATTATTATCATCTATTTTAGGACCATTTTATTTTTAAAGCTTAAGACTTAACTATTTATAATCACACTAAAATCCTAGAAACCCCCTTATTATATTCTTCTTGATTGACCATACATGTTGGCTGACAATACTTGGATTGATGAAGTTTCCCAAGAAAGATTATTGATTCTTAATGAGTAGTGAACATATACTAGTTCAACGATAAATATATGTGGAGTTTCAGTTCTAAAACTGGAGAGAATTAAATAAATGATACATAGCCAACGATTCTAAGATTATTTTAATTATAGAAACATAATTATTGGAAGGAAGTGAATTAATCATAACATACCAATGATCACAATATAGGCAACAATTAGCATTCAAAGAAGGTAAACGATTAATGTTTTTAAAGGAAACGATTATGAGAGCAGTGATGGTGACTAAGAGAACAAGTTAAAGGAAACAATCTTTAAATATTTGAAGACAATGCTTGAATTTATGAAGGAATTGAACTCTATTTAAAAGGATATATGATAACATTTGAAGATAAATAAAAGTATTTCAAAGGAAATCAACATAAATGAATTGTTAACTGTAGACACATAAAAATGACCTAGGCCTGCAAGCTCTATTTTTACCACTTTCGTCCTAGCATAATTATGACATCTTAATTATGTCCTGGTCCACATTCTACTATTAATTAAATAATTCATAATTATTTAATTAATTCATGTCCTTTTATTCTTCATTATTATTAAATAAATAAATTTTATTTATTTATTAAATACATCATTAATTGTCTAAGTCTTCCCCTAATTAAATAAATTTCTTAATTTATATAATTACCTTTATTCATCTTTTCTTCCTGGTTATTAAATAAATCAATTTCATTTATTTATTTAATATGTCACTAATTCTTATAATTAAATGAATTTATTAATTTATTTAATTATTGATCATATCCTCTAAATTAAATAATTATCTTTAATTATTTAATTTCCAAATTTAACATTTCCCTCATTTTAAATAAATGAAATTATTTAAAATGATATCACATTCATCACTGTCAGCTCATTTTAGCAAATAATCTAAAAATCAATTATTTATTATCACACATTTGGAATTAATTTAATCCAAAATGGAAATCTTCTTCCAAAAATCAAGTAATTGAGTAGATTCTTGAATTTTCAAATCTCCTTTTCAGTTCAACTCTTATCTTTTTTATTTTTCGAATCTCACAAATCTGGCAATCTTTATCTTCTTGATTTTTGAAAATCTTTATTTTTTTGACTAATTATCTCATTTATTCTCCACCGCCGATTCGATCTTCTTAGACGACATCTCGACCACTCATTTAATAATTTTTTCCTAAACCTTGATTAGGATCTGTCACATTAAATCTTGTCCTCCGATTTTAGGCTTCTGTCAAAATTCAATCTCATCATCATCATCAAAAAATTGACATAACATATAAATAAGCATTGCATCATCATGGCATCATATCATAAGTAAGCATCATAGGACATACATGACAAGACTTAAATAATACCATCATCCATCATAAATCAACATCATACATAAAGCATCACATCACATATATCATAATGCATAAATCAAATAACATCGCATAACACACATGTAGGCTGCATCAAAACTACATCATATAGCATCATCTCAAAAATATACAATGTCACAGGATAGTCAAGAGATATCCCAAAAATGGAGCTCATAGGCTTAGTGGTCTATACATAATACGTCATAACATAGAAGCAAATGTAGCAAACATGCCCCTAGGAAAGGATCTCATCATCCCCTCATGGCAAAGAGTGTGGCGGCTGAGGACCCGTGACTGGCACTAAGATCATAGGTGGAATAGTAACAACCTCTGTCTATGAACCTGATGGCACTGACCCTGATGCCACCTGTGCTGACACTGCGGCCTGACTCTTTGACGCTGAAGGATCTATCATTGGTGGCTTCCTCTGTACTAACCTTTGCTCTGAACCGGTAGACCCATGACTACAACTCAAATGATGACTCGAGGCATGCCTGTGTGAGTGGTGGGACCTATGCCCTGATGTGCACCCTGATGAGGTAGACCCTCCTTCACTGGTGTGACTCCTGCTGCTTCTCCCACTCCCTGATCTATGACCGCTGCCTGTCCTCGTCTGTGAGCGCGATAGTGTAGGATCTCGTCACTCAGGAGGCACTACCTGCTCATAGAGGGTCATGTACTGTCCCTACCAAGTGCTCACCCTAGCAAGCTCACGATCCATATCCCCTGAAGGTCCTAAACATAAGGCTACAAAGTCCACACACCACTATGTTGACTCTTGTTGACGGATCACTCTTGATACCGCTCTACCCGAGCCACCTCTAGCTCTTCCTAAAGTGCCCTAACCTATGCTGCACTCTCATCTAGCCTCCTCTGCAGATCTGCCACCCTCTAGTCTGTCATGGCATCTTGGGGCAATGTCAAGGTAGGTGGTATCTCCTCCTCTCCCTCCACCATCCTCCATCTCAGGAGTCTCTTGGCGTCATCCATGGCATCATCATCATCATCATTCTCCTCTGTGACCTCCTCACCACCCACTCCCTTGTCCCGCGACACATCCACCTCCTCGCCACCAACTCCCTTGTCTCAAGGCACATCCAAATCCACATCTACCTCAAGCTCCTACTCCTATCTCTCCTCCTCCTCCTCCTGCATCGGCTGCTCCTCCTGTCTCTCCTCCTCCTACTTTGGCCTTGGCTGCTCCTCTTCCTCTCTCTCCCCCTCCTCGGCCACCTCTGGAATAGCATCCAGTGTTGCTTTTCCCACATGCAGTCGCACACTCCTACCCTACCTCTGGCCATCTCTACTCCATCTCTAGTCATCTCCTCCATCAACCCCATCATCTCCATAATCTCCACCCCAACCTTCGTCCCTGCCCCCATCTTGCCCTCCACCACAACCTCCATCCCTCCCCCTGCCTCCATCCCTACCACCATCCCTCCCCCTACCTCTGCCTCTATCACCGTCTCTGCCCCCTTGCCTGACTCTTGGCACATGTGGTATAACTGGCATCCTATCAATAGGTGTTGGCCCATTTGGATCTGTTAGTGGCACTAGTTGATGTGCCTGCCACCATAAGTCATAGTCAGTAGTAGTTCTGGGATCTACAATCCCGCCTCTCCATCCCCATTGTTGGGTTGGTAGCCCATCAATCTACTACTCGAAAAAAGCTACAGGAATCGTTGGCCCCCAAGCTAACTCCCTAGACGATCTGGCGTACTCAGTTGTGCCTGCTGGTACACCCTGTTGCTCCCCAAACAGTCTAAGGACATGCTGCGGTAGGTACATCTCTATAATAAGCTAGATTTGCACTATCTTTCCAATCAGATAGCAATACTGTCTACAAAAGCTGAGGTGGTCATCCTCATCATCCCACTGCTGGCAGTCTCTGTATGGCCTCTAGATGAATGACACCATGGTATCAATTCAATGGCGCCACCAACCTGTCTCTCCCATCCTAGTTTGTTGAAGGACATCTGCATAATAGTAAGTGTAAGGCATCCCCTCAGCTAGCTACGGTCTCTAGATAGGAGGTCAGAATATGGCCACATGCTCCCAAGCCCATATCATCAAAAGTGTAGTCCCACAGGAAATACTCTCTGCCCTCCTATAAACCACCTCGTGAAGCTGATGGTAGAGTGTTCCCAACAAACAAGGCCCCTAGGCATATATTGTCCTGTCCTGCCTCATCCCCACTATCACGTCCCCCCAACCAATGGGAAACCCATGCCCACGTCAGTCAAGAATTAGTATCCCGTCGATCACTGTAGCCAGAAATGCATCGAATCAAGCATAATGCTCCGCCATTAACTCCTAGCGAATCTCATAGCCCTAGATGTCGAGTCCTGCTCCCTCATCCTGATAGAACGCTATGAAAGTCTAATAGCCATGGCAAGGGTCATAAATGATCCATTCTCCTTAGATCGACAGACGTAGAATATGGTAAACGTCCTCAAGTGTAATTGTCGCCTCTCCTGTTGGTAGGTGGAAGGATCATGTCTCTAAATGCCATTGCTCACATAATGCAGTCAATAGTCCCCTATTTGCTTGAATAACAGGCATATAGGTAGCATAATATAAGCCCAACCACATCAACTGTCATCACTCTCGTGGAGTCAGTTGATCACCAAACCAGAAAGTTGACGGTCTGCTCTCTCATGTATATATGGGAGCTAGCTGTTTCAGCACAAATCCAAACAATGCATCAGTACCTTCTACACAATTGTCATTATCATCATTATAACTAAAAATCATTTCAAATTTGAAGAGAATCAACATCATCCCTAGTCAAAGTCATAAATGATCCGTTCTCCTCAGATCGACAGACGTAGAATATGGTAAACATCCTCAAGTGTAACTGTCGCCTCTCCTCTTGGTAGGTGGAAGGAGCATGTCTCTAAATGCCATTGCTCACATAATGCAGTCAATAGTCCCCTATTTGCTTGAATAACAGGCATATAGGCAGCATAATATAAGCCCAACCACATCAACTGTCATCACTCTCGTGGAGTCAGTTGATCACCAAACCAGAAAGTTGACAGTCTGCTCTCTCACATATATATGGGGGCTAGCTGTTTCAGCACAAATCCAAACAATGCATCAGTACCTTCTACACAATTGTCATTATCATCAGTATAACTAAAAATCATTTCAAATTTGAAGAGAATCAACATCATCCCTAGTCAAAGTCAAATGATCCGTTCTCCTCAGATCGACAGACGTAGAATACGGTAAACGTCCTCAAGTGTAACTGTCGCCTCTCCTGTTGGTAGGTGGAAGGAGCATGTCTCTAAATGCCATTGCTCACATAATGTAGTCAATAGTCCCCTATTTTCTTGAATAACAGGCATATAGGCAGCATAATATAAGCCCAACCACATCAACTATCATCACTCTTGTGGAGTCAGCTGATCACCAAACCAGTAAGTTGACGGTCTGCTCTCTCACGTATATATGGGGGCTAGCTGTTTCAGCACAAATCCAAACAACGCATCAGTACCTTCTACACAATTGTCATTATCATCATTATAACTAAAAATCATTTCAAATTTGAAGAGAATCAACATCATCCCTAGTCAAAGTCAAAGTCAAATGTGTCACATTGACTGCACTTGCATCACAAAACAATGGTTCGTACTTCACATGCATCGTGACATATCGATTGCATCATTCTATCTCTCAATTGCATCGCATCAGATCATTTGTGTCATGATATATGACACATGCATCACTTCATTCAAATGTGTCGCTCAAATAGGAAAATGTGTCGCAAAATGACACATGTGGCCTTCTAACTCTTGAATGGGGCTCGATATGACAAATGAGTCACACTTTTTGGAAAATGCGTTACACATCCTCGGCCTTTCCTAAATACCCCTTGCACTTGCATTGCGACGCATCAAATGTGTCGAACACGAAGTCAAATGCTACTTACGCGCACACATATGCATCGTGGTGCATTCATTATTTTCCTTAAAACCCTAATTTTGGCACGTAAAATGAGAAAATGACAAAGTGGGTTAGGGTTACATACCGTTGGCTCTGAGCCCTCTGGCCACTTATAGGTTCACACAATCTCACCAGGATGCTCTGTCACTGGAATCACCATCCTCGCCAAAGTCCTCCTTGCTCTGAGCTCTCAAAATTACAAAGGTAAATAGTGAAAATGAATTGACTTTTAACCCTTTGTCAACCTATTTATAAAAGTAAAAATGACATTTTTCAACTAGGTTATTACTAAAGGCCCTTTTGACCAACTTTGACCACCCTGTTGGCTGCCTTAAACATGTCAGAATCCAAAACCGTTTGTGCCATTATTTTTCTGCTTATCAAATTAACTTATCGGGACACTTTCCAATTTTTTTGTTGCCAGCCCAAAATTTGAAAAATTTCCCAAGGGGCCATTGACACTCTGTACCTTCACTGAGGCATGGCTTTGACTTATTTTCTTTGTCACAATGCGACATGCTACATTATGACAAAGAGAGGAAAAATGTAGGCACATAAAAATGACCTAAGCCTGCAAGCTCTATTTTTACCACTTTCATCCTAGCATAATTATGACATCTTAATTATGTCCTAGTCCACATTCTACTATTAATTAAATAATTTATAATTATTTAATTAATTCATGTCCTTTTATTCTTCATGATTATTAAATAAATAAATTTTATTTATTTATTAAATACGTTGAATTAATTGTCTAAGTCTTCCCCTAATTAAATAAATTTCTTAATTTATTTAATTACCTTTATTCATCTTTTCTTCCTGATTATTAAATAAATGAATTTCATTTATTTATTTAATGTCACTAATTCTCATAATTAAATGAATTTATTAATTTATTTAATTATTGATCATATCCTCTAAATTAAATAATTATCTTTAATTATTTAATTGCCAAATTTAACATTTCCCTCATTTTAAATAAATGAAATTATTTAAAATGATATCACATTCATCACTGTCAGCTCATTTTAGCAAATAATCTAAAAATTGATTATTTATTATCACACATTTGGAATTAATTTAATCCAAAATGACAATCTTCTTCAAAAAATCAAGTAATTGAGTAGATTCTTGATTTTTCAAATCCGCTTTTCAATTCAACTCTTATCTTTTTTATTTTTAGAATCTCACAAATCAGGCAGTCTTTATCTTCTTGATTTTCAAAAATCTTTATTTTTCTGACTAATTATCTCATTTATTCTCCACTGTTGATTCAATCTTTTCAGATGACATCTCGACCACTCATTTAATAATTTTTCCCTAAACCCTGATTAGGATCTGTCACATTAAATCTTGTCCTCTGATTTTAGGCTTCTATCAAAATTCAATCTCATTCGTCCATTCAAAATTGCATTTTCTATAAAATGCCAATTTTGCTCAAATTTTGGAGTTACACATGAACTTCGTTATTCTGACGTATTGATGCTTAGAGTTTATTTGGCATTTTAGTTATTTTTTCATAGGCATAAACACTTAGAGTTCATTTAGTTACTTCAAATCCTTCAAAGCTTGTGTAGGACATTATCATAGTCGAAGATTGCTCGCACATTGAATCTAAGGGCAACACAACAATCAACAAGTTAGAAGGTGCTATGAAGGTAAATCATGGAAGCTTTGATGATAGGTATAATCGCTTTATTTGTGTTTAGTTTCCATTGTGCTTGATAGTTTTCTTTGGGTTTTGTGCTTTGATAGTTGATAATCTAACCTTAGGAAATTAACGCTTAGATACATGTTAACTATTGCAAGAATAGAAAAGAATGAAGGTGTTGTCAGTGATATCAACTAGTCAGTTGGCTATCAACTGGTTATTGTTTTCATTGATATCATGGTTGTAGGTTATTGGTTGTATATGTTGAGGATATTAAGAAAATTAAATTGAAGAAAGGTTGCAAGTGTTCAGTGGTTGCTTTAGGTTTTTCTTCACGATTTTCTCCTATATTTGTGTGGTTTAGATATGTTGGTCATGGTTGTTGGAAGCTGCTATATCCATATTTTTGGCTCCTGATTCATTGCATAGTGAGAGTTATGTTCACCAGTTATGAACTGTGGTTTTCTGTGTTTTGGTTGAGGTCTGGGAGAAAATTTATTGGCTCGTATTTCTCTTTTGTGAATTCTTATGACTTACGGTTCTAGAGTTGAGTTGTCATGTTTGTATTGAAGATAATTTTGGTATCTGGAAGGTTCATTCTTAATTTTTCTATGTGTTTTACACTGGTTTGGTCGACCTTGTGTTGTACACTATCTTCAGAATTAATATAGTGTTTTGGATGTATTTGGGTCCTCACCAAGCGTGTGTTTGGTTTTCCCTCATTCTAATTCCACCCTAGGATATTTTGGTGTCAAAATAATTTGAATATAATGTTGGATGGATGACTTTGGATATTTTTCAAAGTTGAAGATGGTATAAATACAAGATGAGTTAGTCATGAAATGAAGAACAAGAGAGATAAGTGCAAATAAATAGACTAGATAGATGTGATATTGATGCGAGTGTGGTAGATTAGTGTGAAGCCTGAATGCTAAGTTTTCAGATGCAATGAGTATAAGGTGTAGTCTATCATTCATGCATGTCTACGAGTGGTTGAGGAAATTGTGGCGTATTTCTCTGTTGCATTGAGATTGTCTTCTCTCTATAACATATCTCTTCTATATTTTTTGTATCTTTGTGTTAGTGAGCCCTCTGGGTTGTTAGCCTTGTTAGATAGTGAGTCTTCATCTCAAGAGTGAGCCCTTGTTTTGGCAGTGAGCATTTTGTAATCAATTTTGATAATCTCTATAGTGTGAGTTAATCCTCATTGTGGTTTTTCCCTTATTAGGTTTTCCACATAAATCTAGTGTTGTGTTTGTGTGATGGTTTTCAGTTTTTGCACTTGCAGTTAATGTTTATTCATTTAAGTAGTATTAAGGATTAGTTCCGGTGAATGATTTAAAGGTTTTAGTTTTGAGACAACTTATTACCCCCCGTCTTAGTTTTCCTATCCAACAATTGGTATCAGAGCTTGATTCCTTAGATAATAGCTTAACCACTTAAGGAAGGTTTGGGATGGCTGGCAAAGTTACTTTTGATTATATGAGGTTTGAAGGAACTAATTATGCTATCTAGAAACTATTGATGGAAGAATGTCTAGAGTATTTTGGATATGATGTGGAGAAATATTACAAGAATCCTTGCACTCCTCTTGCTAATGGTCCAAGTACAGTTGATGAGATCAAGGAACATGAAGTGAACAATAAGGCAAAGTATAGTTTGAAGAACAGTCTTGTACATTCCAAGTTGATTAAGGTTCAGAATTTGAAGACTAATAAGGAAGTCTGGGATGTTGTGGAAATGGCACATAAAGGTGATGAAAAGGTCAAAGAGGCATAAAAAAAACAAAATTTGGAAACACAGTTTGAGCTCCTATTTATGTATAAAGATGAGAATGTGAAAGCTTATGTACAAAGATTAGACGAGATAGTAGCTAGAATAAGAGGACTTAGTGCTATTGTAGATGAAACTAGGATTGTAAAGAAGATTCTTAGAAATCTCCTTGATAATTATAGCGAAAAGGTGTGTGCTATTGAATAGAGTATAGATTATAAGACCTAAACTAAAGATTTGTTGTTAGGATCTCTAACATCTTATGAGATGAGAAAGCCAAATCTAAGGAATGGAAGCAAATCATAGACTACTTTTAAGGCTACAAAAGATGAAGATTCGGATGAAGAAAATATTGATGAAGTAGAAGCTAACTTTGTGAGAATGATAAAGAAAGTATTTGGCAAGTATGAAGGTAAGTTACCCTTTAAATGCTTTAGTTGTGGAGAAATAGGTCATTATGTTGCAAAGTGTTCAAAAAGAGCTAAGAGAAATAAACAAAGTTATTAAAAAGAAAAGAAAGGAAAGAAGATCAATAAAGAATATTATGCGAATGAGAATGCTAGTATATATGATGAGTATTTTGATTATGAAGATCCTGATGACAATGAATGCTTGTTCTTGGCTATAAAGGATGAACCTACTTTTACTAATTTTGAAAACTAGGTGAAGGAATGCCCTCTGGAGAAGGAGAAAAATAAAGGTACTGTAATCCTACCCTACATGCTAAACAAGAGAAGAACTATTGGGTTTTTGGTAGTGGTTTTTCACATCACATGACTAGTGATAGGAGTAAGTTTGTTAAACTTGAAAAATATGATGGAGGCTTGGTTATGTTTGGAGATGATACTAGTGCTAAAATTTGTGGGATAGGTTTAGTAAGTTTTGATTGCAAGCATAATACTAACGATGTCTAATATGTTAAGGGTTTAAGGCATAATATTTTGATTTTTGGATAGATGTGTAGTAAAGGATATAATCTTTTGTCTGAGGATGAAAGATGTGAGATCCAAAAAGGATCCAAAATAGTGATTGTTGTAGGAAAGAAATTTGAAGCAAATATCTATCAACTTAAAGGTGTTGATGGATGATGCTTTATGACTCAGATTATTGATAGTTGGTTATGGCATGAAAGAATGTGTCTCATGAATTTTGATAATTTGGGGAGGATTAGTGTAGTTCATGTCGTGAGATATTTACCAAGGATTACAAAACCTATCAATGCTATTTGCAGGAATTATTAGTTTGGAAAGAAAACTAGAATCCATTACAGATCAAGGGAAAAATCTACAAGTGGACTATTGGATTTAATTCATACAGATCTCTATGGTCCTACAAGAGTGAGAAGTCTACAAGGTGAAAGGTACTTTATGCTTTTGATTGATGATTATTTTAGATATACATGGGTTACATTTCTTAGAGAGAAATCAAATGCATTAGATAGATTCAAGACATCCAAAGCTATGGTTGAAAATGAAGTAAGTTTGAGGATAAAATGCTTAAGGTCTAATAGATGTGGAGAATTCACCTCCCATGAGTTTAATATGTTTTGTGAAGTGCATGGAATAAAAAGATAGTTATCTTCTCCGAGAACTCCTCAACAAAATGGAGTTGTTTAGAGAAAGAACAAAACTGTTCAAGAGGTCACTAGATCAATGATTATTAAGGTTGGTTTACTGGAAGTCTACTAGAGAGAAGCTATTCATACTACTATTTATGTATTCAATTGAGTTCAAGCAAGAGAAAACAGTAAAAATAACCCCTATGAGCTATGGTTTGGAAGAATTCCTATTGTTAAGTATTTCAAGGTATTTGGAAGCAAATGTTATATCATAAGAGATAAGGAAACTTTAGGAAATTTTGATGCAAGAAGTGATGAAGGAATTTTTCTTGGATATTCTACTAAAATCAAAACCTACAGGTGTTTCAATAAAATATTGAGAAAGATTGTAAAAAGTGCAAATGTCAAGGTTGATGAAATAATGAAGAATTCAATTAATATTGATGGATATGTATCAAATGAACCTAATCATGTAATAATTGAAGAAATTATGGAATAACAAGAAAGGGATGAGAAAGAAAATGAAAGAGAAGAAGAAGCTCTGGTGGTTCCCTCTAAGACACCTAGATATGTGTAGAAGAATCATTCAGAAAGTTAGATCATTAAAGATAAGAAAAAAGGAATATTGACAAGAAGCACAACTACTGCTGAAGTAAATATATGTTTATTTTCTAAGATTGAACTAAAGACTGTAAGTGAAGCATGTAATGATCAACATTGGATGGAATCTATGAAAGAATAATTTTTGCAAATTGAGAAGAATCAAACTTGGGAATTGGTCCCAAGACCGAAAAATAAAAACATTATTGGATCAAAGTGGGTGTTCAAAAATAAGTTGAATGAGAATGGAGAAGTGGTTAGAAACAAAGCAATACTTGTGTGTGAAGGCTACTCACAAGTAGAAGGAATAGATTTTTAGGAGACTTTTACTCCAATGGAAAGAGTGGAAGCTATAAGGATGTTCTTAGTATTTTTGTCTCATAAATATTTCAAGGTCTATTAGATGGACGCCAAGTATGCATTTTTGAATGGTGAGCTAGAAGAAGAGGTCTACATCAAACAACCAAAAGTATTCCAGTTGTCAGATCAACCAAATATGGTGTGCATATTGAAGAAACCTTTTATGGATTGAAGCAAGCTCCTAGAGATTTGTATGCAAAGTTAGACAGGTATTTGATTCAACAATGTTTCAACAAAGGTATGATAGATAGTAATTTGTACTTTAAAATTGAAAATGACAAAATCTTGATTGTAGTTGTATATGTTGATGACATTATTTTTGGAGGAAATGAAACTATGTGTAAGTTTTTTGTGAAAGAGATGCATAAGGAATTTGAAATTTCTATGTTTGGAGAGATGAATTTCTTTCTTGGGTTGCAAATCAATCAAACAGAGAAAGGAATTTTCATTTCACAGTCTAAGTATGTAAAAGAGATGTTGAAGAAGTTTGGGATGGATGGTTCCAAATTGGTATGAAATTCTATGGTGAGTAGTTGCAAATTGGGAAAATATGATGATTCACCTAAGGTTGATCAGAACAATTATAGATCTATGATTGGTGGACTATTGTATTTGGCTACTACTAGACTAGATATTATACATGTTGCTTGTCTTGTGGATAGATTTCAAGAAGATCCTAAAGAAACACATGTTGCTTCTATTAAAAGAACATTCAGATGTTTAAATTGCACTTCAGATTATTGGTTATGAAATCCTAGAGATACTGAATTTACATTAAGTGTTTATATAGATGCAGATTGGGTTGGATGTGTAGATGACAAAAATAGTACAATTCATGGTGCATTCTTCTTGGTTGCATATTGGTGGCATGGTTGAGTAAAAAGAAAGATTTAGTTTCCTTGTCTACTATTGAAGCTAAGCGTATTGCTGCTACATCTTGTTGTACACAAGTTCTATTGATGAAATAGACATTGAAAGATATCATAGTGGTGTATGATGACCCTATTTCCATCTTTTGTGATAACACAATGCAATTAACATTTCAAAGAATCTAGTGATGCACTCAAGGATGAAGCATACTCTATCAGGTATCATTTCTTGAGAGAGAAGGTCATGGAGAATGAAGTAAAGCTTGAGTATATCTCTATGAAGGATCAGATTGTTGATATATTTACGAAGGCTCTTCCTAAAGATATTTTTGAGTATCTCTAAGAGAATTTAGGGATCATTCCCCCTCCTTTCTTGAACTAGATGCATATGGAGATGCATCATTCTTGTGGATCTATGGATTTATCTTTCTTTTGGACTGATGTTTTGGTGGCTACCTCTCAGTGGGAGCAAGTAGTGTCATGTGTTGTCATTGTATGAGTATTTTGTTTTCTATGTCAAAGGGGAAAACAATGTAAAATATATTTTGAATTTTCCATTGATTTCAAAGGGGGAGAGGAAGAATGTGAAAAAGAAAAGAGGAAGAAAGAGAAAATGATGCAAGAGCATCCTTGGTTCTTGGCTATCTTGCATCAACCAAAAATATTTTCTTTCATTTTTTTGTTCTTATTGTATTCTCTATTCATGTTGGTGGATTCATCACCTTTCCTCACTAGATCCTGTGGATCTTGGAGTACATCACCTACATGTTCATTTTCTTTGTCACAAGATTCAAGCATGATTGGATTTTTTCTGGCAAGTTACCGCTTTTGAAATTCTTTGTAGTTTCTTGAACCAACATTGGAATAATTTCAAACTTTTTGGCCAGTTCAATCGTTGTGGATCGTCCTCATGACTTGCAGATCCTAATGGTGTGATTTTAATTATTCCATGGAGTGTCCTCGACTTTCATTATAGTTCCATAGTTCATCCTATACACCTAATGAAGATTAATTCAAATCTAAGGCGGACCTATTCATGTGCATGTTACATTTTCTTTCCTTGGAGAATGTGATTATCTTGGCCGATGCAGATGTTTCTTGAGTTGTGGATATGCTATAAATCTTGTAATTGATCATTATATTAGAGGGTAGAGTTAGTAGTTGATTAAGTGGATGAAGATTGATCTAAATTGTATTAGTTCAGCTTACATATAGGAGCATGTTAGAATGTTGTATGTTTGATTAGGCCTATGAGCTGAATCTGTAAGCCCAGATGTTGCCAGCTGAATGTAACAAAGATAATTGTTAATGAGAATATTTCATATGCATTTTCCTCCATATTTTGTGTTGCTTTCATTGTGTTTCTCTTGCTACATAGTCTAAATTGTTCTCTTTGAGGACCCTCCTAACGTGGTTGCGTCAGATTGGTATTAGAGAAAGATTCGATCCATGTGAGGTCAAAAAAATTTGTGAAGTCCTATTGAAGATTTTTTGTGGGGTGGCAGACTAAGGATCTGACCTGTAGCTACAGAGGACTATTGTCAAAATGGCTAGAAGAAGAAATGTTAGAGGAAATGGACTGCATGGAAATGTAGACCAAATAGTGATGGAGATGTTAAGAGGAATGGTTACCCGAATAGATGCAGTTGAAATGACCCATAGAAGAGGAAAACCAATTGATGATGTAAGTGATGAGGAGGTAGAATTTTAGGAAGAAAGAGGAAGAGATGAACAACCTATCCTAGATCAAGAAGAAGAGAGGTTCATAAGAGCCCTAACTAAAGCGAATACAAGACCACAATTCAATCCACCAGATTATAATGGTAAGTTGGATTCAAAAGAATTGCTAGATTGGATTGCAGAGATGGAAAAGTATTTTGAATTAGAAGGTACCATCGAAGATAAGAAGGTGAAGTTTTCTTGCACAAAGTTGAGAGGACATGCATCCCTTTGGTGGGAACATTTGTAGACATATAGACAAAGGAGAGGAAAAGAAAAGATAAAATCTTGGGATTGGATGGTGAATAAGTTGAAGTCAAAGTTTATGCCTACAGACTATAAAATTAGTTTGTTTAAGAATTTGCAAAATTTGAATAAAAAAGAATCTAGTGTGATAGAGTATACTGAGGAATTCTATAAGTTGAATATCAGATCTGGACATTCAGAGGATGAGATTGAGAAAGTATCCAGATATGTGAATGGTTTAAGGTTGTCTATAGAAGATGAAATCAATTTGATCAAGTTGTAGAGTGTGGAAGAGGCATATCAGTGTGCCCTAAAGGAAAAAGAGAAGCTGAATAAGAGACATGAGTAGAGATAAAGAGGAAGACGTGGAAGATTTCAAAGAGGAAGAAATTTTGCTGGAGGAGGAAGAGGATCTTTTCCAGATCTGAATAAGGATAAGGAGGTTAGTAAGAATGATAATGCATTTCATAGAGGTGATGGAAACTCTTATAGAAGAGGAGGATATGGTAGTTACCAAAATGAAGGATATAGAAGAGATGATAGAGGACAAGAGAAAAGGGTATTCAGAGGAACTTGTTATAAGTGTGGTGGAGAAGGACATAGAGCATTTGAATGCAATTAGGGAGAGACAAGTAGAAAGAGAAACAAAAACAAAAGAACAACATTTGTTGAGGAGGATAATGTCAGATCAACTAACAAAGTAGAAGAAGGAGAAGTGTTGGTGAACAAAAGAGTACTATGTCAAAGCAAGCTAGAACATGAACCGTTGCAGACAAAGAATTTGTTCTGGACAAGATGCAAGGTAGCTGGTAAATGTTGCAAGGTGATAGTTGATAGTGGAAGTTTTGAGAACCAAGTTTCCAAAGAGATGGTGACTAAATTGAAGCTAGAAAGGTTGAAGCACCCGAAGCACTATCAAATTGCCTGGATTCAGGATGAACATAAGATACTGGTAAGTGAACAATGTTTGGTGAAATTGAAGATAGGAAATTACCATGATGAAGTTTTGTGTGATATCATGCCTATGGATATATGTCATATTTTGTTGGGAAGGCCTTGGCAGTATGATAGAAAGGCTATTAATGATGGAAAGAAGAACATATATACTATTGTTGCTAATGGGGTGAAACATATTTTGTTACCCTTGGAAGATATTCCTATAGTTGAAGTTTGTACGAATGCTAGGGTTTGTTTGGTTGATGGAAAAATATTCCTTGATGTATTGAGACATGAGAATGTGTGTTATGCCTTGGTGCCTAAAAAGGTTGAAGACTTGAAGCATGTGGAAGAACACCAAGAAGAGATAAGAGAGATACTGACAAAATATGAGATCATTTCAGATAATGTATCTGATGGATTACAACCTGTAAGAAGTATCAGTCATTGTATGGATCTGATTCTTGGAGCTAGTTTACCTAATAAAGCAACACTCCCGATGACACCGATAGAGAATGGGGAATTGAATAGAAAAGTGTGTGAATTATTGAGGAGTGGTTTGATCAGAGAAAGCTTGAGTCCATGTGCAGTACCTATTGTGCTTGCACCTAAGAAGGATGGAGAATGGAGAATGTGTACAGATTCTAGAGCTATTAACAAGATTACGGTGAAGTGTAGATTTTCTTTGCCCCAGATGGATGAGATCATGGATTGCTTGAGTGGAGTTAAGTACTTTACAAAGATAGAATTGAAGAGTGGATATCATCATATCAGAATCAAAGAAGGAGATGAGTGGAAAAAAACATTCAAGACAAATGAAGGATTGTATGTGTGGTTGGTGATGCCTTTTGGATTGAAAAATGCATCGAGTACTTTAATGAGGTTGATGAATGAAGTATTGAAGAAATTATTGGGTAAGTTTGTGATTGTGTATTTGCAAGACATCTTGATTTTCAATAAGAATAGAGAAGAACATCTATTGCATATTAGACAAGTTTTGTAGAGGTTAAGAGAAGAGCAGTTGTTGATAAACATTAAGAAGTGTAGTTTCATGAAGGAAGAATTTGTATATCTAGGATTTGTGATATCTGTGGATCGATTGAAGATGGACCCCGAGAAGGTAAGAGAAATTGTTGAGTGGCCTACACTAGATAGCATTGGAGAGGTAATATCATTTCATGGATTGGCTAGTTTCTACAGAAAGTTCATTAGAAATTTTAGTTCCATTTGCAGTCTTATGACGGAAACAATGAGAGGAGATAGGAAGGATTTTAGGTGGACATATGGAGCAAACCAAAGTTTTGAGTTGTTAAAATAGAAGGTGACTAAGCAACCTATGTTGGCTTTACCAGATTTCAATAAGGTATTTCAAGTAGACTATGATGCAAGTGGAAATGCAATTGGAGCAGTACTAAGTCAAGAGGGAAGACCTATAGCTTATTTTAGTGAGAAGTTGAATGATGCTAGGAGAAGATATTCAGTGTATGATCAAGAATTTTATGCCATATTTCAAGCCTTGAAGAAGTGGAGACATTAATTGTTTCCTAAGGAGTTTTTGTTGTATATGGATCATCAAGCATTGCAATATTTGAACAGTCAAGATAAGTTGAATCAAAGACACATGAGATGGGTGGAGTTCTTGTAGAATTATACTTTTGTTTTGAAGCATAGGAGTGGAAAGTCAAATAGAGTTGATGCTTTGAGTAGGAGAAGGAATTTACTAATGGAGATGAGAGTGGAAGTATTAGGATTTGAAGAATTGAAGAACTTGTATGAATAAGACTTGGATTTTGCAGAACCTTGGAGAGCTTGTAAAGAGCCTGTTTTGGAAGATAGAAGCCAGTGGTTGGATTTTTTCATTCAAGAGAACATGTTGTTCAGAGGAAATTAGTTGTGTATACCTTGAAGTTCAATGAGGTATAACCTGGTGAAGGAGAAGCATAGTGGAGGAATGTCAAGACATTTTGGAGTTGATAAGATAGTGGCATTGGTGACTAAGAACTACTTTTGGCTATAGATTCATAAGGATGTTAGGAGATTTGTGCAGAGTTGCAGAGTTTGTCAAGTTGCAAAAGGGAGTAGTCAAAATGTAGGATTGTATAAACCTTTAACAATTTCGTAGAGGCCTTGGGAGGATATAAGCATGGATTTCATACTTGGATTGTCGAAGACACAAAGAGGTAATGATTCTATATTTTTGGTGGTAGATATATTCTCTAAGATGGAACATTTCATACCTTGTAGGAAAACAACAAATGTAGCACATGTAGCAAAAAAAAATTTCAAAGAGGTGGTCAGATTGCATGGGTTACCTAGGAGTATTGTTTCATATAGAGATGTAAAGTTTGTTGGTTACTTTTGGAGGACACTTTGGAAGAAGTTGAAGACAAATTTTAAGTTCAATTCTACTTTTCACCCACATACTGAGGGACAGATAGAGGTAGTAAATAGGAGTATAGGGAATATGTTGAGATGTTTGGTTGGAGAGAAGACTAGAAGATTGGATTTAGTCCTTGCACAAGCAAAGTTTTCTTACAATAATTCAATGAACAAGAGTATGGGAAAGAAAACTTTTGAGATTGTTACTGGAATACATCCTAGAGGTATATCAAAGTTAAGAGACATCAGTATGGAAAATAAGAGGAGTGAAAAAGAAGAAGAATTTGTAGAACACATGACGAAAGTACATACTCAAGTGAAACAACAATTGGAAGACATGAACCAGAAGTATAAGGAAAAGGAAGATGAAAAGAGGAGACATAAGGAGTTTGAAGTTGGAGATGAAGTAATGGTATATTTGAGGAAGGAAAGGTTTCCAGTTGGGACATACAATAAGTTGAAGATGGGGAAGTTTGGACCTTGTAAGATTTTGAGAAAGTTTGATTCAGGAAATGCATATGAAGTGGAGTTACCAGATGGCATGGGAATATCACCTATATTCAACAATGCATACCTGCATTAGTATTATGAAGTAGGATTCAGTGAAGACAATACAGTGCAATTGGAGAGTCAGTTTCCTAAACAACAGTCAGATGAGATTGAATAGATTTTGGATATCAGAGATGGGAGGAAGAATCATGGAAGACAATACAAAGAGTATCTTGTGAAGCGGAAGGGTAGACCAGTTGAGGATTCTTCTTGGATTTCTCAGGCTGAAGTAGACCGTCTTGGTTTTCCTTTGGCCCTGGAAAAGTGAGGGACTCACTTTTCATTAACCCTGGATGTCTGATGCAGGAGCATCCTTGGTTCTTGGCAATCTTGCATCAACCAAAAATATTTTCTTTCAATTTTATGTTCATATTGTATTCTATCTCTATTTGTGTTGGTGGATTCGTCACCTTTTCTCAACCTTGTGGATCTTGGAGTACATTGCCTACATGTTCATTTTCCTTGTCCCAAGATTTAGGCATGATTGGATCTTTTTCCAACAAGTTACTGCTTTTAGAATTCTTGGTAGTTTCTTGAATCGTCAATGGAATAATTTCAAACTTTTCAGCTAGTTTGATCATTGTGGATCGTCCCTGTGACTTACGGATCCTAATGGTGAAATTTTAATTGTTCCATGGAGTGTCCCCAGCTTTCAGTATAGGTCCACACTTCATCCTATTCACCTAATGAAGAGTAATTCAAATATGAGGCCAACCTATTCATGTGCACGTTACATTTTCTTTCCTTGGAGAATGTGATGATCTTGGCTGATGCAGATGTTTCTTGAGTTGTGGATATACTATAAATATTGTAATCGATCATTAGATTAGAGGGTAGAGTTAGTAGTTGATTAAGTGGATGAAGATTGATCTGAATTGTATTAGTTCAACTCACATATAGGAGCAGGTTAGAATGTTGTATGTTTGATCAGGCTTGTGAGCCGAATCTGTAAGCCTAGATGCTACCAACTGAATGTAACAGAGATAATTATTAATGAGAATATTTCATCTACATTTACCTCCATATTTTGTGTTGCTTTCATTGTGTTTCTCTTGCTACATGGTCTAGATTGTTCTCTTTGAGGAACCTCCTACCATGGCTGTGTCAAAAAAAGATTATCTACTAAGGGGGAGAAACAAAAAAAATCTCAAGATGTGTACTCAAAGCTAGTATGTTGTCTTTGATGGTTTTTCACATCATGTGTTGCCATCAATGACAAAGGGGGAGATTCTTGCAAGAATAAAAAAGAATGAAGGTGTTGTCATTGATTTCAACTATTCAATTGGTTTTCAACTAGTTGTTGTTGTCATTGATGTCATGGTTGCAAGTTATTGGTTCTATATGTTGAGGATATTGAGAAAATTGTATTGAATAAAGGATGCAAGTGTTCAGTGGTTGCTCAAGATTTTGCTTTGGGATTTTCTCCTATGTTTATGTGGTTCAGGTATGTTGGTCATGGTTGTTGGAAGTTGCCATATCTATATTTTTGGCTCTTGATTCATTATATAGTGCAAGTTATGTTCACCAGTTGTGAATTGTGGTTTTCTATGTTCTAGTTGAGGTCTGGGAGAAAAGTTGTTGGTCCAGATTTCTCTTTGGTAAAGTCTTATGACTTGTGGTTCTATAGTTGATTTTTAATGTTTGTATTGAATATAACTTTGGTATCTAGAAGGTTTGTGCTTAATTTTTCTATGTGTTTTACATTGGTTTGGTCGACCTTGTGTTGAACACTATCTTTAGAATTGATGTAGCATGTTGGATCTATTTGGGTCCTCACCAAGTGTGTGTTTGGGTCACCCTCATTCTAATTCCACCTTAGGATGTTTTGGTGCCAACCTAATTTTAATATAATGTTGGACGGATGAATTTGTATATGTTACAAAGTTGAAGACTGTATAAATACAGGATGAGTTAGTGGTGAAATGAAGAACAAGAGAGATAAGTGCAAAGAAATAGAAGAGATAGATGTGATTTTGATGTGAGTGTAGTAGATTAGTGCGAAGCCTAAATGCTTATTTTTTGGATGCAATGAGCAGAAGGCATACTCTAACATTCATGCATGTCTACGAGTGGTCAAGAAAATTTTGGTGGATTTCTCTATTGCATTGAGATTTGTGTCTCTCTGTGGCACTGAGCCCTCTAGGTTGTTAGCCCTATTAGAGAGTGATTCTTAATCTGGACAGCGAGTCCTTATTTTGGTAGTAAGCCTTGTATCTCAGGAAGTGAGCTTTTTGTAATCAGTTTTGATATTCTCTATAGCGTGAGTTAATCCTCATCGTGGTTTTTACCTTATTGGGTTTTCCACGTAAATCTATTGTTGTTGTGTTTGTGTGATGGTTTTTGGTTTTTGCACTTACACTTAATGTTTATTCATTTAAGTAGTATTAAGGATTAGTTCTGGTGAATGATTTAAAGTTTTTAGTTTTGTGACAAATGATTCACCTCCCCTCTCAATTGTCCTATCCAACATTAACAAAAGGTGATTTATTTTCAAAGATTTATCTCTATTCAAAGAGGTGCCTCTTTTCATGCAAACATAAGGATATAAAAAGAACATTTCAACTGAAGGGAACAAATCAAGAATAAATGGATATCAATTGGAAATCTGTATAAAGTAGCAGATTGGGAAAAAGGAATAAATCTATTAGATTAAATATTATTGGCAAGAATATATTTAGGGAAGTTTAAATATAATTGGTAATATATATATATATAGATATATATATATATATATTATATACAATCATGCAATAAAGTTGATTGCAAAAATTATTGATTCTTATAAGTAATTACGATTCTTTAATATAAATATGGATAATAGATTCCTATTCATTTGATTCTCTTTAAGCAATCATGTGTAGGATTGGTAAGGAAAAATAATAGGGAAGGGTGATATAGGAGTTGTCTTGGTTGGATGTTCATGCCACTTGGATGTTCTCACAATGTAAGCACACCACCCTAAGCTGGATGAAATTGGCTTCATTGGATGTTCCTGCCACTTGGGGCCAAGGGGGGTATGAGTATGCTCTTGGGCTTAATTATGATGAATATTTTTCTAGTACCCTATCATGTGTTTCTCTCCAATCCCTACCATGATTGGTTATTGGAAAAGAGCATATAGATTGGATTCAAGTTTAAGTTGTTATTCATTATTTCATAAATGTTAGTAGTTCATTTATTCTTAAGTTTAATATTTATTATATAATTTATTATGGAATATCATCTATAAAATAGTTTTGTGTTATTTAATTATCGCCTAAGGAAAATTCAGGAATACTCCAAGTAGGAGACATTACAATTGGTATCAAAGCCTTAATGCTGCCAACCTGTTGGACAAATCGGCTTTAACCACAGTTCAATTAGGATTAACTATTCAACCCACTTCTTAAGAAGGCCAATAGTGCATTTCTATATGTGTGTGTCCTTCACATGTATGCTTTATGTATTGTGTGTATTTAGATTTATATTTCATGTATCTATGTATATGCTTCATGCTTGATGTGTCTTCAACAAGTTTATTCCATGTGTTTTTATCATTTTATTCTTTAAATTTTATGAAAATGTCAAATCTATAAAATATTTATCTCTCAAATGCTTCTTAGTTTGAGAGGAAATAACAAATTAATTTACTTAAAATTAAATTATAATTAGTCTCCAAAAATAATGAATATTTGTAACTATTGAAGTGAAAAGGTGTGGCTCCCTCAAACTTGAGTTATAAAAGGGAGACAATTTCATTTGAGAGAGACATACATAACATCATTGAAGTATCTAATTGAGAATAGAACTATAAGTGATTTTGTAATAGAATTAAATTAGGTTCTCAAGAATAGTGATGATGTGAGAAAGGATGTAACTTCAAATGTGAAAGGTTATGACCCTTCTAATATGAAAGGTTGCAACTCTTCAAATGAAAGGTTGTGACTCTTCAAATGTGGAAAGTTGTTGATCCGGGGGATATTTTTAGTGAAAATTAAAGTGTATCCAATACTCCATATTTCAGCACCATCAAAAATATCCCAGTGTCCTAATTCTAGCGCAACTTGAACGAAGCGAAAAGGAGTCTGTTTGCACAAGTTATGGCTAGTCAAACCTTGGGTCAAACTGCCATCAAGGGTCATCCAGTAGGCGGAAAAAATGATCATCTTAGAAATCATCAAAAGTGGTGTCAAGTTGAAGGGCTCGTTGAGACGATTCCGACAATGTTTTTTTCGTCGAAATTTGACACCGTATGCTCGAGATATTGGTAGTCAAAGTTTAGTTGACTTGGTGGTGCAGCTGGTGACATCGGCATGATGTCAGCATGTGACATGGAATTGCAGGTGATGTGGCAAAAATCTCACAAAAAATAAAATCACGTACCATGCTTTATTTTTGAAAATAAAGTGTGGAGGCTTATTTTATCTCACAAAAATCCATCGGATTTTGTGGGATCCCAATCGGATTTGGTGGGATCCAAATCTCCTAAAAATCAACAGAATTAACTCATGTGAAAAATAAAAAACCTCCTAAAATAACACTAAATTGTTATTTTAATTAAACTCCCTAAACTCAAATAGCCCGTGAATATAATAAGACAAGGGCTTTAAAACAAATTCCAAATGTTTAATTAAGGGGTTGTTTAATGTTATTATTTTTAACGGGGAAGTTATTGTTTTTATATAAACGGGTAGTGCTTTTTTGTAAGGCTTATAATTATAAAAGCCAAAGGAGGGGGGTTAAATTGTTATTTTATTTATTATGGTAGTTTTTAACCCCATATGCAAAAATTATGTATGAAAAGGGGGTTTAGGTGTGAGAATTTTATTCATGGAGATTTTTGAAGTCTAGGTGGTGATTAGAGAAACAGGGAGAGTTTCTAAGGAGTTCTTGACCCATTTTCGTACGATGGAGTATTGTTATGCTGTCGAAGTGCTTGAAGAGATGGTCTTGGTGCATTTGTAATCTTTTTGGAGATTAATCGGATCGGTCTCACTCTATTGGAGCGGACCCGGAGACATAGTCACAATTGTGGCGAACTCTGTTATCAGATTGCTTGCACTTTTTCTCTCCTTCTCTCTCATGTTCTGATTTTTAAGTTTTAATTCTTTAATCCATAAGTTCGATAATGTATGCATGAATTCGCAATTCCTTTAAGTTGTTGTAATTAAGCTTTCAATTATGCAATTAGTCTAGATCCTATACAGATCAAGTGGTATCAGAGCTCTTGGTGACTATTATTGCAATTGGTTTTGAATGCTAACAAGATCCAGGATTCAAAAGGGCGAAGGCAAGCTTGAGGAATATAATCCTGAGATCGGGAAAAGAAGAACTTTTCTGAAGATGTTTGTGTCTAGAATGGAGGTACCTGAGGAACTCAGTGAGCAAGAGTTTCGAAGAGCTTTATGGCATATGAGAGTTGCATTGGAGATGCTACTTAATGAAAAGGAAGAACGTTTGAAATGCGAAGAAGATCATGGAGATAGTAAAAGCAAGAAGAAGCAACCAAGAGGTGGTGATGAACCTCCAAAATCTCCTCCATCTACTCCTCCTTCTTCTCCTCATTCTCCTTCTTCTACACATTCTCTTTCTGGTAATCCTTTTAAGGGTGTAAATAAGCCTCGGATTAAATCGGATGTTAAATTTGAACTACCTAAATATTGTGGTGAATTAGATGCTAAAAAATTAGATGATTGGATTCAGCAAGTACAAGTTTATTGTAGAGTTCAAAATCTCTTTGATGATGCTTCTAGGATCCAGTTAGCCACTCTTCGGTTGGGAGGTTTAGCTCTTACCTGGTCGGAGAGTAGGACAAGAGCAGAAATTTCACAGCATGGTAGAGTCATTTTGTCTTGGTCAGAATTTGTTAGTGCTCTTAAAAAGCAATTCTATCCCTTAGGTCACATGCAGCAATTAATGATGAATTGGTAAGTGTTCAAACAAGGGAAGGGTCAAATTGTCCAAGAGTACACCCATGAATTCAGAAAGAAGGCTATTGCATTAAATGTACCATTGTACACCCAAGATACTTTGTTAAAGTACATAGGAGGTCTTCATTCATATCTTAGAGATTCCATTTTGGTATTGAACCCTTGTAATTTGGATGAAGTGTTTGTTCAAGCTACACACTTAGAGTCAAGGGGAAAGGGTTCTTTCATTGATAATGATAACTCTGTAAAGAAATCTTCTAAGGTTGCAGAGACAGGGAAAGGAAAGAAGACAGCTACAGTCAAGAAGGATGACAAGCTTTCTTGCTCTCATTGTGACAGGAAGGGTCATGATGAAGATCATTGTTGGAAGTTGCATCCCGAATTGAAGCCTAAGTGGGCTCAGAGACAGAATCAGAAACAGAAGGGTAAGGAGAAAGCCACAAATGTTGTTATGGATCTTGGTTCCGATTCTAATGGTGAAACTAAGATAACAGCTATGGGTATGAAAGGTAAAGCTCCTATTTCCAGTGTTTCCTTTGGTAGTTGTGCTTCTACTTCTAAAGTTAATGATGTCTCTGAAGATATGAAAAGGAATGAGCTTTTTCATTTAAGGGTTGTTGCTAAGAAAATTAAAATTGATGCACTCATAGATAGTGGTTCTCAAGTTAACTTAATTTTTGAAGATGTTGTAAGAAACTTGGGATTGAAAACTACATTGCATAAGAAACCTTATCCACTAGGCTGGATTTGTGAGAATGACAAGTTGCAAGTAACAAGACAATGCACTTTGAAATTCGCAATCACTAGTAAGTTTGTGGATGAAGTACAGTTTGATGTGGTTCCACTAGATATATGTGGGATAGTTCTGGGTAGCCCTTATTTATATGATCAGAAAGCTATTTTCTACAAGGAAAAGAATCATTATCATTTGTTTAAAGATGGCATTCAGTATATTGTACATTCTCACAGGATTAAGACTGATCATTCTTTTACAAGCACAGGACAATTAAAGAGGGTGATTAATGCAAGTAAGGATTTAACTCTTATGTCTGTCAACACAGGTGGTTCTAGACAGGAACTTGGAGTAGCTAACTAAGGTCAAATGTCACAAGATGCACCTGCAGTACAACATGAGGGAATGGTGATTGAAAGCATTGATGAATCCTTGGGTAAAAATGTTTCTGTTGTGAAGGATCAATATATTGTTGATTTATTCTCTTTCATCTCTGCATTATTGTTCAGCTTGATGCTAGTCAATTTTTGTTGGTTAGTGGCTATGACAATTGATGTAGATGCTTATGAAAGTGATACAGTGATGTTTATGTTCAACAATATTGTTGCAGTCTTTGTCGTGATTGTGAGCCAGGTATTCAGATGTACAGATGATACATGACAAGTTGGGAGGCCAAGTCCTCACTTGATGTTTGAATAAATGCCACTTTTGGAGGTCCAAAAGTTCTCCAGTGGGGAGGCCTGATCCAGGGGATATTTTCAGTGAAAATTAAAGTGTCTCCAATACTCCATATTTCAGCACCATCAGAAAGATCTCAGTGTCCTAATTCCACCGCAACTTGAAAGAAGCGAAAAGGAGTCTGTTTGCACAAGTTATGGCTAGTCAAACCTTGGGTCAAACTACCATCAAGGGTTGTCCAGGAGGTAGAAAAAATGATCATCTCAGAAATCATCGAAAGTGGTGTCAAGTTGAAGGGCTCGTCGAGATGATTTCGGCAATGTTTGTTTCGTCGAAATCTAACACCATATGCTTGAGATATTGGTAGTCAAAGTTTAGTTGACTTGGTGGTGCAGCTGGTGACATCAACATGATGTCAGCATGTGACATGGCAGGTGATGTGGCAAAAATCTCACAAAAAATAAAATCACGTACCATGCTTTATTTTTGAAAATAAAGTGTGGAGGCTTATTTTATCTCAAAAAAATCCATCAGATTTTGTGGGATCCCAATCGGATTTGGTGGGATCCAAATCTCCTAAAAATCAACAGAATTAACTCATGTGAAAAATAAAAAACCTCCTAAAATAACACTAAATTGTTGTTTTAATTAAACTCCCTAAACTCAAATAGCCCGTGAATATAATAAGACAAGGGCTTTAAAACAAATTCCAAATGTTTATTTAAGGGGTTGTTTAATGTTATTATTTTTAATGGGGAAGTTATTGTTTTTATATAAATGGGTAGTGTTTTTTTGTAAGGCTTATAATTATAAAAGCCAAAGGAGGGGGGTTAAATTGTTATTTTATTTATTATGGTGGTTTTTAACCCCATATGCAAAAATTATGTATAAAAAGGGGGTTTAGGTGTGAGAATTTTATTCATGGATATTTTTGAAGTCTAGGTGGTGATTAGAGAAACAGGGAGAGTTTCTAAGGAGTTCTTGAGCCATTTTCGTACAACGGAGTATTGTTATGCTGCCGAAGTGCTTGAAGAGATGGTCTTGGTGCATTTGTAATCTTTTTGGAGATTAATCGGATCGGTCTCACTCTATTCAAGCGGACCCGGAGACGTAGTCACAATTGTGGCGAACTTCGTTATCAGATTGCTTGCACTTTTTCTCTCCTTCTCTCTCATGTTCTGATTTTTAAGTTTTAATTCTTTAATCCATAAGTTCGATAATGTATGCATGAATTTGCAATTCCTTTAAGTTGTTGTAATTAAGCATTCAATTACGCAATTAGTCTAGATCCTATACAGATCAGTTGTGATCCTTCAAATATGAAAGACTATGTCTCCCTCAACAATAAGATATAAAAGTGGAATCATCTCCTATTGAAGAGAGAGTTGGTAAGGAATAAATATATCAAAAATGTGGAAGTAAAGTATTATTTTCAAAAGGAAGCCATGAAGGGTGGTGATTCATTTACTATGAAGGGTGGTGACTTATTTATTGTGAAGGGTGGTGACTCCTTCAAGGAATGGATATAAAGGATAAATAAATTCATTGAAATTTAATAAGCAATAATCACTCATCCATACACCATTAAATCAAGCAATCATCACTCATTTATCCATAAAAAAATTAAATAATCCAAATATCAAAAAGATTCCCAAGGAAGGAATAATAATTCATAACAACTCAACATAGTTAATGATAATTATAATGATATCTTTATTTTTTTAAATAGAAATCCATATGTTTCCATCACTATTTGTCACAAAAATTTAGGCATATCTAAGATAAAAAGATGGATTAAGATTCTTACTTTTAAACCTCAAGATATAAGTGCACCAAGATATCATCTTGACCTAGATTGGTCAATCTCTTAACATAAAAATATTTTTTGAGAGAGAATGTAATGAAGAAAAATCAATTCTTTATGAACCTACATATTTGGACTCTTGAGAGATCTTAAGAGAAATATTGGAAATCTATCATAGGGTATATTCATTAAGCTTCATGAAGGAAGAACACAACTGTTCTAAGAAAATTTGTTCTACTCATTTTTGGATAAGATGACAATGCACAATCAATCCATGTAGAAAAGAAAATCCATCCCACAATCATAGATATAATGGTGGCACATGAATTGACCTTATAACCTACAACATTGATATAGTGAACCTTGAACTAGTGATATAGAAAGTATTTTGAAATTATTACACCC
>VDFB02252616.1:40463532-40539812 GCA_007258455.2 Sequoia sempervirens | reverse complement strand
CTTCCTTTGTGTATTTCTAAGATCTCGAAGTCCTTGTAGCTGGGTCTGTTGGATAAATTTAGTAGAAAGTTGGTGGGTTGGAAAGGGGCACTTCTCAGTCAAGCAGGAAAGGTACAACTCATTTCCTCTACTCTTCAGAATCTTCCTTTGTATAAAATGAGTCTTTTTAGAATTCCAATCAAATTTGAGGAGAAAATGGAATAGATCATCAGAAGATTTTTTTGGTTATGTATTGAATCCAAAGCTAGAATTCCTCTTGTGGCTTGGGATTTGGTTTGCAAGCCAAATAAATGGGGTGGTCTTGGCATCAAAAACTTGCATAATCCACAAGGAATTCATTGTCAAGAACTTTCTTGGAGGATCCTAAGTACAGCCGGCCACAGAAGTTTCAAACATCCACAATGGCCTCAGAGAACCCCAGGAGCACGCTGACCTCTGGGATGACATCTTGAGCCATTTTTGAGATATTGTACCTTGTAACGTAATTGCTAAATGGTAAGCAGGCTGCTAGGTGGATGGTACTGCACTATTCTTGAGGATGTTTGGTGTGATTTGAACCCTTGATCACTCTCCTGGCCCCTCCTATTGTTCCTATTTGCAAACATCTCTTTGTAATTAGGGTGGTTGACTATTTCCAGAATGGGAAGTGGAAGAATTTCTAGGATTGGGACCCATTATTGAAGGGTTTAAAGGATTTCTTATGCAATGCTCGTATCCCCATTTTTCCTAGACTGGATAGGGTTGTTTGGGCTCCCTATGCTAATGGTAAATTTTTGGTGGCATCTACCTTTGTTAATTTGTTGGAAAAGCCTGATTCTTTTCCTTTATGGGGGAAATTATGGAACAAAATGTTGATCCCCAAGGTGAATGTATTCTTTTGGTTGCTCATGCAAGGTAAAGTTTTAACACAGGATAATATCTATAAAATGGTATTTGTAATTCCAAATAGATGTGTTCTTTGTGAAGTTGATGTCGAGAGTGCTTTCCATATATTCCTTGGGTGTGAATTTTCTTCTCTTCTATGGAGTAAATTTCTTAGCCTATGGAATCTGTATTGGGTCTTCTCATAATCCCTTGGTACTTTTTTTGACTAGCGGAAGTGTCCCTCCACCTCCTCTACTCTTTGATGGCTTTGGGATCTTATGGCCCCACATATTGTGTAGGGAATATGGAAAGAACACTACAATAGAATCCTTCGTGACTCTAAACTCAAAGTTAGCAGTGTTTTCATCAAGATTCGTTGAGCGATCTTAGAGAATTTTTCTCTCATTGGGTCTCTCTAAGTCCAACTTAAATGCTAGATTGAGCACTAAGTGGAGGCCATCGCCTTCAAAGTGGGTTAAAGTTAATTTTTATAGGGAATCCAAGGGTAACCCTGGGCCTACAAGTTGTGGGGGTGTGTTGAGGAATAAGGGTGGCATGCTCTTAGGTGTGGTGGCATTACTGTTGGTAAATCGAACAAATCACTGTGTTGAGGCAGAGGTTGCGATGTTTATAAGCATTAAATATGTTATGGAAAGGGGTTACTCTAAAATATGGGTTGAAGGTGACTCTTTACACATCATCATTTGTCTACATGGAACCCATAAGCCTAGCTAGAATGTAAATCAATTAATAAAGGATACTATAATCATGTTAAGTTCTTGTGAAGAGACCCGCGTATCTCACATTTTTTGAGAAGGCAATTCATTGGTAGATTTTTTTGCCAATGAGGCTGTTAGGTTAAATGAGTATCACGCATGGGAGGAATGATCTCTCCTTCCTAAGAAAGGTAGCATCTTAATGAGAAATGGTGGTTTTGGTTGAGCCTATGTGGTGACATCATTTAATCTTTAGTACCAATTCTTGACTCACACGCTTTGTGGGTTTTGCTCAGCTTGCTAGCTATTAGATGAATAGTAATTAAAAGGGTTTTCTACTTTCGGTTTTTGAGGAAATGGGAGGTGACAAGAGTAGAATTGAGTTGCATTCTTTTGTGTTCTTGAGGAAGAAGAAAAAAATTTGGAGGATTCTCCAACATGGGAATTTTACATTTTTCTTAGAAAGATATCATTGGCATGACCCAAATGCTTTGGCATAGTTTGTTTCTTGTTGGCATAACTGCAAACTTCTGATAAAGAGCTTGGTAGTTGAAATCAATGAGGAGCTAATTGCTACTATGACTAGGTTGTCAATGGTTGAACTTAAGTTGTATAAGGACAAGAAGAGTAATGAGGAAGCAATGGTTGAATTCTTTAAAGATAACAAACAGAAAAAGCTTATCAAAAAGGAAAGTTGGGGCTATGAGTGAAAGTATCTCAAGAAGGTATGGGTGAATATTGCAGAGATGATAATGTATTATTTGACTTTGGAAGGCAGGCCCACTACAATCTGTGGTCATCATTTTACTCTTTTAAACCATTTCAGACATGGGTTGTTTATTTCCTATCCTTTTTTGTGTTGTCTTCCATGGGGGTCTCTATTTATGCTCACTTAAAAAATAGTAGGGCTCTGGTCCTCCATTAGGCCTCATTTTGTTAATCATGGAGCATGTTAAATCCCTTGTCCCTACCTTTGCAATTAAGCATAAGGAGAAGATTCTAAGTGAAGCTTTTGGCTCTTCTGACTTAGATACCTACATTGTTGAGGAAGAGGAGTGGAATGAAGAGGGTGAGGATGGGTCCCCAAACCCTGTGGCTACCTCCTTGAAAAAGAGGAAGAATGGTAACCTTAAAATCAATCGCACAGCTAAGTGCCTTATCCTAAATGAGTAAGATTCCTAATCTTATAGTGAGGATATGGAGGTGGGCTCTTGAAATTCCACACCCAAGAATGAAGCTTTGGATGTTGGCCAAGGAGACACTAAGGTTGGTGGTAAAGGGGAGGGACTATAGGAGAATGTGATGAAAATGGAGGCTAAGGATGAGCCGAGAAGGGTTTCCAAATGCATTTCCAAGTTGGAGAACCAAGACTTGAAAGATGTGGCTAAGGACACCACGATGCTCTATGAGGAGAAGGCTTCTATAGAGAAGGTGGTGGAAATCGATGACTCCCCGATTCGTAGCTCTCCCAAAGTGGATCTGGAGGAGGATGCTGAGGAGAAGCATGCAAAGTCAGAGCCTCTAAAGGTAAATCCCCTTTTTGAGGACTTTTCTATCTCAATGATGATTCCACCTCTATGTTTGAGCTTCTTGACATGGCATGGGCAAGGGCCACTAGCACTTTCAAATTAGAAAAATTGACTCTTCAGGAGTTTAATAAGGTAAACATTAAAATAAGGGGTTTGAAGGAGAATTTGAAGAATATTCCAAAAGGATCGGCTTCAGATATTCTAATTGATAGAATTGTGGATCTTGAGGGTTCATAACATGATTTCAAATCCCTATGGGAAGAGTGCTTGGATGGTTTAGAAGCCAAGATATTGGATACCAATATAGATATAAAGAAGCTTCTCCATGCTTGTCATATTTCAGTGAAGAATAGTGCAGACTCTTCAAAATTCCTATTTCATAAAATTAATGAGCTCAGGGAGGACCAACTATATTATTTTGAGTGAATGGAGAAGGAACACTCAGCCAAAGGTAAAGGTAAAAAAGATGTGAAAGATGATGGTAAAGGCCCTACTGCTAGAGGGACAACTGACTAGAAGAAGTCCTTTGAAGCTGAGAAAAAAGAGTTGTTGGACATGATTGAAATGCATAGAATCCAAGAGCTTGAGGTGGCCAACACCTTAAGTAGTATGAAATAGTGTCATATTTGTCTATTTTTTTGTTTGTTGTGTGATTTTCTACTATTGGGTCTTGATTTCTTTCTTATTGTTTTGTCATTTTTTTGTTGATGGGTGTTGCTGATAGTTTACTATTTTATCTTTCAAGCATCATTTTGTATATTTTGATGTTTTGGGTTGTTGATGGTGTTTTATTGTAGTATCTCTTGATCAATTTTTTTTACCTTAAGTTGTAAAGGGTTTCAAGTCCCTTCAAAACCTGATTTCCCCATATAATCAAAACATGGGGATTGTTGGGAGTTGTTGTCATTGATGTCAACATTGATGCTTTTCATTGATGCTAACACTAAGGAGATTTTTGGCAGCTGTTATCAATATTGATTGTTAGTTGTAATTGATATTAGCACTTGATTAATATGTTGTTAGTCCTTGGTATTGGTTGTCTTTGTTATATTCAGTTTGGGCTAACATTGGCTAGATATCATGCCTTCTCAAAGAAGAGAAGAGTTGAAGAAGTTCACGGTTGAATATCATTCCTTATCAAAGAAGAGAATAATTGAAGAAGTTCATGGTTGGATGTCATTCCTTATTAAAGAAGAGAAGATTTGAATAAATTCATGGTTGGATGTCATGCCTTATCAAAGAAGTATTATTGTTGATGTTCATATAATGCAATATTATTGTCAACAGAGTTGATTTCATAATGATATATTCATATGAGGATTAGAAGCATGGCTAATGTTGGAGAGATGTTTCTGAAGGTCTATAGTATATCTCATGCTCTCTTTTGATGTTCCTAATAATATATGTATTGTTGAAAGGAATTTTTGATCTTCGCAAGTTGCTCAAATGATTTTGGTTCAAGAAGTTCCATTGAAGTTTCTCTAGGAGAATGCTCTGCATTCCTTCACTTTTGTAGTTTTGTTCTTGTGGTTTGGTATTCAATGTAAATTATTTATGTACATTGCACTCCTATCTTTTCAGGTCACCTATTTTTTTGAGGAGATTCATGTGAATTGCATAAGTTTGGTAGTGTTGCTAGTTTTCTGGACTAGTATAGGAAATGCTCTACATTTCTCTATATTGACTTTTTTGCTCCTACAACTTAGTGAATGTTCTCATAACATCTGTGCAATGTCTCAATTCCAATATCATATGTTGAAGTGGTCCACTTGTTCCAAAAATGTTACATCATCTAGCTATGTATTATGTGTTTCCTAAACATAGTTTTTGTACCTATTTTATTTGTGGTGGTTGTTGATGGCATGATTGTATGAAATAACTTTATAGAAGTGATGTTAGATCTTCAAGTAACATCCCCATGTGGTGCAGGCGCACTTGGTCAAATTTTGTCAATATGATCACATGTTAGGTTTTCAGGTGTTTAGAGTCTTGTTTGGTGTAATAAAGTCTATTTAGACCATTTTCAATATAGTAAGTCATGTGGAGTCGGTATTTCATAGAATTGTCAAGTTTTTTCAAGTTTTATAATTTGTTGCAAAAGTTGCTTTGCAACTTTGCAAATTTTTGTCATGTAAGCAAGATGAACGGTCATGTAGCTCAAAAAAATGTTGTGAACTATTGTCTTTGGTCTTTTGGTGTTTAAATATTCCCCACAAAATTTGACACAATCTTCTGAAGACAATTTTGGTGTAAAAGCAATAATAGAACATCATTTTTCTATGTGTTTTCATTAAAATCTACTGTTATGACATTTTGTACAGTTCCATACTAAGAGATAATAGTCTAAAATGATTTTTTTTTATCGAGTCATGAAATAGATTTTTTTTGGGCATTAGTTTGAGTTTTCATAAAGTTATAAGGTTTTTATACGCAATTTACTAGAAGTGGTCTGAAAACCCTAAGTCAAGAGGGTTTGAGAGGAAAAATGGCATGTTGAACCATTCCACTGGTGGAAATTACTATAAATCAGTGGAATGGCACTAGATAGGGTGTTCTTCATGTTTAGTAGGATTGTAGTTACAGGGGATGGATTTAGGGCCTCACTTGTGCAAGCCCTAGCCTAATATCTCAATGTATTAGGCTAGTTTTGATAGTTAGAGGTAGGGTTATGTTGTTAGATGAGTTGGTGGATGTTTCAAGTGATAAAATATGTTGTTTTAGACTCCATGTGATCTTCCCAGGGTTTGGGAATAAATATTGGTGATCTGAGAAAATAATATCACATACTTCCTTTGTAAAAGAGGCCTAATTGTGCTTAAGGGTATCATAGCAATCCATTTTAGGAGGGAATGTTCTAAACAAGCCTATGTAAAAATTTGATATGATCAAGAAGAGCATAAATGGTATCCTAAATGGTATTCCTTTCATGGGTTTGAGGCCTTCTCTAAAATATATGCTTAATTTCTATTGTTTGATGTGCTAAAAGCAAAATTGAGGAAATTGTGGGAAAACACTAAGTTAGGGTCTTCAAGGTTGAAAATTTGTTCAAAGCTGATTGAATTGTGATTTTTTGATTATCTCCACCCATGATCTACATAAAATTGGTATTAGAGCATAGGTTTTGATCTTTTGAAGGTAAGGGGTTGAAATTGGAAGAAGGAAAAGTTGTAATTTGAAAGGACAAAATGCCCTTAAAGGTAGTGCAGTCATTGCTAGACAAATAAGGATGATGAAGGAGTTTCAAGAAGCTATTTTGGTCAAAATTTTAGCATTATAAAAAAACAAAAGAAGAGGTAAGGCCACTAAAGGGGAGAGTGATTGAGAGGAAGAGGAAGAGGGTGAGAATGAAAACCGTCAAAGAGGAGTCCAAGGTGATGATGAGTTGGACCCTGATGAAAGAAGGATGGTTAAGATGTTGAAGGGTTTCAAAGGAGAGACTACTGAAGTGAAAATGGAATTACCCATGTATAGTGGGAAAATGGATAGTGAAGAAGTGGTGGATTGAATTGATGCAATAGACAACTGCTTTGAGTACAAGGATGTAGCAGAAAAACAAAAGGTAAAGTTTGAAAAGACTAAGTTGAAAGGCCCTACCCTAACTTGGTGGAACTATGTATAGGAAGAGAGAGTGAAAGAGGGAAAAGAAAAAATAAATTCATGGGATAGCATGATATCTAAGGTTAAGATTCAATTCTTGCCCGATGACCATGCCATTCAAACATTTAGGCAGCTACAAAACTTAAAGAAAAAGGAGATGGATGTTATGGCCTACACAAAGGAGTTTCATAAATTGAGCCTTAGATTAGGTCATGTTGAAGATGAAGTTGAAAAGATAGCTAGATACATGAATGGAATAAGGTTCAATATTCAGGATGAATTGATTCTTTCCACCCCTAGAACGGTGGAAGAGTGCTTCCAAGTGGCTATTAGGGAAAAAGAGAAATTGAAAAGAAGGCAAGAAAAAAAAAGTAGAGGCAAAGGAAATAACTTAAAGGGAAGAGGATCCATTGGTGGAAGAGGAAAATCACAAAAAAACACAAGGAGAGTCAAGTGGCAACCAAGAATAAGGCTCAAAGTCAAGAGGTGGATTCAGAGGTAGAAGACCTAAAGGTAGAGGCATATTTGTGGGACAAGGTAGAGGTTCAAACACCTTTTTAGGGAGATTCTCTCAATGTAAGCAATTTGGCCATCAAGCATGGAAGTTCTCAGAGAAACAACCTTCTACATATCATGGTGGTGAAAGGAGAACACAGTTGGTGCAAGAGGAAGATTGTGAGAGTGTTAACTCTCCTTCTCAGCATGCTGCTCCAGAGGTTGGAGAAAATTTGATGATGATATTTGAACACTACTCAAGGTACATCTGAATTTAAAGATGAAGATTGGGTTAAGGACCTCCCACCAATTCAACCTTTGAAGCTTGAAATTATATTGCACACAAATGAGGTGAAGAGAACAAGGCACAAATTGTATAATGAATAGCTTGTGAAATGGAAAGGTGTCTCTCCTGAAGATGCGACATGGATGACAGAGGGCACCTAGTCATCTTTTGTCAATATGGTCACATGTTAGGTTTTTGGGTGTTTAGAGTCTTGTTTGGTGTAATAAGGTCTATTTATAATATTTTCAATGTAATAAGTCATGTGGGTTGGGTATTTGATAGAGTTGTCAAGTTTTTTGAAGTTTTGTAATTTGTTGCAAAAGTTGCTTTGCAACTTTGCAAAAAATTTTCATGTAAGGAAGATGAAAAGTCATGTAGTTCAAAAAATAGTTGCAAACCATTGTGTTTTGTTTTTTGGTGCTTAAATATGACTCACAATCTTTGAGGAAATCTTTTGGAGTCAATTTTGGTGCACGAGGAATAATAGAACTTCTATTTTATGTGTGTTTTCATCAAAATTTGTTGTTACAACATTTTGTATGGTTCTGTATTAAGAGATAATGATCTAAAGTGTATTGTATCTGATGGAGGCATGAACTATCTTTTTTTGGGGTGTTGGTATGATTTTTTTTCATAAAGTTAGAAGGTTTTTATAAGCAATTTACTGGAAGTGGTCTAAAAACCCTAAGTCAAGAGGGTTTGAGAGGAAAAATGACATATTGAACCATTACACTAGTGGAAATTTCTACAAATCATTGGAATGGAACTAGATAGGATTTTATTCATGCTTAGTATGATTTTAGTTGCAGGGGATGGAGTGAGGGCCCCATTTGTTCAAGCCCTAGCCTAATATCTCAATGTATTAGGCTAGTTTTGATAGGTAGAGGTGTGGTTTTGTTGTTAGATGAGTTGGTGGATGTTTCAAGTGATAAAATATATTTTTTCAAACTGAATATGATCTATCCAAGGTCTGGTAATGAAGATCGATGATCTGATAAAAGAATACCACATACTTGCTTTGTAAAACAAGTCTAATTAGGCTTAAGGGCAGTGTAGCAATCCATTTTAGGAGGGAATTTTTTGAAACAAGCCTATGCAAAAAAATTCTATGTTCAAGAAGAGAATAAAGGGTATCCTAAATGGTATTCCTTTCATGGGTTTGAGGCCTTTCTAAAAAATATGCTCAATTTACACTATTTTATGTGCTACAAGAAAAATTGAGGAGATTGTGGGAAAACACCAAGTTAGGGTCTTCAAGGTTGAAAATTTGTTCAAAGCTAATTCAATTGTAATTTTTTGATGATCTCCACCCCTACTCTACATCACCATGTGATCCAAATGTTGCTAATTGGCCAATTTGGTGTCACATTATGTCTTGAGTTTTCTTTCTAGGTTATTCGTGGATATATGACCGACAAGGCTTGTTTTTTTTCTTGGGCCTTATGCTTGGGGGATTGCACCAGTAATGGAAGCTATGTCATGATAGATTTGGATCCCGACCTATATTTTTTATTACCATATCAAGTAAATTCATTTGAAAGAGTGTTTATGGGCCAATTGGTTATGTGATTCAATGTCTCATCCACATGTTTCCTTGATGTTGAATTAGGTTGATCTATACCTACGTGTAAATAATTTTGGACCACATTGAAAGAAGTGTTAAGATTTTTTTTGTTCCTCTCTATCCTTGGGATAGGACCAAGTTATGCTTTAGTGGTCGACCGGTTGAATTCATTGTTTATTTTCTTCTTGGCCGACCTAATTGAAGAATTAAAGTGTTGTGGTGCATATGAATGCAAGATCATTTTAGATGTAACATGAGGGAGAAGTGTACAAGTCCAAAGAAGTTTGTGTGAAATTCATATTGAATATCCATCAGAGATATTAATAAATATTATGAAAGGAAAGATCAATTATTCTTGAATTCCACAATCAATAGAGAGTTGTGTTGGCATTCTTTGCAATGCTCTTTAAATTTTATTGTATCCTGCTCTGAGATAGTGAGTCTCATTAGGTCCCTATATCTTGCTCTTGGAGTTGGTTTGTATTTTATTGTTGTAAGTCCTTTTTTAATCTTGCTCTAAGGTAGTGAGCCTTCTTTCAAGTCTTTTGGCAGTGAGCCTTATATTATGAGTTAACGCTCACCGTGGCTTTTCCCTCATTGGGTTTTCCACATAAATTTGGTGTCTCCTTGTGCATGTGTGTTCTCTATCTCTTTCTCTTTGCTTCTAATTTTATTACTATTATATCTTTCATTGGTAAAGTTTTTTGAAGGTGTTAAAGATTCAAATTACTATATTCTTCTCTATTACTACACTGCCTAAAGTTATATCTTTATCTGTTAAAGGATTTTGAGTTGTGCTAAAAGTTTCAAGTTTTAGAAGGGGTTAAGTTTTGTGTAGACTGATTCACCCCCCCTCTCAGTCTCTGGAAGTGTTCAACAAGGGATATGTCAAATCCTTACAAGATAAGTCATAACCTCCAATTGATATGGAAATTGGATGTTAGTGTCAACCTGGAAATTCAATGAAGTTTTTGTGGGTGATTATTGTTTTCTATGGATTCTAAGAAGTTTGTACATCCAATAATTCATACTTGAGGATTATCTATGGAATATATACTTAGAAGATTCTAACATGTCATTAATGAGTCTATGAGAAGATTAAATATGTTGAAAAAATTTGGACTAGGTTAAGTGTTACAAACACCTATAAGCTATTTTAGGTTACATCCTCATTAGAAAAAATCTTGCCTCAAACCCTATTTGAATGATTAGGTGGAATAAAATATACTTTATTTAAGGGAATTTGTACTTACTCCCTATTTATGGGGTAGGAAAAGAGGGTACAATCTCTATAAAAGGATCTTGTTATTCACAAAACTCACATAATCCATCATGATGAAGGATGCAATATTTTTCTACCATTGTATATTTCAACAAGGTGTAATGAAGAATTTATATCATTTCCTAGGATCCTTGAGGCAATGAAATGACAAAAAACTTGTCTTAAATAATAGTTCTTGCCAATTTCCAACTCTTGATTTTGTTGCTGAGAGTTATTGGGAAATAATAGTACATAAGACAATAAATTGTCCTTATAATATAGAGGATAGTATTAACCTTGTTAGTATTAACATGAGTACCTAACATGGCCTCATTTTTAAAGACTCGTCATCTTTTACATCCTTCTAAGCTACGCTTAAGGGGATGGTGTAGGTTTTTATTTTCCTAGTGGGTTAATTTATTTTTCCTTAGTCATAGGCTTTGCCTACATTTTTATTAATATTTCTTAGGATAATAAAGTGAGTTTATTATTTAATAACTCAGAGATAAGGTGATGAGGTATCCCCATCCTTAAAGGGTGGAGCATTTACTATATTCATCACTTTATTTAATATTGGTAATTATTGGTGGCCAATTCATATTGGTTGGTTTTACACCTCCATCCTCTCCTTAGTTATATATAAACTCACTACCTAGCTTGTATTTGTATATACTTACATACTCTTGCATCTTGGAAGATCTTAATGCATTACTATCATATTGACATTGAATATCTCTCAAAGTTATTGGTTTTAATTGTTTATGATTTTCCAATTGATGTAGCTTAGAATTTATCTTATAAAGCTCCTTGGGTTATCAATCTATTTCAGATTTCTAACATGTCCCCTAATTCTTTATTTTCTTCATATTGATTATTTACTTCTTTGGTCTTTTAACATGTGTTGATAAGAAGCTTCAACATGATTTCCTATGTTGTGATGGTGAGACTTGAATTTTTGAAGGTTTGAAATTCATGGTCGAGGTTATGGAAGTCCATCTATTTAGTCTTTCATATTTGTGAATCTAGATGTAAAAAAATTTTACCTTGTGTTCATTTTTCATGAATTAGAAGATTACTTTTTATTAGATAATCATGTCAAGGATCTACACCATTGTGTTAGATAGTAAGCTTCTAGAGGATGCTCCTATGGTGGATTTGAGTATTTTTTGTCATTCCATGTGGTTTCATTCTTCTCACCAGAATAATGAGGGTAGAAATAGCTCTCAAAGTAATAATTATTTTGTGCAAGGTATATGGAATTTATTCATCTTATGTGGTTGTCAAAGTAGGAGGTAGATGAAGTTTCTCTAGTTGTTGAGGAGTAGGGTATGAAATCAAGATTAGTTTTGCTTAAGACTAAATATTACTACTATAGATATAATTTTAGGGCTCATATCTTGGATTGTAATTAAGACATAATTGTTATGAAATATTCTTTAATAAATATGGAAATTTCTCAATAAATAAACTTTTGCACCTCAATACCGCACAACACCTAATTCTTATAATTAAAGTTTTATGTATATTTAAAATTCAATAGAATGAGAGGGGGGGTCTTTTCTATCATTGTACACAAAAAAAATTATTAGTAGTATATAGGTATCTTAGTTAAATAAGTAAAATATATGAACTGAGATAGCATTTCTCAATTGTCTATTAATTTTATATCATAAATCTAATAATAAAATAGATTATAAATTATATTTGTGTTTTTTAATTGATAAGAACTACGAGAGGGGCAACTCCCCTATATTAAATTTGAGATTATAAAAATAACTAGCATATATATCTTAAATTTACGATATATAAATTATGTCGAGATATATCAAGGCATTTAATTTTTCATCATTCAACTTTAATATAGATGTATTAAATTGAAAAATTAAACACCTAGTTTTTACAAATAGACTTAGGATTCAGGTTGGGTTAGCATTAGGGTTACAGTTAATGTTAGGATTGTCATTAGGGTTAGGGTTAGAGTTATGATTATGGTTAAGGTTAATATTTAGGGTTATGGTTAGGGTAAGGATTTACATCATGAATAGGGTTAGGGTTAGGGTTAGGATTATTGTTAGGGTTATGGTTTACAATTAGGGTAATGATTATGGTGATGATTAGGGGTATATCATGTAGTTAGGGACAATGTTAGGGTTAGGATGAGGGTGAGATTTTTGGGTAGGGTAAAGGTTAGGATTAGGATTAGGGTTAGGGGTATATAATAGTTAGGGATGGGATTAGATTTATGTTTACAAATAGACTTAGGATTCAAGTTGAGTTAGCATTAAGGTTATGATTAATGTTAGGATTATCATTAGGGTTAGGGTTAGGGTTAATAGTATAGATAGAATTAAGATGAGGGGTAGGGTTAATGTTAGGGTTAGGGTTAGAGATAGAATTACGGTTAGGGTTATGATTATGGTTATGGTTAAGATTTAGGGTTATGGTTAGGGTAGGGATTTACACCATGAATAGGGTTAGGGTTAGGGTTAGGGTTTACGATTGGGTAGGATTATGGTGATGATCAGGGGTATATCATGTAGTTAGGGACAATGTTAGGGTTAGGGTGAGGATGATATTTTTGGGTAGGGTAAAGGTTAGGATTAGGATTAGGGTTAGGGGTATATAATAGCTAGGGATGGGGTTAGATTTATGTTTACAAATAGACTTAGGATTTAGGTTTGGTTAGCATTAGGGTTCTGGTTAATGTTAAGATTACCATTACGGTTAGGGTTAGGGTTAATATTATAGATAGAATTAGGATAAGGGGATGGGTTAATGTTAGGGTTAGGGTTAGAGATAGAATTAGGGTTAGGGTTAGGGTTAGGGTAAGGATTTACATCATGAATAGGGTTAGAGTTAGGGTTAGGATTATGGTTAGGGTTATGGTTTATGATTAGGGTAAGGATTATGGTGATGACTAGGGGTATACCATGTAGTTAGGGACATTATTAGGGTTAGGGTGAGGGTGATATTTTTGGGTAAGGCAAGGGTTAGGATTAGGATTACAATTAGGGGTATATAATAGTTAGGGATGGGGTCAGGGGTATATAATCATTAGGGATGGGGTTAGATTTATGTTTACAAATAGACTTAGGATTCAAGTTGGGTTAGCATTAGGGTTACAATTAATCTTAAGATTACCATTAGGGTTAGGGTTAGGGTTAAGATTATAGATATAATTAGGATGAGGAGCAGGGTTAATGTTAGGGTTAGGGTTAGAAATAGAATTAGGGTTAATATTTAGGGTTATGGTTAGGGTAAGGATTTACATCATGAATAGGGTTAAGGTTAGGGTTAGGATTATGGTTAGGGTTATGGCTTACGATTAGGGTAAGGATTATGGTGATGATTAGGGATATATCATATAGTTAGGGACAATGCCAGGGTTAGGGTGAGGGTGAGATTTTTGGGTAGGGTAAAGGTTAGGATTAGGATTAGGGTTAGGGGTATATAACAGTTAGGGATGGGGTTAGATTTATGCTTACAAATAGACTTAGGATTCAAGTTGGGTTAGCATTAGGGTTATGGTTAATGTTAAGATTACCATTAGGGTTAGGGTTAGGGTTAATATTACAAATATAATTAGGATGAGGGGCAGGGTTAATGTTAGGGTTAGGGATAGATATAGAATTAGGGTTAGGTTTATGATTATGGTTAGGGTTAAGACTTAGGGTTATGGTTATTGTAAGGATTTACATCATGAATAAGGTTAGGGATAGGGTTAGGATTATGGTTAGGGTTATGGTTTACGATTAGGGTAAGGATTATGGTGATGATCAAGGGTATATCATGTAGTCAGGGGCAATGTTAGGGTTAGGGTGAGGGTGCTATTTTTGGGTAGTTAGGATTAGGATTAGGGTTAGGGTTATATAATAGTTAGGGATGGGGTTAGGGGTATATAATAGTTAGGTATGAGGTTAAATTTATGTTTAAAAATAGACTTAGGATTCTAGTAGGGTTAGTATTAGGGTTATAGTTAATGTTAGGATTACCATTAGGGTTAGGGTTAGGGTTAATATTACATATAGAATTAGGAAGAGGGGAAAGGTTAATGTTAGGGATAGGGTTAGGGTTAGGATTATAGACACCTAAATTTGGACACTTAATTTTTCCAAATTTATCCCCTTTCATCTAAGCATTCCCTTATCTGCATTAATTAAGTAATATCACTATTATTTAATTAATACCTCTAAATTTCTTCTAATCCCTAAGGTATCTAGTTAAATAATTAAATACCTTTCCCCTTTCATCAAATGAATTAAATAAATATTCCATTTTTTTAGTTCCCTTCATGTCACATCCTCCATCATTTTTATCTAATCCTAATTATTCTCCTAATATCATCATTAGGGATGTGCACATGCCTAATCCTTGATTAGGATGTGTCACATTCCAAATTTTGCAAGTTGGCCTCTAATCTCTCTTAGCCACCTAACCCTTCTCTAATCCTTCATTAACTAGCCTAATCAACCTCTCAAGGAATTTTTAATTCCTTTTATCCTTCCACGGAATATTAAATTTATTTTTCTCTTCCCCATGTGATCTTTGACTTGTCATATCAAGTCACATGTCACATCCTCCATAATCTTTCACTTGCCTCTAATATGTCATTAACTTATCTAATCAAGTACTTGCACAACCTTAATCACTTAATTAGGTCTCCATGTCATTTATGGAATGTGTCCTAAGTCAACCCTATTAAAGGAATTCTCCTTTTGGAGAAGGCACTCCATTCCCCATATGAATTTTTAATTCACATTTAATCCCCCAATGCATTCCTTGGAATTTAAATTTCCTTCTCTCATCCCCATGAGGATATTTGAGAAATTTTTAATTCCCCACATGTCCTCTCACCAACATGGGGACAAGGACCTCCTTTATGAGGAGATCTTGTCCCAATTCCAAGGTACTATCTACTACCTCCATGTCATGTACTATCCTTCCACCTCATGTACACCCCATCCTCTTTAGGATACTTCACATACCACATGTCAAGATGTGAGGGCTTGTGAGTTCTCAACTCACCTTAGCCCTACACCTTGATCTTGGTGACTCAATATTGATCATCCATTTCCCTAGAGAATTCCAAATTCTCTATAAATACCCCCTCTTTTCTCTCACTTTGTGGAGAGATCATTCATGCTAGCCAAACTCTTGGCTTTTTTTTTTTGTGAGCCATACTTAGCCATTTTTCACACTTGCATCCACTCCCACTCATCTCTACATCCTCATATCATCTCACACATTTGCATCTGTTGCCATCCAAAGAGCATTCAACACCAAAGATCGAAGGGCCAACCAAAGGATCGATTCGAAACAAGGTAAAAAGTTTCATTTGTTCTCTTTATTTTGTATTGAATCCAACTAGGCCAATCTTGAGGTGTAGAGTGTTTTTAGTGTTATTTACTCTCTTTTTGTTTGTTGTTCATATTCTAACACATAAATTTTTCCTATCACATTTCTAGCACGCCCAGTGGGACCCACAAATGTTTCTATTACTTCCACGTTTGCTATTTTTTGACTTTTTGTAGGTGCAAGGTTACAGAGGGGCGGACCCGACCTACAGAGGGGCAGACCTGACCTTCCTAGAGCGGACCCGACCTACAAGGGTAGACCTGACTTGATAGGCAGGCGGACCTACCCTCCACAGGTGGACTTGACCTTGCCCAGGGGCAGATCTGCCCTCCACAGACTCCAGAAGGTGATTTTCACAAACTTTTCAGAGAGGGGCAGACCTGACCTACAAATAATCAGATTTTACCTAAAAACAGTTGGATTTGATTTGTAGACAAGAAGATTTGACCTGTAGATAGCTGGACGTGACCTACAGATAGCCGGACCTAACCTCTGCACAGCCGGATTTCCCCTAGACAGTTTTTTCTAGAAGGTAAAATTTCACTTTTTAGCAATCTTTTTCATTGTTTTAAGGGTTTTTAACCCCTAATTTAGGTACATAGTTTAACTAGGGGTGTCAATTAACCTTTTTGATGTGTTTTTTGGTAAGCCATTTGATGTATCCAATCCCCTTGCTCCATTCGGCGATCCTGGGTGACAAGAAATTATAGCTTATCACATCTTTTGAGTCATCTTTTTCATTTTTCTTAGTGGGACCTACTTGGGGATTTCATCATCCTAAGGGACGATTCCAACCACACGTACCAACAGGATATATAAAGGGGAGAGAGTGAAAGTTGTACCCTAATCTAACCATGTTGTAATTGGCAAAGCGTCGGAATGACATGAAGAGTTGGTCTGAGCCTTTTAGGTTCCCAATTCACGCTTGTAATGGGTTGGTGTTCATGGTTTGGGCCTTACGTACCGGGTGTATATCGAGGACTCCCTAGTAACCATGTTCACCCTAGATTAGAAGACTTTTTTGACCATACCCTTTCTACTAAACTTAGGTTTGTGTTGTCTGAATTGTCTTCTTTGTGCGAAACCAGTGATTGTCTAATTTGTTTCACTCAGCCATACCCTTTTCTTTGATGATTGTTGTGTTTGAGTCCTTTGCCTTGGTCATTTTGTCAAAAATCAAGTTTAAACCTTCAAACAACTAGACTTTCCCTACAGATAGCTGCACCTGACCTCTGAATAGGAAAACTTGACCTTGAGCCAGCCTTTTCAAGCCCTTTTCAGCCAGTTTCAACCAACTTTTTCTCCTTGGGCGGACCTACCCCTGACAGGAAGACTTGACCTCTAAACAAGTGAATTTTCCCTCCACAAGTAGACTTGACTCATCTAGGGGTGGACCTGACCTTTGAGCCACCCCTTTCAGGCCTATTTTAACAAAATTTGACTAACTTTTTCTCCTTGGACAGACCTTCCCTCCTAACAGGCGGACCTGACCTTTGGATAGGCAAATTTTCCCTCCACAGGCAGACTTGACCCATCTAGGGGGGGACCTGACCTTTGACCCAGTCCTTTCAAGCCTATCTTAACAAAATTTGACCAAATTTTTCTCCTTGGGCGGACTTGACCTTTGACCCTCCCCTTCCAAGCTTGTCTTGATAAAATTTGACCATCTTTTGTTCCTTGGGCAGACCTGTCCTTCATAGGGGTGGACTGGCCTATAAATTAGTCCTTTTGGAGCCTATTTTAGTCATTTTTAACCAACCTTTGCTACATAGGCAGACTTGTCCTCCAAACAGCCATATATTCCCTCCAGACAATGATCTATGACCTTTTTCTAGACAACCATACCTGCCCTAACCTCTAGACAACCATACATGACCTTTTTCCAGACAACCATAAATGACCTTTTTCTAGACAACCATATATGCCCTACCATAGCCATATATGACCTTTTTCCAAACGGCCGTATATGCCCTCAAAACAGCCACATATGCCCTACCATTTGCACACCATTTTCCTGTTTTCCTCTGTTCAAGCGCCAATCTTCTCAATTTTTTGTGCTCTTTCCAACGACATATACCACTTCATACTTTCGAGAATTTTCTCAGGGCCCCTTTTCCTTCCCCATTTTCCTTCTCAAGGGGGGAATACCCTACCATTCTCTCTCAATCTTCCGTCATAAACCTTCCCTTGTGAGACCAGGGCATCCCTCTAGATAGCCATATATGCCCCCCAGACAACCATACCCACCCTCCTCTGAAGCCATACCTTCCCTCAATAATCCTGATCAATCATTCACTCATCTAAGTAATCTTTCAGCTATTCCAAACCTTCATCTTCTCATTTTGAGAATCATTCATCCATTGTGAGGAGTCATTTTCTCATTTCGAATAGTTGTTCATCTCTTTCGGTCAATCTTTTACTCATTTTGAGTATTCATTCATCCATTTTTATCATCCTTTCCCCATCCAAATCCCCTAAACTTCAGGTTACTATCTAAATTGACCAAAGTATCTGATCTGATCATCATCATCAACATCTACTTAGGATTGTCATCTATCCTAAGTTAATCATCATTGTCGGCCCAATCAATCCATTTTCAATCTCAAAGTGGATTTGGTGCCACAATCATCCTTTTACCCTTTAATCCAATCAATCAGTATCCTAAGTCACCTAGGGTAATCTCTGAACGGGGTTTAGAATCCCTTCCATCATCCTATCCAATCCAATCACATCCTTATCTAACCACCTTTGACCCAATCAATCTACTTCCATCTCGAAGCAGATTCGGTGTCGTAATCATCCTTTGATAATTAAATCTAATCGTCATAATCAATTCCATCACATCATCCAATCATCCTGATTTGAGCTTGAACTAAATCCCAATTGGAGCTTTAGTCCATTCCCATCCAAAATCTTTTATCTATTCTCTTTATCCTTTCATCATCATGAGTCCTTATCCTCCATCAATAGTAGTAAGGGGAAACCCTAATTACATCGACAATGGTAACGAAAGTCTTGTCGATGAATAAGAATATGAAATAGATCCCCTTGACACTATCATTTCTAGTAAGATTTCTCCACCTGCTTTCCCAAATCCAATCACCCCTTTGAGTTGTCTCATTACGTCTTCATCCATGCCTAAGCATGCTCCCTATGCCACCTTTGACAAGGGATATCCATCATATCCTTCATCCACATCATCCTCTTATCCAACACCCACATCCTCTTATCCTAGTCTGCCATCACAATAACCATATCCTGATCCCCTATCCACATCCTCCTATCTCAATCCTTCATCCACATATACCCACTACCCTAATATTCCATACCAATTTTCTCACCCTAATCCTACATTCACACCTTCCTATCCTAGTCCAACACACCCATCAACTTACCCTAATCCGACATCCACATTTCCCTATCTCAATCCGCCACCTCAATCCTTGTGTCCTAATTCACCATTCCAATACCACTATCTTAACCCTTCATCTAATCTTAATCCCCCATCTATTCCTAGCCCTACATCCAATCCCATTCCCCCATCTAATCCTAGTCCACCAATCACTAGTCCTAATCCCCCGCCAATCCATAATGCCTCATCCACTCCTACCATGCCATCTTAGCCTAGAGTATTCAAGTTTTTCACCACAGAAGTTCTCCAAGGACTTATAACAAAGAAGACATCTCCCACTCCACACCTTAAAATTGTGGAACCATGCCATCCCAATCCAACATCTATGGTCACTAGTGATGAGACCTCTCTCCAGCACACACCTATCATTGATGCTACCACCCCTAGCACCACTCACACCATCGAAACCATCACACCCTCTGAATCCAATGAGCCCCCATCTCCTATCATCACATTTACCGAATCCATTGAACACCCTCTTCCTACTCTGAGAGTCTTCAAACCCATCAACAACACACAAGTCCCATCCATTCCTCCCACTCCTAGTATTATCAAAATCCATTCCCTTGAGCTTCATGAATCCTCTATCCCTCCATCTTCCCCACTTGAAGAGTCCCTCCAAGACTCCATTATCATGCCTCCTACACACGATGAGTCATGCCAAGAGCTTGATCCAAAGCATGCCAACATATCCCCTTCTCCAAATCAAGATCTTACCATCCCATCTAGTCCATCTCAAGATCACAGTCCCCTATCCATTCCATCCCATGATCCCCTTGTCATTCAAGATTCCACTACTCCATCTCCATCCCCATCGCAGGAGCCCACTACCACAAATCCAGATCCTATCATATCCCCTAATCCCTCTCCTGATACTACCCTTCCAAATGTTGCTATCCCATAATCTCCCTCTCATGATCCCCCATCACTGCCTAAAACTGCTATCCCTACACCGCTTGCATATCCCCTTGGTACTCTCACATTCTTCCATGGTGGCCTCCTTGTAGAAGAAAAACATAGTGTATTTACCACCCATCATCCTCCACCTAATAATGGACTCGAATCATGTTTTTAGAACAATACAAATCCTATCATGGATCGCATGCTCAAGAAAATGAACTATCAAGGAAAAGGTCTAGGCCTTCATGAGCAAGGTATTTTAGAGCCCATCCAAGTCAAAGAACAAATCTGTATGCAAGGTCTTGGACCTATTTCCCAAGACTCACAATCTAAAGATGTTGGTACAACCTCTAGACGTCCTCAATGAGCCTTTTCCAATAGAAATGTCAGCTCTTCCCATCACTCCACCAAATCATACGTTGCCATCCCTCCTCCTCCATCGTATCACCTTAAAAAAACCGTGCATATTCCTCCTTCATCTGCTCCATCCATTTTGTGTCCTTACATCCCTCCATCCACCATCTCCCATCCTTCATCTACTCCATCCATACCTAAAACTATGTACTTAAAAAAATTCACCAAAAATGGCAACATAGGAGTGAGAATGAAACTTCAAAAGTTCCCAAAATGAGAACTACTTAGCAAAACCTATGACAATCTACAATTTTTAGAAAAACTAGGCACCAAAATAAAAATCTAAATGCACCACCATGAATAACATGAAATTATTCCCTAAATAAAAATTAATTTCTCATGAAATGGAGGTCTTGAGCCCAAGTTATGATCCTTTAAAGTTGGATTTCTAATCCAAAATTTTCAATGGAGAGGGGGTCCCAAATTGGGGGTCAATCTGCTAATGTTATCCTTATGCAATTTTGATGTCAGTAGAAGGGGCCGATAAACTAAGCTTTAGTCAAACATAATATTTCTTTGATGCTGATAAAATATTTTGTGAATCTTTGTTGGAAAAATATTCTTTTCCTTGGCTGGTATATTCTGTGAAATCCATAATAGCCAGAATATGCTATATTCAATGAAAAAAAATCTTTTTTTTTTAAATGCCAAAATATTCTAGTGGTTGGTTGTGTCTATCAGGAGACTTAATCGTTGATCGATGGTGGTGGGTTTGTGGGTGCTTACTAGCACACCACCTAGTTAGTGCTAGCTATCGACTGTACTTTGGGTTGCCATAGGGTTCTTCAATACCCTATGTCACTAGGGTACACGAGTTTTTAATATTTAAAAAAAAAATAGAATAAATTTTAATTTATTTTTGTTGACTATACTTGCAATTGACCTATGTAATTATTGCACCTATGACCATACAAACTATAGTATAATAGAGGGGGGCCAATTTTTTTGAGGGATCAACGATAAGTGTCTGATTTTGTTATTTTGACAACCAATATTAGGTTTCTTGGGCCACTTGGATGCAATGGCAAGGTCTATATTGGTTGGAAATGCTCCAAATTGTAGCTAGCTTTTAGGTCTAGCAACCACCTTCCAACTTCAAACCCTCATAGATCTAGCCTTAAATTTTTTATTTAGATGAAAGAAAAGGTGAAAATGGCTGTCATAGACCCTATGAACTCAATGGAAATTTCAAATCTACATCAAAACATCCAAAAAAAACTTGCAATACAAGGCCACAAAGAGGAAATCCCCCAAATTTGGTATTTCTATCAAGTTTTTCTAATTCTCCAGGTCATAATTTATGGAAGAGAAGAGAATATTCAAATTTTCAAGCTCTACCAAGATATGCAACCTATATCTCTTAATTAAGACTAAAAAAAAAGCAATCCCACAAGATATAACATCATCTAAGAGTTAGTATAGAATACTCTACACCACGTGAGATTTGGATGAAGATTCTAGCCACCCAAGATCTAGGAACTTCTATGAAAAAAAATAAAGATAAGATATGAAACAAAAATTCTATTCTATGAAAGGATATAAATATACAATGATAATATATTAAGATTACAAAGGGAACCTCTTAATTAAATAGGCCAAGGTGAACATAGAATTGCATGAGATTATGACATGTATCTTAATCTTATAACTTGAGATATAAAGTGATAACTATCCTATGTGTACCCTAAGTAAACTTAAGTAGAAAGTGCTCTTAGGACCTAGGTGATGAACTAGCTAGGTAAAACAACCCTTTCACACCAACAAATATTTATAGTTTTATTAGCTCATTCAAAATGATATGGTTTGAACTAACAAATTTCTTTGATTTCAATTTGGTTTTTTAGTTCCATGGTTGTTTTTGGCTCTTGGAGGTGGATGGTTTGTGGAAAACTTATATTTCTATTCTTTGGGATTTAGTGGCAATTGGTGCTACTCAAAAATATTTGTATATTATTCTAAGATTCCTTAATTAATATATTTATCCTTTTTCTAATAAATAACTATTAAGTAAATAAATAATTTGTCTTTTTATCTTAAATACATCTATCTTAAATTTGATAGCCATTTATATATCAAAGTATTAATATTTAGTAATAAACATAATATTAGTGATGTGATCCAATAATCTTGAACAACTCATAAATTAAAATATAATTTAAATAAATAATTATTATAATGAATTTGATGCAAGAGCATCCATGGCCTAGTGGTAATCCTGTTTCAATCTATTTTGCTTAATTTTGGAGTGATGGTATTTCATTTTTTTGGCTTGTAAATTTAATTTCCATGAGCATTTGAATGTAAGGTATGTGGTGAATTTGAGTTTACATTTTGGATTTGATTTAACTGCAACCGAGATAAGAGTAGTGGTGGAAAAGGTGATTTAAAAGCATAATTCCTAAAAAAGCACAATGGAGGCATTGGGATTAGCATGGAAATTAGTTTTAGTTCACATTTTGAAGATCCCTTTAAAAATAGGGAATGTAGGAGTGGACGCCCAAATGGATAGGGATTGAAAATTGCTTTAAAATCAAAAAGCGTGAAAAGGATAAGCATTCCACTTTATTTGTGCATCATGCCATAACTTTAATTGGTTTTATTTAGCATATCATTTATTGATTTAATTGATTTTATGCATTTCACATATTGAAGACCCCTATAAAATAGAGAGTGTGGGAGTGGATGCCCAAATGGATAGGGATTGAAAATTGCTTTAAAATAAAAAGCATGAAAAGGATAAGCATTCCAATTTCTTTGTGCATCATGCCATTACTTTAATTGGTTTTATTTAGCATATCATTTATTGATTTTTGCTGCATTGTAACTCTCCCAAGAATGGGTGTACCATTTTGGTGTCTTCATGAAATGCTAAGAAATGAAATTGAAATGAAAGTGTGCTTTATTTTATTACATGGGAAAGGCAAACAAAAGAGTGGGTTTTGATTTTTGATTTTAGTTTTTCCTTATTCATTTTTGGAGGAGAGACTCAGGTGGGCATGTGATTTCTCCAGGAAGGTTTTTTAGAAGAGTTCATTATAGGTTGAAGACATGGAAATGAAGCTACAACAATGAGCATCCATTGAAAGTTGTTGATTGCAAGTTGGCAATGCAATGTTTTATGTGTTATTATAAGAGAAGGGTTTGAAGATTGTATGGGAAGATTTGTTTGCTATTGTTAATGTTAATTTTTTGTAGTTTGAATTTAAATGGGTCATGTTGTAGCCCTTGAGTCCCTTAATGACTGATGTAAACATTGAGCAATATTTTGTAATGAAGTATGTGATTTGGTTGCAAGTACAAATCTGGTTGTGATATTTTCCAGCAATGTATGTGAATAAAAAGTTTCATGTTTAATTTGAATTCAAGAAGGATTTTGTATTGTGAGGGTTGTGATTTAATCTCCATGCATTATTAAAAGAGAGGACGACCGACCACGTCAAGGCCCTAGGTCACGGGAAGCCATGAGAAAAAGGCTACCCTAACTTACCTCACTCTAAAGGATTTTTTTGAATGAGGGACGAGAATGATGAGGACTATAAGGCCTTGCAACCACTCTTCAAACCTGAAATCTAAACCGGGGCTAGGCGAGCCAATTTTTGGGTTCAATACTGTACCTTAGGTAGCTCTCTTCCTGAAGACAGAAGTGTGGTTCTAGGACAACAATGTGGCACAATGGTGTCTCTTAGGTGCATTGGCATCGATATGAGTAGAGGACCAAAAACATAGTAAGAACTGCCAGAAATCAAGATGATGGCCTAGGTAGTCACTTCTAGAGAAAAAATAGAACTATGAAATAGGAAAGATACAAACGAATATGATAAAGTAAGTATATGAAGGATAAGGTGACAAAGATAATCTCACAAAGATGCTCATTCACCAGCTAGCTCCAAATGCACATCCACCTACACACAAAGAAGAGGGAAAATTGTTGGGGGTTGTATAGGGGCCTGCCTCAGTGAGACCCCCATTTTGGTGTTTCCACCTCCACGAACAACCAAGATAGAAATGATAGAGAAATGTATGATACATAAGCAAAGAAAGAAAGTACACAAATAACACTACAAAATAGTATAAAGCTACTCAACCAAATCGTAAAGGAGAGGAGCGAAAGTAATACCACCTCTACCAAGAGCTCACTAGCCAATGATGGAGAAAGAGAGCTTGAACAATCATCATAGTCTCATCTGTGATGAAGGGAGGTGTTGCAAAACGTCAATCCCCTACTACAATGTCTTGTTCCATACTTGCTTTATGGAGTTGATGGAGTGTTGTTGCTGCTATGAAGTGCCAAATTGATGCTTTGAGTGAAGAATGCCAAGAGAATGAAGTTGAATGCTTATAGGATGCAAAAGAAGATTGAGTTGCATGAAAAATGGAGGAATTTGAAGGAGGAAGGAGAGAATCTTCCATTTTCGAGTTAGTTGTTCAAAGAGAGATGTTACAAATTGTTTCCAATAGGAAGTGTAACGCCTCTGCCATCTTTAGACATAGGAATCTGTTAGGGACATAAGCGTGTTGCACAAACATCTGTGCGTCACATGTGCATCTTCGATAGATATTCTTCTACTAATGTAAAAGATGAATTCCAAGTGGAACGAAGGCAACTTGTTGATGTGGAATTTCACCTTCGGATTTGTTTTTCTAAGGTGAGGACTTGTGTAATTGGAGAATTTACATAAGGGGTGCAAATTCATGCCTATACAATTATAATTATAATAAAATACAAATAAAATTGATAATTGTATGTAATATATAATTTATACTATTTTCCTTATGCTCTATAATTTTTCACCTAAGCTTTAATGACTTCTCTACCCGCTTCAAAATGTTGCACTACTAATCTTCAAATCTCTCCATGGCTAAGTGGCTCGATGGTTGAGGGGATGCAGTTTGATCACAAAGTCATGTGTTGTTGGGGTGGGGGTTGTCGACATTGGCACCCAACAAAGAATGACTCCAATTCCCTCTCGTGTTGTTTTCCTTGCCCCCACAAAACCCTAATTAGTGATATTTCTTAGATTCAACAAGAGTTAATATGGACAACAACCAAATAAACTCAAAGCAGGAGTTGTGCTAGGGTTTCCTGCATATGAATTGGGGTTACGAGCGATCTCAATCCCCAAATTCATCTAGGGTGCAGTTTTCATTTGTGCCCAATGATGCTATTCGATTGTTTGGTGATGCCTCTACTCCTCATTTCCCCGATGTTATCTTTAATCAATATTTTACACTTGATAATGCCCTCAATTTTAAAAATTCTCTATGTAGTAATTTCTTTGGCTCATCTCATAATCACTCTTCTATGGTGCTTTCTAAGATGATGGGCTTGGATCTGCCCTCTCTTTACAAAGGTTTTTCCTAGAGCCCTCCCTTCTCTATCCACCATTAAATACCTAGTCCAAATATTTTTCTGGACAACTTTGCTAGTGACAAAGAGGTACATTTACAAGAATATTCCCTTATATGTAGATTCATTAAGGTTTTGCAAAATTTATATGATCTTCACTCCTAGATAGGATCAAATTGGAAAGAATATTTAACCCTGCACAAGGAGATTCTTCATTTTGGAATTTGAACACCCTGCATAGGAAAATTGAGATCTCATTAGTTTCCTCAACCACTCCAACAACCAACAATAAGAGTGAAATATTGTGTGTAGAAAACAACACTAGTTTGCAAATCCTTGTAACCAAACAAGAATAGACTAAGGTGAAGAGGAATAAAACTCCATTATCAAAGAAAAATAATTTGATGATATTAAGGTCCTCCAAGAAAGGAGATAATATGGCAACATTGTAAAGCACATATTTTTGCTAGCTTTGTTATGCACCCCTCATGATGAGGGCATGCACTTATTACGCCGAGAGGCGTTTATCAGTCACATAATGGGTTGATGAACCTGAGTACATAAAAACTCCTTGCAGTTTAGTTTGGCGTGCAGGTGGCTGGCACAACGGGTGGTGTGAAGTGAGTGGAATCGACGCGGATGGGTGAGTGTTACATATTCCCTAAATGGTAGCAGAAGGTCAGGCACTTGTTACGCCGAGAGGTGTTTAACAGTCACATAATGGGTTGAAGAAACTAAGTACATAAAAACTCCTTGCGGTTTAGTTTGACGTGCAGGTAGCTAGCACAGAGGGTGGTGTGAAGTGAGTGGAATCGATGCACAGAGGGTGGTGTGAAGTGAGTGGAATCGATGCGGATGGGTGAGTGTTGCATATTCCCTAAATGGTAGTGGAAGGTTAGGCGCTTGGTGTTCATTGTAACAGATTATTACGCCAAGAGGCATTTATCAGTCGCATAATGGGTTGAAGAACTCGAGTACATAAAAACTCCTTGCGGTTTAGTTTGATGTGCAAGTGGCTGGCACAGTGGGTGGTGTGAAGTGAGTGGAATCGACGCGGATGGGTGAGTGTTACATATTCCCTAAATGGTAGTAGAAGGTCAGGCGCTTGGTGTTCACTGTAATGGATTAACAATGAGTGCTGGCATCCTACATTTTTCTTTATTAGTACTGTGTGAAGCTACATTCATATTGTAAACCATAAAATCACACCCAATCTTCTCTGCAATGTAGATCTGGCATGCCAGGAAGAAGGAACGAGCCGGTGAAGCCTGTTGGAAAGGATATAAAATCATTCCAAGGCATTGTTGTGAACTGCTATAGCAGTAGTAACATGAAAGCTATAGGAGAAGGATTTATTACTTCTTCAAATGAAGCACATGAACGTGGAGCTATAAGAGAAAATTAGAGGTGTCCTGATTGAATCTTAGGAATAGCAGAAGCACGCCAAGAGCAGCGAGGTCATGGCTGTCGCCCTCAAATTGTAGATTGAAAAAATTATTAGTCTTGTTGTTCGTTGCGTACATTTTGTGTAACAGGTAATTGTTTGGTTATTATCTAAAAATATCAATGAGAATGTGCATCTTGTTACTCATACCAAGGCTAATGTGTAGGTATCCTCTTTTTTAAATATTAGGTCTGGATATAACGAGTACAACTTTGCAAGCAGGACGCTGGCCAGAGTATTTTTCACTAGCGATGAAAAGTTGGATCGTCACATTATATATTGATTCATGATACCATAAATTGGATTGTTGATTGTTCTAAAAGCTGCGCAACATCTGAAATTGTTTTCCTGGTGCTATTCTTTTATAAATTCTCCCATCCTAGAGATTTGGCTGTCTTTTTCACATTGCTAAGCCAAATTTGAATCAAGTGCTACTCTATGAGTTCTAGGTGCCAAATGAAAGACACAACTTAATCTGTAGTAATTTAATTTGCTTGTCATTCTTCTTTCCTTGTTTTGTTTCCATCAAACACAATATCATCCATTAAACTATGGCACATCTCATGAGTTTCTTGTTGTCCCTGAGAATTTATGGTAGCACGAATCAATGTATAACTTGCTTAAGGTCGTGCCAGTTTGATATAACGATGAGTGTTATCTTTTTAATCCGCTCCTTCAATGAATGCCCTGCTCTCTATGCCCTATCTCCACGCGTCGAGGACAAAGAAAACCCAATCCTGTGTGTGGTAGGGTGACCAAATTTAGCAGAAGATTAGGGGTACAATCTTTTTCTGTTCCAGACAATTTTATGAGTTGTTTGGCTTTCAAAACAACAAACCGCTTTGGCTTTCGGGAGTCTCAATTCTATCACCACCAAATTTCTTAGTTTTCTTTTCAAGTTATTGACGATAAATATGCATATCAATTGCACCCATAGGTTTAATTGGCAAGTTGATATTTTTAATTAATTTTTTTTATAAGCCATTTAAATAGTGTATACACACTTTATAAATTGATTTTTGGCATTCTTCCAGTAATTGTTGCCTATGCATACAAAGAATACTCATGCATATTGGTTTCAAAAGTAAGATTTCATTATGAATTCTCTTCAAATATACAGTGGTATGTTTTATGCTAAAAAATTATTCATAAGACTTAAATCTCTATTTCAGAGAGGTTACAATAAATACAATTATTGTAAGTAGAAAAAATCTTTTTGAAGTAAGTTTTCTAAATTAATATAAGCTAGAATTTCTAAAATTTAAAAAATTAAGTATAAAAGAAATATCTTAAAATTTATAATTTCATTTGAAAGCAAGTTTCTATCTTTTAAAAACAAGATATCTCTAGACAATTTTTATGTAGATTTATTTAAGTAATTTTCTCCAATAAAAAATAATAATAATTTATAAATATAAGATATTAAAAATAAGTTAAATTAATTATAAAAAGGTTAAGTTTCTATATTTTTAAAACAAGATATCTCTCCACATTTTTTATATAGATTTATTTAACTAATCTTGCCCAATCAAAAATAATAAGTATTTATAAATATAAGATATTAAAAAAAAGTTAAATTACTTATAAAAAAAGTTAAGTATCAAAAAGCTTTCCTAAACTTATTATTGCATATAAAAGTAACTTTCTAAATTGATATACTTTTTTTAACATATTGAAAATCTTTAAGAAGAAAAAATATTCTTTGATGTATAGTAAAATATTTTTTAATTATAAAATATAAATAAAATTATAAAAGAAATATCTTAAATTTACTATTACACATAAAAAATATTAAATATTTTTTAAAAAATTGAAAACATTTCAAAAAAGGAAAATGATTCATCACTTTATTCAAAATTAATATATATAAAGAAATATTATAAATTTAAGGCCCTATTAAAAATTTTATTGTTTAAGATTGACTTATGATTATGACTATGATTTTAATAGGGTTAGGGTTCAATTAGAATTCTAAGGTAAAGTTTGGAGTTAGGGTTAGGGTGATTAGGGTTAGATCAAGGTTATAATTAGGGTTAGAGTTCTTGAATAGCTTTTAATTAGGGTTAGTGTTAGGGAGCAATTATGATTATGGTTGAATTAGGGATATGGTTATGGTTAGAGATCAATTAAGATTAGAGTTCAATTAGGATTGGGGTTCAAAAGGGTTCAATTAGAGTTTGATTAGAGTTAAGGTTATGTTAGGGTTAGGGATCTTGATTAGGGTTTAATTAGGATTAGGATTAGGGAAGGGTTCAATTATGGTTAGGGTTATACGAAAAAACTTGGGGTAAAGGTTAGGGTTAGGGTTTGGACACAACTACGGTTAGGGTTATGGTTCAATTAAGGTTGGGCACAAAGATTCAAATAAATTATAAAAAGATAAAATAAATAAATAGAAAATTAAAATAAATTAAAATATTAAATATATAAATAAAAAGATTTAAGATAAATTAGATAAATCAATCAAAAATAAAAAATAAAGTTTTAAAATATAAATCAATAAGAAATACTAAATAAAAAAACCTCACAAATATTTGAATACATAAGGCTAAATTAGGGTTTTGGATAGGTTTAATTACGCTTAGGGTTAAATTATGGTTATGATTCAATTAGGGTTAGAGTTCAATTAGGATTATAGTTATGGTCAAGTATAAGGTTCAATTAGAGTAACTATTAGGGTTAGGGTTCTAGGGCACAATTTGGGTTAGGTTTGTACTATTAGGTTTGAATTAGGGTGAAGGTTATTGTTCAATTAGGGTTAGTGTTCACTTAAGGTTATGATTGTGGTTAGGGTTTGGATTAGTGTTATATAATAAAGCTTGGGATTAGGGTTACAATTGGAGTTCAAATAAAGTTACAATAAAGGCTAACTTTATGATTCAATTAGGGTTCAAATTAGGACTATCATGCAATTAGGGTTTAATTATTAAGGTTGAATTAAAGTTAGTATTAGGGTTTGGGTGCAATTAGGGTTTATTTAAGGTTGAATTACCTGGTTACAACTAGGATTCAATTAGGCTTATAATTAAGGTTATAAAGTTTTATTGTTTAATTAGAGTTTAACTATGGTAAGCGTTAGGATTCAATTATGCTTAGGATTCAATTAAAGTTAGGGTTCAAATAAGGTTAGGATTAGTGTCAGGGTTAGGGTTCAATTAGGCTTTGAGTTAGGGTAAGAGTTAGGACTAGGATTAGTCTTAGGTTTAGGGTTCAATTAGGGGTAGGGTTCTATTATAAAGCTTGGGGTTAGGGTTATAGTTGAGTTTCAAATAGGGTTATGATCAAGGTTAGGTGTAAGATTCAATTAGAATTAAATTTATGTTAGGATTATAGTTAGGGTTTGAAATTAGAATTAAATTTAAGTTAGGATTATAGTTACGGTTCAATTAGATTTAAATTTTAGTTAGGATTATATTTAGGGTTCAAACAGGGTTACAATTATAGTTAGGTTTAGTATTCAATTAAAGGATTAAGATTGGGGATAAATTAGGGTTAAGATTCATTTAGAGTTAGGGTTATAGTTATGATTCAATCAACATAAGGGTTAGTGTTAGGTTTAGGATTAAAATAGTATTCAAAGTTAGGGTTAGAATTCAATTAGGATTAGGGCTAGGGTTAAGGTTAAATTAGGGTTAGAGTAATTAGGAATATTTTTAGAGTCCAATTATGGTTAGTGTTTAATTAGGGTTACAGTTAGATTTTAATGAGTGTTTATTTTTTGTTAGGGTCTACTAAGGATCAAGTTTATGATTAGGGTTCAATCAAAGTTAGGGTATAATTAGGGAAAGAATTGAATTAGGTTTAGGATATATTAGTGTTCAAATATAGTTAGGCATCACTTATAGTTAGGATTAGTATTACAATTCAATTAGGGTTAGAGATAGGGTTAGATTAGAGTTCAAATAAGGTTAATCTAAACCATAATCTTCACTCTAAGTGTACTCCTAACACTAGCCATAATTTTAATCCTAAACCTAATGCTAATATTAACCCAAATTCAAACCCTAACCCTATCCCTAATTGCAACCACTAGCATAATCCTAAAACTAATCATAACCCTAACCCTAACCCAAAACTTATCGCTAACCTCATCCCAAAATCTAACCCTAATTCTATCACTAACCCTAATCATAACCCTAATCCTCATAGTAATCTTAATCCTTGTAGACAACTAAATTTGGACACTTAATTTATCAAAATTTACCCCCTTTCGTCTAATTATTCACTTATCTGCATTAATTAAGTAATATCACTATTATTTAATTAATACCTCTAAAGTTCTTCTACTCCCTAAGGTATCTACTTAAATAATTAAATACCTTTCCCCTTTCATCAAATGAATTAAATAAATATGTCATTTATTTAATTCCCTTCATGTCACATCCTCCATCATTTTTATCTAAACCTAATTATTCTTCTAATCTCATCATTAGGGATGTGCACATGCATAATCCTTGATTAGCATGTGTCACATCCTCCAACTTTTTCAAGTTGGCCTCTAATCTCTCTTAGCCACCTAACCCTCCTCTAATCCTTCATTAACTATCATAATCAACCTCTCAAGAAATTTTTAATTCCTTTTTATCCTTCCAAGGAATATTAAATTCATTTTTATCTTCCCCATGTGATCTTTGACTTGTCATATCAAGTCACATATCACATCCTCCATAATCTTCCACTTGCCTCTAATATGTCATTAACTTATCTAATCAAGTACTTGCACAACCCTAATCACTTAATTAGGTCTCCATGTCATTTATGGAATGTGTCCTAAGTCAACCCTATTAAAGGCTTTCTCCTTTTGGAGAAGGCACTCCATTCCCCATGTGAATTTTTAATTCACATTTAATTCCCCAATGCATTCCTTGGAATTTAAAATTCATTTTTTTATCCCCATGAGGATATTTGATAAATTTTAAATTCCCCACAAGTCCTATCACCCACATAGGGACAAGGACCTCCTTTATGAGGAGATCTTGTCCCAATCCCAATGTACTATGTACTACCTCCATGTCATGTACTATCCTTCCATCTCATATACACCTCACCCTCTTTAAGACACTTCACATGCCACATATCAAGATGTGAGGGCTTGTAAGTTCTCAAATCACCTTAGTCCTACACCTTGATCTTGGTGGCTCAATCTTGACCATCCATTTCCCTAGAGAATTCCAAATTCTCTATAAATACCCACTATTTTCTCTCACTTTGTAGAGAGATCATTCACGCTAGCCAAACTCTTGTAAATTTTTTTCTTGAACCATACTTAGCAAATTTTCCATCTTCCAATCCACATTTGTATCTTTTTCCATCCAAGGAGCATACAGCACCAAAGTTCGAAGGGCTAACCAAAGGATCGATTCGAGACAAGGTAAAAGATTTCATTTGTTATCTATATTTTGTATTGAACCCAACTAGGCTAATCTTGAGGTGTAGAAAGTTTTTAGTGTTATTTTTTTCCTTTGTTTGTTGTTCGTATTCTAGCACTTACATTCCTTTTTCTTTTCCCCATGTGAGCTTTGACTTGTCATATCAAGTCACATGTCACATCCTCCATAATCTTCCACCTGCCTCTAATATGTCATTAACTTATCTAATCAAGTACTTGCACAACCTTAATCACTTAATTAGGTCTCCATGTCATTTATGGAATGTGTCCTAAGTCAACCCTATTAAAGGAATTCTCCTTTTGGAGAAGGCACTCCATTCCCCATGTAAATTTTTAATTCACATTTAATCCCCCAATGCATTCCTTGAAATTTAAAATTCTTTCTCTCATCCCCATGAGGATATTTGAGGAATTTTTAATTCCCCACATGTCCTCTCACCAACATGGGGACAAGGACCTCCTTTATGAGGAGATCTTGTCCCAATCCCAAGGTACTATCTACTACCTCCATGTCATGTACTATCCTTCCACCTCATGTACACCTCACCCTCTTTAAGATACTTCACATACCACATGTCAAGATGTGAGGGCTTGTGAGTTCTCAACTCACCTTAGCCCTACACCTTTATCTTGGTGACTCAATATTGACCATCCATTTCCTTAGAGAATTCAAAATTCTCTATAAATACCCCCTCTTTTCTCTCATTTTATGGAGAGATCATTCATGCTAGCCAAACTCTTGCAAAAAAAAATTCTTGAACCATATTTAGCCAATTTTCCATCTTCCAATCCACATTTGCATCTTTTTCCATCCAAGTTGCATACAACACCAAATTTCAAAGGGCCAACCAAAGGATCAATTCCATACAGGGTAAAAAATTCTATTTATTTTTCTTTATTTTGTATTGAATCCAACTAGGCTAATCTTGAGGTGTAGAGTGTTTTTAGTGTTATTTGCTTTCCTTTGTTTGTTGTTCATATTATAGAATTTAAATTCCTTTTTCTCTTCCCCATGTGATCTTTGACTTGTCACATCAAGTCACATGTCACATCCTCCATAATATTATGTTTGCCTCTAATATGTCATTAACTTCTCTAATAAAGTATTTACACAACCTTAATCACTTAATTAGGTCTCTATGTCATTTATGGAATGTGTCCTAAGTCAACCCTATTAACGAATTTCTCCTTTTGGAGAAGGCACTCCATTCCCCATGTGAATTTTTAATTCACATTTAATCCCTCAATGCATTCGTTGGAATTTGAAATTCCTTCTCTCATCCCTATGAGGATATTTGAGGAATTTTTAATTCCACACATATCCTCTCACCCACATGGAGACAAAGACCTCTTTTATGAGGAGATCTTGTCATAATCCCAAGGTACTATGTACTACCTCCATGTCATATACTATCCTTCCACCTCATGTACACCTCACCCTCTGTAGGATGCTTCACATGCCACATGTCAAGATGTGAGGGCTTGTGAGTTCTCAACTCACCTTAGCCCTACACCTTGATCTTGGTGGCTCAATATTGACCATCCATTTCCCTAGAGAATTCTAAATTCTCTATAAATACCCCTTTTTTTCTCTCACTTTGTAGGGAGATCATTAATGCTATCCAAACTCTTGCAAAAAAAAATTGTGAGCCATACTTAGCCATTTTTCACACTTGCATCCACTCCCACTCATCTCTACATCTTCATATCATCTCACACATTTTCATCTATTTCCATCCAAAGAGCATATAACACCAAATATCGAAGGGCCAACCAAAGGATCGATTTGAAACAAGGTAAAAGGTTCCATTTGTTCTCTTTATTTTCTATTAAATCCAACTAGGTTAATCTTCAGGTGTAGAGTGTTTTTAGTTTTATTTCCACTCTTTTTTTTTGTTGTTCATAGAAATGTGATGGGGGGAATTTAAGTGCTAGAATACGAACAACAAATAAAGGAAAGCAAATAACACTAAAAATATTCTACACCTCAAGATTAGCCTAGTTGGATTCAATACAAAATATAGATAACAAATGGAACCTTTTACCTTGTCTCGAATCGATCCTTTGGTTGGCCCTTTGATATTTGGTGTTGTATGCTCCTTGGATGGAAAAAGATGCAAATGTGGATTGGAAGATGGAAAATTGGCTAAGTATGGTTCAAGAAAAAAAATTTGCAAGATTTTGGCTAGCATGAATGATCTCTCCACAAAGTGAGAGAAAATAGGGGGTATTTATAGAGAATTTGGAATTTTCTAGGGAAATGGATAGTCAAGATTGAGCCAGCAAGATCAAGGTGTAGGGTTAAGGTGAGTTGAGAAATCACAAGCCCTCACATCTTAACATGTGGCATGTGAAGTATCCTAAAGAGGGTGAGGTGTACATGAGGTGGAAGGATAGTACATGACATGGAGGTAGTACATAGTACCTTGGTATTGAGACAAGATCTCCTCATAAAGGAGGTCCTTGTCCCCATGTGGGTGAGAGGACTTGTGGGGAATTAAAAATTCCTCAAATATCATCATGGGGATAAGAGAAGGAATTTTAAATTCTAAGAAATGCATTGGGGGATTAAATGTGAATTAAAAATTCACATGGAAAATAGAGTGCATTCTCCAAAAGGAGAAAGTCTTTAATAGGGTTGACTTAGGACACATTCCATAAATGACATGGAGACCTAATTAAGTAATTAAGGTTGTGCAAGTACTTTATTAGATAATTTAATGACATATTAGAGGCAAGTGGAAGATTATGGAGGATGTGGACATGTGACTTGATGTGACAAGTCAAAGATCACATGGGGAAGAGAAAAAAAAAATTAATATTCTTTGGAAGGATAAAAGGAATTAAAAATTTCTTGAGAGGTTGATTATGCTAATTAATGAAGGATTAGAGGAGGGTTAAGTGGCTAAGAGAGATTAGACGCCAACTTGCAAAATTTGGAGGATGTGACACATCATAATCAATGATTAGGCATGTGCACATCCCTAATTATGAGATTAGGAGAATAGTTAGGATTAGATAAAAATGATGAAGGATGTGACATGAAGGGAATTAAAAAAATGGAATATTTATTTAATTCATTTGATGAAAGGGGAAAGGCATTTAATTATTTAACTAGATACCTTAGGGATTAGAAAAAGTTTAGAGACCTGTATTAATTAAATAATAGTGATATTACTTAATTAATGTGGATAAGGGAATTCTTAGATGAAAGGGGATAAATTTGGATAAATTAAGTGTCCAAATTTAGGTGTCTACATTTTTCTCCTCTTTGAGATGGTGTTACGAAGTAGCATTATTTCAAATAATATTAAAACATAGAACCTAGAAGATGGTTAGATTGGGAAAAATGCCTCAGTCATTCAAAGGAGTGACTAGGAAGGAATATGATGGAGGTGAAGATGAAAGTTAGGGATTGAGGATGCCCCCTCGAGAGGACATACGGGTGCAAGAGAACACAGGTGTGCTCTTGAAATGGATGAGATGATGCAAAGGGAGATGAAGAAGATGATGCAAAGTGATGGACGAGATAAGAGGATAGCTGATAGGAGATGGATGAAGCACAAATAGATTTGAGGACGAATATGATGTTGCCCTAGTCAAGGTACATGCCAAAAGGGGTTGATGATGGATGGAGTGTTGTAAATGAGGGAATGAGAGATCCCAAAACAACATGAGGATAGGGGAGGATATATCCCAATGAGTGGTATTGATGAGGAAAGGATACATCCCAAAACACCACTAAAGGATAGGGAAGAATACCTCCTGATGATGATGGTGAAAGTGTTGTTGACAAGGGAAGGATACATCCCAAAACAACACCCGAGGGATAGGGAAGGATACATATGGATGATGATGGGGTTAAGGCTTGTAACAAGATTGGGGACAAGACCAAGGATTTGATTAGATGATTTGTGCGAGATGTGAGTTGATGAGGATAGGATTGAGATGTGAGATGGGGAAGATGAAATGCAATCCTAATGCAATTTTGTCATCTTTGGAGCACTGATTTTTGCTATAGCATAAGACACAAGACGCTAGGGTATAAAGGACCAAGGAAATTTAGTGTCTAATGCATGAAACAAACACATCAAACAAGAAGGCTATCCCAACACCCCAAAGTCACGATGACCTTGGTCGGGCCAAGTATTGGGATAACCACAAGCACACAAGGATGGCTCAGCATAACACAAGACCTCAGGGATCTTGGTGGGTACTACATGGGACAACCAAGAAGAAAAAAATAAAGAAAAGAGCAAGATACGCCCCTATGTTGACTAGTCAAAGCACACCATGATATGATGGATCAAGGAAACCATGACAAGTGATGATAGGGAACTCAAATGATAAACAAAATCCAAAAGCATCAAAAGATCACAATCAATTTCAAAAATCCTTTGCCATAGGATCAAGTGGACGAATGGGATTGATGAGGTTTATTAGGAGGGATGCATCCTATTGAAACCTATGATGGGTACTAAACTAAAAGATCGATATGAAGAAGGATATTCAGAATCAATTGGATCTGCTGATACAAGTGGATCTCATTTGTTATGAACCAGCTAGATAAGGGCATAGCTTGAAAACATGACACAAGAGACATGACACAAGATGGACACACCCTAAAGACCTAGGGGCTCGGGGGCCGATCAAAGATTAGCCTTGCTTACATGAAAGAACAGAGCCCTCGTAGTTCGATAAAAGGATAACAATGGACCATGGATAAAATTGGAAAGAGGACGATGGAGACCTTGGTGGATGACAAGATGGACTGATGAAGAAAATTTGATGATGGATGATAAAGAAGAAGATGGAACGAACCCCGAGGATGGAGAAAATGATCAACCTTGCCTATGTGAAAGTGCAAGGGCAACGTAGTTTGACTAAAGGCCAATGACAAATGATGGATAAGGGATGATGAGATAACCCTAGATAAGGGGATAAAATGATTGGATTGACACAATGAGACAAGATAGACCTATTGGATTGGATAGGATGATGGTGATCATGAAGCTCAAGGATGGGATAGTTATCCAAATCATCAAAAGATGAATTGGGAGGATGATATGATCGAGAGATACCAATGACAAGGGATTATAAGATGGGATGAGGAGGAGATTGAAAATATGTGAAAAAACAACATAAGTGATGATGATAAGATAGATGGCATTGGATTACGTGGGGAGTAGCCTATAGCTAGATACCCATGAAAAGGGATTATGAGATGGGATGAGGATAGAGGATATAAGGATGGGGAGATAAATGGGATTGGTTGGATTGATGGATAGGAAGATAAGGATTTGGATGAGGAAAAGGTTACCAAATGGATAGATGAAAAGGGATGCTATGATGGAAGGATAGGAAGATAAGGATGGGGAGATGGATATAATGATAAGGAAATGAGGAGAGGGAAATGGAAGGGATTGCTTTGATTGAATGAATGATGTCTCCAAGGAACATATCACAAAGGAAGATAGATTCCCCACTCTAGATATGTCATGTGCAAGGAGGTATGAAGGATGCAATAGAGAAGGATAGGAAAATAAAGGAGCCAGATGGATGAAGATAGGATGCATGGATAAGGAATGGATATTGAAGGTAGCATGACAGGTGGATAAGGAAGATAGACGAGTGCAAATAAGGATTAGGATAGTGTGCAAATGAGGGTGATGTATGCTAAGATGTGCCCAAAGCATGTTTATATGTTTTCCCCTGTCATTATCAAGATCACAAGGAGGATAGAAGGATTGGGATAAATGAGATATGCCAAGTAGGATGTGTAAGATCGGTAGATGGAGGGGATGAATGAAAAGGATGTATAGCAAGAAGATAGGTGCATAGTCAGAAGCGTAGCAAGAAGCATAGCGGATGGAGGGAATCCATATCAAGAAGCTACCCCCAAGTGCATATGGGGATTTACACATGATGCCTGTTTGCTAGGTTTTCATCATGGTACTTATCCAAGGTGCTTGTTTTCCAAGTTTTCACCATTGGATGGATTATTTCTCTTTACTATTTTTTTATTTTTTTTGGATTTTGTAACTTTATTAGATTTTTTGAATTTTTGGATGGCATGCGAAAGGAGATGGATAAGGATAGGGAGGCGAATAAGTGGATTTACAAGACACGTGATAAGGATATGGATGAAATACTCAAGCAACAAGTTCTATATGAGGTATTAAGAGCCCATGTTTGAAGCGACAGTTGGATGTTAGTACAACCGTATTAGAATAAATGGATTATGCAAAAAGGATGTATTAGAGGGATTTGAGAGGGGAGATACATGGGATAATGTATGGGATGCCGCAAGGGGTATGGATGGAATGATGGGGTGGATATGTGATGGGGAGATGTGTTCAGGACCAATATTGGCACATGTGATGGTGGATGTGAAAAGATAAGAGGATTAATGGATGGAGAATGTGGGATAATGGGGGAGATGGAATAGTGAATTTTGGGGCATAGGGACCCAAAATAGGCTTAGGCTATGAAAGGGGTGTATGATTAGCTTTTGGATTAGCAACTTTGGATGTTCTTACATATTTTTTGTTTGATGGCATTGCATGTTTTTTCTTTGGGATCCACATGGTTTTTATTTTTGCTTTGGTGGGCCTTTGTGGCCGATGGGTTTGATTTGGATTTTGGATTTGATTTATTTTTTCTTCAACATGTCATTTAGAGGGGACATGGGGAGCTTTAGATTCATGTGGATGTTTAGATTTATGTATTTTTACTTTAGCATCCAAAGTGCTTTTAGTAGTAATGGGATGGGTGTGAGGAGATGGATGATGTGAAGTGATAGAGGTAGTATTATGAGGGTTACATGTAGATGGAGAATGTGTAGGTATGTGCCTTTGTTGATCCTGTTAGGGGACATGCAAGATGGATGTTTATGATGGATGACATGGATAGGTGTTGGATGGATGAAGGGATGAGATGGAGGAGGTGATTTTATGGTATAGGGGTGCAAAATAGATGGAGTGGGTGGAGGGACATAAGAACCCATTAGGACCAAGTTGCCAATGTCAAAAATTCAAACCATGACTCTCTTGTTGTAACTATTGATGGGTGTTTTTGTACCTCTCAACACAGGCAATGCATAAGTGCATTACCTCTCTTAAAAGGTAATCTCAAACAACAAGTTGTTGAAAATTACCCAAAGGTCTCTCTGGTGTCAGGTCATGACAATGCTTGGAATATCTCAATTGGTTGATGTGTTTTGTTGGTATCACAAGGTAGTCTTACATATGAGTTACAAAGCATGGGAAGTTGGGTTTGCAAATGGAGTTTCAAAGTGTTGTAAGTGAATGAACAGTGGTTGTCCACTCAAAAAAACAAGCTAAAACTCACCATGTTCATCAAATTTGGCCTTGTTTTGATGGTTAAGATCCTACTCTAACAAAGGACAAAAATAAATAGCAAAAGGGAAAGGGTTGAGAAAGTTGTTCTAAACCTAAGCTATTAATGAAAGTAACAATGGTGACTGCTACAGTAGACAAGCTTCCTAAACTGAGTTTTTCTTGGCCAAGAGGAACCTATAGTTACACAAACCCAGTGCAATCTCCTAAGGTCTGCTGATTTTTCAAATTGCAAATGAACATTGATGAACATGCAATTGAACAAGGTTGCAACAATTAAATAAAGAAGCCCAAGCTAACTTTGCACAGAAGCTTGCCATCAACAACTCCCAAAAGTATGGGTTGAAAGCTCATCAAATACAATAACAACAATGTCCATCCTCATATCCATTCAAGAAACTAATAACTAAACTAAGATGGAAGTAGAAACATGCATGCAAGATGAGAAAAATCAAAGAGAACACCCATTAAATCATGTAATGTTGTCTTTTATTGCTGCAAATTCCTTTTGCACCAATTCTCCAACCATTTACAAATGAAGGGGAGACCCCTTTTTATAGTTTTCCAAATCCCAAATGAATGGCTAGGATTAATTTGCATTATGTGGCTCAGATTTTCTTTACACTAGGGTTTCACCTACCCCACAATATTCAAAAATTTAAAATACAACTTTTGTCTTTTCCCTATTTTGTATTTTAGTGGCCAGTCACTATAGCAATTTTGTCTTCTAGTTGATTTCCCTTTTGTTGTAGCTAAAATTGTTCCAAAACTGTATTTTTACTTGATGTGTTTGCAACATCCCTCAATCAATCAAGTACACCTTGTTTGCAGATTTGCATCATTGTTAAATGGATTAGATGATCTGATGAGACAGCTCCTGATGGATCATGATCATTTTTTTGGAGGGAGGAAACAACTCCTTGTTCCTTTGAAGGTCACCCTTTGTAGTTTTGTCACTAAATTCCTTGACATAGGCCTCCTTCTAATGCCAACACTATTGATGGGCGCTACAAGGAAAGATCATAATATTCATATTTCGAGCTCATTTGAACCATAAACATAAATGTAGGCTCAAGGGAGTGGGTTTCCCCTAGGCCAGAAGGATGACAGGTGGATGATGGACAACAAGTGGCAGACGATGGACAGAAAGCTGACATCGGACGTTGGGTAGTGGGCAGATGATGGGCGACGGAGGGATGGCGAACAATGGATAGTGAATAGTGGAGGGGCAGCAGACAACATATAGTGGTGGATGGTGGAGTCACAACGAATGACGTAGGGATGGTAGACGACAGACAATGGACAATAGAGGGATAGCGGACAACAAAAAATGGCACTCGCAAAGAAATTTCCCATGGATGGCAACCGAGGGGTGGTGGCCTGCAAGGAAAGTTCCCATGGATGGAAATGGAGGGATGGCAGCCCATAAGGAAAGTTCCCATGAATGGTGATGAAGGGATGACGACCCGCAAGGAAAGTTCCACAAGTTCACAAAACTTAGTAAATTTGAGATTTTCCAATTTTAGCACATGGGAAAAGGGGTAGAAAGAGTGCCAAGACATATTTCCTTAAGATTTGACTCATTTTGAAAAAAGAAAAAAATTAGAATGCAAAAACCAGAGGGTTGCCACCATTTTGTAAACAACAATGAGCACACAACGACTTGCACATGACGGCCCACGAGGAAAGTTCCAAAATGGGAATGAAGGGACAATGGACTAGAAGGAAAGTTACAAAACAACAACAAAGGGATGGTGGCCTGTAATGAAATTTATGCAAATTCCTAAAACTCAACAAAACTTAGGGACTTCACTTAGGCATCACAAAAACATCCCAAATCCATAAGAAAATGTCTACAAAGTCAAAAAATGAAGGAAAAAGTGAATCAATCGAGCAGGGACCAAGTCAGCAGGAACAAAGCAAAGGGCAGAAAAAGGAAGGGGGACTTTGTTTCTCCCTCATATTTGAATGTCTTAGGTAAAATGAAGGGAAAGGAGTAGTGTTTACAAGCCAATTGTTATTAATGTAATGCATTGATTTCTTGGTATGGAGAACCCAGGTTAGGTGAGATGCAAAAACCCACACTTGTTTGGATGCCTGGTCAAGGCTCAAATGGAGAAACTAAGTGTGGATCCCACCATGTGAGAAGTCAGGCATTAATCACTGTTCAACAGCAAAACATGAGTAGCGACCAACATGAGGTGACCCCTAGTTGTGGGTCTGCGAGGCTTGGAGGATGTCGAGGCAATGGGAAAAGGGAAACCTACAAGCCAAGTTCTGCAAAGGAAAAATACTTAGCAAAAATCATGTATGCACATGAATTTGGTCAAGGGCTGTTTGATCATTTCAAGGAATGAGACCAACTTAGGCTCAGGGATAGGGGCACACAAAATGAGGAAGGAGAAAATTACCCAACAAGAGTAGGAACGAGCCATCAAGAGGAAAAGAAAGGGGGTCCCTACCTTTGACGAGGTCTGTGTGAAAAATATGCACAATAGTAACTATGGAACAGGTGGTTCTGGTATGCCTATAAATGATTTAAGGCATTTTTTTTCTAGTCCTCTAACATTTCCAGCTCATGCAATCATGACTGTTTATATTCTTCATCATCAATCAAGCCCATCATAGAGACTCTTAAAGATGGAATTTCAACCTCGATGGGAAAGATGGCTTAAACTCCAAAGACCAAGGAAAATGGGGTGGATCTTGTAGGTGTGTGGATGCTCGTGCGATAAGCCTGTAACATAGGGTTAAGTTGTATGTGCCACTCATGACTAACATCATTGACAATATTCTTAAGAATATTTATAATTATCTTATTGGACGCATCAGCTTGACTGTTTCCTTGCAAGTAGTATGGTGTGGAGAAATAGTGTTAGATGTGGAAGCATTCACAAAGCTCACGAACATCTTGATTTTTGAAGGGATGACCATTGTCTATAATGATGGACTGTGGAACACCATACCGAAAAATGATATAATTGACGATGAATTTTGAAATTTACTTATCAGTTATGTATGTGAGGGGGATGGCTTTGATCCACTTAGTGAAGTACTTAATGGCAGTGATAATGAATTTATGGCCATTGGAAGAGGTACGATGGATTTTTCCCATGAGGTCGAGTCCGCATTGTGCAAAGGGCCAAGGAAAACTAATCAACCAAAGTTCCTGTGTTGGTGCATGAATCAAATCACTATATATTTTACATTGGTGACATGTTCTAACAAACTCAAGTGCATCTTTTTCCAGTGTTGGCCAGTAATACCCAGGTCTCGTGATCTTCTTGGCTAAAGTAGGACCACTTGAATGAGATCCAGATATACCCTCATGTACCTCATGTAAGGTTGATCATGCTTTATCAGTGTCAAGACATCGAAGAAGGGTATTGTCAAAGCTACGGTGATATAAGGTGTCACTGATGATGGTGTATTAGGCGGATTTGTGGATAAAACATTTTAATTGGCTATTGGATAGGTTCGGGGGAAGGGTCTAGGATTAGAGATAGTTGTATATATCTTGATACCATGGTGAGTTAGGACCAACAAGCTCGCAAACCATTTCTCACTCTAGAATGCCATATACAGGAACTAAGAGCTATTCCACCAAGAACTCAAATTGTGGCACATTGCTTGGAATGTCTAGGAGAGATCCAACTGTAGCCATTACGTTTGTTGCATTGTTTTGTGCCTTAGGAACTTGTTCAAAAGTAGGCCTATGGAAATATTTTTTCAAACTATCAACCATGTGTTTGTAAGGAATTAAATTTTTGTCCTTGGTGTCATATTCTTTGTTGACCTAATTTATTACCAATTGAGAATCTCTGAAGACTAGAAGTGTTTTGATTTTCCATTTTATGACTATTCGGAGTCCTGTGATAAGTGCCTCATATTTTGCAACATTATTTGTACATAGAAAATCAATGTGGAATGACTTAGGGATAGAGTATCCTTGTGGTGTGATAAATAGTATACCTACTTTTGAGCCATGACTAGTATGAGACCTGTCAAAGTAAAGTTTCCAAGGTGACTTAGGCTTTGTATGAAATATGGACTCATCAGGGCAGTCTACTACCAGTGGATAATCACCTTGTACAGGTGCATCTTCTAGTTGATCTGCTATCACTTATCCTTTTATGGATTTTTGTTCCACATACTATCTATCATATTCACTCAAAATCATGACCCATTTTTCCAAGCGTCCTATCAATGTTGTGTGACTTAGGAGATATTTTAGGGAATCAATCTTTGCTACTAGATGTTTCTTAGATTCAACATGTAATGTCTTAACTTTTGGGTGGCAAAGACAGCTACAAGACAAGCACATTTAATAGGTGTATAGTTCAACTCATATCCAATCAATGTCCAGCTAATGTAGTATATTGCCCTTTCCTTTTCATCATGATCATTTTGTGCAAGTAATGCTGCCAATGCTGAAGTTGTTGCAAAAATGTATAGAATCAAAGGTTTTCCTTCAAAAGGTGGCATTAAAATGGGTGGTGAAAATAGATAATCCTTTATTTTTTGGAAGGCCTCTTGACATTTATCAGTCCATGCAAAGGGGATGCCTTTGCATAGGAGATACTAAAATGGTTGACACTTGTCTACCAGTTGTGCAATGAAGCATCAGATAGACTGTAATCTACCTTGCAATGTTATGAGTTCACTTATTCCTTTTGGAGGAGGCATGCCTAATATGGTTTTCACTTTGGCAAGGTCCACTTCAATGCCTCTGCGGGAAATAATATATCCCAAAAAATTTCCTGATGTCACACCAAAGACACATTTCTTAGGATTTAGACAGACTCTGTACTCTTCCAGTCTTTTGAAAATTTTATCTAGTGTGTTAAGGTGATCCTTATGTGTCAAATACTTTTCCAAAATTTCATCCACATAATCTTCCATCAGCTTGTGCATCATGTCATGAAATATTGTTGTTATAGCTCTTTGATATGGCACAAGCATTTTTTAGATAGAAAGGCATGACATTCCAACAGTATGTACCCCAAGGACATGTGAATTTTGTTTTATGTTGATCTTCAGGGGCAATCTGAATCTAATTATAACCCAAGAAACCATCCATGAGGGATAACATTTTGTATCTCGTCATAAGGTCAAATATCATATCTATGTTTGGTAATGGAAAGTCATCTTTTTGGCATGCCTTGTTCAAATCTCGAAAGTCTGTGTAGATGCGTATTTGACCATTTAGCTTAGTGACAAGTACTAGATTTAAAATCCATTCAGTGTAGTTTATTGACCTTATGAATCCCACATCTAGTAGCCTCTTGAGTTCAACTTTGACTAACAAGGCTATTTGTGGGTGCATTTTCATAGCTTTTGTTTAACTGGCTTGGCATCTGGAAGTAAGGGAAAATGGTGCAAGACTAATTTTGGATCCAGCCCAGGCATATCGGCATATGACCATGCAAATTTAATCTTATGCTCTAAGAAGAATTTTTGGAATTCAAGTTTTTTCTCCTCTATCAAAGGTGTTGCAAAGAGGACAATTTTAGGATCTTCTGTTATGGAAATGTTGACTTCCATGGTGTCCTCAGTGAGCATTTTCAATTTTTCCTGAATCACAAGTAGAAATTCCAATCCTCCATCCTTGGGTGCCTCGAAGAGGTTTTCACCCTCGGATACATCCTTTGTTTTTACTTTTTTATCATCACAAGGTGCCTTTCGATTTTCACCTAAAGACATGTCATTTTTATTTTTAGTTTTATTTTTATTTTTGTGACTAGAGGATTGTACAATCTCCCCGAAGTATGTTGTATAATCTAGGTCTATGGTAAATCCAACCTTGTGGTCTCCATTTGGTATGCCCTCACGGAGTCCCATGAATTCTGCAATGGCTTCATCATTTTGAAATATGTCCATAACTGGCTAGTCTTGTTGATCCCAATCAATTAGTTATGGGTAGACAAGGGAAATACCATCATCAGTAATATTAAATGGTGGGGAGGATGTGAAAAGCATGTAGATGGATTTAGAAAGGGTAACGATGAAGTTTTCATCTTCCAACTCCCACTTAGATTCTATCCAGTATTATCCTTCACTTGATTCAAACTCATTATCAAAATAGGGGACAAATGGATTGGAATCACAGTTGGCAGTGTCATGTGGTGATTCATATGAATCCAAATGATGGTCATGAGGGTTATATGGCTGAATAGGTGTGTTAGAATGATGGTCAAATGACAATGTAGTTTTATCACTGTCTCGAGGCCAAAAGTGTCTGATCCATTCTTCTCTCTTCAATGGGACTTTGGGAGTGTCTTTAGGAGGGTCAACTATGAACATCTATATGAATCGCTCATCAAAGAAAATTTCACCAGGTTCAAGAAATAGGTCATCAAGGAAATAGTTACTCAAGGAATTTTCATAATCAAATTCCCATTTGTGTGAGTCAGTTTCGGTAAGGGAATCTTCAATAGTCTTGACACTTTTAGAAGATTTCACGATCTCACCTGAAATTTCATTGGTACTTTGATCATCAGTTTTGGGTAGCCCATACCCTAACCCAAGAAGTTTTGGTCTTCAAGAAAGCATAATCAGTTCTCACTTTCTAGTTTTTTCTTTACCAAGGCCACTAGTTATGTGATATCCTTTTCCATATATCTGAACTAGTAATGGGGGTGGATCTTTTGGGTCTTTATAAATCCAAGTTTATATACCCTTGATGTCTTCTTTACTCATTTCTCCCCATTTTATGAACATCCATGATGGAGGAACTTTGAAAATTTCTTTAGGATCCATTCTGAAACAAGGTCAACCATAAGCCTTTGGCGACTTGGGTATTTTAGTAATGCAATAGGTCATGTTTAGTTTATATTCCCCACAACCTTAGTCCTAGAGCTTGATATTAGGATCATCCTTTGGGATGGAGGGAGGTGGTGTGGTGGAAGATGAAGGAGTGGATAAGGATGGTTTGGAAACTTTGGATGGATCGATGTATTTGGATGAAGAGGAGGTCGAAGCTTCATGGTTAATGGGAACTTGATGTTCTGGAATAACCCTTAGATTGTTACAATACTGGAAGGGATCGGGGTCTCCATATATAGTGATTTTGGTGTTGTCAAAGGGAAACTTCAACCATTGATGGTAAGTGGATTGAACAGCTTTTAAGGTGTGGATCTAGGGTTCACCAGGCAAGATGTTATACGATAGCTTAAGATCTAGGGATTGACATGTTGTGTCTACAATGACCGGCCCAACTTGGAAAGGAAGTGTGATAATACCCCAAGAGGAGAATTATTCATCATCATATGCCTTTATAACAATACTCTTGGTAGCATCCACACAAGCATCAGAGAAGCATAGAGCCTTAACCAGCTTTAGAGAGCATATATTTAGTCTTGTTCTGCCATCTACTAAAACTCATCTAACCTTATGTTTATGGATAAAAACTTTGATATGCATTGTGTCATTATGATTGGATTTTGGTGACGAATAGTCTTGGTCTAAAAATGTTACGTGATGTGGAGTGGTTAGGTATCGCACCATGGCTTCAAATTTGTTGACATCAATTTCAGGAGAAACAAAAGAATCTTGTAAAGTTTTGTCAACTATGGCCTTATGTGTAGGAGAGATACATAATAGCTCAAGTATAGAAATCTGAGCAGGTGTTTTTCCTAATTGGTGGATGAGATTGAAATGTCCCTTAGGTTGTGACTATTTGGTAGATGGACTAGGTTTTGAATTTTTGGTGGATGGACTAGGTATCGTGATCTTTGGTTGTCGAGGGCAAAGAGGACCAACTATGATGACTTTTCTGCCACAAGTAGTGACATTACACTAAGGTACTTTCTTGATGGTAATTGTATTGACATATTCATCGAAATCTCGAAAGTGATTAATAATGGGTCCACCAAAATAGTATAAGTTGGTGTGAGTGTAATTGGCTCTATTATTATTAGTCTTGGGACTTGACATAGAGGGATTATTTGAACAATGGTCCTATAGTGGGTTCTTGTGAATAGTATGGTTTGTGTTTGAAAAAAATTGTTGACCACACAGTTCAATAGTATAATTTTCAATGAGGTCTTGTACAAGATTTCTTAATTTTCAGCAAGAGGAGGTTTTATGCCCTTTTGTGTGGTGGTAATCATAGAAAGTGTTGTCATCCCACCAAGAAGGCTTGAATTGTCCCGGGTCATATGGTTTAGGGTCCTATAATGTGATGACACCATTTTGAAGGAGCTTCTTAAGGACATCTTCAACTAGTTCACCCAAGGCAATGTATGTATGTCTCTTTTTAAATTGCCTTGTTTGTTGTGCCTACCCTTAGTTTTGATTGTTTTGACTATTTTGATTGTTTTGACTATTTTGGATGTCATTGGAAATAGGTTTTGGAGTAATCAATGGTTCATTTTTTAGTTGAGCTCCTTTGAGAGTGAGTATAGGACCCGTTGTGTTTACCGCCTTAGCGTCAACAATGCCATCATTAGTGATGTGTTTATTCTTGGCCCAGTATTTATTTTTATCAATATGTGGGTTTGTGTTTGTGTTCTTTAGGCCATATTTGAGTTCTCCTTTAGCAATGAGGGCCTTTTCAAGTTGGACTCCCTTTTTGACTAAGTTTGTGGAGATGGTGAAACAATGAACTTGCAAGCCATATTTCAATGGTCCTAGGAGGTTTTGGACAAACATGTCAACTTTTTTTTTCTCAGGTATCTCAATATGGCAATGACTTGCTAAACTTCTCCATCTTTGGAAAAATGGAATAAAGGTCTCACTAGTCTCCTCTTGAGTAAGTGTATATAAATGGGTAATGGAGACATCGGTGTCAATGCTATAGGAGTAATTTCATACAAATCTATCTGCAAGTTCGTCTCATGATTTTATTCCCATAGGCAAGGTGGAAAACCACTCAAGTGCAGGACCTACAAGACTCCTAGGGAAGAGTCTCATCAAATAAGTATGTTGATAGGCGATGTCCATGCAATTGGTTGTAAATTATCGAATGTGTTCAAGGGGGTTTGTCTTTCCTTTGTATTTAGTGAAGTTTGGCACCACGTATCCAGGAGGGAAGTTTGGCATGTATATACTCATGTCGAAAGGGTATGGACATAAGTCATACGATGTGTGATTATTTTTCTATTGTATTTGCATGTTCTCCACCTAATTTTACAAGGTCGAGATTTGCGTTGTGAGTGCGTCAATTATGGGGTTGTTCATAGGATCACACATGTTGGTGATAGGGATGCCATGAGTCCCCATTTGTTGTGAAGATGTGTTTGGATTTTGTTGTGGAATGTGTTGTTGTGAGATGTATGACATGTTTTGGTTTGAAGGTTGTTGGTATTGCATGTTTTGATTAGGGACATGTTGATGGGTATGAATGTCTGATGTGTATGTGGGAATGTTTCCTCTAGCAGTATTAGTCGATATTTGTGGAATGCGTTGACCTTGACTACTTTGTTGTTCAAATTAAACCATGTGTTGTGTCATTTGATTGCCTTGTCCAAATTGGTATAGGTTTCCATGGGGAATGTCAAAGTTTTTCCTTTGGGGCATATTGATATTAAGTTGTGATGAAGTGTTGGCATTTGGTTAGGGTGTGGAATGAAAATCTTTCATTTATTTCTCCCAAAGGGGTTGAATGAATTTGATCCCAACATATTATTTGAAGATCCAAATAAAGGATTTGACGATGTTGCTCCCATGGCACTAGAAGAAGCTCCAAATAAGAGGTTTGCAAAACTTTCCCCCATTGTTGAGGATCCAAAGGTAGCTTCAATTGATTGTGAGGATGTTGTGGACATTAAGGGCATTGATTGTGATGTGACTTATGACATGGTTAATGTCCCTCCAATGGATGTTGCATTGATCGTATTGGAAGTGTTTTGATTAGAGGTGCCATTAGAGGTAGCATTGATGGTGCTTGTGGAAATTTGTGTGGTGGCACCAATGAAAGTATTGTTTCCATTATTTTGGGGTTGAATAGTGTTGGAGGTGTTCTTTGCATCATGACTAGCAGAGGCTACTCTTAAAGTGTTAATTTCAAATCCATGTGGCAATTTGGCCCCTTGGTGTAAAAGCATGGCTAGAAATCTGTCAGGATCGTGCAAGACTAATTCTTCCACAAAAGAGACTATGTCTGGATTTTGTGTGGAAGCTTCTAATTCTTCCACAAATACATGTCCATGTTCGTCTCTACGTTTGAATGGTTCAAAGGGGTTTTGTGAAGAAGATGGAATGTTCATGTCACTAAAAGGATTGATAAAATATTTTTCTTGATTCATGTCATTGGGAAAGTTATAAGTGTTGGTGTCTTTTCCAAAAGAATCCATTTGTATTCTTTTTCTTTGAAGCCTAGTCTCAACCATATAAGGATTTTGCTCAAATGAGGAAGAGGACAATGACAACTAAGTCTATGAATGGGACTAATATGACACTATGCTTTTGGATTTTTTGAATAAAGGACGCAAATGCAACTATATTTTTGGAGTTTTTGGCAATAAGGAATGCAATATGGCAATGTTGTCTAAAGGAAATGATGAATGCAAAAGGACAACGAAGACTACGATGAAAAATATGACACTATTTTTTTTTTTTTGTAGGAATAAGGTATGAAAAATGAGGATTAAGATGACTCGAATGTTCTAAGGTATGTTGTAGACACCTAAATTTGGACACTTAATTTATCCAAATTTATCCCTATTCATCTAAACATTCCCTTATCTGCATTAATTAAGTAATATCACTATTATTTAATTAATACATTTAATGTTCTTCTAATCCCTAAGGTATCTAATTAAATAATTAAATATCTTCCCCCTTTCATCAAATGAATTAAATAAATATGAAATTTATTTAATTCCTCATATGTCACATCCCTTTCTTAATCTTAATTATTCTCCTAATCTCATCATTAAGGATGTGCACATGCCTAATCCTTGATTAGGATGTGTCACATCCCCCAACTTTTGCAAGTTGGCCTCTAATCTCTCTTAGCCACCTAACCCTCCTTTAATCCTTCTTTAACTAGCCTAATAATCCTCTCAAAGAATTTTTAATTCCTTTTATCCTTCCAATGAATATTAAATTCCTTTTACTCTTCCCCATGTGATCTTTGACTTGTCACATCAAGTCACATGTGAAATATAACCCTCTTCTAATATGTCATTAATTTGTCTAATCAAGTGCTTGCATAACCTTAATCACTTAATTAGGTCTCCATATTATGGAATGTGCCCTAAGTCAACCTTCTTAAAGGATTTCTCCTTTTGGAGAAGACACTCCATTCCCCATGTGAATTTTTAATCCACATTTAATCCCCCAATGCATTCCTTGGAATTTAAAATTCCCTTTCTCATCCCCATGTGGATATTTGAAGAATTTTTAAGTCCTCACATGTCCTCTCACCCACATGGGGACAAAGACATCCTTTATGAGGAGAAATTTTCCAATCCCAAGGTACTATGTAGTACCTCCATGCCATGTACTCTCCTTCCACTTCATGTACACATCATTTCTTACAAGCCACTTCACATGCCACATGTCAAGATGTGGGGGGCTTGTGATTTCTCAACTCACCTTAGTCCTACATCTTGATGTTGGTTGCTCAATCTCAACCATCCATTTCCATAGACAATTCCAAATTCTCTATAAATATCCCTCTTTTCTCTCATTTTGGGGGAGATCATTCATGCTAGCCAAACTCTTGCAAAAATTTTCCTTGAGCCATACTTAGCCAAATTTTCATTCTTCCATCCATTTCCACTTATCTTTCCATCCTCATCTCATCTAATAGCTTGCATCTCTTTCCATCCAAGGAGCATACAACATCGAAGATCGAAGGGCCAACCAAAGGATAACTCAACAAAGTGAAATCTTTCATTTTTCTTAGTTAAGTTAATCATTAGGCTAATCTTGAGGTGTAGGGTGTTTTTAATTGTTATTAGCACTCTTTTATTTGTTCTTCATATTCTAACACTCATTTTCGCTTATCACATTTCTAGCATGCCTAGTGGGACCCACAAACAAGTCTCTTACTTTTAGGTTTGTTGTTTTTTGACTTTTTGCAGGTGCATGTTATAGAGGGGCGGACTTGACCTTCTTGGGGCGGACCCAACCTAGAGGGGTGGACCTGACCTGATAGAAAAGCTGACCTGCCCTCCATAGGAAAACCCGACCTTTCACAGGGGTGGACCTGCCCTCCACAAACTCAGAAACTGACTTTTTCCAATTTTTTCATAGACAGGCGAACTTTCCCTCTGGACAGGTGAACCTAACCTACATAACCTATAGACAGACAAACTTTCCCTATAGATAGGTGAACTTACCCTCTAGACAGGCTAACTTTCCCTCTAGACAGGTGAACTTTCCCTCTAGATAGGCAAATTTGTCCCAGACAACTTTTTCCAGAAGGTAAAATTTCACTTTTTAGCACTCCTTTTGACTATTTTAAGGGTTTTTAACCCCCTAACTAGGAACATAGTTTAACTAGGGGTGTCAATTAACCTTGTTTTCCATGTTTATTGGTGAGCTATTTGATGTATCCAATCCCCTTGCACCATTTGGCAATCCTGGGTGATGAGAAATCATAGCTTACCAAGTCCTTTTGAGTCACCCTATTTTTCTTTTCTTAACGAGACCTGCTTGAGGATTTCATCACCCCAAGGGACGATGCCAACCACATGTACCAGAAAGGTATATAAAGGAGGGAGAGAAAAATTTGTACCTCAATCCAACCATGTTGTAATTGGCGAAGTGTCGAGATGATGTGAAGAGTTGGTTCGAGCCTTTAGTATCTCGCTAAGGTTCCCGACTCACACTTGTAACGAGTTGGTATTGACAGTTTGGGCCTCACGTATCAGGTGTATATAGAGGACTCCCTAGCAACCATGTTCATCCTAGAATAGAAGACTTTGTCAGCCATACCCTTTCTACTAGACTTAGGATTGTGCTATCTGAATTGTCTTCTTTGTCCGAAACCAATGATTCTCTGATTAATTGACTCAACCATATCCTTTTGATTGATGGTTGTTGTGTTTTGGGTCCTTTGCCTTAGTCATCTTGTCAAAATTCAAGTTTAAACCTGTTAGTCATTTTGACCACCTTTTGCTCCATAGGTGAACTTTCCCTCTAGACAGGAAAATTTTCCCTCTAAACAGTTGAATTGTCTACTAGCCCTTTTGAACCTGTTAGTCATTTTGACCACCTTTTGCTCCATAGGTGAACTTTCCCTCTAGACAGGAAAATTTTCCCTCTAGACAGTTGAACTTACCCTCTAGACAGGCTTTTCAAAAAAGCTTCGAGCCCCCATAAATCTCTCATCGCAGGCTTTTCATGTCTACTAAGAACTGTGAGAATGTGGATGCCTTGGAAACGACCATTGTTGTGCCAATGAATAGATAGGTTTTTGGCAACTACACAAAAAATTTTAGTTCGAGACCATGTTTGCATGGCCACACATGGGGCAAGATTAGCTCCAATAAGGAGGAACTCCAAACTAATGAGGTTATGCTCAATAGGGTTTTGGGGAGTTCACTTGTTTGTGTGACACATCCACACTCATAGTCCTAAGTTTTCCATTAAGATTCACATTTGTGTACCAGTCAGGGGTAGCTCGGCTAAAGAGCTTCGTTGTCAGTTTAGTCGCCTTGGGGTGAGTACTTTTTTACACCAAGGAAGGACCAATTCCTAGAGTCAATAATAGTTTCTCTTGCACACAGGATCGCACAAATGCACAAGGAGAGAGGATACTTCTATTATTGAATCAGGGTGACACAAAATTGGAGACACTTGTGAATTTTAGTTAGCGAAGTTATAATGTGAGGAAGACACTTAAGAAACTTTGTTCTTTTTAAAATTTTAACTTGAGGTGTGAAAGACAAAGTTCATTTTAACCCCATGATGTGAGAATGCATGTTCATTTTAACCATATGAGTTTCAATGCATGATTGTGTTCATTTTAAGTCCATGATATGAGAATGCAAGTAAATTTTAACCATATGAGTGTGAATGTAAAAATCTTCGTTTGATTGTTTGCTTTAAGGAATTGAAAATCAAATAAAAATATCAACAAAAAAAAGTTAGACTCCTCGCCACATTCTGTAAATAGAATATTAGTAACCCAAAACCTCTAAGATACTAAATGGAAAAGAAAAAACCAGAAAAAATTCTACAAAATCCAAAAATAATTATTCCAGGTGACTGTGTCATTCTGCAAGTCAAATGCGTCATAGGGAAAATTTGGAATTTTCCACGAAGATGTGTCATTCTACACAATGAATGCATCTTGGGGCTGAAGGTTGGAATCTACAGAAAAAATGGATCAACCTACAAGTAAAATGTATCTTGGGATAGCGAATGTGTCGTAGTAGAGAAGATGTGTCATTTTGCATGCCAAATGCGTCTCAGAAAATATCGAATGCATCGTGTCATACATGTACCTAAAAACACAAAAATTTCATACAGAAATCTGCAAAAAAATTGTGATTTTGGTTTTGGGTTCACAAATGTAGCTTAGGTAAAAACCTAAGTTAGTAGATTAGAGCTTAAAAGAAGATAACCCAAAGTAACAATGAAGCAAAAAGGAGTAAAACATGAAAACAAATGAAAATATCTCACCAATTTCTTCAACCTCCATGATTGACCTCCTTTGCACCTTCTCTATTTGTTACAATATGATGTGTGCCCTCAGATTTGTGATGAGAAACTTATGATAATGCCAATGTCCTAAGAAAATGTTGAAGGATTCTACTCAAAAGACCTCATAATGCAACTATGCAACTATGAAGCAAGCCTAATGTATGCATAAAAGAGCCTAAAATGACAAGATGTCAGGATGCCTAAGATGAAGATGAGATTGCATAAGATGAAATGGGATTGCATAAGATGATATGAGATTGCATAAGATGATATGAGATGTCAAAATGAGACCAAAATTTCCATTTTATAGATAAGTCAATTTTTGGATGAATGGCCAAGATTCAAAATTGATAAATGCCCTAGAATCAATGGTCAAGATTGAATGTGACAACCCACAATTAGGGTTAGGGCAACAATAGGGTAAACTTGAAATGAATGGTCAAGATTTGATATAAGAAAATCAAATAAAGGGACAAGATTGCATGTGACAAGGAGATAAGGATGGTACGAAAATAGAGAGAGCTGGAAAATCAAATAATATTAGAAATTACTTGATTTATGGAGGAAAGTTGTTATTTTGAATTAAAAATTAATTTAATTCAAAAAGGTGGGGTCATGTGACAGAAAATTAGAAAGTGGGACAATTTTAAATAATTTTTATTTAAAATTAGGAGAATGCCAAGGTGACAATAATTAAATAAATTTAAAAAATTATTTAATTATGAGAAGACATTTAAGAATTATTGACATATTTAAATAAATAAATAAAATTTATTTATTTAAATAATCAGGAGGAAATAATGGACAAAGGATAATTAAGTAAATTTAAGAATTTATTTAATTATAGAGAGACATTAGAGAATTAGCGACATATTTAAATAAATAAATAAAATTTATTTATTTAAATAATCGAGAGGAATAACAGACATCAATTAATTAAATAATTACAAATTATTTAATTAATAGTTGAATGTGGACCATAGGACATAATTAAGTATTTTAATTATGCTAGGAAGAATGTGGAGAAAATAGAACTTGTAGGCCTAGATCGTTTTTATGTGTCTACAAAATTAAACAAACATTTAACTCCAAAAGAGACTGGAAGAGCCTCCCAAAATCTAAGGATTATACACATTGTAGATGAGCTTGTTAGTGTTGATCCAAATAAATTATTTTATGTACTAGCTAAGAAAGGAGTCAAAGTTCCTCAAGACTATGATATTTCTACACTTGTGCAGGGAGCTACACAAGGACTAAACCAAGGTTTCACCCAAAACAAATTAGGAATGTCATCCTCACACCAAATGTTCACTATCCTACCACTTGGGACAACAACACGCATGGCAACAAACATACAAATTCCTAATCCACCAACATTTGGAAACAAGAGAACTCATGCCACAACACAAGGATAAAATTTTACATTTGGTGCATAATCATCAAGCTCCATGGGTATGGCATTCACAAATCCTCTATTTCAAAACACAAATCAAGGTCCCACATCTCAAAATCAACCCAATAAATCAAGGAGGATTCATTTTGTTCTGTGTAAGGTGTCAAATCAATTTCAAAACACAAGTCAAGGTCCTACACCTCAATATCAAAATGTAAATCAAGGTCCTACACCATCATTTCAAAACACAAATCAAGGACATATTCCTCAATTTCAAAACACAAATTAAGGTCCCATGCCTCAATTCTAAAATGTAAACCAAGGTCCAACATTTCAATTCCAAAGTGCTAATCAAGGTCCACCTCCTCAATTTCAAAACGCCACACCAAACACAAGCATGACCTTTGAGACAAATCAAAATACCAATTATATTCCAAATCAAACCAACACTAATGCAACATTCACAAATCAATATCAACAAGGTCCCATGTAACAAAATTTAACTCCAAATCCAACATTTGACACTAATACCATCATGCAAAATCAATCAAACATGACACCATCTCCAATGGACACCTTAATGCAACAAATGCAAGCAATACAACAAAAAATGACAAATACTCGCATAGGTAGTGGAGTTGGATTGGGCTATGGGTTTTCTCCCATAGGTTCCATGTTCGACTCTGAGGTCTGGGCTTACCTGATGAATGTCATTTTTGGGTGATTACATGCATCCTCGAAGGATTAGTTTCACCTCAAATCACCCCTCCCGAACCCCAACTTGACAAAAAATAAGACCAAGGCAAGGCTATTTGGGTATTGGGATAGGTTGCAAGGATACCTCTGGTGCAACAAAAAAAAAAACAAATGAAAAAAACATTCAATTTGGGACAACTAAAAAGACATATTCTATGGAGGAATCATGTCCTTATCCATTTGAAAGGGATTTATACATGACACCTTTCCCTCCACATTTTACCACACCAAATTTTAACAAATATAAAGGGAAAGGGGATCTAATAGAACATATACAAGAATTTAACATGGCATGTATGGATATCACTTTCAATCCCACATATTTGACGACACTATTTCCTTGAATTCTTGCAAGACAAGCTCTAGAATGGTTACACACCTTCCTCTAGGGATTCATGCATGGGGTGACTTGGCTGATACATTTATTTATCACTTTTCCTACAGTATAGAAAGTGACATGACCCTCGCAAAATCGTGCATGACTAAACAAGATGAGGGAGTCACTCACATCATTTTAGTAACAATGGTGAAGTATGGATAGCAAGTGCCCTTGCCACATACCTGATAAATAGTTAGTCCCCATGTTTGTGGAAAACCTTAATACAAAATTTTATAGGAGAAAATTTGCACCCCTTATGCAAATTCCCCTTTTGTCATTCTTCACTTTAGAAAACCAAATTTGAAGGCTAAATTACACATAAGCCCGCTGCCTTCATTCCACTTAGCAGTTTTTTTGTGTGTCAATAGAGGAATAACTATAGAAGATGCCCATATGGAATGCAGATTTTTGCATGGTGCACATGCGTCCCTAGAAGATTCTCGCGTTTGGAGCCTATAGAGGCATTACACTTCTGATTGGGAGTCGACTTGTAATGCCCCCTTCAACTAGCTGGTGTGAATATGGCCATTTTCTTCACTCTCTCCTTCAAATTCACTATTCATTCTTCCATTTCATCCCTTCAAGAAATCTTTCTCACAATCTTAAGCATTCTAACATTCATTCCCTACATTCTAGAAGAAATCTTGCACTCCATAGAAGCAACAACATCACTCCCTCAACTTAGTAGAGAAAGTGTGGAACAACATCATTGTAGCATGGGCTTGAGTCCTCTCATTTTTTCTTCCATTAGCCTTGAGTGCTCTTGGTGGAGGTGGTAAGCTTTCTACTCCTCTCTACTATTTGGTTGAGTAGCACATTACTATTTGTAGTGTTTTAGTGTTCTTTATTTAATTTCTTTCTTTATCATACTATTTCTCTATCATTGCAAACTTGGTTATCTATGGAGGTGGAAACACCAAAATGAGGGTCTAACTAAGGTAGGACCCTATACAACCACCCAAAAAATTTCCTCTTCATTGAGTGTAGGTGGACATGTGGCTTGGATTTGGCTAGAAAACGAGTACATTTGTGAGGTTATTCTTATCATCCTAACTCCTGTTTATTTTCTTTATCATATTTGTGTGTATCTTTCCTACTTCATAGCTTTGTTTTGGCCCTTCGGAAGTAATTAGCTAGGCTACTAGTCCATTTTCTAGCATTTGACCTTGCTTCTTGAGTCCTTTAGTCGTATGGACGCTAGTGCACCTGAGAGATGCCAACATGTCATGTTATCATCCTGGAACTGTGCTTTCATCCTCAGGAAGAGAGCTTCTAAGGCACATAGTCAAACCCAAAAACCAGTTCACCCAGTCCCATTCTCTGTTTTAGATCTGCAAAGTGATTTAGGGACTTTATAGTCCTCATCATTCTCATCCTGCATTTCCCAACACCTCGTTAAGCTAGGGTAAGCTAGGACAACCTTCTAATATTGGCTCTCCATGACCTGGGGCCTTGAATGTGGTTGGTCCCCCTCTCTTAAAATAATTAATGACTCAACTCCAAATAAAATGTTTCACAATTTTTTAGGACATCGTTGAAAAAGGTGTCTTTATTGAAAAGGATCTTGTGACAAAGGGACTAGTTAAATTGAACAAAGAAAACTCCAAAAGCTAATAATGAAAAAAGAAAAATTTGGTACCAAAACAAGAATGTCACTAATGATGGTATTATAGATGTTAAAGTGGTAAATCATGGTAACCCCACCCTTCATCTTAAATGTCTCTTTACATCAAACACACAAACACCCAGCCATGATCAAACATTTAATGTTGTCCAAAATAATCAATAACAATGCAAAGGACCTCCTTGTACCAAAAGGTCTTACACACCCCTAGGGGAACCCATTGAGTCAGTTTTGAAGAAAATTTTCCAATCAACATATAGAAATTAAGACATATGAACTGACTTTGGTCAAACCCAATTAGTAGAATGAAAATGAATTTTGTGAATATCATCATGGAAAAGGACATAGGACATCATCATGTTGGGAACTCAAGAATCTCATTCAAGACCTTATTGAACAAGGTGAAATTTCAGTTAATAATTCACAACCTAAAACTAGTGTTGACCATACCATATTCAAAAATCTCTTTCAAGACCATAGAAAAGGGAAATACTCCAATTCAAGGAATAATAACAATGCTAATTATACCCGTGGTGTGCATGACTATACAATCCAGCACATTTGAGCCCTTGATGAATGTTTTTCTACCATCACCATTAACAAAAGTTCAAAATGTGTTGTCACTACCCATAGAGCTAAAGTGGCCTTCAAGGGGCTGCCTCTAATTTGTAACCAAAAAGTCACTATAGCCTCCTTGATCATTTGGGAAAGATGCCTACATGGATATCTATCCTTGAGTTGCTATGCATTTCCCTAGAACATAGAGCCATTCTAGACAAAGCCTTGCAAGAAACATTTGTACCTTCTGATCTAAAATTCAACCAATTCCAGGCCATGATTAGATACCTAGCTACACTTCATTATGTCACATTTTTAGAACTAGATCAAACCTCACAAAATCCAAATCATAATGATCCCCTACACCTTGAAATTTACATAAATAAACATAAAATCAAACAATACTTTATAGATGGTGGAGCAAGTCTGAACATATGTACCCTAAAATTGGTTACAACATTGGGATTCTCTAAGGCTTGCATAGATTGAACTAAAGTAATTGTTATCAAGGCTTATGATGATGTTGAGCACACTTCTGAAGGAGTAATCACACTTCCCATCAGGGTTGGCCCTGCTATTCAAAACACAATGTTCCATGTATTGGATCTAGACTTACCCTATAACCTCCTCCTAGGTTGCACATGGATTCATGCAAGGAGATTTGTACCTTCCACTTACCATCAATGCTTGAAGTTTCCTTATAATGGCCTTGAAATTAACATCCTAGATGAACCTAATCCTTTCCAATATTGCATTAATCTAAGAGGAACCACTAAATTTCGAGCTCCAATTAATCAATAAGCTTCATCTTCCACCTCATCCATCAACATTGATCCATCTTCCCTCATAAAATCATACACTCTCTTCATCACACCATCCAAAACCATATTCCTAATCCATGATAAGGTATGTGGGGAATACAATATGCAAAGATTATTTTGTCTGGGAAAATTTCCTAAATCACCAAAATCTTATCAAAAACCTCATCCTATCCTACCCAAAATTACCATTTTCAACACTCTTACCACCTTCATTAAATGTGGGTAATTGAGCAAAGAACCCATTGTTGAGGACATTGATGAGTCCAGTTTATGACTCAATTTTGATAGAGTTTATTATCTATTTGATGTAGTTTTCATAGACTTTGATACTTGGATGTTGACATTTTATGATATTTCCTCAAAACCTTAGACCTTGGGCATAAGCTATTTTTGTAATCTTTAATGACATTGACATGCTATATGAATTATCTATGTTAATTTTACATGAGGATTAATGAATGTTACTTTAAGATAGTTACATATATGCAATTTTTGTGCGTACTAATATTGTTATGCAGATATAATTAGAAGCCTACAAAATTGAGGAAGATTTTGCTAGCTAGTCATTCACCATGAAGTTCAACAAGGTGATTGTTCAAAGGAAAATGGAGGGAAGACTCTCAGCAAGAGGGAAATTCCTAGTTTAAATTGAAGAATTATAACCACCTTGTAAATGGTCTTAATTGTTTGTTGAGTGAATATATGAGTTATTGTTGTGCTAGATCTGCATTAAGGCAAACATGCTTGACCAAATTCCATGCATGCATAACCTCCATTCCACTTTTTATGCTTTCCCTAAAGTGGTGTCCTCCTAATCTATTGGAGTTGACCACCTTGCTAGATAGTTGGTTAGTAGTTTTTCTTCCTATAAATAAGACTCGAATGCTCCTTCTTAGAAGATTGATTAATCTAATGATATACTCACATTCTTAGTTTTTCAAGTAATACAATTATGTTGCTCTATTGTACTTATTTTTTCCAATGAATAAAATGAAGTTATAAGTTTGTGCATCTAATTTTATATTTGGGATACTCATCCAAGGGGGCCCACTTGGTGAGCATTCCATCCTTTTATTTTAGTTATTACTTTATGTTCAACAAGTAGTTAAGAATATGGCACTGTTTATTCCTGTAGCCACTAGAATTCCATTATGCAATTGTTCCTACAACCAAGTAGACAAAGTAGTTTCCTATTTGTTTGCTCAGATTTGTATTTATGTCATGCTTTTCAACTTAGTATAGTTATTGGTTGATGCACAACACTTACTTTCAAAACTATGTCTTTCTTATTTGTAGAATGAGTATGGATACTATGGATTCCTAGTGCACATACTGTGTTGACCCATTTCAAGTATACATCCCTAGGTTGAGAAGTTAAATGAACCTTCATAATGATTGAGATAGCTATTCAGATTAGATTTCCAATCTTTGAATCATAGTTGTAAGGTCTTAGTTGTTAGATCATTGTAGGAGGCCAACATTTTTGGCATCATTGTCGAGGATGGTGTCAAACTAGGGAGTTCTTTGGGAGTCATAGATAGTTTCTTTCCTATTGAAGTATTTCTGAAAGTTGTTCTTAGTATCCCTCATTTAGGAAAGTAATGATCCACTATTCCTTTTCCAATTCTTTCTGTGAGTTGGCTGATATTGAGTTGATACGGTATGCATAGAGGAAGGAGGAGAGATTCGCATGGGAGATTCCTTCCTAAAAACCCTGATCCATTCTAGCTAGTTGAGCATCAAAATTTTCCAAGAGATGAAGAAGAAGAGCCACACACCTTTGTTGATGCATTTCTTGATCTGACCAGTTCTAAAATTTCCTCTGAAGACCAAAATCAGCTTGAGAATCCCTTTGCTTTGTAACTACATCAGGCAGGCATGGGTGATGCAAATAGAAATATTCCTAACCAACTAGTTTTCTCTTCCCCCATTTCTCATCAAAATTAAGTTTACAACCTCAAAAACATCCCTGCTTCAGTCCTTCCTAAGTTCTATGGACTTGTCACAAAAGATCATGATACTTTCTTGTTTGAGTTTGACATACTCTATAGGAGTTATGACTATACCACTGATTCCCATAGGCTTAAGCTATTCCCTACCACCTTAAAAGAAGCTACATTGAGATGGTTTATGAGCTTGGGCAGAAATATTGTGGAGACATGGGATGAAATGAAGACAAAGTTCCTTGAAAAGTACAAGAAGCATTGTAGGGGTAGTGACATGAGAGGAGATGACATCTTTAGGATGCAACAAAAGGAAGATGAGAGTCTAGAGGATTACATTGCAAGGTTTTTGTTTTGTCTACAGAAATCTCCACATCATACACTAAATGAAGAATCACAAAAGTTTCTTTTCCTAAGAGTAATTAATGATAGCTACATTGATTCCTTGGACCTCATGCGAGGATGATATCAAGAAGATATGTTAGAACTACTCTAGGGAAACTTCATAGAAATGGAGAGCTTACCAATCCTCTATGGGTAATTCGTCTACCAATGGAGTTTTAAGGATGGAAATTACTCACTTGCTGGCAGACTTCAAGAAAGATATCATAAACAATTTGGCTACTCAGTTGGATACACTTCAAGCCAAGAAGAAACAAGAGGAGGCAGAGGCAATGTTGGTAGAATATTTCCCTCATTGCAGACAAAAGGACTACAGATGCAAGATGGTATCTAGTATTTATAGTAAGCAAGTTCCACCTAAGTTCAACCCAATCCAAGGTGAAGATGACCAAGTCTACTACATTGCAGAAAGGAGGCCATGGGCTCCAAGACAAGGTATGCCACCAGATCAACTATCTTTTGTTGGGCCATATTTCAATTCTTATTCATCTAGTAACCAATGGAAACCCTCATATACATCCAATTATGGAGGATATCCACCACAACCATGGAATAAGCCTCCAAATTCTTGGCCCAATCACCAAAAATCTCCACCCTAATGCCAACAACCTTAGGAGAATTAGTAGCAGTTTCAAGGAAATTGATAGCTATCCCTAGGAAATTGGTAGCAAACATCTCAATGGAGGGGAGGACACCAATGGCCAAACTAGACAACCAGTTACATGTAGCCACTTTCTCAGCCCCAAAAACCTACCATAATGCCTCCTGCTACTATTTCAAGTTCAAATACACCTAAACCTATTCAGCTACCAGCTTAGCCCACACCTAACCCACATAACGTTTCAACAACAACAACCAGTATACTCTGCTGATCCAAATCAATTCCCTACATATGTTGTGAGTGTAAGTGGCATCCACTTGCATTCAAGAACTACTTTTTCAACTCTTTCTACACCCATTATCACTGAGCTTCCTATGGAAGAAGAGGAAAATCTGAATGACCCCATTCAGCCAAGTGTACCTAAAAATCCTAAACCAGTTCTAGTCAAGTAGACTAAACAAGAACCACCATTTCCCCAAAGGTTGGAAATGGTGAAACAAAATAAATAAAAGGAGGAATAGACCTTTAACATTTTAGATCAGTTAAAGCATATGTGTCTAGATACCTCTATTTCAAGCCATAAAATATGTTCCTATATATGGCAAAGCAATTAAGGAAGCATGCCTTAAGAAGCTAGGTAGGAAGAAGAAACACCCCACTACGATTCATGTGGTGGGATAACTGGCTGACATCATGCTTGGGAAAGTGATTGTTCCCAAATATAATGGCCCAAGGAGTCTTGTGGTAGGAGTTGTTATAAATGGGATCCAAATAAAGAATGCTCTTATTGATTTGGGGGTAGCAATAAATATAGTGACCAAGGATATCCTGTAGCAACTAAATGTTGCAAGCATGAGACCTACTCCAACTGTCTTGTAACTTGTTGATAGTTCAACTAATAAATCTGATGGTATAGTAGATGACCTTGTGGTGACTCTAAACTCTTAGGAGTACCCAACAAATTTCATGATTCTTTCTCCTAAAGCTACATTAGGGTAGTACCCCATTATTCTAGGAAGGCCATGGTTAGCAATAACAGATGCCTATATTAGATGTCAGATAAAAAAAATGACAACTTTCGATGGAAAGAGCACAAAAAATCTTGTTCTCTACCCTCCTACTCAGCCATCCCATGATATGGATAACCCCATATGGCCACATGTTGGTGAAGAGGCCAAGGAAGTTAATTTTGTGGCATAGCTTATGATGTTAGGAAAAATCTCTTTCATGCAACTTCAAGAGGAAGATGAAGTATTGTCTAACATAATTTAGAACCATTGTGAAGTAGAGGAAGCATCATCCTCTCATTTTGTTGATCCAGTGAAGACACTTATGCCCGCTCTTCCTATAGTAGAAGTTCCTGCAACAATAAGTATGTCTCATACATTGTTGCCACATGAACTCAAGGTACTAAACATTAGTGAAGCAACTATGGTAGAGATAATTACACAAGTGCAAGTGTTAGAAGTAAAATATCTAAATATTAATAGCAAACTGATTGAAGAACAACAATTGTCATTGAAATCCTTACTAAGGACCCACCAGCATGCATTTGTGTGGGACTATCATGATATGAAGGGATTGGAACCTAAGCTTTTTACTCATAGGATATACATAAGAGATGATTGTACACTAGTGAGGCAGCCACAAAGAAGAATTAACCCTACATTGAGAGAAATTGTAAAAGGCGAACTACAAAAATTGTTAGATATAGGATTTATCTACCCCCTTTCAGATAGCCAGTGGGTGTCTCCATTGATGATTGTGCCCAAAAAGGGAGGGAACTGGTGAGTTTTTGTTGATTATAGGGAACTCAATGCTGCCACCAAAAAGGACCATTTTTGCCTACCTTTCATAGAACAAGTTCTAGATTCACTTGCAGGAAAGTTGTACATTTCTTTTCTAAAGGGATTCAATGACTATAACTAGATCAGAATTGCAGCTAAGGACTAGGAGAAGACAACCTTTACCTATCCATGGGGGACTTATTCCTACTCAATACTTCCATTTGGTTTATGCAATGCATCTGCAACTTTTCAAAGGGCGGTCATTAGCATATTTTTAGATCTCTCCTGATTGCATGGAAATTTATATGGATGATTTTACCACCTATGGTGTTGACTTCAATGAAGCATTAGAGAATCTCAAGAGAGTCCCACAAATATTTCAATACCACAATCTATCTTTAAACAATTAAAAGTGCTTCATGATGATACAGGAAGGTGTAGTCCTTGGCCACTACATCTCTCACAAAGGAATTCAAGTTGATCCTGCAAAGATTGAGGTGATCACAAATCTGACTAGACCTGTAAAACAAAAAGATGTTAGGAGTTTCTTAGGACATGTAGGTTATTGTAGTAATTTCATCAAAGACTTTAGGAAAATGGGAGCACCATTGTACACTCTCCTAACTAAAGATGTTGAATTCCAATGGACGAAATATTGTGACAAGGCATTTTCTAACTTGAAAGAAGCTTTAAATCATCCTCATATACTCAAAGGTCCTAATTGTGAGCTTCCTTTTCACATTCATACAGATGCATCAGACTATGCTATAGGAGTAGTCTTAGGATAGAAAGAAGGAGTTATTGAGAATGTTATTTATTTTGGAATCAAAAATTTACAGGGAGTTGAATTCAACTATACAGTGATGAAAAAAGAAATGCTAGTAGTAATCTATGCCCTCAACAAATTCAGGCACTACATAGCAGGCTATCAAATCTTTTTGCACACAGACCATGCAGCCATTAGGTACCTCATAAACAAATCCCTGATATCAGTTAGGCTAGAAAGATGGTTATTATTGATGTAGGAGTTTGACATAACCATCATTGATAAACCAGGGAAGGCTAATGTTGTTACAGACTTTCTTTCAAGGATAACTACATCAAAGGATAGTCAAGTCATTGATGACTCTTTTCCTAATGAACACTTATTTTCCATCAGTGTGCAAACACTTTGGTATGCACACAGCTAATTATCTAGTCACAGGGAGAGTTCCTCCCCATTTCTCTCCAAAAGAGAGAAGGGTGCCCATTGAAAAATCTTTTCCTTTTTCATGGATTATTGGATGTTTGTTCTACATAGACCAGACCATGTCATGAGGAGATGTGTGAGGGAAGATGAGACATATGATATTTTGCATGCATGTCACAATGAACCCTATAGAGGGCATTTTGCAACAAGAGGATAACAATGAAGATTTTGAGCATAGGATATTATTGGCCCACACTCCACAGGGTTGTAGGGAAATATACAAGGAAGTGTGATAGATGCTAGAGGATGGGTTAGCAAACCAAATCTGATGAGATTCCCCTTAACCCCAGGTAGTAATCACTCCATTTGAAAAATGGGGATTGGATTTTCTAGGACCCATTGATCCCCCATCAAATGGTAAATCCTATATCTTAGTATGCACTAATTATGTAACCAAGTGGGTAGAAGTTAAGGACATAAAGCATGCAAGAGATAATAAGGTTGTAGAATTTCTTTATGAGGATATTTTCACATGGTATGGGGTTCCAAGAGAGATATTGACTAATCAAGGGGCTCAGTTCACTTCAATCCCTGTTATAGCACTGGTCAATGAATACAACATAAGGCATAGGAAGTCTACTCCTTATCACCCTTAGGCCAATGGCCAAGTTGAGGTGACTAATAGGGAAATTGAAGCCATTCTGACCAAAACAATGGCTATCCATAGGAAGGATTGGGAAAATAGGCTACCAGAAGTTGTTTGGGCCTATAAGACAACCTGGAAGACAAACACAGGGTTCACTCCTTTTGAGTTGTTGTATGGAAAAGAAGCTATGATGCCCACTGAATTTTAGCATAAGACTCTTAGGACTATAATAGACTTAGGGATGGATATCTTTGAGGCACAAAAGGCCATAATTATGTAGTTGAATTCTTTGGATGAGATGAGAAAGGAATCCTTACATCACACAGAGGTAGGGTAAAATCAGAGAATAAAGTGGCATGAAAAGTTCATCAAGGAAAATAAATTCTAGCTAGGTGATTGGGCACTGCTCTACAACTCAAGGTATCAGGATAATGCAGAAAAATTGTAGACACGATGGCTAGGACCATATGAGGTTGTTGAAGTCTTCCCCAATGGTGTTGTTCAACTCACTACCATTGACCTTGTCAGATTTAAGCTACTTGTCAATGGTCATCACCTTAGGTTGTATCACAAGCCAACTTCCAAGGAGGAATCCTTATAGTAATTCACTCAGCATCAATTTTTTATATCTTAATTGTCTTTTAGTACATTCATTTAATTACTATACATTAATATAGACGTTCTCTATAGCATGTAATTATTCCCTTCCCTGTCAAATCATCATTGCTACTATGCATGTGAGCACACATGCTCAATTTTAGGTTGGGGGGGAAGTGTGAATACCATGTCCACATGTTAGTCCATGTTGGTCCATGTCAAAAAATTTAAATTGTGCTAATCTGAATCCTAAGTGAGGTGACGGATCACATGTGTGAGATGACACCCTACTGCCACCAATTTTTTTTATTGTATTTCATTCATTACTCCTTTACTGATTTTATTGCTCATGTCATAATACTAAGTCACCAAAAAGGTAAAATTCATATGACACTGGCGTTGGGAGTTTAGTAGCATCGTGGGAAGGGGAAATTGGGCTTTCAGATGAAGATTACAAGAAGGGAAACCTTGCAGAGTGATTGTTTAATTGTAGACCGTTGAACAATGGGAGGCAAGTTAATCAGAAGTGAACCCAAGGTTCATGATGTATTACTGTAGGATGCACCTTTCCAAGTCAAGTTCAGAAATTGTGGATGGTTAGATTATTTCCTGAACCTTAATCTTTTTAATGAAGACGTTGCATTTGAATTTCCCCAGACATTTTCTAAAGGAAAGGCCATCGTAAAAGGGTTGGAGGTCATATCTATTGAAGAGAGGATTGCAGAAGTTATAGGGTTACCTGCCAACGGTGAACATTACCCTACTACCAAGGACACCAAGTTAGCTAGAGCTGAATTTACTGAACCTAGTGACCCTCCATTGAGTATGGAAATTCAAGGTGTGAAGAGAAACTCTCCACTTGAGCCATGGAAGCAAATAGTTGTTTATGTTGTGAAGTACATTACCTACGAAGGTTGTTAGTCGAATCTACATTCTATGCACTTCAAACTCCTAAATCATTTGAGGCACGGGAGAAGAATGAATGTTCCAAACGTGTTATACCACCTTCTTTCAATCATGGCGGCTGAGACCCAAAAAGGTAGGGATAATTCCATTTCCCACCATTGTCTAATCAAATTATTAGTAGAGAAGTCTCTACATGATGTGTCTGATATGTCTTGGGAGAAATTCTTAAATATTGATCAAATTAGACCAGAGCATCTGTGACCTAGGGTTTTGCCTCAACCTCATAGGACTAGTAGAAGATTGAGCATGGTTGAAGCCACTCTTGGTGCCTCAATATCTGGTGCAAGCCCTAGTGTAAACCCTCCTACAGTTGAAAAAACCATAGAGATTAGTTCTTAGGAAGAAAATTCAAACAAAGAAAGTTCCTCTTTAGATTCTGATGATGATTTCCCTCTTGGCACCCTAATTTAGACTAGGGCACAAAAGAAAGAGGCAAAAATAAGGAAGGGAAAAGCTAAAAATAAAATGGTAGAAAATAAAGTTCCAAGCTCTAAGAAATAGAAGGTTGACACTGTTCTTCCTACAGTCGAAGAGAAACATGAGAGCCCGCCTAAAAAAACAAGACCAGCCAGACTAGTCACTGGTATGTCTTTGCAAGAAATCCCTAGGACTAGAGAAACATCATGAGAGGACACAAAAGCCCCCAATGGGGCAGGTGAATGTTGAGGAAAAGGACATATTTGGAACTGGAAAATATAACATTGGTAGAGCTTGCTGCCATCGCTAAACAAGTTGAAAGTCAAGAGTATGGGGGAAAATAGGAGCTCCTGCAATAAGAGCAGAACCAAGAGTTCTTACAGCTAGATCAAGAGTCGTTGCAGCCAGAAATGGGAGAACAATCGGCACCCCTACAACTAGAATTGGTTTAACAAACAGAATCCCTACAGCTGGAGCCACATGAAGAGCAAGCATCAGTACCAGGAATTTTTTTGGTAGGAATACATAGGCCCTCTAATTTTTCAATGCACATGGTAGCAATGAACTTATGGAATGAGATGCAGAGGAGGGAAGAGGAATGGAAAGAGGAGAAACACATGATGAAGAAGGAAATTCTAAAAAGAGAGATGAAGAGATTGAAGATAAGAATGTAAAAATTGTTGCTTTAAAGGAAAAAGTGGACAATATAGCAGCCTTAGTACCCCAGATATTAGAGTGTAGGACTCCTTCAAGGGTCTATGTTCTATATTTGAAGGAGAAGAATCTTTCTTTTAAACTAGAAAGGATTGTTTCAAGTTTGAATCCTTCCATTGAGACTCCTCTTGAATTTTTCCATGCTTATCAGATTGCTCCTCCTTAAATGGAGAATTTGTTGTGTGAATTCTATTTACATAATTATTTTGTGTCCCAAGATCATGATAGGAACCCATTTTTGTATGTTGGGGATGTCCAATTAAGGGAATTTATGTCTTGGATACAAAATGAGATTAGTTGGGGACAATAGTTCAGGACTTATAGTCAAATAGATTCCCACACTCTCCTGCCCATCAGGGCTAAATCTAGAAGTCTAGGAGACATTTTCAAGGATTGGCACATAATTCTTTACCGACCAAGCTATTGCAGTAGGATTTTTCCTGAGAGAGAAGCAGTTTATCAAGAATATGAGAAGATAGCAAAAACCAAAGGGGAATTTGTAATGGGAAATCTATCACAAAGGTGGAACAGTTTGACTAATGAGTTAAAACAAGTTGAGCATCACTCTCTGCAAAACTATGTTGCAGCATGTAAAAGAGTTGATAGATATATATAGTTGGAAGGTCAAAGGGACAATTTTTGCTTCCACTAACTTTTCAAACACCTATCTTATTATGTCCTACACAAAAGTTTAGGTATTATCAGTATGATATAGCTGTAGAGAGACAAAGATGGAGTAGGTTGGACAGACAACAAGGGTTCTATTGGGACCCTAATTCATGCACTACAAGAATTGATAACAACCCTTCCTCTGTTGGAGGACCAATAAAGATGAGTCCAGTTTATGACTCAATTTTGATAGAGTTTATTATCTATTTACTATAGTTTTCATAGACTTTGATACTTGGATGCTAACCTTTTTATGATATTTCCTCAAAACCTTAGACATTGGCCATAAGCTATTTTGTAATCTTTAATGGCATTGACATGCTATATGACCTATCTATGTTAATTTTACATAAGGATTAATGAACGTTACTTTAAGATAGTTACAGATATACAATTGTTGTGTTTACTAATATTGTTATGTAGATATAATTAGAAGCCTACAAATTGAGGATGATTCTATTAGCTGGTCATTCACCATGAAGGTCAACAAGGTGATTGTTCAAAGGTCAATGGAGAGAAGACTCTCGGAAAGAGGGAAATTCCTAGTTTAAATAGAAGAATTGTAACCCCCTTGTAAATGGTCTTAATTATTTTTTGAGTGAATATAGGAGTTACAGTTGTGATATATTTGTGTTAAGAAAAACATGCTTGACCAAATTCTACACATGCATAGCCTCCTTTCCACTTTTTATGCTTTCCCTAAAGTGGCATCCTCCTAATCTGTTGGAGTTGACTGCCTTGCTAGGTAGTTAGTAGTTTTTCTTCCTAAAAATAAGACTCGAATGCTCCTTCTCAAAAGGCTAATTAATTTGATGATGTACTTGCATTCTTAGTTTTTCAAGTAATATAGTTATGCTACTCTATTGTACTTATATTTTCCAATGAATAAAATGAAGTTATAAGTTCATGCATCTAAGTTTACATTTGTCTTAAGGGATACTCATCCAAGGGGGGCCAACTTAGGGAGCATTCCATCCTTTTAGTTTAGTTATTACTCTTTGTTCAACAAGTAGTTAAGAATTTGGAACTATCTATTCCTACAACCACTAGAATTTCATTATGTGATTGTTCCTACAACCAAAGCAAATCGAGTAGTTTCATGTTTGTTTTCTCATAATTGCATTTATTCCATGCATTTCAGCTTAGTATAGTTATTGGTTGATGCACAACACTTACGTTATTTCTTTCCATGCAATTTACTTTCAGCATTATGTCTTTCTTAGCTATAGAATAAGATCATTGTAGGAGGCCAATAGACATCTCCACATGGATTTATAGAGATGAATAAGACATTAAACTTAAGCAATTACCAATTGATAAGTATCCAAAAGGATTTGAACTTATGAAGCAAAAGGAATATGATGGAAATAGTGGTCTTGGCCTAAATAAGAATGAAATGATATAACTTATATTTCCTCCTCACTGACCAAAGTAAATTGGGCTAGGGTTTTTACCCACAAAAGTGAGTATTCCTAGTACTAAGTTGACCTTAAGTGAAAATATTAACATTTCAGATGAAATCAAGACATCTAAAGAAGAGGATTGTTATTATGGGGGCACTGATTTTAATGAGTATGAATGGGATTCCTATACAACTAGTGATTATGAACTAGACGATGTCTTCCAAGAACTTTAACTATCATCATCCTCAACCAACATCATGGTTATTAATATCTGAATAGATACCTTTTGGGAACCAGATGACTCTACCTATATCTTTACCATATCTACCTACACATTAACCCTTGACAATACCAATGATGGCTTGCCCCTTATTTACTCACAACTTACAGACTGGGGCCAACAAGGACCATTGAGTTTAGACACATTCAAGAAAAATGAAGCAATTGCTAAGTTCATCAAACTTCATGAAGGGATACCAAGTGGGTATCATATAGTTGGCTTCATCATTGAGCTTGATAATGTAGCATATTTCAAAGATTTTTTTCCTCCCTCTAGTCACAAAAGTGAGAAAATTGATAAAAAAATAAAATATAAAAAAGAATAGGTCTCTATGTGAAAAGAAAAAGGTGCCTTAAGACCATGAAAAAATAAAAATAATGGATGTATCTAAAGGTGAAAATGTCTCTAAGGATCCTAAGGATGGAGGGTTGGACAATCTCCCTATTGACCAAGAGAGATTTCTATTGCTGATAGAAGATTCAGAAAAAATTAATCTTGGGACAAAGTATAATCCTAGAATCATTCAGTTTGCAGCATCTTTGACCACAGAAGAAAAACTAAAGTTCACTACATTCTTTTCAGAAAGATAAATTAATTTTGTATGGTAATATGCAGGTATTCCTAGGTGGGACCCTAAACTAGTTCTACATCATTTACCATTACATCCAAATGCTAAACTTGTCAAGCAAAAATTAAGAAAAATGCTTTCATAAATCACACTCTTGGTAAAGGTTGAGTTGAAGAAACTTCTTGATGTTTTTTTTATTTGTCCCATAGATTATTCAAAATGGATATCCAATCTTGTTCCTATCACTAGACCAACTAGAGGTATCAAAATATTCACATATTTTAGATATCTAAACAAGGCTTGTCCTAAGGATGATTTCACATTGCCTAATATTGACATCATAGTAGACCTCACTGCAAGATATAAGATGTTATCACTTATGGATGAATTTTCAAGATACAATCATATTAGAATTTCCACTTAAGATCAACACAAAATAGCTTTCACATGTGCTTGGGGTACCTTTTTCTAGAATGTAATGCCTTTTGAACTCAAGAATGCCAGAGAAACATATCAAAGGGATATTACAACCATTTTTCATGACTATATCCATGTTCTTATGGAGGATTATGTTGATGACTTATGGATAAAATCTTTGACAGGAAGTGGTCATCTTGGAGTGTTAGACAAGATGTTGAGAAAACTAGAAGAATATAAGTTCAAATTAAATCCAAAGAAATGTGTGTTTGGGGTCTAGTCAGAAAAATTATTGGGATACATCATCTCTTAAAGAGGAATTGAGGTTGATCCTACAAAAGTAAAATAAATTATAGATATGCCACCGCCAAAAAATATTAGTTGTTTGAGGACACTACAAGGAAGATTGTAGTCAATCTGAAGATTCAGCGCCCAACCAGTAGAAAAAAATCATCTATTTCAACATTTTTTGTGCAAAGGAGTTCCCTTAATGTGGACCAAATTATGTCAAGAAGCATTCTAGAAAATAAAAGATTAGCTATTATCTCCTCTAGTTCTCATGCCTCCTATTGATAGAAGACACTTGATCCTATACATATCAGCCACTACTTCAACACTAGGGCATTCCTAGCACAAAATGACAATGATGGAAAAGAGAGAGCTATCTACTATATCAATCGAACCTTGGTAGGATATAAGCTTAACTACAATCCCATTAAGAGATCATGCCTTGCAGTCATTTTCACTACGCAGAATCTAGGACATTACTTGTTGAATCATAAAACATAACTGGTAGCAAAGATTGATCCTCTAAAGTATCTATTGAGCAAAGCAACTTTGACAGGTCGACTAGCAAAGTGGGTTATGATTTTGAGTGAGTATAACATAGAGTATGTTGATCTTAAAGCAATAAAATAACAAGTAATAGTTGATCAACTTATAGATGCACCAATGATAACAAACCATCCTATTGTGTATGACTTTCCTAATGAATAAGTCTTTGTAAGAGAATCTCCCACAACATGGAAATTGTAATTTGATAGATACTATACAACCCATGGTTTAGGATCTGGCATTATTTTTATCACACCTCAAGGGGATTTAATTCCTAAGTCATATAGAATAGAATTATCATGCATGAATAGTATGGCTAAGTACGAAGCATTCACAATATGAGTTCTTGGTGGAATAGTTTTTGATCCCTATTTTTGAGGTCCCTAAATCAAAATTTGTGTGTGAATTTTTTGGTCTTGAATATTCTTGGAACAAATACTTCTATAACTAATTGCATGACCAGACTATCCCTCCTAAATTTTCCACAAACCAACACAAAACCTTTATTTGAAGAGCCTCCAAATACGTCATTATCTGTGATACCTTGTAAACCATTGTAGGATAGATAGTACCCTTCTTAGATGTCTTGACTCATATGAGTCACAAATGGCCTTACAAGATGTACACAACGGTATATGTGAAGCTCACTCTACTAGTCATAACCTAGCTAAGAAGCTTATGTGAACGAAATATTATTGGCCTACAATGCAACATGATGCCTACTACTTTATAAAGAATTGTCACCAATGTCAAATACATGGAGATATTGTAAACACACCTGCTCAGGAGTTGCACCCACTTACATCCCCTTGGCCTTTCTCTCAGTGGGGACTTGACCTCATGGGAAATATTCGCTACTTTTTCTAATGGACATAACTTTATCCTTGTTCCTACCAAATACTTTACCAAATGGATTGAAGTCATTTTGATGACCTACATTATTGGAAAGAAAATGTCTAAGTTCTGTGGACATTGGAAATGGATGATAAACTTCCTTGTCCACACAAAATGGAGAGAAGGAAGCAAGATCCGATTTCACAATGCTCACATTCAAGAATACCGTAGAGATCTAAAACCAATAAAGGATGTGAGAGATATAACTATAAGATATCCTTGGAGATGAATGGAGACAATAAATGGGTTCACCACCAAGTGTAAACTTGGAAAATACAAAATGTTTGAAAAAATAGTGTGATATGCAAAAAGACCTAAAATGATAAATAGAAAAGCCAAAAAAAAAGTGTGCACCTGGAAACTTGTAGAGGTCAAAGTGAAGACAAGAAATGTCTCTGAAATTCTAGAAAATATGACTTTTTAACCTGTTTGGACTCATTCACCAATCTGGGCAAATCAGTCCTAGATTAGGATTTCTGCCAAGAAAGTTGTTTCAAGGAAAAGGGAACTAGAATCTGAAAATAGGTAGAGTAGACACCTTTAGTGGGACTCATTTTCCATTAATGGTGAATCAATCTTTTTCCACTTTTCAAAAACTAGAAACTCTTATCTGCACTCCAACATCTGCACTTTCCTTCCAAACTAGGTTTCAGATTTGAAAGGTCTATAAAAATACTTGTGAAATAGAATAGAACTTGATTTTCTAATGGGGGGTTTGTCATGGTCAAACCCCTAGTTTGGTAATCAATCCTTGAAGAGAATAATGAAATGTGCAAACAAACCCTATCCTTAAGTGAGTCTAAGACTAAGAAATATGAAACATGATGCACTCCTATTCTAATGTGCAAGAACAAGATGCATAAAAGAACTTAAATGATATAGGATTCACCTTAGGAGATCTATAATAACCTAAAATGAACCATAATAATGTGTAAACCTTCCTTAGGCTGAAGATAGAGTGAAAATGGAAGATGGAATCACTTAGAAAACAAGTCCTTAGATTTGGTTTGATGGCTAGTTGCATCTCCCTAATCTAGAATTCTTCATGATTCACCATAGGCATCCATTGATCAACCCTTGAAATAGATATATCTTGAATGAAAGTGAGCTTGAAGACCTGGAAAACTGCTTAAATGATGCTCCAAAGATTCAACTTTGCTGCAAATAGACTTGTGAATGCTCTTGTGAAATATTCTTAACTTTAACTCTTGAATTTTGCTTGCTCAAGTGGCTTAGAGTTATGCTTGAATTGCTTAGATTATTTGAAAATGATTTAGAAACTTGTATTTTTAGGAATTGACACCTCATTAATCATTATTTAGATTTCAAAGGCCGACATCCACCAGAAATTTGAATTAAATTGGTGAATTTCCCACCCAAACTTGAAAAATACCCCAAAAGGGACTCATTCGCTGCCCTTGTCGAATGAGTCCCACCTAAGGTTTTTGTGGTGGGTTTTCAGGATTTGAATGTCTTAAATTCTTTTTTTCAAGATTTTATATGATTTTTGAGTGGAATAAGCCTCAAGGTCCAAAATAATGGGTCCTAGGGGCCTTAAATATTGATTTAAAGGATAATTAATGCAAGGGTGCCCAAAATAGGTCCAAATTATACCAAGGATTGTATTATCTCCAAGAAGGGAGTCCAATTTCAGTGTCCACATTTAGCCCCCAATTTAGCACCCATATGACTTTGCGAGCATATGCAAGCTAAAAGACTCTAAACTATACACTTTATCTCATAAAAGGATACTCATTCAAAAGATAGGAGAGTGAATCCCCCAGTTTAGTTATCTGCAAAACCACAACATTAGGCATTGCATCATGCAACACAAATATGTTAGTTGTCAAAAAATCCTCTTATCTAACTTTTTGAAATCAAATTCGAGGG
>VDFB02252616.1:40442055-40463432 GCA_007258455.2 Sequoia sempervirens | reverse complement strand
GGAGGCCAAAAATGAAGTGAAAGCGGACAATCTAGAAAGTGGAATAAAAAATGGAAAAAATTCCCAATGTCAGCAACATTTTGCAATTTGGGTGTAAGCTTGTTGAATTTTAGTGCCATTGCAGGGATATGTTTGCTTTATGTATAAATGATGAAAATAGCGCTTCTGTAAGGTGGATTTGATGGTATGCAAAAAGTTGCAATGTCACTGAAAAATAGTGCCTTCTAGAATTTTAGTGAAGTGCAAAATGTTGCAAAGTCAGTAAAATTTTCTGACCTCTCATGGGAAAAACATGATTTTTTTGTGCAAAGTCAGAGAAAAAATCTAACCATACATATAGGTAAAAACTCTAAAGTGCAAGATTGAAGAAATTCTCTACTTCCACATAACATTTTAAGTTCAATGTTTGGTAGGAAAAAATCATCGGCACATCTATTAGAAGGGAACTTATGTACAATAGTGGAAAATTTGTGCATCTTCATTTAAGGTGAGACTTGATATATAAACGCATCAAAATTCACTACTATCACAGCAAATGGCAGGGTCTAACTTGCAATGGTGGTGAATTTCACCACCATTCCATAAAAAGGAAGAACTAAGTGCATGGAAAGCATTAGATGAAGTGTCAGGCTAAAACCCTAACCATACATTATACTCGATTATTTCATATGCAAGGGAAGAAAAAAATGCTGCCATTACATACCTCAGGTCAGACTTTTATGTTTTGGTGGTGATTTTCACCGCTTCTACATCATGAAGTGGAAACCTAAATTATCATCAATAAAAATCACCAATTCATCAATAATAAAAGGCTTCAGTGAGACTCGCATTTTTTAATGGTGAATTTCATCATCGTTACAAGTGAGTTTGACATGGGACAGTCTACATAAAGCCGGTTTGAAGAAATTGATTTGTGCATCCTAGGGTTTAACACCCTTGATGCACATATATGTCATGAATTTTCAAAAACCAATGACAAACCTTTGGTATATCATTTTGACATAAAAATAAGGGAAATGGAAACTAAAAACCCTAATGACTGAATGAATTAATGGATAACAAGGAAAAATGAAACTAGGGTTTTTAACAGTTAGCACCAAACAAAGAAGTTCAAACAATATAAATACATTTAAAATAATTAATATATCATAAAAATATAAATTAAAATAAAATACTAAACCTAATACATAAACAAAATGAATAAAAAACATAATGAAAAACAAATGAAAAACTTAGAACCACATACCTAAAATACTTAGGAAGATGATGAAGAAAACCCAGACAAAAACCCTAGTTCAAATCCACAAGAAATCTACCTACAAATAATGCACCAACAAACTCAAAGTCTTATCAAATGCACAGAAGAAAAGGGTGGACCATTGAATGAAAAAAACAACAAAGAGGTGGGTGAATTAGTTGTATCTAATCAAAACATCAAAACCCTATATAGTAATCAGATCCACATGCATTCATTAAACCCTTATACTGTTATAATGATTAATCCTGAAATGAAGATAGCAGAAACTGAAATAACAACACCATACATAAGAGAACACTAGATTTACTTGGAAAACCCAATAAGGGAAAAACCATGGTGAGGATTAGCTCATAATATAAGTAATTGCAAAACTAGTACAAAGGGGCTCACTGCTAGAATAGGACACACTGTCCAAAAAGGCTCACAGCTAGGGATCATTTCCATAGAAAGAGATACAAGAAGATAGAAGAGAAATGTTACACAAAGAACACTTTCTCAATGCAACAAGGAATCCACCACAATGCTCCAACACTTTTGCAATCTTGTTTAAAAGATTCTGAACACATTCATCTCACTACACTCAGGAATCCAGTACTTTTAAGTTCGCACTACTCTTCTCAAATTTACATCACACACACATCAATTGCTTTGATCTCACATCTATCTTAAACAACTCCACTCTCATTTATATCAACCTTAACCTTAAACATCTTCTCCAAGGTCAACATTCTATATGTTGTATTTACAAATTCAAATTAGCTTGGCACCTAAACATTCCCACAGTGGATAGGAATGAAATGGGACCAAAACAACACTTAACCAAGACCCAAAATCAAGTCTCACATGTCACGCTATGCATCCATTGATACTTGAACATATCCAAATGTAGTGTAGACACCAAGTTGGTTGTTACCCATGAAAACACATTTGAACATTAAGTACATGCATTTAAAACTTCTAATACACCTAACCATGAATTCTCATGACAAACACAAGAGAGAAACATCATTAACTCTCCTCAAAACCACAAGTCCTAAAAAGAAATTACAGAGAAATTTGGAGCAAGTACATTTCTCCCCAACACCTTTATACAATACTACAAAACCAATTCTCATACTGGTAAACACAATTTCCTCTCACCAATGATCTAGAAACTAAAATTTTGCATGTAGCAACCTTTGACAACCTCAAATAATATACTAAATCTACACAGGCATAGCATCAATGAAAAAGAAACAAGGAGCACAATCTAGAGCACATTCTAAACACTTGCACAACACTATTTTCTTTATCTATCAAGTTTTCTCAAAAGCACTTGGAAACAAAATGAAAGATACTCATCCCCGTTCTTTTATCACCTTTCCAACCCCATCTCGAAGATATCAAGTAAATAGTGCAAAGATAGCCCCATGTAGCTCGATTTCCTCAATATCTCAACTACATGTATACCTACAAATAACCTATTTTCCCTTTATTTTCATTTTCAGCCATCCTCAATTTTCCGCATGACGTCGGATGCAACACCATTCCCGTCGAATGGCCTGTTTAAATCGCTATCCCTTCGATCGTGCCAACCTGAATCATTCGAAAGATCTCCGCCGATAATCCCACATTCTTCATTCAGCAATTGCATCGTTCTTAGTAGCGAGCGCACCGCAATTATCCCTTCGAACGCCAGCAAACCAAACAGAAGACATCTGCCCAGGAAGAGTACACCCGGCAAATAAACTGCAACCACCTACTCCTCGAGGTAGCCATCAACATCATTCCGCATAAGAGCCAGATCCATAGATCCATTGATCGATTCATATCCACATGCATCTAGTTTAATTTGAATGAGGGTATTAACCCCATCCTCCGAAAGATACCAAAAAAGCATCCTAGAAGTTACTCATAGTAAATATGTCAACAATATAATCCTTTGTAGGTACATATTCAAGTTTCACCTCATTCTACATAACCTTCTCTCTCAAAAAGTGATACCTAATAGATATATGCTTTGTCCTTAAATGCATCATTGCATTCTTTGAAATGTTAATTGCACTTGTATTATCACAAGAGAGAGATATAGGCTCTTCATATACAACTCTGATATCCTTTAATGTTTGTAGCATCCACAACACCTGTGTACAGCATGATGTTGCTACAATATACTTAGCCTCTATAATAGATAAAGAAACTAAGTCCTACTTCTTACTCAACCATGATACCAATCTACATCCAACAAAGAATGCACCACCACTTGTACTTTTTCTATCATCAACACAACTAGCCCAATCTGCATCTGTATAATCACTTAATGTGAAATCAGCATCCTTAGGATACCAGAATCCATAATCTGAAGTGCCTCTTAAATATTTGAATATCCTCTTCACTACTACAAAATGTGTTTCTCTAGGATCTTCTTGAAATATGGCCATAAGACAATTTTCATGCATGATATCTAGTCTAGTAGCAATTAGATATAGTAGTCCACTAATCATAGATCTATATTTTCTCTTATCATCCTTAGGTGAATCATCATCTCTGCTCAATTTACATCCAGTCACCATAGGAGTGCATACTAGTTTGGAGTCATCCATTCCAAACTTCTTTAACATCTCTTTGACATACTTAGATTGTGAAATAAAAATCCCTTTATCTATTTGATTGATTTGTAGCCCAAGGAAGAAATTCATCTCGATAAACATTGACATTTTAAACTCTTTTTGCATCTCTTTAGCAAATTTCTTACACATAACTTCATTTCCTCCAATATAATGTCATCCACATATACAACTACTATCAAAATATTGTCTTCCTCAATTTTGAAATAGAGATTACTATCTACAATGCCCTTACTGAATCGTTGTTATATCAAATGATTGTCTAATCTTGCATACCAAGCTCTAGGAGCTTGCTTCAATCCATATAGTGCCTTCTTTAATTTACATACTATATCCTGTTGATCTGATAACTAATTTTTTTCCAGTTGTTCTATGTAGACTTCTTCCAATTCACCATTCAAAAAAAGTATACTTCACATCCATCTAATAAAATTTAAAATCCTTGTATTCTACAAATTCCAAAAACATTATGATAGCTTATATCCTAGCCACAGTCTACAAATGTCTCCTCAAATTCTATTCCTTCCACTTGTGAGTAACCCTTACACACAAGTATTTCCCTATTCCTTATCACTTCTCCATTCTCATTCAGTTTGTTTCTAAACACCCACTTAGTTCCAATTATATTCTTGTTTGCTAGTCTAGGAACCAATTCCAAAGTTTGATTCTTCTCTATCTATATAAGTTATTTCATCAACTTCATCCAATGTTCATCCTTACATGCTTCACTCACTATTTTAGGTTCAACTTTAGATAGTAAACACATATTTACCTCAACTTTAGCATATTTTCTTCTTGTCAATACACCTTTCCTTTTCTCTCCAATGATTTATTCTTTGGAATGATTCTTTTGCACGTACTTATGGGTATTAGGGGTCTTCTCCAAATCTTCTTCCTCTTCATTATGCACTTCATATTCATCATATTTTTCTTCTTCTATTTCTCTGTAATCAAGTTCATTTGGAACATATCCATCCACTGCAATTGAATTCTACAAGTTTTCATACACCTTAACATTTGCACTTTCAACTATCTTTCTCATCCTTTTGTTGTAACATCTGTAATCTTTTCTTTTAGTAGAATATCCAAGGAAGATACCTTCATCAAACCTTGCATCAAACTTTCCTAAGTTTTCTTCTTCTCTTTTCATATGATATTTGCTTCTAATACTCTAAAGTGCTTCATAGTAGGAATCCTTCCAAACCATAACTCAGGGAGTCTTTGTGCTATTACATTTAGCTTGAACTTTGTTAAGTATATAAGCAAAAATATGAATAGTTTCTCTCTAGTAGATTTTCAATAGATTTGTCTATTTCATCATAGTTCTAGCATCTTCTTGAATCATCTAGTTTTTCCTTTGAACAACTCCATTTTGTTGAGGAGTTCTCGGGGTAGACAAATGTCTCTCTATTCCATGAACTTCAAAAAGCATATTAAACTCATTGGAGGTGAATTCACCACCTCTTTCAGACCTTAAACATTTTATTTTTAGATCCATTTCATTCTCAACCATAGCTTTGTTTGCCTTGAATTTATCTAGTAATGTATCATATTTCTCTCTAAGAAATGTAACCCATGTCAATCTAGAATAATCATCAATCAAAATCATAAAGTACATGTCACCTTGTGGAATACTCACCCTTGTAGGAACATAAAGATTTGTATGAACTAATTCTTGTAGTTCGGTAGTAGATTGTTCCTTTCCCTTGAAACTACTTCTTACATGCTTCCCAAAATGACAATCTCTATAGACAACATTGATAGGATTTGTGATTCTAGGGAGGTCACTCACTACATGAACTAAACTAATTCTCACCAAATTATCAAAATTCATATGACACATCCCTTGATACCATAGCCAACTGTCACTTATCTGTGAAATAAAGCAATGACCATCAACACCCTTAAGTTGATAAATATTTCAAATTTTCCTCTTGCTAGCAATAATCATAGTTTTGGACCCTTTTCTAATCTCACATGTTTAATCCTTAAACTCATGATTATATCCCTTGTTACACATTTTTCCAACACTCAAGAGATTATTCATTAAACCCTTAATGTAGTAAAAATTATTAGTGTTATGCATGCCATCAAAACTGATTGAACCTATTCCACAAATCTTAGCTCCTAAATCATCTCCAAATTTAGCTAATCCTCTATCATACTTTTCAATTTTAATGAACTTACTCTTTTCTGTGGTCATGTGATTAGAGCAGCCATTGTCAACAAGCCAGTAATTCTTAACCTCTTTAACATGGAAAGCAGATACCAAAGTACCTTCAACCTTATCCTTCTTCTCTAGAGTGCATTCCTTCACACAACTTTCAAAGTTAGCAAAACCAGATTCTTCTTTAATAGCCAAGAACAAGCATTCATTGTCATCAAAGTCTCCATAATTAGATTCATCATTAGAAATACCAACATCTTCTCTAACATAGTAGACTCTTTTAATCATTTTTCCTTTGTTCTCCTTATTCTTATTGTTTATAGATATTTTTGACATCTTCAAGCATAATGACATATATCACCATAGCTAAAACATTTTAAACGTAGTTTACCATTGTACTTACCAGTACCCTTCTTCATTCTTCTTACAAATTTAGCTTCCACATCATCAAGATCTTCCTTATTTGAATCTTCAACCTTTTCTGATACTCTAGCTTTGAAAGAAGTCTCTATAGCTATACCATTTTCCAAACCTTTTTTTCTCATTTTAAAAGAAGTTAGTTTACCAATCATCTAATCTCTAGAGTAAGTATCAAGATTTGCAATTTCCTCAATAGAAAACACTTTTTCACTATAAGAATTAGGAAGAGATCTCAGAACTTTCTTTACCTCTTTAGATTCTTTGACTTGTGCACCAAGACCTCTCATTGCGCTCACCAGCTCATCAACTCTCTACATGTATATTTTGATTGTTTCATCTTTAGACATATGTAAGGTCTCAAATTTTTCCTTCAAATTCTATAGCTTTACTTGTTTGACTTTCTCATCCCCTTCATAAATGCTTTCCATTTTCTCCCAAACCTCTTTAGCAATCTTCAAACTCATAACTTTTATTAATTCGGTATTTCAAAGACTTCACAATAATAAATATTTCCTCTGCATTGATCTCATGCACCTTGATTTCTACATTTGTACTTGGACCATTCAAAGGTGGAGTATATGTTGTCTAATAATCCTTTTCAACCTTAAATCCCTAAGCTGAAATATATCCTTCCATCTTTTTCTTCCAAAATGCATAATCAGTTCCATCAAACATAGGGTATTCAAAAGTAACCTTGTTCACCATCCCAAATCTACCTCAAGTGATTAAGCTCTTCCCCAAGGAACCTCACTCTGATACCAATTGTTGAATGAACAAGACAACTGAGAGGGGGGTTAATCAGTTATATCTAATCAAAACATCAAAACCCTCTACAGTAAAAAAATCCACATGAATTCATTAAAACCTTATACTATTATAACGATTAATCATTAAATGTAATTAACAAAAATTGAAATAACAACATCATACACAAGAGAACACCATATTTATGTGGAAAACCCAATGAGGGAAAAACAACAATGAAGATTAGCCCACAATATAAGTAATTACAAAAACTAGTACAAAGAGGCTCACTGCCATAATAGGACACACTTTCCAAAAAGTAACATTTTTCACCATCCCAAATCTACCTCAAGCGATTAAGCTCTTCTCCAAGGAACCTCACTCTAATACCAATTGTTGAATGAACAAGACAACTGAGAGGTGGGTTGAATTAGTTGTATCTAATCAAAAAATAAAAACCCTCTACAGTAATCAAATCGACATGCATTCATTAAAACCTTATACTATTATAACGATTAATCATTAAATGTAATTAACATAAACTAAAATAACAACACCATACACAAGAGAACACCATATTTATGTGGAAAACCCAATGAGGGAAAAACTACAGTGAAGATTAGCTCACAATATAATAAATTACAAAACTAGTACAAAGAGGCTCATTGCCAGAATAGGACACACTTTCCAAAAAGGCTCACAACTAGGGCTCACTACCACAGAAAGAGATACAAGAAGATAGAAGAGAAATGTTACACAAATAACACTTTCTCAATGCAACAAGGAATCCACCACAATTCTCCAACACTTTCATAGTCTTGTTTGAAATATTTTAGACACCTTCGACTCACTGCATTCAAGAATCCAATACTTTAAAGTTCGCAATGCTCTTCTCAAGTTTGCATCATATACATCATTTGCATTGATCTTGCATCTATGTTGCTTCTCTCTTCATGCACACTCAACTCAAAACAACTCAACTCTTATTTATATCAACCTCAACCTTAAACATCTCCAAGGTCAAAATTCTATCCATTGTATTTACAAATTTAAATTAGGTTAGAAAGGTCTAAACATTCCCGTAGTGGATAGGAATGAAAGGGGACCAAAACATTACTGAACCAAAAACCAAAATTAAGTCTCACATTCCACGCTATGCATCCATTAATACTTGAACATTTCCAAATTTAGTGTAGACACCAGGTTTTATGTTACCTGTGAAAACATATTTATGCATTAAGTACACGCTTTTGAGACTTTTAATACACCTAACCATGAATCCTCTTGACACACACAAGAGAGAAACTCCATTAACACTCCTTTAAAGCCACAAGTCCTAAAAAAGAAATTACAAAGAAATGTGGGGAAAATACATTTCTCCTCGACACCTTTGCACAATACTGATGCAGAGCATCTACTAACTTCAAAAACCCAAACCAAAAACTTGAGATCACTATAACTTTCAACAAAACTCCCTTCATTGACACTTGATTCCAAGAGGTGATCAATGCACCAAAACACCCAATCAGGTTTCCAAACTCACATTAGACCCTAGTACACCTTAAACATCATTATTTTGACAGGAACAGAGAAAAAACATTCTCTTACAACACTATTTGATCGTATTCTCCATTACTTGCACTAGAAGACCAAATTTGCTTGCAAAATTCCATAAAGAAAAAACCAATCAAAACTTTCCAAAGAGATGGAGTTACCCAAAACCAAACATAGATTCTAGGACCCATTATATCCTTTTACAACATACTTCAAACTTAGATGGGATTTTCTTGTAAAGTTCAACCTTAAACATGACTATACCACAATAAGAAGGCACCAAATAGGCCTAATTTACAAAGAAAGACCCAAAAAATCAACTCCATAACATCAAATAACCTTGGAAAATATTTTATTAGGGCATAAAACTCTAGAATCAATAGATTTTTTATCACTTAAACCCTTTTAAAGGTCACAAAACACAAAATCATGTTTCTAGGCTTAACAATGTTCCAACAAATGAGGGTTTATTGAAAGTATACATTCCATACCTCTAAGCACTTGGTTTTTGCTTCAAAAACCTTGAATTGGGTCTGCACAAGCTAAATAAACTAGCTTCTAGCCTTGACCACTATCATTCTTGCATTGAAAACATTGAAAATCACTTGGAGTAGCAACAAAAACTCTATATCTTCACTTCCCCTACATCTGCCAACATGCACAAACACTAAAACACCCTACATTAACTCATTCCATTTATTTTCTAAGCCTACATCAGTGGAATGGTTGCTAAAAACAATGTAGAATCTCAAAACCCTTAATTTGAGGGTTTCAGTCAGTTTCTTGAAAATATGATCTTTATTACTCTAAACTTAATGCAAGTCCTTAAAAACACTTCCAAATAGTAGCTAACACCTTACTCTATGAAATATAATCAAGAATGTAGCCTATAAAATATTGTACTGATCGTACAAAAATTGAAACAAAGGAGAAAATGTTAAAAGTGCATAACAGAGTACTTTTATTGCAAAAATTATTCAAGATACAATGTGTCCATACTTGGCTTGCCTTCACACAGCCCTAAATATATTTTTACATAAATATTCTTGACTTCCCCATCAGTTACAATAGATCCACCATCTGGTTTTTCAAAGATGACTCTTCAACTTCCTAATTCTACAACTTCTTGCAATTTTGCAATTTTTGCATCTTTTGCAACAAAAAGATATTTTTTTTGCAATTTGACCTCCTAGAAACCTAATGGTGACTTAAATACATTTGAATGGGTCCAAACATGATCATTTTACATACTTAACATGATGATAATTCAAATTTTACAATATTGCCTATTGGAGGCATAACAACACTAGGTACTCCTGCACCAAACAACCGACCTAGAAAAGACCTCAAGTCCCTTTGAGGACTGATGTGCATTAATCTTGCTTCTTCACACCTGCATACCTTCTTCAATTTTTTCTTGGACTACTTCTTGCTTTGTTCTTGAAATATTCACTTGCCTTTGTCTTAATTCCATCATTTTCCTTCATTTTTTGTCTTCACTTGTCTTTGTCTTTTTCCTTTCCTTTCTCTCAATATTATCAGATCTCTAAACCACTACCTTCATAGTTTTTAATTTCCCTCTAACCTCTTTTCCAATCAAAGGACATAGGATTATCCTTATTATGCTTTCACCATGCTTTTCTAAGCAATCTTTTCTCTCTTCAATCAATTCATCCTTGACCTTCTCTTAACTTATTTGTCATCATCCCTTCATCTTTTCCAATCATTGGATCACTCTTCAAACTAACTTTCAACTTTTGTAATGGTTGCAAAATTTTCAAGTGTTTTTCAAAGAGATATCCATCTCCCTCATTGCTTCATCACACAATCTTACAAACCATTCATCTTACCCAACAGTAGATCCTAGAAGATGCACCTAACCACTCTCTCTCTCTTAGTGGTGTAACTCCCTCTGCACTTTCTCCCCAACTTAATCTATATTGGAGGACAGTGAACATAGACGTCTTCATTGTCTGTAACCAACACACCTTCTCACAACTCCTTGCAACTTTAAGATGGATCAAGCAACTACATCCAACAACTCAACAAACCACCAGATCAACCAGCTTTGATACCAATTGATGCAAAGCATTTATTGAATTCAAAAACCCAAACCACAAACTTGAGAAGACCACTATAACTTTCAACAAAACTCCCTTCATTAACACTTGATTCCAAGAGGTGATCAATGCACCAAAACACCCAATCAGGTTTCCAAACTCACACCAGACCCCAGTACACCTTAAACACCATTATTTTGACAAGAACAAAGCAAAAACATCCTCTTACAACACTATTTGATTAGATTCTCCATTACTTGCACTAGAAGACCAAATTTGCTTGTAGTATTCCATAAAGACAAAACCAGTCAAAACTTTCCAAAGAGATGGAGTTACCCAAAACCAAACACAGATTCTAGGGCCCATTACAGCCTTTTACAACATACTTCAAACTCAGATGGGATTTTTTTGTAAATTTCAATCTTAAACATGACTATACCACAGTAAGAAGGCACCAAATAGGCCTAATTTACAAATCAAGACCCAACAAATCAACTCCACAACATTAAAATGCCTTGGAAAATATTTTATTAGGTCATAAAACTCTAGATTCAACATATTTTTTATCACTTAAACCGTTTTAAAGGTCACAAAACATAAACTCTTGTTTCTAGGCTTAACAATGCTCCAACAAATGAGGGTTTATTGAAATTATACATTCCAGACCTCTAAGAACCATGTTATTGCTTCAAACACCTTGAATTGGGTTTACACAGCTAAATAAACTAGCTCCTAGCTTTGACCACTATCATTTCTTCATATCACAACTTGTAAGCATCATTCTTGCATGGAAAAAATTGAAAATCACTTGGAGCAGCAACAAAAACTATGTGTCTTCACTTCCCCTACATCTTCCAACATGCAAAAACACTAAAAAACCCTACATTAACCCATTCCATTGATTTTCTAAGCCTACATTGGTGGAATGGTTGCTAAATACAATTTAGACTCTCAAAACCCTTGATTTGAGGGTTTCAGACAGTTTCTTGAAAATCTACTCTTTATTACTCTAAACTTAATGTAAGTCCTTCAAAAAACTTCCCAATAGCAGCTAACACCTTACTCTATGAAATCTAATCAAGAATGTAGCCTATGAAACAATGTACTGACCGTACAAGAATTGAAACAAAGGAGAAAACGTTGAAAGTGCATAATAGAGTACTTTTATTACAAAAATTGTTCAAGATACAATGTGTCCATCCTTGGATCACCTTCACAAATCCCTAAATACATGTTTACATCAATCTTCTTGACTGCCCCATCAATAACAACCGATCCACCATCTGGGTTTGCAAAGATGACTCTTCAACTTCCTGATTCTATAACTTCTTGCAATTTTGCAAATTTTGCATCTTTTGCAACAAAAAGACAACTTTTTTGAAATTTGACCTCCTAGAAACTTAATGGTGACTTAAATACATTGAATGGGTCCACACATGACCATTTTATATACTTAACATGATGATAATTCAAATTTTACAATATTGCCTATTCTCATACTAGTAAACACAATTTCCTCTCACCAATGATCCAAAACATAAAATTATAAATGTAGCAACCTTTGAGAACCTCAAATAACATACTAAATATGTACAGGTATAGCATCAATATAAAATAAATGTGAAGCATGATCTGGAGCACATTTTAAACACTTTCACAACACTATTTTCTTTGTCTATCAATTTTTCTCAAAAGCACCCAGAAATAAAGTACCAAATACATCGTCTCAACTTATCACTTCTTTCTAACTCATCTCTAGATACTGCAATAAAAAGATAGCTCCATGTACCCACAACACTTCCTCAACATCTCAACTAAACATGTACACCTGCAACATGTTTTCCTCTCTTTCTCAATTTTCTCAATATCCTAAACATTTTCTCCATGCAACAACATAATTGACATCAATTACAATACCAGTTAGTACACATCCTGTTAACATCAATTACAACACCTTCATACTTACAACATGGACATAAAATGTAAACAAAAGAAAAATAAAACAAAAGAAAATTGATTTAAATAAACCAAAATGCCATTAAAACTTGCATTTAATACAACTTGTGTGAGCTCGAGTCATCAAATCGATAAATTTTAATGCCTATATAATTCCTAAAACTTTTAATCAATGATATGCAAGGTCGAAGAAATCTCACTAACACTACATCTTTATTTTTTTGTTGGTCATGCAGGGGTGCTGAAATTTAGCACTCCTACATGAGCGAAACAATTTCCAACTTCGAAAAATGAAATTTTGCAACTTGGTTTCTTTTACAAATTTTGATAAGCCAAAAATGGTTAATGCTTGTAATGACGTTCCAAGGCTAGGGGGCCACACATGAGGGCAAGTATAATCTACCTCACTTTGTGTGCCTAGAGCACATGCGTTATGAAATAGACAAGTTTTGTAGGGGTTATCCCATGAAACGAGCTCAGCTGAATTCGAGGATAATAAATAAATATAAAATATTTATTTGATTAAAGTAGCTATAAGGTGAAGGATAAATTAATTAGTTAAATAATAAATATTTATTTAATTAAAGTGGGGGATAAAGGTGAAGTATAAATTAATTAAATAAATAATAAATATTTATTTAATTAGTGGAGGATAAGGGTGAAAGTTAAATTAATTAAAGTGTGGGATAAAGGTAAAGGATAAATTAATTAATTAATTAATTAATAGATATTTATTTAATTAAAGTGAGGGATAAATGTGAAGGATAAATTAGTTAAATAAATAATAAATATTTATTTAGTTAAAGTGGAAGATAAATTAATTAATTAATTAATAAAAAATTATTTAATTAATGGTTAGGATAGAGTAAAGTCAAGTGTGATTGGGTATAGTAAAATTTTAGGTGTCTATAAATAGGTTAGAATTATTCTCTCATATCTAATATCTCTTTTGATTTCATAGAAGTTCTTAGATCTTGGGTGGCTACAATCTTCAGTCAAATTTTGCATGTTGTAGAGTATTCTATACCAACTCTTACAATATAGAGTAGAATATAGGGATACCCAATTTATGATAGTCTATAAAAATATTGCATTCTCTAGGAATATGAATAAAGGAGATCGACTCAAACTTTTGTGGAAGCAGAATACTTTGATCAACATAATAAAATAACCTCTAAAAAATATTAGAAATATTTCATTATTTATAAGAATGCTCAATATTAGAGAATCCATCTCTTAAGTTGTATTTTTCTAACCCAACTCACAAGGTTTCTCAAGAGCCACAAGGAGTGTCCAGGTCTCTATCTAATTGTTAGTGTTAATACTTGTAGCAATAGAAGAAAAAAAAGTGAACCAAACCAATACTATTGCATCCAACTCCACTTATCCTACTAACAAGTAGGTTACCATGAGAAGAATTACCATTGTTAATTTTAAAAATATAAAGGATGAGACCATTTGCCTACTTTAATCACCTTATAAAATATTTAAGCCTCGGGCTAGAAGGAATATAACCCATCAAATTATCCAAATCAAGTTGCCCCAGATTTTGAATATTAGAGGGACCAAAAACTTCATCCATAGAACACTTAGCCAAAAAAAAAATCTTATAAAAAGTCTAAGATATTATTTCAAACATAGTAAGTAAAACTCTAATGACCCAAAAAATAAAGATGGAACCTGTAGACACCTAAAATTTGACCTTACCCAATCACACTTAATTTTAGCCTATTATAAGCCATTAATTACATAAATAATATTTAATTAATTAATTAATCTCATCACCTTTAACTAAATAAATTTCATATTTACTTAATTAATCCTTACCCTTTTCCCAAAATCCGCCAACTAAATTAATTAATTTAGGCTAATTAATCCCCACCACATTTTCCTTTAATATTTAATTTCACTTTATCCCTCAATCCTTGTCCATTTAATCATATACCTCCATCTTGTTCACATGCATCACAATCTAAAATCATCATCATGTGACAAGTATCCCTTTCACGTGTCTAACTGAGATATTTCCTCTAGATTCATTGAACCTAGACACTTCCCAAAAGTCAAACTAACTTTCCATCCCATCCATTCATTTCATACCCCACCTCTTAATCCTAACCATCCACATAAGGATGTTTCCCTAGTTTTAATCCTTAACTTAGCCCCCATCCTTCATGTGACACTTGTCATAGAACTACAACTTTAATCCAAAACTTAATCCTCAATCAATCATAGTCATCCATTAACCAATGCAACTTGACCCTTGATTTCTCTCATGAAAATTCTATAAATGGAAGGCCTTCCATCCCATTATCATGAATCAATCTTATGCTACTATTATACTGCTAAAATTTCAATTAAATCATCTTGATCACATCATCATGCTATTGGAATCATGAGCAAACACATCTAAAATATCAACATATCAACATACTACACTTGATATTTATGAGGTTTGCATGTATTTGGTTTGATTTAGGCTATATTTTATGCATATTTTATTTATCATTTTTATCCAATGCATTTTGGTGAACCCAGTGTGAATCTTTACATATAATGCTTGTCCTTGTGAGTTTTTGTGGGTTTGATCTTGCAAGTGAAGGCTTTCCAGGGAAGCTTTGAAAATAAATTTTTTATAGGAGTCTTGAATCATAAAAATAACCTCATGGTTATGCTTAGGGGGGTCGAGAGACAAATTTTGATATATAATTCAGTATATTTTGCTTATAGTCAATTTTTTGAAATTTTTTAGGCCCCTTAACGCGTGTTGTGAGGAAATTTGTATGACTATACAATCAAAGGGTTTTCTAAACATTTTTCTTTAGTTTTACATATCTAGATATATATAGTGAGTATATATTACTATAGAATAGTGACGAAAAAACAATATATACACATAGAAAGTCATGTCATTTTGGGAGGTATACACAAGGGTTTGTAATATTTTTGCCACATAGATATATACACACGAGATCTAATGTTTTATATTAAAATATATGTGGTGAGTATCTATGGAAGGGTTTCATTTAGCATATAAAGATTGTATATATAGCATGTTTTTATTAAATAAACCTCTTTTTTATTATGTATATCATGCCAAATTTTCTTTGTATACATCATCGCAAGGTTTTAATCAACATATATATAAGTGCAAGTTAATTTGTGTAGGCTATTTTGTGAGTATATGCTCGCAGAGGCCTACAACCTATGGACACTATATAGCTTGTGGCCTCTTTACCCACATAGGTCATGAGGGATTTTAAAATGAAGCTCATGTGCCTTTATTTCTAGTGCTTAAAACTTTAAAAAAAATAGTGTTTAAACTTTATGATTACCCTTTTTTTCTTTTTAGTTTTAAATTCATTTAAATTTAAATTTTTTATTTATTTTTTATTTTTTGTATGTTCAGCCCCTAGTTATATGAGAAACTAGGGGTTCATTAAATAGGTTCCCAACACCTTCCAACAAGCTTCTCATCATGTGGGGACCAAACCTAGGTGCCTGAGGGTTTAACTTAGACCCCCCCTTTCCTTTGCACACCCTAAACAACTAATTTCATGAAAACAAGCATATTTTTTATCTCATATATCATATTTTCACAATTAAAAAGGTATTAGAAATATAGTTTGATTTTCTAAATTCTTCTCCAAAAAATAGGTGTAGTCAGTCAAATTTAACCTTCTTTTCAAAATTTAAATGCTCATAACTTATTCATACAAAATCATTTTTCAACATTTTTAAAAAATTTAATAAAAAATCATAAGGAATCAATTTTTACTATTTATTTTTTCTTTATACAATTCTTTTTGGTGTGTTTTTCTCATACTTGAGACTGAGTGTAAAATTCACCTTTCACCTTTGGATTTGGGACCTAAACTAAACAAGTGTCTTTTAATCCCTGAGACTCACTTATATATTCTCTCCTCTTACACCCTAGTGTGATCTTGAGGATCAAAAATAAGTTGTTTTTGTATTTTTTAGGGGGCATGCCTAGGGATTCATCACCCTAGGGGACAACCTCAACTCTTGTGTTCTAACAGAGTATAAAGAGCGGGAGGCGAATCAAAAGAAACCTCTTGGAAGTGAAATATTTTCATATAGGCTAAGCTTGTAAGAACTTTATACCTTAGAGAAGTGAAGGTAGAGAGTGGGTTACCCTTTCCTCTCAACTATTTGGCAATATTTCCTTTCATCTGTAGATTAGGCCTCATGTACCCTATTGGTATATAGAGGATACCCCTAGTTGAGCTTGTGAAGCCTAGTTGAGACTCTTTGGCCACCTTTTCTTGTGGTTCTTTGTGCCCACAAGGATTGAAAATCCCAATTGAGTTAAGATTGTTCATGTGTCTTATATTCTTGAATGTTTAGATCACCTTCCCCACTTAAAGCCAAAAGGGGACACTCATCCAAATTAAGTCGTAGTATTTTTTCTTTTTGCATCATTTCCTTGTGAATTTTCATATATAATTATAAAATTCAAAAAAAATAGAAAACTCAAAAACACAAAAAAATTAAAAAAATTAAAAAACTAATGTTTGATTGATGTAATAGATTGCATGCTCTTTAGAGGACTCGTCATGTTGACCTAATAATGCCCCATGTACAACTAATGTAGCTGGAATGTACAACAAGAGTGGTTTACCTGGAATAGGAGGCATGAGGATAGGTGGATGAACCAAGTAATCCTTAATTTTTTCAAATCCTTTCTAACATTATGGATCCCAAGTGAAGGTGGTGTCTTTGCATAGATGTGTAAATGATTGACACTTGTCAGCAAGCTGAGCTATGAACCACCTGATGGACTATAACTTCCCTTGAAGGCTTCTTAATTTTTTGAGATTACGCGGTGAGGGAATTTCCATTATTGCTTTGACCTTATTTGGTTCTACCTCTATATCCCTTCTAGATACTTTGAAGCCTGAGATCTTTCCGGATGTGACACCAAATACACATTTCTTTGGATTTAGACATAGCTTGTAGTGCTCTAATCGTTCAAAGATTTTCTTCAAGATCGCAGTGTGTTCTTTTCTAGTCTTGGATTTTCCCAATAAGTCATCAACATAATCTTCCATTTGATATGAATGAGGTCATAGAAGATAACAGTCATGGCATGTTGATAGGTTTCCCCCACATTTTTTAGTTAGAAGGTTATGACATTGTAGCAAAAGGTGCCCCAAGTTGTGGTGAAGGTTGTCTTATGTTGATCTTATAGAGCAATCCTAATCTAATTATAGCCAAAGAAACCATCCATAAGGGATATAATATCATGCCCTAATATTAGTTTGACCAACATATCAATATTTGGAAATGGGAAATCATCCTTAGGAAAAGCTTTATTTAGATCCCAGAAATCTATACAAATTCTAATGTTCTCATTTGGCTTGGCCATGGGCACTATGTTAGATATCCAATTAGAATAGTCAATAGGTCTTATGAACCCAACTTCTAATAGTTTCTCCAACTCTTTCTTTACAAGTAAAGCCACTTGGGGATGCATCTTTCTTAGTTTCTATTTGAAAGGTTTTACATCCAGATGAACATCCAAGTGGTGTAACACTAAAGCAAGATCTAAACCTGGCATGTCTAAATAATTCCATGCAAAATTGATGATTCCCTCTTTTAGCATATTGGTGATAATAGAATGCTCTTCCTCTGACAAGGATTTAGCTACATATGTGATCTTAGGATCTTCCTTTGTGCCTAAATTAACTTCTTGAGTTTCTTCGATCAAGATAGAGGATCATTCAGACAACTAAGTTTCAACAAGGGGAAGATGAACACCCCCATCCTCGAGTGCCTCATCGAGGTTTTTACTGTCAAATACACCCTTTATTTTGAATTTTGTTGAGTCAGGAAGTGCCTTAGAGATGTTTTCACTAGATGACCCTTTTTTACATTATTTCTTCTTACTTTTGCAATTAGGGTGTTCATCCTCCCCCAATCCCATGAGATGCATATAGGTGTCCACTGATGGAAAGGTATCGATAGGTGCACTACCTCATAATTCTCAATCAATAAGTTCAAGATGGCGAAAGGAGATGTTGATGGAAAAGAAGGATAAGTAGTCAATCATGGATGAGAGATCTACATCATCTTATGCAAGTATGATGGACTCTTCCTCAGGTATGTCCTCAAGGAAGCATTATCCACACTAACATTATTGGAACTACTAGTTGATGATGTAGGACCCTTTTTCTTCATGTCATATCCTAAGCCCAAATTTTTTGGTCACACAAGAGTATCAATGGGTTGAAATCATCCTTGTTCCTCTACACCAAGGCCTCCTCCTTGATAATTATACTTTTCAGCTAACTTAGAGGCCTGAGGATAAGTCTCCTAGAAATATACTTTAAGCGGGGGAGAAGGTTCAGGCTCTTCTCGGTATATCCATTGACTGATATCATCTTTTGGTTGATCTTGTTGTATCCCAAGAGATCGGAAAGTGCTAGACCCCACATTCTTAGAACTGAGTGTGATCGTCTTCTCTTCCTATTTTTGTATGGACTGAGAAGGTTGACCATAAGTATGAGGTGAGGGTGGCATGGTTGCCACATTTAAAGCTATGCACATCTCATACTCACCATAATCTTTGTCTATGATTTGGATCTTGGTGATTATGGATTTGAATATGGAAGATGGAATAGATGAAGTAGTGGATGATGGGTTGGAAGATGGATGGGAGGATGATGTTTGAGGTGCCCCCACTTCCACTCCTAGACAATACTGAGAGTGAGGGAAGGAAGCCTCTAATGTACAATAATATTCAAAGGGTTGTGGATCAGCATCCATATTTATTTTCATCCCATTAAATGGGAACATTAGACATTAGTGGTAGGTGGACGGGACGGCCTACATGGCATGGATCCATAGGTGGCCAAGAAGGAGATTATATGGAAGGTCTAGATAAAGGACATGACACGTGGTATATGGCACAATAGGACCAACCTAAATTGGAATACAAATAATTTCTTCACGTTATGCATTTTTGTATGCTTTGATGGTGATAACCTAGTTGTTCAAGTCAGCATGGGTGTAGCCTACCTATTTTATGAACTTCAAAGTACAAAGGTTAAGAGAAAAGTCGTTATCTACAAGACCCTTTTTACTTTATGTCTAGCTACAAGGACCTCAATGTGAAGGGGATGGTTATGATTCAAATCAATGCAAGGCATATCGTTTTGACTAAAGCCCAACTGATACGTGGATGATAGGTGTCCTACCAAGGCTTGAAATTGGGTAGGATCTATATCATTAGGGCTGTGTATCCTACAAAGAATTCATGGGCATTTTTTGATGGATAGGAGAAGACTTAATTTGATCTAGGATGGAAATTTGAGCTGGAGTCTTTCCAAGGTGATCAAGAATATTATACTAAGAGCTTACAGAAGTTGGATGGGCTGACGTGGAGGCTCCAGGGACGATGATGCCCATGAAACATGTCAAAGGCAAAGACCCAAAATATGTTGTTAGGTAGAGCCTTGTGACTAATGCACATGATGATTCCATCATACTTATAGGGTACATTCTTGTAGCTGGCATTATTTTTGTTGTTATTTTGATTATTGTTATTGCTTGACCTAGGGTTAGCATTGGATGTACTAGCACCCTGATTGTGTTTCAAGAAAGCATTTTGGTATGTCTAGAGTTGGGAATTGGATGATGTGGCCTGGTTTGCATCCACTTGGATATCACCTCGATCTATAAGATCTTGGATATACGTTTTTAGTCCTTGACATTTGTTTGTGGAATGACCCTTAATTTTGTGAAAATCACAATATTGATTTTCCCTGTACCAAGCAGGCTTTGGTTTAGACTCATCAAAAGGTTTTGTCATAAGATAAGTGACTGGATAACTTGCTTGAAGGATTCTATTGAATATAGCACTTAAAGATTCTCCCAATGGATTGAATGTGTGTATATTGTTCCCCTGGTTTTGTTGATTGGACAACTGGGGAGGATGTCATGCCCCCTATGGAACAAATATAACATTAGAAACTGATGATTGATTAGGGACATATTGTGACCTCTGGGAGGTGTTAGCTACCTAAACATGCTTGGTGTTAGTGACACCATCATTGATAGCATTCTTGTTTTTTGTTCCAGTAGTAGGATTTATCGCCAGATGACTTATCTTTATCATGATTATGAATTTTGATCTATCCCTTAGCACTAAGTGCTCTCTCAATGATAGGATCTTTTTCTATGACCTTTGCAAAGGTTATGACATAATGAAGGTTGAGATTGTGTGCCATATCTACATGAGCATTTGCTATGAAAGGAGTCACCATGTCCTTCTCACTGAGTTGAGATTTCATTCAACTGGCCAAAGTGTGCCACCTTTGCAGGTAGCTTGTGAAGGTCTCTCCCTCATGTTAATTTTCTTTCAAAAGATCTAGGGTATCAATATCCTTCTCCAAATTGAAGGATAAGTGAGTAACAAATTTCTCTGAAAGATACACAAAACAAGAGATTGATCCCTTTGGAAGAGCCATAAACCAATCTAGACACACCCTCGTTAGACTCCTCAAGAATAACCACATGAGATAATTGTCATTGTGTAGGACTTGTTGACAATGTGAGTAGAATTCTTAAAGGTGATTCTTTGGGTCTTT
>VDFB02252616.1:40333941-40441955 GCA_007258455.2 Sequoia sempervirens | reverse complement strand
AATTATAGTGGTGATGTCTTTCAGCAAATCAAATTTCTTGGTTTTTCTATGTTGTGATTTGCATCAATATTTGGAATTGTGAACATGCTAATTTTTTACATGGAAGAAAACATAAACTTACTTTACTACATTGTGATCGATCTAACTTCTTCTTTTGTAGATTGCTAGAAGAGTTATGACAACTACAAGTCCACTAATGTGATTTCTACTAACATGTAGCCTATCAAACCTACTATTGGAGGCATGTGAAAAATCATATCTCATGATTCAAATAGGGTATGGATAGTCTAATTGGAATTGGGTAATGTTTAGGTATCTTCCCTATTAAGGGTTTTTTTTGCACTTGTGGTAGTTCAACATGTAAAAAATGATAATAATTTCTTCAAGCCCCAACATATAGCATTACAAATGGAAACCATTTATAGTTTGATAAGGATACGTGCAACTTAGCGCCATGCCCAAAAAATTTCACCAAAATACAATTAAAGACAAGATACAAATTTCAAATTTTGACCACCAACACTTGCATAACTCACTAAAAGTCATTTCCTAAACCTGTACTTCATGAAAATGTAACATTTGATCAGTAAAATTATAAGAACTTAGTATGGTAAACATTTTTTTGTGGAAATCATGGTTGAGTTCAAATAGTGACATGGAATCCTCATCACCAAAATAGACTTAATTAGCTTTGCTAACTCCATATAATAATCACATACATAATTCCAATCACAAGTTAAGAAAATAAAATATATCAAAATAATTTTCAAGTAATGATGAGAGAATGATACTGAGGGGCCAGACCTAATTCCTCAGGGGCTCATCTCTGATGGCCTTGCCTACATATTGCGCAGAGGCTCCGTAGTTCGACAACTTGAGTTGACTCCAACTCATAATTGATTGACTAACAATCACACCTTTCACCAAGGTTTAAATCAAAATAACTCACAATGATATAGTAATACATAAAATGGTCAACAATGGTCGATCTATAAGGGCTCCTTTTTACTATGAGGAATGGTTAACAATCCCAGTTATGACGCTACGCAAGAAGCACATGACAAAATAAGATAACCAAGTATGATCTAGGATGAAGGTGATCATATCATATCTTAAATGGATGATTATAATTGTAGTTGAGGTTTCAATCTAGACAATACAAAGGTCACCATATAACATTAATAAGATTAAGGGGTGAAAGGTTAATAAGACAATTCACATATTGAATATTTTAAGATAATTCAACCATCATACACTTGGTTGACTAACACAAGGGGTATAAACCTTAGGTTCAAATATGACTCTACCTCAGTCACACTCATAACCCAATAACACTGACATATGCTAAACTCATTTCTCTACTCCAATTCATCCTATGCATCTATTTTTTTTATTTAGCCCTTGTTAACAATGATTGAATAAAGGTTGGTTTTGTATTATACAAATTACATTTGTTTGCATCCACTTATGTATACACCCAACCATATGCATCCATTCCCACATACAAGACACAAATATAAAAATATATTTATAGTTTTAGGTTTAAGAATGATTATTTCACTTGCTTAGATCTCATGTGTTTATGGTTTAAATCTTGAGCTTATAAATAGAGGAATCATCAACTCTTTTTCAATAATAATATTTATAATTCTCTTACAATAGAAACTCTTTTGGTAAAATAGAATACCACATTGCATTGAGGCATTTTGTCAAACAGTTTGTGTGCCTTGTCTATGCTTCAATATTTTCCACTCAGGAGAATATTTGAATTGATATGCTATAAGTTTGTAGGGAAAACAAGAGGTCATTCTATCTTTTACCAGCAATCATGACTTTAATAATAAAATTATTATCAATTAACTACTTGGCTCTATATCCTTCAAATGTGTTCCTAAAGTATAAAGAGGAAGGCAGAACACTAATGAGTAAAGATTGCTATTAAATATAGGTTGCATAGGTGGTTGTCGTTGCACCAAAATATTGACCTGTCAATGCCTGATACAACCACCAGATTTATACAAGATCCAAGATCCACAAGAGGTGATTAATCCATGTCATGAACCCAAGTGATACGTTGCACAAAATAAGGAGACCAATGGCAAAACTCTTGCAATAATCCCCCTAATGCAAGTGAGGGGTTTGAACCTATGACCTCGGATTTGATACCAATTTTTTCATAGGTGGTCGTCGTTGCACCAAAATATCAACCTGTCAATGTCGGATACAACCGCCAGATTTATACAAGATCCAAGATCCACATGAGGTGGTTAAGCCATGTCATGAAACCCAACGTTGCACTGCACAACACAAGGAGACCAAGGGTAAAACTCTTGCAACAATATAGTGGTAAGCCATCACTTAACCTAGCAATTGAAGTTTGGGATCGTGGCTTTCCATTGCAGTCCTCAATCCCTATGTTTAGTCTCCTAATACCCTTTCCTTTGCACTCCATGAGACAACATTTCTTAGAGGGGTTTTATCCAACCTAGACGTGGTTTTCCCTTCGACTCCACTTCTCTTCTCCTCCTCCCTTTTTGGGCCTCTTCTCTTATCAACCTCCCCTGATATACTCTTCCTATGCAATTTATCTTCCAAACCCCGCTCCTCTCCTCTTTGTGTGCCATCTTCTTCCCTTCTCCCCCTCCCTTTTTTCATTTCTCTCTCTTTTTGTTTTGATCAACTAAACTCTAATTTTCTTCATTGACAAGCTAACTCCCCCTCAAGCCCAACACAATTGACCTCATTCAAACCTTTTCCAGAAATTCGTTAGAGTTGTCAGATCATTTTTCATGCATGCTCTAGTGTAACTCAATTTTCTACCTTGCCAATGTCAGAATCCAATGTTTGAACTCTTCCTATTGATCTTCTAACACCACACTAAGATTAGACAGGTATCGCTCAACCGTCCTCACATTTAAATCGCCACCATCTGATTAGTTAGGATTTAAATGTTGGTTGAAATAAAAAAATACTCTCAATTATGCATGAGAGGGACAAAACACCATCCAAGGAAAAGGACTCCCCATAAGAGAGTAGAAGAGAGGCCATGCAACCCCTTCTCAATGGTGAATCTTTTGCAATGGTAGAAGCTCAAATTTGAATTTTGAAGATGATCCAATCTCATTGAACAATATTCCTTCCCTTAGGAAGAAACAAAATCAAAATGATATGCAAGATGTATTCCCATTCCAAGAAGGAATATGTGGAAAGAAGATGATATGTGATGTCTCTAAACTATGCTCAAGTTTCTCCATATCGATTATGAAAGCTAACAAATTCCAAACGGGCATTCTAGGTCATATAGCTAAAGATATAAATCTAAAATATTCTAGAGACAGATTTAGAACACAACAAAGATGCCTCCTCTAAAGATAAAGAAGACTCCTCCAAATGTTGTCTAAAATTATCCACACTCATGTCAAATTGTAAAGAGTGATCATGTAGAGAATGAACAAGAGGGTTAGAGAATTCCCTCACAACAACTAAAGAAGGATCATCTCCATCAAAGAGAAAAAGTATGCAATCAATGACATCTCCCAAATTTGAAATGTGAGACTCAACAAACAACCCACCAATGTCTATCAAGTATGCATCCCAAGTAGATGTAGTTGGAAGACGATGAAAATCCTCCTGAACTAAATCATAAGAGGCCAAAACTGTGCCAATATGCTCATCATAAAATATAATAGAATATGGGAGAGATGAAATACAAGGCTCAAGAATGAGATTGGATGTGAGAAAAACCAAGTTCAAGAAGCCAAATCTCTCCTTTGAATCATGGTTCACATTAGAACTATGATCAACAGCCAAAGGAACAATTCCACCATCAAAAGCAAAATATACAAAGTATATAACCTAGATGAATGATCAACCATCCCAGTAGCAATAATATCTCTACTCTCCAAATGTCGAATGATGACTAAATCAAGAGTGAACTCCACAATCCTCCCATCTCCACCATGTGTAATCTAATATATGGAAATTAGATTGTTCATCAAATGAGGTACACATAAAAATATCATTGAAAGTGCCCTCCCCAATGGCAATAGACCCCTTCCGAAGTACACTCATGTATGTATTGTTTCCCATCAAATAGGAGACACAATACAAGGATCAAAAGAAGAGAATATAGACTGTGAAGATGTCATATGATGAGATGCTCCTACATCTAGAAGCCATCTCCTTGATATATGACCTAAAAAGCACAAAGAGCAATACCCTTATTTCCTAATGTAGAGGCCAAACCAGCATGACCTTTGCCCTTATTAGACTGTTTTGAAGAAGAAAAAGGTGACTCAGACATTCTAGAAGGTAAATCAATATGATTCGTTTTGAGAGGATGTTTAAACTCATCAAGACCCTTCTTGTAACAAGAATGTTCATCATGCCCAAGCTTCTTGCAATATGAAAAAGTAGGCTTATCCTTATTAAATGATTTATTAGTGGAAGAGGATTTATTCTTTGGTTGATTTGTATGTGGATTGTTCTTTGATTTCTTTTGTTTCTTATCAGTATTTTTTTATTCTTTCACTTGACTAATCAACAATCCTTGAGATTTAGAAGACCTAATGAGACCCATCGAAATAATATTTTGTTGCTAATGTATCAACATCTCATAAATGATGCAAATGAAGGTGTAGTATATGCAAATCCCACAGTCAACCTATGAGTATGAAAGCTAGAAACAAAAGCAACATAATCAGGACCAAGTTTTTTCAATGAATTATAGACCAACTGAGTGTCCTTCTTATCAATTCCACATGCTTTACATTGCTCTCTTAGGTCATTAACCATAGTGATGTAGTCCTAGATGTTATCAAATTTCTTAGGATCAAGGCTCATTAATTCATTATCAATTTGATAGCCTCTTACTTCATTTGTAGAACTATGTACAATATTTTCAATTTGTCCCAAGCTTCATGAGAATTCTTATATGATTCAATTTGGAACAATAAATATTGAGAAACTAGTTTACAAGGACATCCAAGAGCTTTGGTATGTTCAATCGTCTATTTTATATTTTTATCTACATCTATAGGTTCAAGTACCTTATTTTCAATGTATAGAGAGTGACCTTCATTCATTACTATACTCCATGTATGTTGATGTCATGTTGAATAGTTATATGATGTTAGCAAAAGAACCTTAGAATGATCCATGAAAAATGAGAAGAGCACAAGCAAATAGATCAAACAATGCACCAAGAGACTCCCCCAATCAATCAATCAATATTCCCCCCAATAATATATTTAGAAATTTACATGTAGTGTGTTTACAATGCCAGAATTATGTTCCAGATTTACAATTCCTAGATGGATCCAAGATGGAAAAATTATAATAATATCTCATAATGAGATCCTCAAACTGAAAGTATCCTTTCTCAATATGATCTACACTAAAATATGAAGCCTTCCCAAGTGGATAGAACTTCTCTAGGCTATAGTATGTCCAAGTAATCAACTAGAATGTAAAATTACACAATTCTAAATAAAAGATACCTGGGTTGAATCTAGAAAAAAGTGCATGGATAGAAATGTAGAGCTCCTTAATACCTTTCCAACACTACAAGAATCACAAAAATCGAAGATCATGGTAAAAATTTATGAGATCAAAGGTCTAAAAAGGAAAATGTGACTTCGACTAGCGATAAAATTCACCTAAGGATAAATCTTTAAAAAATGGCTTGCACCATTGTGAAGTGCTCAAAATCATTTTTCTGTCGATATCTTGTTTGCAAAATTTTGACACTTAGGAAAAAAATTATTCTTCGTAGAAAAAATACCCTATTAGGGCCTTTGGGGGTCAAAAGTAAGCACCTGGCGTAAAAAAATTTGGCCCCTGGTCATGCATATGACTGCGCACCTAGAAAGTCTTAAAAAAAATTATCGTCGTTGGCTTGGCAGTGGCCTCACTTAGGTCAAGCGACAACGGGGTTGTAGCTCTTGTGCCCCCCTTATGAATCTTAAGCCCAGTGGGGCTTGCAGACAAGCACCTACAAAACTGGGCGCTAGGCTTAGTGCTAGCCAAAAATAAAAACTCAAAGACTGATAAATAATTTTTAAATATTAAAATGTACACCCCATACCTTTGACGTACTAGTCAAAGATGACATATTGTATGTAGACTTGCACAAGGATGACACAATAATGGATGCAAGCTATGGCCAATATGCAATACTCAAATATTGTAGTGATATCTTGGACTTACAATGAACTAAACTATCTAGGATGTATAAATGATGCCTTGCTTATAAAGGAAAAATATGGGATAGGATTAGACAATATCTTCACATGTGTCTTAATCACATGTACAATGAGATAACTACCCCAACAAATATTAAATGACCTAGGACACAAGCATTAAATACCAAAAGATAAGTGACAACTAATGCTTAACTTGAAATATTCCCTCCTAATTAATGCTAACTAGAAAGATTCCCTCCTAGGACCTAAGTCGACTTAACATGTAAATAGGACCTAGGACCTAGATAGGTAAAACACTTATTTGGGTAAAAGCACAATCCTGTGTCACACTTTATAAAGGGATCGACCAACAACAAAAAAAAAATTTGAACTTCGACCACATAAAAGTGGTTTTTATGTTTTGAATTTCAAAATGATGTAAACTAATGAAATGTAGAACTTTTGATAAAGTTTATTCCTATAATTTTTTAGATTTAAAAAAAAATTGTTTTCATTACTTTTTTATCAATTTAAGAACAAATTTTGGAATGCTAAAATTTTTAGAAAAAAATGACTTCACGAGCCGTCAAAAAATAAATTGAAAAATACTTCATTTCTCCCTAATTTTTTTTCTCCAAACAGGTAACTTCAATATCTTGTGCATGGAAAAAAAAAATCAAATTTTGATCTATATTTTTCTCGTAATAATGTTTTAAAGTCAAACTTGTCAAAATTCGACAATTTTCACGAGCCACCAACTATTGTCTATTTTTTTAATCATTTTCAAAAAAAAAATTATACCCTTTCGAAGAAGACTCTCTCCTCTTGTACCCCATATAATTTTATTTTTTAAATAATATGTTTTGCTATTTTTTTTTAATTTCTAATTAGCCTTTTTTTTAACTTTAACAACCCACTTGCATTATTTTAAAAATAAAATATATTAAAACTAATCAAAATATTTAAAAAATTACATATTTGGATTCACCACTCCGAGCTCTACAAAAGGGTATTTTTCTTTTTTTTTAAAACATCATTCTAACTAAAGAAATACTTAGCTAAATTTGAAAGTTTTAGAAAATTATGAAAAAAGCTAAGTTGGCTGCCAACTAGGATGCCACATAGATAGTTTCGGTAGAAACAGTTTCTATAGAAAGGGTTTCGGCCGAAACCCGTAGAAATAGTTTCTACCAAAACCCTTTCTATAGAAACCCCGCACATTAAATAAATCAATTTCAAAGCAGGCAAAGAAAAATTTTAATTTTTTGGGATTTGGTTGAAACCTGTGTGCCACGTAATAGGCCGCGTGGTTTCGGTCGAAACCTATTCAGTCGAAACCTTTTTGGCCCAAAATATTTCGCTTGGAACTATTTATTTGGTTGAAAGTGTGACACAGCTTTGTGCTTTTACCCATTTACGCCACCACTAGAATTTTTTAAGGTATCTATAAGAATATTGAGCTCTAGATATTGAGGTTTTGAACTTAGGGATTAATTTCCCCAAGCCCATAAGCCACCTTGAAGCAATAAATTCCCATCCATGGACCTCAATACAATGAAGAAGTTGTGGCACAAGGGAAACTAAAGATGTATTCTTTGAGAAGGGGTTTCTATTATTATTTTTAATCAATTTGGGCCAAATATTATCAAATCTTCATATTAGATCATGCTTCATTAAACATACCTTATTCTCCAAAACATTTTCACCAAATTCTACAATTTTAATCAACTCTAATTGAGTACAAGATATGGCTAAGGAATCGATCCTATAAGAAGATAAAAAACCATTAACAACCTTCCTAAATCACTCATGACCACCCTATTACTTGAGTTGGTCACCTCACACCCAAGGTAATAAAGTTCTATAGCCTAAATTCCAAGAGTTCAATCCATCAATTAAGAAGAGGTTACAACTCCTCTTTCCTCTCTTATAGAGGAGAAATTGATATTGAAGACTTGACTCAAATGCAAGAAATTGATAGGTTTAGAGTCAATAGAAAAAATAAGGGGAGCTCTAGGGAAGAGGGGCCCATATTGGAGCACCCTAACTTTGTGTTTCTCAAAATCTTACATGGAATTTCAAATTAGTCCCAATTTTGTACAACAGTTTATTTGGCAACTCGCTAGCTTAAAAAATTTAATTCTAGGGTCACATCATCAAATATGATGCCACATCAACATGCTTTTTGTTAAAGTATTAAAAAGGTTCAAAAAAAAAGTGAGACTGATAATGGTGCACTAAGTCATGTTTTATTGGTGCGTCGATGTGGCATCACATGATTTGTCGGTTTGTGTACTTTATGGATAAAAAGTTTTTTTCAATTGGATATTAAGATGCTCCACTATGAGGTCCCCTGAGGACTACTTCTATCCCCACTATTGAAGCCTGCTCCACTATGGGCCCCTCTCCCCTACCTAATCCTAATTAGGAGTGGCACTTATAAGAACCCACTCACTATAATTTGGATCCATAATCATCCTAGACCAAAAGAGAATAATAAACTTAATATTTAATGGGATGGAAGGTAGGAGAAAACATCTTTGTGCTATGGAGAGAGGGTAGAAGACATTTTTCCCCTTTCAAATATTTTGGTAATAGTTACAACCCTACACCCTTTAGATTCAAACATGTTACTTTAATTATGGATTTTTAACTTCACAATCAAACAAAAATAGAATAGATTAGAATATCTAATATTTTCAACATCTATGAGGCCAAAAAAAAACTTAAGGAATAGTTGACCGAACCAAATTATATTATTCCAATGCTAATCATTTGTTTCTTTTACAATGAGGTTTGTTATTTTCTCAGTTGTCTCCTCTTTGAATAGACCCTAAAAGGAGATCACTATTGAAGTATCTGTAGAGTTGGACAAATTTCTTTGTAAGCTTCACACTCTAAAATAAAGTGTTCCTTTGATTAAACTACCTTAGTTTAGCAAGAGACGCATAAAATTTTCTCCCATTCTTTTGGTCTCTTCCATCAACTTGTTCATATGATGTGAATTAGTCCTTAATTGCAATTATAATAATATTTTCTCTCTAAGTGGCATTTGCCCCTAAGTAGGCCTTTTGGTGATGATCATTTGTAGGGTTAAATTCATTACTTGATAGTATTTAGAATTTTAGATTGTTCCCCCTAACTCTTTTTCCCACTCAACCATTAAAAATTGTAGTAACAGAAAAAAGTATCCCTTTTCCTTATTTAATTTGGGAATAATTAACAATAAATGAGCCTAATGTTGCCTTGATTTAGTGTTGTAATGTGTTTTATACATTCACATTAAGTCTAGGACCCTTTTTAATAAAATGGACTTAATGATGCCTTATTTAGGGTGTTGTAAAGTGTTTCTATACACTTTCACACTAATCTAGGAATTATTAATTAATTGAGGTTAATTTGAGCTTAATTAGCCCCTTAAATTCAAATCCAAGCCTTATTTGTTGCATTTTCTAAGGGATAAATCCCAACATTCATTAATAATATTACATAACACTTAATTTTGTAAGGTTTGTGTCCTAGGATAGTGACCTTGGACCCATTTGCCACCTAGGTGGTGAATGGGTCCTCACTAGGTCCTAGGACCCCCTTTTTGCATGTTATTTCACATTCCCCAAAGTAGGTCCTAGTTAAGTATGCTAGGATCCATTCACCCTATGGCGAATGGATCCTCTTTTACTTAGGACACCCCTTTTTTAACATATTCTTGGTGGGATTTTAGTGATTTCAAATCCTAGATCTGATGTTGGCTTGTGTTATTTGAATTTTGGGATTAAATACTAAGTTAAGTATAAATATAAGGTTAATTCACATAGTTTCATCTAAGCAATCCTAGCAATTCCAAGTGATCTTAAGATAATTCAAATGAGCATTTACAAGAGCATTTCAAAGGAATTCAAGAGTAGAGTATTGAATTTTTATTGCACCAATCAAAGGTCATATCATCATGTCAAAGATTTAGTGCATCATGCATGTTGTTGAGCTAATGTGTTGATGTAGTATTGAAGATCCAATTCAAGCATTGTTTCACATCCAAATTCAAGATCAACATTCCTAAAAGCCACTTCATACTAGATTGTTGATTTCTCATCCAATACTTCATCTAAGGTATCATTATTTCATGTTTCATGTTTCATGTTCATGTTACATTGTTTCATCATAAGGTTTAATTACCAAAACGGGGTTTGGCCAAGGAAAACCCGTATTCCCTAACAATCAACAATTTTTTTTCTCTCTTGATGTGTGATTGCAGGTTTTAGATTGAAGATCAAGTGGAGAATAAGAGTTACAAAATTTTTCATAGTTGAAAAGTTGTAAAAGCTGTCATCTTTGTTGCAAGATCACGAAAACTAAGCTATAGAAATTATTTTCGATTTTCGGAAGCTGAACACCTGGGATATGGGAGTGCAGACATTGAAGAACAAGATCCCAAAACTGATTTTCCAAAACCCTAACAAGGACCTATTTTCCACTAGGCGAATGAATCCTCAATGAGGCCCGAAACAACACTTTTCCAAAAAGGTACACATCATTTCAGCATTTGAAAACCTTCATTTTTACTGTTATAACAATTAGGTTTTTTTTATTATTATTATTTATGCATTTTACCTCTCATAATTGAGTGAAAGATCTATCACATTCAGGTCCATCTCCCTTTTTCTATGTTTTAATAATTTATCCATAATAAGAGGTTGTTTTTGTTCTTATTTAGACATGTATTCATGTTTATATTATATTTTTTCATTCATTTGTTTTTTTGGTTTCATCCACACCTTTCTCTTATTTAATACTTCTTTGGTGATGATCTTAGGACATATTTTTGCCTCCATCCACTCAATTTTTCAAATATCCTAAGAGAAAAACCATAGTAGTTGCCTCAATAGGGAAAGTACTCATTTCTAATAGAAGAACCTCATAGGGAATTAAATATTTTAGCTTGAATTTTTCTTGTAATCAAGCACTTTATAATCCTCTCTATTTGTCTCTATTTTATTTATAATGTGTTGTTATCCCACACTTCATGTAGATAAAGCACTACCGAGATTACATATAGCCCAAATAAAACCTAAATGGTTTCCAAATATCATAACTCAACCTCTCTACTTTTGTTTTATAAATAAAAAAGAGTTCTCTAATGTTCCAAAATTCTCTTCCTTGTGCCAATTTCCAAACTAGGCTTTTTTTTAATTCTATCCCAATATATTTATACTCTAAATTACTCCTTTTACATAAAATTGAACTTTTTTTTCTATTGGTTGAAGAAGATCAAGGTCTTGGCCTTGTTGATGTTTGTTTACATATCCACCTCCTTAAAAAAGTGATAGGACCTTGAAATCAAAATGAGATCATCTACATAAAAAAAGAAGCCTAAAACAATATTATCATAAGAAATCACCAATATGTAAAATACATATTTATGAAGGAAATATAATGCAGTACCAATCACTTCTTTTTTGCTTCACAGCCATATGTGACTCATCAATTTCAAGATTTAAACTAATGCTCTTTTAAATGTTTTTCATAACTATGTATATATAGTTAAAAAATATTGGTAGATGCCTCTTTATTTCTATCATAGATTAGATGTGAGGCACTTATATGTTCCATGAATGGTAATTTATTTCGATTGATGATAGTACAGATCCTATTACTTTATCTAATAACCAGGTGTAAGGCCTAAATTTAACGATCGACTTAGTCTACCAATTAAGTTTGTGTGACCATTACATGTTCAAGTTACCTTTCAAATGTTAAGGCATATCTTTAAAAAGTATATCCTAGATTATGTATCAAAAATCTTTTTTCATGTGATATTATCTTCTTAAAATTTTAATTTGTATTTAATGACAAAATGTCCAAATACAATCTTATAAAAATCAAAAGTAGGCCTTGACCAAGAACATGAATCAACAAAATGTTGTTATTTAAAAGTTGTCTATACCACTCTAACCATCATATAAAAAGTTGTTCATATACATGTACCATAAAGAATAATCTTTGAAGTTGTTCATATACATGTACCATAAAGAATAATCTTTGTTTGATTGAAAATAGTATATATCATATTACCATAATTGTAAAAAAAACTCCAATATAAATATGTGAATTGCATACCCATCCTTATACTTAAATTTTTTATAACTACATTTATGTATAATATAATTGTCTTCATATTCATTTATTTGCATGCCCTGATTAAATCCTTCCCATATTTTAATACCAATACCAATACCAATGCCAATGCCAATGCCAATGCCAATGCCAATGCCCATGCCCTTATATCTCCTATAACTAACCCTATTGCAATTACTTTTTTAAATAAATAGTTAGAGAGTGTTCATTGTATTACAACTAAAAAATTATCTAAACCCAAAGGTGACCATCAAATTTAAAACTTAATAAGACAAATCATCCACACAAAACAAACCAAAGAATGGAAAAAATAAAACCCAATAGAGTGGACTATTTTGCCTCAAACTATCGACTTATCTGAGAAATTTGAATAATATTTTTACTGTGTAGATAACCATGATGGGCCATAAGGCTTTTTAAGCAGATCACCAAATATTTTTGAAGGGACAATTTCAAGAGAATTTGGATTCTTGTGGATCAACTTTAATGGATCTGATTCCGATATTACCAACTATGCTCATCATTTGTTGCACGGGGGATTTATTCATATATTTTTCATATGCTTAATTATTCAAAACTATTTTTTTAGTTTAACAAACAGTTTAAGTACATGAGGAATGTCCAAGCCACAGCCAACTGATCTTTCTATTGAATGGCTGGTTGTTGAAGATTTCAAATGGTAGCTGTTGTCATGGTAGTTGTTGCAGACTGTCCACATTTTTGCCTTGTTATATTCTATGTATTCTGATTTTTATGTGTATTTGTTTTTTCTTTAATGATATATTGTGTATAATAGTATATTATAAATAATGAGTTGAAGTTTAATTGGTTGAGTATAATTGAGGGTGATGGTATATTTCTTGATTATATCATCCACCAACTTTCAAATGATCATGTCTTCCATCAACGTTCAAATTTTTCAAAGATACAATAATATAAGAGATGAGACTGGTATTAATTAGCAAAAATAATCTCCATTTTATAAATATCTTTAGATTGAAGTGGTTTTTACGGCCCACAAAAGTAGATAGATAGTAAGATTGAATTTAAACTTGGCAATAATAGAAATTGTAGAAACATTAACATTTTATATTATGATATATTTCATAGTATTAATATATTATGACAACGTTGAGATGTAATATTTATCAAACATGCACTTATTCTTGATAGATCTTAAATCTTGAGATAGTAAAATAATTATGTGCCAACCTATAATTTTTTTATATTCAGAATAATAACTTTTCTACACCATATATCATATGTTGAAATGTTATATTATACTTTATAAATATATTTAATATAGATTTAAATATACAAATTGGAAGTTGAGTCAAACCAATTTTGCAAGGGTGTCCTATGTCCCAAATTTCTTGCTAATATTAAAGAGGAACAATAAACCTTGTGAGAAACCCCATGATATGAACAACACTAAAATCTAATAAAGTGAGGGTTAGAATGACTTGTCCCCTTATGCATAATAAGGGTATTTATTTTATGCCTAGACATGTGAAAATCCTATGTGTGTGCAACAAAAGTCAGCTTGTATAAATATATTATGTGAGTCTCGTTTAAGTTATGCTCAAACTACTTTGTAAATATTTGACTGAGGACACAACGTATCAATATTTTATTGCATTCCTTGAGTATGTATCTATCTTACATATATCTTGAATGCTTTGTCAAGATTTTAGGTTTAAATCATGTAATCTGATTATAAATCAAAATGTGAATTATTTTATTTAAAAATAAATATAAAAAGTGATTATTCCCATCTCGAAAGAAGAGGGGCACTCACATTGATGAGCAAGTTTGCAAGAAAGGGGTAGTTATATCTTCTATTTATTTTGTAAACCAAAGTCATAGATGGTGGTTGGAAAAAATATTAGGCAAAATCATCCTCCTATAGAAAATTAGTTTGAAATTCATTTTTAAAAATTCATGAACTAAAGTCGCTAGAGGGAGAATTCATGAATGAGTTGCTTACACTATTACGAACTAAAATCATTAGAGGGAGAATTCATGAGAGTTGTTTTGGAAATTTGATATTATTACGAGGAAATGATTGGCATGGTCTAATATCAATAAGTAGGATATGTTTTTATAAATAATTTGTAAAAAATAATCTTGTAAGAGTGATATTAATATTGGACTCATATTATTAAAGAACGAAAGTTATTATGTAAATATGGACTATAAGTATTGTGATCTCATAATGTTTGTTCCATAAATGAAGATAATGTAAAGAATTTAAAATATTATTATTTTTTTCTCATGAATCTTATATTAAATGTGAATATTATAAAAGGATTATATATGCATTCTCAAATTAAATTCACTGAATTAGTTTTAAATTTATTGGTTCTGCATGTAATTATATTTGTGATGTGCTTGATGAGAAACTGAATGTTCTACTTTCAACAAATCAAACTTCTTGGTTTTTCTATGTTGGGATTTGCATCAATATTTGGACTTGTGAACATGCTAATTTTTTACATGGAAGAAAAAAGAAACTTACTTTACTACATTTTGATTGGTCTCACTTCTTCTTTTGTAGATTGCTAGAATAGATATGACAACTACAAGTCCACTAATGTGATTTCTACTAACATGTATCTTAACAAACCTACTATTGGATGCATGAGAACAACCAAATATCATGAATCAAATAGGGTATGGATAGTCTAATTGGAATTGGGTAATGTTTAGGGATCTTCCCTATTGAGGGTTTTTTTGCACTTGTGGTAGTTCAACATGTAAGGAATGACAATAATTTCTTCAAGCCCCAACATGTAACATTACAAATGGAAACCATTTATAGTTTGATAAGGATACATGCAACTCAGTGTTGTGGACTCTATCTTTCACAATTGATATGCCTTGTCTATACTCCCACATTTTGCATACATTTCTACTAGAGCATTTTCAATTATAATATTTGGAAAAAAAAAATCATTATGCTTTGGTGGATGTCCATACCTTGTTTGAAGGCTCCCATTTGGCATGGGTAGGGAAGGCGCTTAAAAATGTTGTGGAAGTTTTTCAACATTTGAAGATATAGAAAAAGTGTACGCTTTGTAGGAGTAAAGAGACAAGCATTAGGATGTTATCTTGAAATTATTTATACATGTATAAACAATATGACAACAAAATAGATAATTTTTACTTCATATATGTTTGTGTTTGTGTTGTGTCTACATAGTGTGACAAAAAATTGTTTTCTCTTTTTTGGTAGCTCATATTCTTGTTTCTAGTTGTAGACATTCATTTTATTACTTTTGAAATAGTCCCTCTCAAATATGCTACTCTTGAGCTATGTTAGGATACCTATTTTGGAATGTTCTCAAGATCTAATAATTTAAAATTGGTAACCACATGATCCCCAACTAAGCTTTTGATATTTAGTAAAGTATGAGACTAATAGAGAATTATTTTCTTTTATAATGTTGTTTCAGTTTAAAACTTACTTTCACTTTTATAGTCCTAGTTAGGCTTGTCTTCTAATAGCATATGTTAACATATGGAATGTGTAATTTTTAACTATTTTTCTTTAAAAATATTCTAATGAGATAATATAAATTGATGCCTATGAGATTTAGAGCTAATATTAAGTTATACTCTTTAATCTATTTTGACACATTTATTATAGCCAAAATTATCTTTAAATTGATCATCATTTTAGACTCAAAATAGAGCTAGTAATTTGATGGCATAATATTAAAATGTGTTCTACTCTATTGATATTTATTTAGACTATTTTCAAATTGCTAATTCAAACATATTCTTATGGCAATACTATTTTCTCTCATATGACTTTTCCCCTCTATTTTCTTATTTCTTTTGGGTATTAGAGAGATGGAAGCAATCAATGCTAGATAGATCAAGGAGTCTTTGGGATTGCTCAATATTTTCATTCTAGTCAATCAATCCTATTTCACTTTACTTTTCACCTTAAAATTGATGAAAAAAATGTGAGAGAACATGTACCAAATTGTAAGCTGGCCCTTCTAGTTGTAATGAGTGTTTCTCACATAGATGATTATTAAATGATTTGTCCCTTATTCGCCTACTTGATAAATGAATATATTTTTAGTGAAAGAAAGTTCTTTCAAATTGATGTTAAACATTTTATTTGATTAGCATATCATAAATCATATCTAGTTGCTTGTCACTATAAATCCACAACAAAAATATGTTCAAAAGATGTGTTTATATGCTTTTAAATATGATTAAAGTAATATTAATGTCACCTCATTGTTAATGTAAATCCTTTATAATATACAAGATTTTAATTGTATGTACAAATCACATTATATTCATGGATTTCTTTGAGTATTCAACCTTTTATTTGAAGATCTTTTCCACAACTATTCCCATATATTTTGTTCAAAGCCTTTTTGGCTTTGATAGTGAATTATATTTACTACTATAGCAATAACATAGATTGTATGTAATTGTCCCTCTAATATTAGAATTTATAAAGGTATGCTTGATGCTAATTCCCCCTTATAGTCCCTATGTTGTTAATATTCACAAAAGCATGAAATCACATTGCATTTTTAAAATAAAAATTAAGATGACAACATCAAGAATAAAAATTTTAAAAGCATAGTAGTCATGAAAGGTTTTGGCATGTCGTTGCTAGCATAAGATACATTATATGTATTACAATGTGTATAGGTCTCCATGAATTGGTTAAATAAACAGTTTTAGAATAGACAAATGCAATGAATGCATCGACTTAAAAGGAAAAATAGACACAATTTTCTACAAGTAAATAGTATTCCAAAATACTAATAAAATGAAGAATAAAAATAACCTATGTACAAAATATAACCATGTACAACATGATGTTTGCAACAAATTTGTTAGGATTCTAGTTGGCATTGTTACATAACAAACAAACATATAATATCATGCAACTTAGAAGAAAGTTTTTTTCCAAAAGACAAAAATATTAGAATAAACTAACCCTTTTGTTAGAGTGACACAAATAATCACTTAATTAATTATTAGTATGTCCCTATTCACACTAGCATGCTTAAGCTTACTTGGGTCATGTGATTTTTTTGTAGATCAAGTTATAAGATTAGGATATATGTGATTATCTAATTTAACCCTCGTTTAGGGTTTCTTTATCCTTTATCAAGAATAATTCATTATTTATTGTAATTAATGTTTCATTATTGCATCAATATAATTCTCAAGGTTTGATAGTGAATCAATTATTTTTTCTCTTTTATGTGATAGGGTGTTTTGGTTGTAGGTGATTTTTGGGAGCTATGGGGTTCAAGCATCAACTCCAACACTGTTTTCCTAGTTTGAAATGCTTTAGACATGTCATCTCCCAACTTTTGTTTGGTTGTGGGTTATTCCACGGTTAATTTATTTTGCAAATAATAGAATCAAAGCTTTGGAATTTTGTTGACCTATGGATATGATCCTATTAACACACTAGACAAGAATTATAATGCTAAATCAATAATTAGCACACAATTTTAGGGGAATATCAAAGTCATCCTTGTAGTCTTTGGAAATAACTTAGTTGCACCACAACTCTTGTCCACCTTAGTCTTTCTAGAGTTTGTGTGCACCTCTATGGTCATCTTCAATTTGATAGATTATTTTCCAACTTCATAATTATGTTTCATGCCTATATCATATATTGACATATTACTTGACTTCCTTTAAAACCTTTATGTTTACCAAGGGCCCACTCAAAAATTTAACCAATTACTATCATCAACTCAACAATATATTTGAGCCATGTTGCATCCTCATGGAAATTGGTTATGTTATCTATAAAGGGGTTGTATAGAAATTTATTTAGCCCAGAGTGGTTGAAATGATGAGGATGCTTGTACACCATACAAGAGATACATGTTTGATTCAAATAGAGGGATTTGACCTATGTACACTTTGTAGGATAATATATATGATAAATGAGAATGACTCTTCTTAGGGACATCCACCACTTGAGGGTCTCATACATCAAAATTTATGTTTCACTTAGCAATGATAAGAAAAAGATCATTTATCTTTTTCAACATTTTAAAATTTTCTTGATAGAGGTTAATAAATACCTTATTTAAACAATTTGAACATGTTAATGATAAGGAGAAATTTTTCAATTTTGATGGGTAGATATGATATGGATGAACAAAGGAAGTTAAAAATATCCACATTTTCACATCAAATAGTTAATTTTTCAATTATACTTTTATTTCACAAATCAATGTCAATTATTATAGTATAAAAATATTTTAATGTATTTTATTTTCATAGTTTCCTATCAAAATTCATTCATGGTTTTCTATTTAGAGTTGGGTATAATGGTGGTGGAAACATAATGTTTAGTTGTAGGTATGAAGGGTATAAATAAATAATGGTACAAAAATATCATTAAAAAAATAGGCACCTAAGATATATGGTAAAAGAGAGAATATTTTAATAAGAATTGTGTATTAGGAGAGAGTATAAAAATTCATGGTGTAGAAGTAGAAATGAAACAAATGATGTTATTTAGATTATATATAATCACATGCAATATAAGGTAGATTTACTAAGGGAATATCCTAAAATTTATAATTTCCCATAAATCTAAGACTTTGGCCAGACTCTTATTTAAAATTAAATTAAAAAATTAATGTCAAGGTTTCTTTTAATCTATATCTCTATTTTGTTTCTAGATTGGTGAATTTTGAAGAATCCTTCATAAGAATAAGTTTGAGAATGTTCACCTTTTGGATCCCTTAAATGCGTGCATTTTCCTTTATCACATTCTTAGGGAAGTAAAAGTTTAATCTTGTGATTATCAAATATCACCACCTTATGACAGAAAACTTCAATACTATTATATGGACATAAACAAATTGGTCTAAAAATATATATTGAGTTTAACTCTGCATGGGAACACAAAGAAAAGGCATATGTGAGAGTTACAATTAAGGGGAAAGCAAAGCTATTAATTGTTCAATTGAGGATTAGACATCATCTCAAGTGTGAGACTTGTAGATATCTACGGGAGAGGACCCAGTAGTTGAGCATGTTTCAATACTTGTGATAGTAGTTGTTTATATAATGCCCAATATTTTTATCAATATTGGACCAATAGTTGTGACATGACTACCCATAATTAAACAAAATGTATTCCTTTAATCTAAAAAGCAACCAATCATGTGATGCCACATCAATGCTCAATTACTCACAATGTGAATGCACAAGTATTGGTCAACTACATCTTGACAAAAAGCATGTTGATGTGGCATCATATTTGATGTTGTGGCCTCAAAACGAAAGTTATAAGCAGGGGACTTGCGAAGTAAGTTGTTGTAAAAAGTTGGGAGTGATTTGAAATTTCCATGTAGGATAATTAGAAGCCCGAAGTTAGGGTGCTCAACTACCTAAAGAAGAATGAGAAATGAGAATATGCTCAAATTCTACAACAAGAGGACCGAGAAATAATGACACTTCATCATGGAGTGCACAACCTACAATGATATTTGTATCTAGTATGAAAACCACCCAAAAGTAAACAATCTAACTACCTTATTTGAGAAAATGAGACTTAACATAATCATAAATATTTTGATAAAATATTTAACATTGATTTTTTTTTTTTGAGAATCTCTTTAAATTTCAAATCTTAATCTTTTAAACTGTTTAATCTCATAAACTTAAATAAAATCTATCATTCATTATATTAAAAAAGAAAATCGTAACATGTGTAACGATCTTGATAATTTTCCCTGCAAACCTTGGTGGGTCCCCTGAGTTGCTAAGTGTCTGAATCAAGCGTGCAAGTTTTCGCTGACTGAACAAATCTGGACAAAAGTGAGATAGATAAGAACAAAGTGTCAGATCTCGGTCTTATTACTTTATCAGATTAATCGGGAACGAAAATCGAGGCTTCTAAGTGTCGATTAGTTGTTAACCCTATTTTTAGCTTCTGAAAACTTGCAGACAAAAACTGAATCTCGTCAGTAGTCCAATCGATATACTTTTACTGCTCCACCCTCCTATTTTCCTTCTTTTACCTCATCTCGTGTGGACATTTGGTGAAGTCTGAGATCAACTGAAGTTGATTTCTTGGCCGTATATGGATTTGGGAATCCTTTACATCTTCAAGGTCGTGTCTTTGTTGGGAACAAATATTCCTTGGGAATCTGAATTTAACCAGATTAGAATTTTATTTCATGTTTACATGAAAGTAAAGTCAAAGGGTTGTAGTACAATTGGTAAAGATGATGGTATATATTTTTTTTATTATGTCATCTTTTGAAGTTCTAACTCGAGATCAGGGTTGATCTTTGGGTGACTTCAATATATATGCTTGCTCATCATATTGTAATCCACTTGTTCAAAAAGGACAGAGATGCCAATATCTATGTAATCTAGTTGTTTCCATAAAAAAACCAAATACTATTAAGTCTTGTTTGACCTTGACTTTTTGGGCAAGTACAATATAATTAGTTTCGAAGTGGGATCACGTTTATTGGATGCAGTGGTTCTTTGTTGACCTTGTTTTCTCCATATGTCAACCTAATTAAACCCAAATTTAAATTGAGGTCATGTATGAACCTTGGTTAACAGACTTTATAGGTTTAAGAAGAATATTGTATCTAATTTAAACTTTGAGTCAATCAATATTGAATTTAAACCTAATTTAATCCATGATAGGTCTAGTGTTCCTTGAGTGTTTACTCTTGGTTTGGATACATGTTGAGATGTCAATTACTATTTAAACCTAAAATATTCAACTCAAATCAGGGTGTTACTCAAGATTCATCCCTTGGATTGGATTAATTAAAACAAGTATCAAGTCCTTTGGTATTTTTTTAGTGTAAACATAAGATGTTAGATTATTCTTTGTTAGTCCTTTGCCTATCTATAGGTAGAGACTTATGTTTTTTTATTGAAAATTGGTATTAGTTTGCATTGGTATTTATTTTGCAAAGTCTAAGCTAATATTTTGTGCTCATGAAATTGGTATTAGTTTGCATTGGCACCTTTGCTGCAAAGTATAAGCTAATGTTTTGTGTTCATGAAATTGGTATTTGTTTGCATTGGAACTTGTGTTGGGAGATATAAGCTAAAGCTTTTGATCCGTTTATAATGTTTTTTTAAGCTATTTTTTTGCTTTATTCTTTTAAAAACCTATTGACTCATCCTTTTGGATTGGACAATTATTAATAATTTTGCATTAGTTTTTATGGGCACATAAAATATATAAATGGTGTGCCCTCTAAACTATGCAATATGGCATCGGTAAAACAACTTGTGTGCCTTGTCTAAGCTTTTGACATTTTGGATACATACTTGCATCCCAAATTTTGAGTGTTGGAGGTGTGTTGTAGCATGGTACGATGTAGATAGGGACTAATAATGAGGTAGTTGCTTGAATTTTTCTATTGGCAGGGTGAGTTTAGCAGTAGTTGTTCTTCCTATTTTTGGGTTCCAAAGGTGAGGTTTCTATTTGGTTATGTTTGTGGTTTTGAAATGAATTTAGTTGCTTGCTTTTATTTATGATTGAAAAGCTACCTTTGGTATCCCTTCATCAAAATCTTAAATCTCACAGCATGGTCATTATTTAAAAAAAAGAGTATAAAGGGTTTGGGTTGGGGCATGTGAAATCCTGCCATTATTGTCAAGTTGAAATTCTTTTGCATATCCTGTGCTTGGTCCATTCTAGGATTTTCTACTTGAAATTTTCTCTAACCTCTTGTAGGTTCTAGTGCTTGGGACCCATTGATCCAACAAATAAGGTTCATGTAGGTGCCCCTTCAAGCAGAGCTCATAATTAGAGTTTTCAAAGCATTTTGTTTCCACAAAAAGTGTATATACATAGAGTCCACGTATGCCACTCAGAATCAAACATCCATAAGCTATCGATGCCCATAAAATCCTAGGTGTCAAATGGGAATCAAGAAATACATATGATTGTTATGATTGTGGGTGATATGAATAGCTATTTTGTCCAACCTGTTGTTTGATGCAAACCAGTAACTAATCCAACTTGGCATATCCTATATGACCAAGATTGATGTCAAGAATTAATATTTGATAAATTAATTAAAAACAGTATTTTTTTTAATTTATCATTTATGTAACAAATATGCTTAAATTTTTAGAAGAGTTTGAAATTTATACAAAGTTTTGTTGCTCTAAAATATTTTTCTTTAGAGATAATAAATCTTAATATGTCTTCACACCTATCTTGAGTGGGAATTAAACCATTGGCCAAGATTTCATTGTTAGGCTTTCTACATTCATCTTTTGCATTATTTGATTTCTAAATGTTAGTTATGTTGCAAACTATGTGACAAAATTTTGGCACTTTTCTATAATTACTATTTTTTAAGATGATAAAATTGTAAACTTGATGTTAATAAAAAAAGAACTTACTAGGCTTCAACATTTTTCATCAAACAAGTAAAAGTAGACACACCAATGTCAATGAAATTTTGAATGGGCCAATTTATTATATCAATCAAGAGCTTTGATGTGTTATCAAGTAAGGGATCGCTCACCTTGCTAGTAGTTTTACTGCTTGGAGGATTCACCATCACCAAAGGTATGCCATACTTCTTATGTTACATGGTACTCAAATAAGAAAATAAAATGTTGTAGCAATTTAGTTGTTAGAACAACAAACTAGCATTTCAGAAGGTGAATGAACAAGGACAATAAACATAAACAGCTGAAACATTGACTATAATATAGAGGTGTATAAACAAGGGTGAATAATATGGCACCAATACCATTTTTAAACATGTAAATACATATTCGTTTTACAACGTGATTCCCCTTCGTGGCAAGCTTAAGATTCATTCTAGTCTTTTGACTCTTAATTCTTGTTGCATATTACCATTGAATGCGCATGTATAAATCCCTAGAATGCCTAGTCTAATGCAATATGTTGATTTTTGTCTTGGACTATAAGTTTTGAACAAATAATTGAAGCATTTAAAATTGACAATAACTAGATGCTTCAAACATTTGTGCTAGACATCATAATAAATATGTTTTCCAAATTTACGCTCATTACAATTTTTTTCTTTGTTTTTTTTAAAATATGGGGAGTAAGACTTACACACATGCCAACCATGGTGCAAACAAAATAGGTATGAACAACATAAAATAATTATTCAACCAATAACATAAGATGGCTAAGGATAAGTACTCATATCGTATATAAACTCCAATAGATGAGGTCTTTGAGATGAAGTAGGGAGTGTCATAAAAATAGTCTATGTTATTGGCTAAGTGATATTGGGTACACCATTTGTAAGTAAGACAAGGATATACAATCAACAATATTCAACTCTCCCTGAGTATGGTATGTCTTCTATGTTCATACCAGGGCCATACAAGCACTATATCAATATTGTAGGCTTATCGTCTTGGTTTATTTTAATTATCCAATGAAATTTAAACTATCACTTGATTAATAAACTCACCACATGTGACCTCGAGCCACTTTGTATCTCAAAAAACATTGGGAGCCACTTCCATACTACTCTCTATACCTACGCCCCAGGTTCCTCATGACTCAACACAATTTTAAGCATGACACAAACAACAATGGACAATTTAAAAAATTCACATCAAAAAAATATTGAGACATGAGCTTTCTCATTCAAATTCATTTCTAAAATCCAAAATTTTGAATTTATAATTTTTTATTTTTAAAACCATATATTTTCCTCAAAACTCCATTAATGAAAGCTTTGATTTTCTACTTTTTTTGTTGCTAAAATTAAAAAATTAAAAATTAAACATACCCCTTTGATGATTCTAATGTGAACAAAAACTATTCCATGAAATAAAATTCACATTTTAAGGATTTTGAGAAATTGCACAAAATTGATATTTTGAGAATTTATAAAAGATAATTAAATCTACTATTTTTTTTTTCTTCTTATAAATCAATCTAAAAAGGGAAGCCATATGCTACCTTAAAGATAAACATGGCATTCAAAATTCAAATCTATAAATGCGACCTTAAGGGCAAACGTGGCATTCAAACTTCAAATCTATACAAAGAAAAGGAAGAGATTTACCTCAATTTCTAATCTCACACAAACTCTTGATTTCTTCAATTTCACAAAATTTGATGAAGTGGAATCACACACACAACACAATACCTCTTAATCTTTACACTCCAATAGAATTCCAAGCTCATACAATCCCACGCAAGCACAATCCACCAATTTTCAAATTTCAAAAGGAGAGGGTTTGACAGCCATTTCCTTCAAAATGCAAGAATGAGAAAAATAGACTAAGTTTTTTTTCCTTTATGCTTTCTTTTCTAATTTCTCTAATTTCTATTTTTCTTTTATTCAGAATTTTATATTGCCTTTTTCTCTCACAATGAATTTCATGAGTATTTAAAATTATTAAGGCCTTTCCTTACAAAAATTAAAATAAAGTAATTTAAATTAATTTAATGGAATATTTCCCAAGGCCCAATTAACTATTTGTAACAAATTTAAATATAAATCTTAAGACAACTATCTTAGCATTATTTTTCCTTTTCTTGGTTTTCATTCTCACAAAGGCATTTCAATCAAATATAGGCAATAACCAATTCACCAAAATTAAATTACATGCAAATAAAAATTAAGTCATTAAATTAAAATCATGTAATTATGGTAACCCACAACACGAACAAACTCCAAAATCACCACCAATTCTAATCCAAATTTACATAGGGTCACATGACACATCTCACACTCAATTCAAGTACGATAAGGGATAACAAATGAATAAGGACCAATGTGATATATCCAAAAATAACCACTATTGAGAAATAACTCATACCCACATATTTAGGTGGAGAAATAACTTCGTACTTGCATACTCAATGCACAAGTCAAGCGTACTTGCTTAATATATAATAGTTGAAGTGATGCAAAAACACCCAATGAGGCATCATGTCACATACATCATATAATTATGGAAATAAGGTCATTGACGATCATATAGAATGCCAACACAGTGCTAATATCATCTCTCTATGTAATCATGTATAAATCTATAGAGGTAAATACCATATGTCTATATAGATAGCAATAAAATAATACGCCATGACGATCTAATTATAGAAAGCATAACATATGGATCTCAAAATACACATCATTTGAATGCCATTCATGAAGTCACACGTAAGGCTCTCACACATTTAATGCATACAATCATTCACAACAATATTTAGTAATGAAAAATGTGAAGCTAAACACAAATAATCTCTTGGAGTAACATACACAAACAATACCAAAAATAAAATACCTCAAGGAAAGGAATAGGTGGGTGTTACAAAACAATTCAAATATACCTTAAAACATTATACATAACCATGATTTCAATGTACTTCCTAGATTATATTAGCAACCAAACTTCCCTAATAATCCATAATTTTTCTAGGAAGATGAGAATATTATATTGTTACAACCTACTATTTAATTTTGGTTTCCATTAAAAACCCTAAAGTCCATAACAATAGAATTGTATGTACATAAAGGTTTCTATTTATATACCAACATGTATATAAAGAAATATGCCACATTCTTACTATTATTGATTATAAAGATATCTCATAAACTCAAGATAATACAACCACAATATAACAGCTAATTAACCACATAGGAAATTCAAGTATTAGTAGTATGTTGTACTTAATTGGAAGTAAGATCAAGACTTCCAATTGGATTACAAGAGAAGATTCGCCACCGTTCTCTCCTCATGGAATTACTTCTTATTCTCAAAATGTAGTGCTTCCTAAAAAAACAACCACTTTTCCAAATAAAATTACTATTTTAAGATAATATTTCCAAAACAAAAGATGAAAATAATTAGCTTACAAAGAACCTTCTCTCCTTCCTTCTTAACTTCATGCTAACAATGATATTATTTTGTATGACCAACAATAACCCTTATTTTCTCCTACTTACATGGCCAAGGTTTGGTCTTCAATAAAGCAACATAATGCCATAACCAGAGAATACTACCACAACAAAAATAATGAATACAAATAACTCCAAAAGCCATTACAACCTTTGAGATGGCGAGATTAATGCAACTATCTTGATAGAGTTATCCCAAGGACAATAACTTGTTGCCATTCTAGTTTGAGATTAATATGTCATATCTTCCATGCATTCCAAATTAAATGAAATTTCCTAGACCCTCATACCCTTTCATTGGTATACTTAAGCATGGGTCTAACACTTTAATATGACTTAATTACAAAATGGTTCAAACTTTTAAATTAAAGTCTTTGTCAAAATTATAATTTATACTTCAAAATCAAAATGCTAAAGAAATTGAGATTGCCACCTTAATCATCTATGACAAGGTTCTAATAATTTGTGACCATTGGGTATATATATAGAGGTTTACAATACCATACTATACCAACACTTGTGGTAAAGTGTATAAGCATATACTTTCACACATACATTTGTGGTGATGCAACACACTTACTAATGTTATATATGTGTAAGTGTAAATGCAACCTAATGAACTAAAACTAACCAAAATCAATAGAGATCAAGATGATCAATTGAATGAGAATCAATAGTGCATTTAAAATTTGGGATGGCTCATTTTAGAAATCACATATCATACCAATAATGACACTAATAATGTATCAAGTTTCTTACTTTGTGGATTGCATTCATACAACTTAATTGATCCTTGATCAATCCCTCCTCTTGTACCTAAAAACAACCAAATGACATCAATTGTAATAGATCATCAAATAGAAAATAAGTACATAAATAAACTGAATAATATAATACCATTGAAAATGAGTACAATAATCGTGCCATACTTATTTTTACAAAATGTCTAAAATGTTATATATATACAACATATTTTTTTATAATCATAAGTCAACTATAAAAGTAGAAGATGGTTATTACAATAATCTTAATTGTCCAAATACATTTTTTTTGTATTGGATTAAGAAAGAATTACATAGGGTCACACAAAAAGTGTTTTCCAATAGCAAAAATCACAAAACAACAAGCATAATGATCAAGAGTTATCCAAAAAAAATGCCAAAGGGAAGCCTACAAGTGCAGGCACTTACAACTAGATAGCAACAACTAAACAAGGTAACCAAAATATACAACTATGCTGCACAAAATTGACAACAAGAGGCTAACTATTGAAAAAATTGCAAAACAACAGGGATAATGATCAAGAGTTATCCAAAAAAAATGCCAAAGGGAAGCCTTCAAAGTGTAGGCACTTACAACTAGCCATAGCAACAACTAAACAAGGTAACCAAAATATACAACTATTGCTGCACAAAATTGAGAACAAGAGGCTAACTATTGAAAAAAAATTTAGATAAGTGGTTGCAAACAACACCATCAAATAAATATCTTAAGCACAACAGGAAGTTGTGAAAGACTCCAAAGATTTAATAATTTTGCATCCTACGAATAATCATGACAACAACTAGACTTCCATCTCCACTAGAGTAGTATTGTGAAAAGATCAAACCACTCATAGGAGAAGGGTCTTTAGCTCAGCAACACTGTCAACACCATAAAAAATTAACACCATTGGAAAAAATCACTCTCATCAATCCTGCAACCACCACTAGTGATTTTGGCTTCAAAAGCATCAAATTGCATTTGTATCTCTCCTAGCACAACGAGCAAGTCTGGCTTGGATTGGAGAGTGGACTAAGAAGGAGCGGATGGGTTGAGATATTTACACAAATGACAAGAGCTTCCATTTGAATGGAATTCAAAGTGTGGGAAAAGGCAACGAGATAGTGGAATTCCCAAATGTTTTTCAAGATAATGTGCTTGAAGGTAGACTATGAAATGATGTTGAGGTGCGTGGAGAGGCCGAGAAGAGCTATTTTCCAAGACCAAACTTGAGTAAAAAGCGTAGGGAGATTTAAAAAAAGATAATTCCATAGGCATTGGGAATGGGGACAAAACCAGAAAGCATGTTTAATAGTCTCCTTTTTAGCACAAAATGGGTAGGATGGTGTTGGTGAGAGGAAGGAAAGACAATCAGCAATGGGGAATTTAACATGCAAAATTTTCTAGGCAATTAAATGAGTTGGGCTTTAGCTTTGAATTTCCAAATGAGAGTGTTTAACTTGTTACATTTGGCACAACTAAATCTACAATGCCATTTACAATTAAGATGGGCCAATAGGGGAACGATAGGTAAGGTTTGTCTATAGAAAATTTTAAGGGGGAATGCACAGAGGTGTCTATTGTTAGGCCATTTCCAATTTGTGAGGAAGTTGTCATGGCAAGGGATGGACATAAGATAGTATAGCTCAAGTGTGACAAGTCTTTGAATTTAGAGAATAGAAGGTTTGTCTAAGGGGGGCAGTTTGTGTTGAGCCTTGAGCTAGTGCCATGTTTTCCAATTGAAAGTGATTGGATCCCAGAGGTCCCTGAAAGTTTGGATACCTTTGTTGAAGAGATTTTTTCCTTTAAAGAGTTTGTTTAATGCAAGAGGGGAATTATCTAGTTGAACAAGACAGTTCCACCATATAGAGGAGGAAAAGCTTAGACCATGGCTCAAAGAATGAGCATACCGAGATAAATTTTTAGAAGTAATTTTCCATGCTTTCCAAATGGAATTAAAGGGAGTTGAACCGTGAGTTTTGAAGTAAGGAGAAAATAGGAGATTATACATCCATTTCACTAGCTCCCATGGCCAACCAACAATAACAGTTTGAATGTGATAATGAACCAAATGTTTCCAAGGAGCATCACCATCCAAAGCTCTAACAATCCTTTTAGTGGTAAGACAAATTCCTTGGGTGAATGGATCAATGATTCCTAAACCTCCTTTATCTTTTGGTTGCATACAGTGGATCCATGGTGTAGTAGGCAAACCCTTTTTGTTTACCCACTTAGCCCAAAGGAAGCTCCTATTAATTGAGTCAATTGATTGTAGCAAGATTTGTAAGGTAACTAGCAAGATGAAATATAAACATGGCTGGAAATAAGGATTTTATTGGCAACTTGTAATCTACCTACCATGGAAAGAAATTTGTTGGTCCAATTCAAAAGTTTCTTTTTTAATTGTAGCCAAGAACCAGTTCCACATTTCTTTCAATGAAACTCCAATTCCAAATGGTATCCCAAGGTATCTAGTAATGACCCCATGCTTGAATTCTCTCCACTCACTTGGGATCCAAGGAGGTCGAGGGTTGGACCTTGTCATAATAAACTCTATTTTATGCACGACAAGTTTAAAGCCTAAAACAAAGCAAAAAGGATCTAAAATTCCAAGCATATTTGCCACTTCTTTTGTTGAGTTTTGGATGAAAAGCATGCTATCATCAACAAAATGGGAGTTGAGATCAATAGCTTTTCTAGGAAGTGTGATGTCATGAATAATTTTATTGGCAAGAGCATGCTAAAAAAGCTATTTGAGTGCATCAACAAAAAGAACGTACAAGAATGGGGCAAGGGGACATCCTTGGGAAATGGATTTCTATAAGGGGAATGAAGGAGAAAGAGTGGCATCCATGAAAAGCATTTGAATGTGTTCACAAATTTTAGGGCCAAAACTGAGCCACTTGAGCATTTTAAGAATGAGGAGCCAACAAATACGATCATAGGCATTATCAAAGTCCAATTTAATGATAAGAGCATCTTGGGCTATTTGTTGAGCCCATTCAAAAGTCTCCCAGGCAGGGACCAAGTTGTCTAATATAAATCTTCCTTCTAAGAAACCAGTTTGTTTAAGTCGAACAATTTCTTGGGAGATATATTTGATTCTTCTTGCTAGAGCTTTAGCAATAATCTTGCATGAAGTGTTGAGGAGTGTAATAGGTCTCCATCCATTGAAAGTGTCCTTACCTTTGGGGATAAGTTTAATAAGACCTTGATTAATGGTGTTTCCTAAGGATCTAGTCTCAATACCTTCAAGATAAACGTTATAAAAATCTTCATGAATGTGGGGCCAAAGAGTTGTATAAAATTCCATCCATTCTAGGACTCTACTCTAAATCCATGCAGTGAAGGGCTTCATCAAACTCTTCTAATGAAATAAGGTGGTCAAGATATTTGCTATACTCAAGGTCTATTTTCCTAGGGATGTAACTAGCAACACTATCTTCAAGAATGGGGAGAAGAATTTCATCATCAGTGTCATCAGTAAAAAGATTCTTGAAGTGCTCATAGAAGGAATGCATAATATCAGTGTGGTTGTTTTGCAAATTGCCATCAATAGTCTTAATCGTAGAAATGTGCTCAATTTTATGCTCGTGTTGAAGTTATTGGAAGAAAAATTTAGAGCCTCGATCACCATACTTAATCCACTGTAATCAATCTTTAATTTGCACTCCTTTACCTCTACAAACAACCATTTTACACAACTGATTTTCAATCTTAACCATAGATTGTTGCAAAGTGTTGTCATGGGGATTGTAAGTTAGACAAGTGCGACAATGTTCCAACTGCCCTTTGAGGGATTTCTCAAGTCTGTGACGTTTAGCTGCAACTCTTCTACCATAGTCACGACGGAAGGAGGTGCATAGATAGCTATCATTTTTTCCCACCATTTTATCTAGCTACTTTGTTGAGGCTTTGGTCTAACATTCCAAGTAGCTAGGATACCATCAATGCAATATTGGTTCTTGAGATGAGTAACGAAGGTCATTGGAGATGGGGGTGAGATCAGAGAATGAAAGGGTGGTGAATATTGGAAGGTGGTAAGAGAGAGTGGCATAAAGGTCAATAGAAACAAGGAGTTCAACATGTAACAAAAGAATGGGGTGGCTAGGAGAAATATAGAAATAGTCCAACCAACTATAAACAAGAATGTATAAGAATATTAGTTGAAACCTTGACACAATAACCCAAAACTAGAAGCCAAAAAGAGGGATGTTACACTTACATCCTTGTTGGAGGATTAATTTTTTCACAATGCCTATGTTGATTTTTAGAGGGTTAAAGTTAGAAAAATACATCGATAAACAAGAATGTATAAGAATAGTAGCTGAAACCTTGACACAATAATCCAAAACTAGAAGCGAAAAAGAGGGATGTTACACTTACATCCTTGTTGGAGGATTTTTTTTTTTTACAATGCTTATGTTTATTTTTAGAGGGTTAAAGTTGGCTATGATTTTGGGATTAACATATAACTTTAAGAAATTCCCTCTAAAAGATATAAACAATCTTGGAAAATCTTTCCATAGTGCATTAATTTTCTAGAGAGCTTATGTCTATTTTGTAAAAAAAAAAGTAATGGTAAATTTGTGCACATTTGCTAATAATGTTATTTTTTATTGTTGAATTGTAAATGGATTCCAAAAAATAAAACAATTTATTTGGTGATTTATATGTAAATTATTATAAATAAAATAATTTATTTGGCTAAGTAATTTTTGGTCCCAATTGATACTAAAAATATATAGTTTTTGGCCAATGATCAAATGGTAATAAAAATATGTTAATTTTTGAAAAAAAAATCACTACTTAGACTAACCATAAAATCAAATGCTATTTAAATTACATGGGTTCATCAACATCTACAATTGATTACTATAGTGCCTCCATATATTCTTTTATTTTTTCATAATGTCAAAGTGATGGCCAAGGGGTGGTTGCCACTAATGGGGTCAAGGGGGTAGTTCCCCCTCGTGAGGTCTAAGGATGGTGGTCTTGGTGTGTTGGACCACACAAATCTACTATTGAGAAGGTGTTGGAGCACACACATATCAAACATTTTGAAAATCTCAATGCCATATAAAGAAGATACTTATAGATGCCCATACTCCAAGATATAATGAATCTATAGTATATATTGCCTTTTGATTTAACAATTTTGACTTCTTTTGGAAACTAATAAGCATGTGCTACTTAAAATGTTTACCTGAAGCTTCTTTTGGACTACTAGATTATTTATTGATCAACAATTGATATCTCAGTAAATGAACATTATGCTACCTATATTCTTTGTAATCATTAAGTTTGAGACCATGTATGCCTTGGTTATTAGAATTTATTATAATAAAGGAAAAAAAAAGAGAATACAAATGATGTGCATCACAATACAATGTTGGTAAGTAATGTTTGAAAAAAAAAACAAGAATTTATTCATATATATGAATTCTAACTAATGAATCTTAACAAATTTTAATTTCAAAACTAATATGGCCCCAAAAATAATTGAGAATGTAATAGTAATGTCAATATGGCTCCTAAAACAAGTGAACATTCAATATTAATGATGAATATGGTTTAGTTTAGAATGTGTATAATGTAGTTTAGGCGATTAGGCTCCAACATCATTTATCATGTTAGAATGATTGAGTTGAAAAGTCTTATAAAATAATGGTCAAGCAGTTTAACCAACACTAAACTATTTTTTTTATAAAAATGCTTAGATTTGATTGCCCTTATAACTTGTCGTATTTGCCAAACAAATCCTCCTACAAGCTCTTGTTATACAAGTTAATTAGGCTTTAAATATGTGTACACAATAATAAATGCTTACATGTTTCCATTCTCATTATTTCACTAGAAAAGACTGGAATTATAAATTGAATTTGTGTTGATTTCCATTGGACAATTCAAGAAAGGACAAATGTATTGTATCTCTTTACTTCTATGCTTCCACATTAAAGGGTTAAATAATATTAATGAATATTAGTACACATTGAATTAAATTGAATTAGTAAACTCATGAATGTATCTTTCTTGTTAATTACTTTTTATTGTTTCCCATGTAGGGATTTGTCCTCCTCTCCTTCTAGGCCATCTTGGAGTGGGTCAATTGTATGGCGACATACCATCAGGATGTTGTGCATGATGATATTTGTTCCTTGACTTAATAGTCTTTTTTCCACATGAAATGTACTGATTAGAGTGTATATCATCTATAATGTTTTCTTGATATTTTACCCTTATCTTCATAAAAATATGTTCACATTTTTATTAAATAGAATTATATGTGACAATAACACTTATATATGCATATTAAATTTCAATTATGATAACACTTATTAATAAATGAAAATTATAAATTAATATGTTATACTAATAAGACAACAAGTTCTTCCCAAAAAAATCTCCAATGAATTCTTTTTCTTCCCAAAAAAAGACATAAAATTAACCTTAGTGAAATTTAAACAATCACGGCCAAAAAGCTCCACGGGGGGAATCAAATTCAAAATTCAAACTATATTTTATATAATATATTAATAACCTTATTACGGGATGCACATACATTTCAAATTTACAACGGCTAGAGAAGCTGCTACCCTAGGCTCATATTCTTCTCGGAAATCCATGGCAGCTCCTATCGTTTTCCTACCCTTGTGAATTTCCGTCCAAATGAATAGCAGGACTTGGGCAAAATACCCAATTGTTTGAGCTGGTTTTCACGGAAAACCCTGATCATTTCCTCTTCTCCTGTGATAGTTGTAGAGAATGTCTACTCCCAAGGCACACACTCCCACAGGGCTTCCCCGTTCAAGGTTCGCACCTCTGTCTCCTGCGCAGAGGGTTGCAAGGCCTGATCTGGAGTCCAAGGTTCGAGTGGTGGTAAGAATAAGGCCCTTTCTTGCCTATGAAATCGAAGCTGCTCAAGGGAATCCCAAGCCCTGTTTAACCATCACGAAACCTAACGGGATTTTGGAAAAGGAGGATACCTTGCATTTACAGGATGTGAAAACAAGGTAAGTTTAAACTTATGTTTCCGATTTAATGCGTGTCTCTGGGTAATCTTTTGTCAGTATCTCTTCTCTCAAAGTTACCCAGGACTTGAACCTAATCACTGTTGCAGATTTAAAGAGGCAGTCAAAGTTGGGTGCCTCAATTTACTGATTTTATGTTTTAGTTGGAAATTTCCCCTTGTGCTGAAGGGGTTTTTTCTTTGGTCAAAGTCTTCTGGGCTTGTGACGCCTGTTGCTCAATTTCAGCACTTATCAGTTTGATATGGCATTTGACGGTATTTCAACAATCATCATGCCTTATTGAACTTTTGAACCTGGTGTTCTGCTATGGAAACCCCGTGGGGATTTATCTCTTAAAAGTTCATCCTGGAGTCTGATGCAATCTTTGCTGAATTTCACCACTTAACACGCCTCTTCACAATTTGAACCCTGGGTTCCAGTATGAAATCCCCTGTGATTCACTGGTTACAGACCGTTCTTGAGTTCCATGTCGTATTTTATTCAATTTTAGCGCTGAAAGACTCATTCTGAATCATTCTGAACCCTCGGGTTGTTGCTTTGGAATCCCTCATTATTTACCACTTAAAGAGCATATTGTTGGATTCATTAATGAACTTTAATGCTAGGCGTAGTGGAATTTTGTATTGAAGCTGTTTTTTGTTTTTTGTATGTTTCCAGCCGGAACGAGTCTTATAAGTTTGACTTTTGCTATGGTCAAGAAGATGAGGTGGGTCAAATTTTTTTGAGAGAAGTGGATCCAATTCTGCCAGTGCTCTTTCGTGGCTCTAATGCTACAGTTTTTGCTTATGGCGCTACTGGAAGTGGCAAAACATACACGATGCAGGTCTGTAAAAGGTTAATATTATCATACATAACTATGTAATTGCTTTACGCAATTATGAAGCATTTTAAGAGGGATAAAAATACAATGCTTTTAATGACATTAGGATTTCAATTTCCTGGCAGTCTAGTAAGTGGGAAAATTCTTGGGAAAATGGCCACATAATTCGTGTTTTGTGCCTGTAGAGTTTAGGGGTTTCTGATTGTTGAATAGCTGGGGAAAATATGCTGAAATAGTATCTTTCAAGTGGTTGTAGTGTTTGGGCAATGTGGTGTTTAATATTGTTAAGGTTCAATCAAGGCTCTGGAAAAAACTTGAACATCGTTAGGTCTAGTAGTTCAGTGGTAGAAGCACAAGTTTAGCATAATCTCGGTTTTATGTTGGAGTGATTTGTTCTTTGAAATGTGTTTTTTGTATATTTTTTTACTACAGAACATTAGAGGTTTTTGATAGTTTATAAGGTCAAAGCACTCTAATGAAATGTTAGGAATTATATGTTCTATGATTTTGGAATTTGCTTTTCAATTTCAAGGTTTTTAATGCTTTATTAGTTGCAACTTTATTTGGTTATGTATAAGTGTTGGGGTTTCTTGTGGTGTCTGAACTGTGTATTTTACATACATAATAAAATAATGAATTTTTATTTCTTTTTCTTTGTGGCTATAGAATTCAATGTTACTTTGTTTAGATTGAGTTTACAAATTGGTGCTAAGCTGACCAAATCTACTATAAGTTTATCGAGCAAAAATATATGGGAAAATAATGTTGGATATTTTTCCTTTCTTGTTTTCTAGGGCACTGAAGAGAGACCTGGGCTTATGCCTCTAGCAATGAGAAGTATAATTTCAATGGCAGAGTGTACAGGCAGTACAGTTGAGATCTCATATTATGAAGTTTACATGGACCGTTGCTATGACCTTCTAGTAGAGCAAAAGAACAAAGAAATTCCAGTGTTGGAGGATTCAGAGGGCCGCGTGCAGCTTCGTGGCCTTGCTCAGGCAAGTGTATTTAGGAAGCTTTGGTTTTCAAGTTATGTACTCTCTCAAAATTTGCATTACAGAGTTCAATAAGTCAATGCAAATCCAACTCAGCTTATTAGGCCCCTTTAACCAGTAATCTTTTTGAAGTCAAAGAAGTGCAATACTAATAAGCCGCCCTGTGTAACATTTGTCATTTCATCAATAAGTCACCATGAGTAACACTCGTCATTTCATTAAGTAGATGAATGGTTCAGTTAAGTTTTTACATGAATCTAGAAATAGTTAGGAGGTAGTATGTTTTCTTAAAGGATGACTGTGGCACTTTGTGAAATAGCCATCTTTTATGCAAAACTGTTTGATTAGACCTTCAATAGAAATAAATAACAGGATAGGATCATTTTAATTAATGACCAGTGGGAAACAACTGTACATAAACCTGACTAATATTTAATTCATCAGTACCCTATAACTCTTTGTGTGGCATTGTTCTGGTAATCAACATGCATTAGTGACTAGGGTTCAGATCGTAGGATACAAAATTGTCAAAAACTCGCCTGACTTGTAAGTGCTTGTGGGTTGAACCAGCTCAGCAGGTAACTTGCCAAATAACTGAACACCAAGTATTTGGCAAGTACTTGCTGAAAACTTGCACAAAAATCCTGCCCACAATGACTTGTAAGTTTGAGTCCACAACTCGGTGGTAGAATACATAAGTCTGCCTGAGAAAAAAACTCATTTCATCACTTTTTGCTTCATTTTTTTGAGTCATTAAGCTGTTCAACATATTGGAGCATTCAAGCATGTGCCATGAAGGTTCAATGTGGTGATGTCCCCAGATCTCTGGTTTTAAAACAGAAAAAGAAACTATTTTGGGCCCATGTTTTTCATGGATGAAATTTGTAAAATTTAAATGGAATGCACTTTATTATCATATGATACTGTCATGTGAATCGAACTTGTTTTTTGATCTATAAATGAAGGAAAAACTACTCATGACCTTTGTAATTTACTAAATTCATTTTTATGCATGCTTGTAAACTAAGATTATTTTACAAACTTTTGTGTTTTTTAATCTTTGAAAAATTTGCTGAGTTTTTTCCTGAGCTTGAGTTTATGAATTTTTTTGGGTTTGCCAATTCTGAGATTTTGATCTATGGCTTAGATCACTGACAGGGGGCAATACCTATGCACACCAAACCTTGTAGACAAGTGGGTCTGATTTTTATTTTAACCTTGGGAGAATAATTGTTTTGTCCCAGTGTGTAAATAATAATTCCATCTGGACATTCCCTATAAGGGATGACTGAGAGCATTGTATAATAGGATCCACAAACATCATAACAAATGTGAATGGGGTAAGCTTTTAATGAGATGGCTAGAAGTTTATGCCAGCATTGGCACCCTTGGGTTTTTCATAAGAAATTTCTCTTTGGTAATTGGGATAAACAACGCTCCATTAGGAAAAGCTAATGGAATTTTCAAATCATCAGAGGTTATATGTTTATGTTAGCATAACTATTAAAATCTTAGTTTGAATTGACTTGGGGACTATGCTTTGAGAAAGCTGTGAATCACATTTAGTTTCTCTGCAATTGCTGTTGCAGGTTCCTGTAAAATCTCTTGAGGAATTTCAAGAAGTATTCTCTTATGGGTGTATGCGCCGGAAAGTAGGCCACACGGGTTTGAATGATGTATCAAGCCGTAGCCATGGAGTCTTGATGATTTCTGTTTCTAGTGATGATGGGAATCCAGATATGCCTCTTGTGGGTAAACTCAATCTTATTGATCTTGCAGGTAATCGATCTATAATTTATGTCTAAGATACGTGCTTAATAATACTACTCTTTTGTTTTATGGTACATGCCTTGTAGTTATAAACCATTCTGCTTTTAGTATTAAGACTATTATTTATGATTAAGAGAAGATTGAAATTTTACTATCAGTAGACTAATTTCATATACTAACTCTCAATGATGTAATCTTCTTTCTCAATTGCTGTCTCTTCAATCTTACATGTGTGTTTTATTTTCTGGGCAGGTAATGAGGACAATAGAAGAAGTGGTAATGAAGGTATTCGTCTTACTGAAAGTGTGAAAATTAACCAATCACTTTTTGCATTGTCAAATGTTATCCATGCATTGAATGCCAATGAGAGTCGAGTCCCCTATCGGGACAGCAAGTTGACTCGAATCTTGCAGGACTCACTGGGGGGAAACAGTCGTGCACTAATGATTGCCTGTTTGGTGAGCTTCTCTCTAAATCTTCAAATTACACTGCACTAAAAGATTGGGAGTGTTACTTCTGAATTTCTTTGTTCGCATATTTCCCACTAGAATTATATTTCTTGGGGGGTGAAGAGTAAAGTTAATGTGAAATCTTGATGCAAACTACCAGTAACAATGCGAATTCTTCAAATTTTTATATTAATTATAAATATAACTGAACTTTAGTTTTCAACACTTGAACCTAATAATTGTATTTCTCCTTTGTAGTTTAATGGATTACCCTTTTTATCTGCCAGAAGATGAGTTATGGTTCTGAAGAGTAGTTCTTTTGCTACTTTCTGTCTTTGTTTTTCATATTTGATTCTTTGATTCATGAGAGTTGCAGAATCCAAGTTCATTTCAAGAAGCATTACACACAGTCAGTCTTGCTGCCCGGTCTAGGCAAATAGGAAATCATGTTTCACTGGAAGGCAAACAAGATTCCCCTAGGCCAAAGATGGACATGAATGCAAGACTAAATGCTTGGCTTGAAGCCAAAGGAAAGACAAATGGAAAATCTGCAACACCAGGTTCTCTGTCTGCAGCAAAGATAGTTTCAACTTTGCCATCGAAGCAAACTCCCAATCGATTGCATTCAAGTGTAAAAGCAAGTATTACCAATGGTAGTAGCTTATCAACACCAAAAGGGCGGTAAGAATTGATGAAAATTTTAGTCTGTTTGAGTTCTGGAAGGTTTTCCATCTTTGGTCATTTCCTGAGATCTGAGATGCTTTGCTTTTGCTACTCAGAAGGCTTTTTGGAACAGCACGTCGTGTCAAAATAGCTTCAACTGAGGTAATTATGAAGGTTAAAAGTGAAGATGCTTCATATCCTAGGAATTTTTTATTTGGTGACTATTTACTTGATGTCACTTTTATGGTGATACTTTTTATGCAAATGCAGGAAATTCCTAACTCTCCAAAAGACACAGAACAGGCTGATTTACAGGTTAGTTACTGGTTACAAATAATCAATAGCTCCCAACATCAAAATTTTCAATGTTCTGCATGCAGAGAATAATTTTGTTTCTCCTTGGGTCTGATATAGTGTTCTGATTTTTCCATTTGCGTTAGTCTGTATCTCCTCAGAAAAACAACAATTGTTCAACAGCTGGTGGCACAGATGAGGCTAGCCAATCTAATTCCCTAACTTGTGCTCTGAGTGATGTCGAATATAATACTCTGCCTGATGGTATGCAAAATATCTTAGTGAATACTTTCCAATGAGAAATTATGAACTTTGTCAAATGATTTGATCCTTAGCTTTGTTAGAACTGCATAAGCGTTTTCATGTTTTTTAAAAATCAATGTTCAATCAGGCCTACTTAAACTATTTTTTATGTAATAATATCTCAGATGGTATACTTTATATGCAGATAAGTCTTCTGATAAAGAGAACAGGGTGGTAAAGGAATATGTTTTTGAGGGCTCTTCGCCTCCATTGAGTACAAGATTAAAACAACTACAGAGTGCTTTTAAAGAGATGCTAACGCCAAAAAATTCCAATGTAGATCAAATTATTCCTTTAAATGTTACCCCCTACATATCTTCTGGGGTACCAACTTCAATTGCAGAACCAATATTTCCAACCTCCTGCAGTAAGTGTTGTGGCATACCATTGTCTAATGCAGAACAAACTCTTCCAATGAATGTTACCTCCTGTGTAAAATCATGTGAAGTGACTTCGGAGGCAGCAACTCCTAGAACTCCTCTGGTGGAACAAAGGAGGATTGTAGAAGAAAATTCGAAAACTGGAACTCCATTATCAAAATGGAGTGCCCGTAGTTCAGGGTTAAAGGTATATTTTATATTTTTCTTTTTAAATTATTATTGCTTTTAGAATTTTTATTGATGGTCATGGATTTTAGCTTGATGGAATCTTTATATGTAATGTACAGAGGACTCTTGCCCAAGAATATCTAAATTTTCTGAATACTGCTAGCAGGTAAGACTCTCTGGATTTTTCCACACTATTGTTTTATTTGTTGTGATTATTTCCTACACATCTCCCTCAATTGATCAATTTAATGAAAGTTCCAAGTAATATACATATATGTATATTTACATACAAAATATAGGAAAGGTAAATATTGTTTTAAGTCATGGCAAGGCCAGCACCCAATTTGTGGTAGTTCACAAGGGGATTTTTTTTACATTTACCTTGCACATTGTTTTCAAATTGGATATCCCTGGTTTTAACCTCATGGCGAAGTTTGGGATTAAACAGAATCCTGCTAATCAACATATGTTTATGTATGCCTATATGGAGAGAGAGATTGAAGTATTTGTAATGAGAGGTCAGATTGTGCCTTCTTGAACAATCTTTTACCTGTGATTAGTGGATGGTGTTGTTTCTGTAATCTCCCTCAAACCACTCAATGATTTTTAACCTTACTCTTCCTTGTGGTATGCCAAAAGTGATTCAAATTCATTCATTTTTAATGTTCGAACTGATACTGCTGACATATATGTTTTGACCTAAAGGTTTACCCTTTTCTACTAATCATTCTAATGTTCCTTTCTGGATCATATTTTGGCAATTATTATTCTATATATTTTTAAATTTTTTAATGGTCTAGTTTGTTGGTAGCATGCATAGCAGCAAAAATCTCCCAGGCATAACTTGGTAAACCAAAAAATATATATATATTTTTCAATTAATTGGGGATGAATTAAGAAAAATAGGAAAAGAAAGTGTTGGGATGGGGGTTTAAAATATCACAAAAAAACCCTAACCCTAAAAGCAGAGATTGCTTGTATGTAAGCCTAAATGCAGAATTTGTTTTTTAACAAAAAAATACGATTTAATCATGAAAAAATTGCAACTCAACAAAAATCCGGAAAAACAATAATACTAATCCAGAAACTGATTTTTTGACAGAAAAATTATGTTAACTCATTTTTTGGTAAATATTGTGATTTTTAAATTTTTCTAAAGAGAATTTCTCAGTAGGGCAAGTAGTGATTTATCGCAATGAATAGCTATTCAAAAACGACTATTGCTTCTATGGTAGCATGATTGTCACGAATTTGAGACTGTTATATTGCATCGATCATTTTCATTGCCTCTTTTCTAATAGTATATGCACAAAGTTTAGTCAAATGGTTAACAATGGCATTTTTATCTTCTTTAATTTCTGTGTCATGTCATTCTTTATGGCTTACTAACCCCGCTTGATTTTATAAATTTCATCTACTGTTGATATAAATTTCTTGTTATTTCCAAGTAAAATAAACTTGTCCTTATATAATCATGACAGCTTATGATTGTCTTGTCTTGAATATAGGGAGGAACTGCTTGAGTTGAAGGTAAGCATGGTATTCTACATTGGGAGTAGCAAATTTGTTTCCATTTCTGCTAGTGTTATGTTCATGCCTATTCTTGGTCTAATTTTGTTGAAGTTTTTGAACTAGGGTATTGGAGAAAGGAGAGCTGATCATATTTTAGAACTGCGTGAAACTTCTCCTGAGGCCCTGAAGGAGGTATTTATATCTTTGAATGCATTTATAAGTTTTTATTGACAGATGAAGATGTCTTGGAAGATCTCCTATTCTAAGTAATACACTAATTTTGTTTCACAGCTCCATGATCTCGAGAAAATTGGGCTTAGTTCTAAGCAGGTATTAAAAACTCCATCTGGCACTCTGATGTTTCTTAGTTCAAAGATAAATGCCATGTTTTATGCTATAGCAAGCTGAAATACTTGACTTGTTTCTGCAGATACAAAACATGTTCAAGAGTACAGCTCGGCAAGTCTTTGGTTGAACGAGAGAGTTGTTCCTTGTGGTAGACCTTATTCTCTGTACATTATTGCCTCTATGCCGGCATTGGCATTCATTCCCAAATTATGGGGAAAAGCTGTTTTTTCCCTTAAAATGGCAAGCATTCACATAATTTCTAAAATTCAGAATTTAGAGACACTCGTCCTCTAATTCATAGAGCTTTCTATGAGCAAAATGATTCATGTGTAAGTTTAGTTGTTGCTCTTGATACTTCTTTGGGAGCTTATTCCATTCAACTGCTATTGAGCTTGAGGAGTTTCTGAAGTTCCTAATTGAATAATGATAATTTTTCTTTAAAGACATTGTGTTCTTGTAGGACTTTGGAGCTCAAGTGTTTTCTAAGTGGTCTATATTTCCTGCCTTGCAAAATGAAAAGCTCTTCTAATGAGATTATCCAACAATATATTTTTATCGTGAGATTTTTGAGATTTTAATTAAATTGATATTTCAGTGTTAAATATTATGGTAGATTATGATCTTTTAGCTTTTGGAGTACACATGGTGTGTTCGACCTACTCTCCGTTATATACCTGCAGAATGAAGATTTGCCTCCTGTGCTTTTGTCCTTACACTAATAAAGAACATTAACAAAGCAGTTTGTGCCTTGTTCACCATTAAAGTATTATCTTTTGAAACATCTTTATAACGTCTTGAATTTGAATTTGCTTTCTTTTAATGCCTTCCAAAGGTTACCAATAAAAGATACAATCAACCTCTTTTGTCAATTGGCCCTTTGAGCTTTTAAAAGGACCAAAGCCTAAAGGTTCTATCATTGATCGTGTATATCATTTTTTTTGGCTTTGATAACTTAAGGGTTCACTATTACTCATCCCTAAGGGCCCTAGAGTTGGCATGATATCCTCAACGTATGCATTATGGTTGCCTCAATTGCCTACAATCAACAAGGTGTTATAGTGGTAAAGTATAAAGTAAAGTAAACTTTTCCTAAGCGTCATCTAGGCCAATCCAATAAGATGCATACCCAAGCATAAAGTGATTATTGTAGTTATGGATGATTTAGTAATAACTAAACTAGGAAATCAAATGCAAAGTAGATAGGGATACTCAACGTATGCATTATAGTGGTAAAGTATAAAGTAAAGTAAACTTTTCCTACAATCAACAAGGTGTTATAGTGGTAAAGTATAAAGTAAAGGTGTTATAGTGGTAAAGTATAAAGTAAAGTAAACTTTTCCTAAGCGTCATCTAGGCCAATCCAATAAGATGCATACCCAAGCATAAAGTGATTATTGTAGTTATGGATGATTTAGTAATAACTAAACTAGGAAATCAAATGCAAAGTAGATAGGGATACTCAACTCTATTACTAAAGATGATCTTGTTGAGGATTTTGGAATGAATTGTCTCTAGTTTGGAAATGATACTTTTTTGTTTGTGTAATGCTTGTGTTCTATGTGGGGTTGTTTGTGGATTTGGGTCTTTTTTGTGTCCATGGGTTTAATTATGTTAGTTTTGTCTCTTGGTTTTTGATTCATCAAATTTGCTTCTATTTGTTTTGCTATTTGGATTGGTGGTATTTATGAATAGCTTTGGGGGGTTGTTGAATTTATATGAAAAGTCGTTAAAATTCAATTTTTTTAGCTAAGGGCCACTAAGCCCTTTGCCCATTTGTCCATTTTGGTAGAAAAGTTGTATCTTGCAAACATTTTTGGTTGATTTGCAAACATATTTTGCCCTCTTGGATTGACTTGTTTGCAGATATTTTAAAGGTCTTTGGCATTAATTCTAGGCTTGTTTTTTGGCCTACTTTAGTCGATTATTTAGGTTTCTTGGTCAGTTTGGAGGATTGGCCTACTTGTCTTCTAAGCGACATTTTCGCTAAGTCTCAAAAGCCCCAACAAACCTCCCACGTGGAATTTGACATGATCTACACCACAACCTTGTACAAGTCCAACAGTATTTGCTTCCTCGATCAATTTGCAATTTTTTTATTGTCACCAACATTTGTTGTACAATATCATTTAATGTTTGTTGTTTATACTAACCACTAGTGGATAGATGCACATTAAAATTACCTATCGGTTAACCATCAAAAGGTTGCAAAGAGGGTGGATGTTTTCATTTTTACATAACTTGCAAATGAGGGAGTATTTTTTTAGTCTAATTAGTCGTCAGAAAGCTCTTTTCGAGTTGAACAAACTAGTGTTGGGATGTTTTAAAAATTATACTTTTGAAAACTAATTTTTACTCTCCAAAACTTAGTGTAATTTATGCAATTTTTGACGAGGCATAACTTTCACCTTGTTTGTCGAGAATTTATCATTTTTTTGAAATTCATCAAAATTTTGCATAGCTTTATATTCAAACTCAAGTTTTGGAAAAGCCCATTTTTCCATATTTGTAAAAAATATCAATGAGTTATAAATGGATGATTTGGCTTCCAAATTTCACAAAAGCTTGTACATCTTGTCTTGGATCTTTCTAGGGGGGTCTACATTCATATATAATACAATTTTGGGGGATTTGGTAAGGCACAATTCAAGTGCCTTATTTGTGTGCATCATGGATCCTAAAATCAACTTGTTAACTCCTGTAGAGTAGGGGGATTCGTCACCTCAAGGCTCCAGGTCACAGGAGAGCCCCAACGAACGAACTACCCTAAACTACCTCAGGTTGATCAAAAGACAACGAAAAGAGAAATGAGTGTTTTTGAAAGTTAGGTGAGCAAACTACAAGGATCTCAAACTACAACTCAAAAAGCTCTCTATCTGAAGACAACAATGTGGGAACCAAGCTTCAACACGTTGCGCTGGAGTCTCAAGGACATGTTGGTGTCTTGTGCGGACAACGAGTCGAGTGACGGTCAAAGACATTCAAGGTCTACTTACAACCCAAATAATAGAGTTTTATAGTTTGACAGTTTAATGTGAAAATGTGGAAATAAGCATTACAACAACAAGAATACTAGAGAGAATGATTCTAATGACAAAAATGACAAGAAAATAGTAGGAAAAGATACCTTTCATGCCGAGTCCATTTCTCTAGCTAGCTTCGAGCGGACAAACCTGCACAAACACACACAAAAACAGGAAAAATGTTGGGTTGTGTTTTGAGGTCTACCTTAGTCAGACCCTCGTTTCAGTGTTCCCACCTCCATGGACAACCAGTTATGCAACGATATAAAGAAAGCGATAAAGGAAATATTAGAAATGACACAATAAGGTAGAGAGCAATGACAACCTGAATGCTACTCTACAAGACAATAGATGTGAAATGAAAAGACACAATGTTACCTTCCCTATTATGAGTGCTTAAGGTTGATAGAGGAAAGAAGAGAGCAACACCACCATGCCGAGGAGATATAACCTCATAAAACTGCAATGACAATGGTGTTGAAGCAAGATGTAGAGACCAAGTAGAAAGTTGGTAGCAACAAGATAGAGCAAGAATGATCAAGAAGCAAATAGAGTGTGAGAGAATGAGCAAAATGGAGGTAAGGAGTCATTTTTCGTCGGTTAAGACTTGACAGAGGGCGTTACCTTTGCGACTAGTTAGGAAACGTAACGCTTTTGCAAATTTTAGAGGTAGGAATCTGTCAGGACGACAAAGTGACACGTGGACATCCCCGACAAATATTCCTCCACCGACGCAAAAAGACAAGGACACATGGGAAGATTAGGAAGATGGCAACAAGTTTATGCATTGTCATACTTGTAGTTCAAAAGTAAGGGTAAATTAATGGGAATCCTAGGGTGCAAATTTGCGCCATTACATTTTTCCCCCACTTTAGAGAGCATACGTGTCAGTGCGTATGTGAACTAAAGTAGAAAGAGGTCGAAGAGAATATACCAATAATGTCAAGGAAGCAGATCTTCAATCTTACGTACTTGGATGCAAAAGAGGAGCTCCACAGGTTCTTAGTCCTACAAAGCTAGCTACAATCTCACCAAAAACATGTTAGGCAAAAAAGCTAATCATAAGACACACATTCACAAGACACAAGTCGGCACGATAAGACACAGTTTGATCAAATAGACACAAGACACACATTCATCAAATAGATAAGCCCGTGACTGCTACAAACTATGTTGTAGGACAATCATAGAAAGGGTCTAGTCAGGCTGCCCCCAAGCTAGACACCAAGATGTAAGATGTTTGACACCAAGACACACAACATCAAATATCAAATAAAAGACGCACATTGCAAGACACCAAAGAAATCATTCGAGAAGAAAACTTTCAAAGGGGGTTCCTTTGACATGGAATCCTTCAAGACACCAAGGGGCTCATTCAAAGGAACGCGCCAATTGAAAGACACCACATTTTTCGCAAGTTATTCTGTCATCAAGGGATCCTTTTGAAAGATTTTTTGTCAAGGAATCCGTTGGAAAGAATGCTCCTTTTTAGAGGAAATTTTTCACTCTTTCATTTTAGAAAAAGTGCTCCTTTATCAAAGGAAAGTTTTCAAACTCTTTCACTTAAGGGGTCCTTTTCGAAAGAAAATCTCATCCAGGAGCCTTAAGAGAATACAACATTTTGGAAAATGAAGGGTTTCAATAAGGGATTCTTTCGTCAAGGAATTCATTTTAGAGAAGATTTTACATCAAGGAATCCTTTTGAAAGAATTCGCGTTACTGAAAATTAGAACAACATGGTAGCCCCCCCTTAGGATAGTGTGTGTTACACAAAGGAGCACATGACATCCCAAGGAGAGAAGGGAGAGGCAAAGATGTTGTGTCACACAACACATGACGAGATGTATTCGTGGTATGTTGTCACACATGTGAGGGACAACACATAAGAACCACAACATCAAGAAGCAAATAGAGATGAAGAAATCAAGAGATAGGGGGATTTGAGAATTGGGGGTCGAATTTGTTCATAGATACAAATAGATATAATATAATGTATGAATGAATGATTATCAATTCCCAAAGTTCTTAGAACATGAAGAAGAGCACATGAAGACAAAGTGATTTTTTTTTTGGGTCAACATGGAAGAAGGCCTAAATGCCCCCAATGCTTTGCATCGCCCCCAATATCGAAAAACAATTTCACAACACATAGAAGAATGATGATACAAACAAAAGAAGTGTACAACAAATTTTCCATGCCTGTATCCAGGCACCTACAAGGGTAGTGAGGGTCATCTAGGCAAAATCACAAACACAAAAAGACAAACATGCGAGAACACAAAAATAAAATAAAATCTAATCTACAAATAAAGAAGTACCATCGTAGTCCTCATCGACCAACAGATCATTTTGCTCCCAATCTAGATCATTGTAAGGGGAGGGAAAACAAGCTTGCAAGAGCGAGATAGCGAGAGCGGTACCCTCTGCAACAAGGGCCAAGGAAAAAGGCCCCTCAAGGTCTTCTTCACTAAGCTCTTGTGAAGCAAAATTCATCGATCTTGCAAAGATCGAAACATAGTCGGGATATCATCCACCAAATTGAACATGCACTTTACTAGAGTGCCATGTGTCAATTGGGTGGGAGAAGAATGAGACACATGAGAGTCATTTCCGACCTCATCAAGAGGGGTAGTGATAAACTTCAGGGATGCAAGGGCCACCTCCGTCACGAGGACGACACATGCCAAAACATAACCAACCTCTGCAGAAGGTGAACCCTTCTTCCGACCTACACTCGTAGCGAGGTCATCCTCCAACTTATGTTTCAGCGAAGGATGTGGAATCCCCACATAAGAAGTGGAAGCGGAGGAGGAAGAAGACAAATCCCCAATAGACACCACCATTGTATTCAACATGTTTATGGTCTAAGAGAAAGGAGGGATGTCCAGGAGGGACATCAAGAGAGGGGGCTCCACAGAGGGAGCGATGAAAACTTGCACTCTTTTGGGGTGAGCATCATCAGGACCTGCCAGAGGAGCTAGAAGCAAAACAAAGGTGATGGGAACCGATGCAGAAAAAATGGGAGAAGGCAGAACAACATTTGAAGATGCAGAGACAGGTGCTATTGGCTCCCCCTAGGTCTTTTGCAAGGCGACGTTTTTTGTAGCAAGAGCCTTCGCTTGCGCTTGCACTCAAGTGCAAACCGGTTATGTCAGCTGTGGGCACTAGAAGACACGGCCAGAGAAGAGACCTGAGGTTGCTACTTAGTCACAAGAGTATCCTTCACAACTGTTTCTAGTGGAAGGATGGTCTCCTGGGCAGGAGTAGGAGGAGGAAGCACAAGAGTAGAAACAACCACAAGGGGAGAAGCAAAAACAAGCGCCTCAATGACATGCCTCTTCCCGTTCTCTACCTTAGGGGCAGGTGGAAGAACAGTAGGAGGCCATAGAGGTCAAGAAGGAACAACCCCACGAGAAGACTTCCCCCTAGCATAGATAGCAGGTCGTGATACCATGGGTAGCACAAGAATCTTGAAAACATGAAATTTCACTTTTCGCAATGCGGGCACCATCGCACTTCCCATGCGAGGCACATGAGTGGGAGTTGAAGATGCCATAATAAGACAAGAAGCAGAAGTAGATGGAACCACAAATACAAAAGGAGAAGGCTCCAAAGCGTAATCAAGCTTCCCTTTTCCCTTAGACAGGGTTGAAGAGGGAGCTTGTTGCTGCGCTACCATAGAGGGAGGCTTTCATAGAGATAGCATAAGGAGACACTAGATAACTAGACTTTGGCGCTGAGCCCCGAGTCTTAAATTTAATATAAGCTTTGTATAACAACATATCCCCTAGGAGGGAGAGGTCCGATCGAGGTAGGCCAAAAGTGATCCAGTGAGAAGCCCCCATGTGACACTAGCAATTTATGGCTAGTGTCATGCACCATGTGCATAGTGCCTTCATGAGGGAACTTTAAACATTTATGAACTGCAAAGGCGACACCATTCCTAGAGGCTAGCCAAGGGATGCCTAGCCTAACTCTTGAACAAGTCAGACTCTGAAATGCTAACGAATGAGACATCAATAGCCTTGGGTCCTACCAAGAATGATAAAGAAATAGTACCCATAGGGGCAATAGAGAGTCCATCGTGGGTATAAAGAGTGGTTTTCGACTCTTCGTATCTCTCCTTATGTAAGTTGTTTATAAATAGTCTCCTCCATTATCACATTAACCTAACTCGTTAGATCAACTAAGATGCCAGTTACAATGTTTCTATAACTTTGAGCAAGGACGTATAACAGGGAAAGCTCCTTATTAAGAGGCTCATCATGCAAGGTGAAAGTTATATCAGGCATAACACTCACATTTTCAGGAGGGATACACGTGAACGAAACTATGTTCACGTACTCAAATGGAACTAACTTGGAAGATGTAGAAGATTGTGTTTAGCAGACAGTGACCTACCTAGATTTCATTTTCAAATATCCAAGATCTTCTAACTATGTGATGAATCCATTTATTAGTCCATTTCTTGATGTTTTTATGCATGTTTACAGACATTATCAGACAATCGTTTAAGATATATTCCTATGCTATGCTATCTTTTTATGCTTATTATACAACCTTGGATTTAATTGTAATGGAAATATAGTTATGATATAGTAGCATTGCATGATTTATATGTGTATGTATGGAATGTGATTGGAATTATGTCTTTAATCATGGTAGTTAGCTTTTTGTATGTGTTTTGTGGATTAACCTCTTGCAGCCCAAGAAGACACTGTAGCCCGCAACAACTGGAAGTTGTAGCCCACAACAAAAGGAGGTCTTGGACAACGAAATAGGGGAAGTGCTAGAACAAGCTAAGTGTAATAACTACCATGTGGAGACACCTGATGGAGTTATTTGTGCATCATTATGACAATTAATAAGGTGTTGAAGAAGAAGAATTCTTCTATTGATAGGATTTTGGATAACTGATTATGTGTTCCACGTTGCAGATTTATTTTGTAGAGTTTTAATCCTATTTTAACTATTGTTTCTTTTCATTTGCAGTTTGAATAATTCAAATATTAATTACATACTCTGATATCTAGGGATTTGTAGTTAATGATTTCACGTTAAGAGTTGTGTTTAGAATAAACTCCCCCGTGCCTATGTATAGCCGGTGGTTGAGTCTTTAGTATAGTTAGTCGGTTAATCTCATATTGATGAATTAGTTATCAATACTTAGTTTTCAATTGTAATCTACAAGCATGTTGATTGTTAAGAAATGGTTTTCTTGAATACAATCTTTGAGCAAGATTTTATGTGATCTTTTGGAATGCATAATGAATGAAGTTCAAGTTGATATGGTTGCGTAGAATCTGGAGATTTAAATTTTGTTTTAGTTTAAGTGAAGACAACCACTTGAGCAAGCCACTCAAGGTAATTGTTCTTCACTAAATTTATAGTTTTTTTTTTAGCATTTATTTCTGTTAGTGATTACTTCATAAATTGTGTGTAAGTTAAAATAGATTCTCATATTGTGATTATCAATAACGGTTGTTTATGTGCATGAATGCATTCAATTGACTTGTAGTACTCCAGAGGATAGATTAGGTTCAATTATCAATTTTGTTTTAGTTTTAGTAATTATTTGTTAACAACAATTCAACTACAGATTTTCCAGCAAGTAGAATACCTTTAATAGGATAACCTAGGTAATCTTAGGTCTTTGAAAGCACATATAGTGTCGGTACCATCACAAGTTTACAAGCCTTGGTTGACAATTTAATGAAGTCTTTGCAATGTTGAGTGGACTATTTAGCTAGGTCGTTCCTCTAAATTGTGTGATTTCCACTAAGTTTACAAGACACTAGTTTAGACTCTACACTATGTATCTAGGGGTCGTAGATTGGGTCTCAAAGCTACATGCTTCACGACACACAAATCTACAACGCACCTAGGACACGAGAGAAAGGTTCCCCAATACCAAGAAATGAAAACAAGGATGTTCACGTCAGGTTCACCAAAAATTTAGAGGATTCGTCACCCCCAAGGCTCCAGGTCATAGGAGAGCCCCAAGGAATGAATTTCCCTAAACTACCTCTGGTTGATCAAAAGACAAAGAAATGAGAAATAGGTGTTTTTGGAAATTAGGTGAGTAGACTACAAGGGTCTCAGACTGCAATTCAGAAACTCTTTGCCCGAGGACGGTAGTGTGGGAACTGGACTTTAGCACACCGCACTAAAGTCTCAGGCACGCGTTGGCATCCTGTATGGACAACGAGTCAAGTGACAGTCAAAAACACTCAAGGTCTACTTACAACATGAATAACAAATTTTTATAGTTTGATAGTTTAATGTGAAAATGCGGAAATAAGCAGTACAACAAGAAGAATACTAGAGAGAATTATTCTAATGACAAAAAATGACAAGAAAAGAGTAGGAAAAGATACCTTTCACGTGGAATCCAATTCTCCAACTAGTTTTGAGCGGACAAACCTGCACCTACACACAAAAATAGGAAAATGTTGAGCTGTGTTTTAATGTTTGCCTCAACCAAACCCTCGTTTCGATGTTCCCACCTCCACGAACAACCAAATATGCAACGGTATAGAGAATACGATAAAGGAAAGAATAGAAATGACACAATAAGGTAGAGAGCAATGACAACTTGAATACTACTCTATAAGATGATGAGAAAAATGCAAAGACACAATGTTAACTTCCCTACTACGAGCACTCAAGGCCGATAGAGGAAAGAAGAGAGTAGGACCACCATGCCAAGGAGATATAACCTTGTAAACCTACAATGACGATGGTGTTGAAGCAAGAAGACGTAGAAACCAAGTAGCAAGCTGGTAGCAGCAAGATAGAGCAAGAATGATCAAGAATTGAATAAAGAGTGTGAGAGAATGAGTTAGAGAATGCAAGAGTCAATAGGGAGTGAAAGAATGAGTTTGAATGAGCAAAATGTAGGTAAGGAGTCATTTTTTCGTCGGTCAAGACCCTTGATCCCACAATAGTAGTTTACACTTTCTGGGAGATCCTGATTTTTGCTGAAATCACATATTTTTTAAAAACATAATGATTTAAGCCTTGAAAAGTTCCATCTAAATGATTCAAATTAAAGAGGGTTTGATCAAACCACCTTAGATCAAACCCCTTTGGATAGAACCCTGCTAGTTTTAAACCATACCTATAATGGAGTCTCCTTTATACCTATCAAAATGCTGATAAAAAACCACTTTTGATTTACCTTTTGGGGGATCAAATAATTCATTTAAAAATTATTTTTTGTAAGTATATAGTCCTTATTATAAGCTTCCCAAAAAGTATAATTTTAAATAAATTTAATTTGATTATTATATTTATTTTTTATTTCTTGTGAATGTAGGTTTTTCACCGAAAATCAAGATCTATGTTCTGCACATATGGAAAAATAGCATATTATCAAAAACAAATTCTGAAAAATATCTATGCACTAGTTATTGATGTCCTTGATCCAACAAAAAAATAAAATTGAATTTGGATACATAAAAAAAAGTTGTGTTAGCAAATAAACCTATGTATGAATTGTATCTAGTCTGACTTCAAAACATAATTAAGAAAAAAATATTCAATAAAACACTATGAAACCAATTGCATGCACTAGATATCATAGTTACAAATCTAAATTAGAAAAAAATAGAATTTTATCCTTCATAGAAAAAAGTTGTGTAGAAAATACACGCCACTCTTTAAAAATGGTGTTATTGTTAAAAACTAGTTTTTAAAGGAGATGGAAAAAGAAATGTAATTTGATTCCAAAATTTTAAAAAATATATATTTAGAATCTATAGACAAAATGTCACAAATCACTAGTTTGCATCATCTTCAAATTCCTCATGGTTTAGCAGCTATAGGTGCCTGAAAGTGAAGATTTAGTTAAAAAAAATCAATTTAATGTCTAGTTTGGCCAAAAATTGTAAACTAGTATTGTGGGATCACTAGGAGCAGGACATAGGATGTTACCTTCGTGACCAACTAGGAAATATAACACTTATGTGGATTTCAGAGGCAGGAATATGTCAGGACAGTAGCGCGACGCACACACGTCTCGAACAAATATTACTCCATTGACGCAAAAAGACAAGGACATGTGGGAAGATCAAGAAGATGACGATAAATTTATGCATCATTGTACTTGTACTTCTAAAGTAAGGGTAAATAAATGAGAATTTTTTCTAGGGTGCAAATTTGCACCATTACAACTCCACACAATTTCCACACATGGAAAGTCAATGTACAACAATTACTTCAATCTAAGGGATTATGACAAATGGCTATTGGGCAACAAATACAATTTACAAGGGAGTTTGAGCAATTTACTTATCGAAACATGTTAGATGAAGCAATGGGAATAATAGGTCTTCTTGTTTCAAATAATTTGCAATTTCACATTTCTAGTTGTAAAAATCCTAAGAAAATGTGGGACAAATTTGATGATCTCTTTGGTAGAGTTGGCGAGTTCAAGATACTACAATTGGATGCTAAATTAACAACATGGTCTCTTGATGCCTTCTCTTCTATTGAAGGTTTCTTGGTTCAATTTCAGTTTGTGCTTTCTAGACTTTAGGGTTGTGGTAAAACAAAAATAGACAAAGAGTGTGTCTTCTTGATTCTTTCAAAGTTAAGAGGTCCTTAACAAATATTTTCTTCTTCCTTTCACTCTACCATGGATGCTCTTGGACCAAAACATGTAATGCCTTATTTTGAACATTTTTGTGATAAACACATAAGAGAATAATCTAAATTAATCTCTATGGATGCTATCACCTCTTCAAAAATTCAAACACTAGTTGTCCAATCATCTAAGGGAAAAGGAAAGAAGCCCTCTAATAAACCTAAGGTAGAATCAACTTCAAGAAATGAGCAATCATCTAAGCAAATGAATCCAATTGAAACACAAGCCACATCCTCTACATAGTCAGGAAAGAAGACTTACAAGTCTATAAAGAAATTCCATTATACTTTTTGTGGACTACAAAATCATGATAGAAAAGTTTGTCATATGAGAATTGCAGCTACGAAAGAGGCCATGCAATTATACAAAATCTATCTTCCCAAACCTACTAAGGGACATGCCCTTACAAATAGAGGTTTGGATTTGTCCAAGGATAGTTGGATAGTTGACTTAGGTGCCTCATGTTAGGTCTCAAAAGTGAAAGTTTTTAAACCATAAGAGGATGCCAGTCTCTTAATACACTTTTGGCCCACGAACGAGGTAAACAAGGTTGATTACCTCCTACTCTTTAGGCTATGCCAAACCTAGGCAGGTGTACCTAAATGCTAAGAAGATTTTGAAGGCTATGACCTCTAGATTAAGCAATCTACTCACAATGGCACATGAGGTGAAGTAGATGCAAGGCTAATTATTGCTTCCTACTAAAATTTTTTGAAAATAAAATATATAGATGAGGTTTATATGAGAACCACCCATCATCCCCACCTAATAATGGACTCGCATCATGTTTTCAGAATAACAAAATCCTATCATGGATCGAATGCTCAAGAACATGAACTATCAAGGAAAAGGTCTAGGCCTTCACGAGCAAGGTATTTTAGAGCCCATCCAAGTCAAAGAACAAATCTGCATGCAAGGTCTTGGATCTATTCCCCAAGACTCACAATCTAAACATGTTGGTACAACCTCTAGACGTCCTCAACGAGCCTTTTCCAAAAGAAATGTCGGCTCTTCCCATTGCTCCACCAAATCATATGCTGCAATCCCTCCTCCTCTATCGTATCACCTCAAAACAACCATCCATATTTCTCCTTCATCTGCTCCATCCATCTTGGGTGCTTACATCCCTCCATCCGCCATATCCCATCCTTCATCTACTCCATCCATCTTGGGTTCTTATGTCCCTCCACCCACTCCATTTACTTTGGGTCCGTATATCCCAAAATCACCTCCTCCATCTCATCCTTTTATCCATCCAACGCCTATCCATGTCATCCATCATAACCATCCTAATCAGGATCAACAAAGGCACATACCTACACATTCCCCATCTACACGTAATCCTCATAATCCTACCTCCACCACTCCACATCATCCATCTTCTCACAACCATCCCATTGCTAGTATGAACACTTTGGATGCCAGAGGAAAAATGCATCAATCTAAACACCCACATGAATCTAAAGCTTCCCATGTCCCCTCTAAAAGACATGGTAAAGAAAAGAAAAACAAAATCCAAAATCAAATCTATAGCTCGCAAAGACCAAAGAAAAGATCAAAATCATGTGGATCCCAAAGAAAAAAGACGCAATGCCATTAAATGAAAAATCTGTAAGAACATCCAAAGTTGCTCATCCAAAAGCTAATCCTTTTCATGCACCCTTTCCTACATCTATTTTGGGTCCCTATGTCCCAAAATACACTATTTCGTATCCTCCATTATCCCCGCATTCTCCATCCATTAATCCTCTTATCTTTTCACATCCACCACCACATGTGCCAATGTTGGTCCTAAACACATCTCCCCATCACATATCCACCCTATCATTCCATCCATACACTTTCCAACATCCCACCCATTATCCCACATATCTCCCCCATCAAATCCCTCTAATTCATCCTCTTGCATAATCCATTTATCCTCATAAGATTGTACCAACAACCAATAGTTGGTTCGAACATGGGCTCTTAATACCTGATATAGAACTTGATGCTTGAGTCCTTCACCCATATCCTTATCGCATGTCTTCTAAAACCACTTATTTGCCTCCCTATCCTTATCCATCTCTTTCCGCATGTTATCCAAAAATCCAGAAAAGTCGAAAAAAATCAAAATATAAAATAGTAAAGAGAAATAATTCATCCAATGGTGAAAACTTGGCAAACAAGCGCCTTGGATAAGTACCATGATGAAAACCTGGCAAACAGGCATCATGCGTAAATCCCCATCTGCACTTGGGGGCAACTTCCTGATATGCGTTCCCTCCATCTGCTATGCTTCCTGCTACGCTTTCGGCTATGCATCCATCTTCTTGCTATACATCCTTTTCGTCCATCTCCTCCATCCTACCGAGCTTACACATCCTGTTTGGCATATCTCATTTATCCCAATCCTTCCATCCTCCTTGGGATCTTGATAAAGATAGGGGCAAACATATAAACATGCTTTGGACACCTCTTAGCATACATTCCCCTCATCCACACACTATCCTAATCCTCTTAGTATACATTCACACTCATCTACCTTCCTTATCCACTCGTCATACTACCTTCAATCTCCCTTCCTTATCCATGCATCCTATCTTCATCCATCTAACTCCTTTATTTGCCTATTGCATCTTTCATGCCTCCTCACACAGGGCATATCTAGAGTGGGGGCATCTATCTTCCTTTGTGCTATAGTCCTTGGAGACATCATCCATTCCATCATAGCATCCCTTCCATCTCCCCATCCTTATCTTCTAATCGCTCCCCACAATCCTTTTAACCTCCCTATCCTTATCCCCCTACCCATCCATCATAACATCCCTTCCCTCTCCCCATCATTATCTTCCTGTCCATTTATCTCTATCCACATCACATCTCTTAATCCCTTGTCATTGGCTACTCCCCATACAATCCAACATCATCTATCTTATCACTTCATCATTCATCTATATGGCATGTCATCCGCCCACTTCATCTTTGATGATTTGGATAACTATCCCATCCCTGAGCTTTGTATAGTCACTATCCTCCAATCCAATCCAACAGGTCTATCTTGTCCCATCGTGTCGGTCCAATCATTTTATCCCCTTATCTAGGGTTATCTCATCATCTTTCATCCATCACTTGTCTTTGGCCTTCTGTCGAACTACGTTGCCCCTGCGCTTTCACCTAGGCAAGGTCGATCATTTGATCCGCCCTCGAGGTTCCATCCATCATCGATCTATATTGTCCACTTTTTTCCTGTTCTCCATCCTATCTTGGTCATCCATCAAAATCTCCATCATGGTTTGTCGTCAACCTTTTGTCGAACTACGTTGCCCCTACGCTTTTACGTAGGCAAGGTCGGTCATTTGATCCGCCCCCGGGGTTCCATCATCAGTCTTTCTGCTTTGTCCATCTGATCATTTATCATCTATCATCAATCTTCATATCTTGTTCATTTTTGTTTGTCCCGTCTTTATCATCCATCGAAGTCTCTTATCTTGTTTCATGTCTCTTGTGTCATGTCATCAAGCTATTCCCTTATCTAGCTGGATCTTAACAAATGAGATTCACTTGTATCATCAAATCTAATCAGTTTTGAATATCTTGCATCATATCGATTTTTTAGTTTAGTATCCATCATCGGTCTCAACAGGATGCATCCTTCCTAACAGACCTCATCAATCCCATCCATCCCCTTGAATCTATAGCAAAGGACGTTTGAAATTTATTGTGATCTTTTGATGCTTTTGGATTTTATTTATCAAATGAGCTCCCTATCATCACTTGTCATGGTCGTCTTGATCCATCATATCATGTGTGCTTTGACTAGTCAACATAGGGGTGTATCTTGATCTTTTCTTTGTCTTATCGGTTTGTCCCACGTAGTACCCACCAAGATCCCTGAGGTCTTATGTTACGCTGGGGCATCCTTGTGTGCTTGTGGTTATCCCAATACCTGGCCCGACCAAGGTCACCATGACTTTGGGGTGTTGGGATAGCCTTCTTGTTTGTTATGTTTGTTTTATGCATTAGACACTAATCTGCCTTGGTTCTTCATACCTTGGCGTCTTGTGTCTTATGCTATAGCAAAAATCAGTGCTCCGACGATGGAAATTGCATTTGGATTTCATTTCCTCTTCATCCTCTCGTCTATCAAAATCCCCCCCATCCATTCATCCTTCATCACACTCCCCTCCCAATCTTCCATCACATTGCATCATCTTCTTCAACTCCCCTTGCATCATCTCATCCATTTCGAGAGCCCACCTGTGTTCTCTTGAACCCGCATGTCCTCTCGAGGGGCATCCTTCATCCCTAACTTTTCATCATCTTTTTCCCTTCCTAATCATTCAAAGGAATGACTGGGGCATCTTTTCCAATTTAACCATCTTCTTCTAGATTCTATGTTTTAATATTCTTTGAAATGATGCTACTTCGTAACACCATCTCAAAGAGGGGCAAAATGTAGATGTCTAAATTTGGACACTTAATTTATCCAAATTTATCCCCTTTAATTAACATCCTTAAGTTCTTCTAATCCCTAAGGTATTTAATCAATAATACCTTATCTCTTTAATCCTCCTTCCATCAATTGAATTAAATAAATATTCCATTTATTTAATTCCCTTCATGTCACATCCTCTATCATTTTTATCTAATCCTAATCCGTCTTCTAATCTCATCATTAGGATGTGCACATGCCTAATCTTTGATTAGGAGGTGTCACATCCTCCAACTTTTGCAAGTTGGCCTCCTAATCTTTCTTAGCCTAGCCTTCCTCCTAACCCTAATCAACTTGTCTAATCCCTTTAGTCAACTCTTCCCATCCCCAAGGAATTTTAATTCTTTTGTCTTCCAAAAGTCCTTTGAGGAATTTTTAATTCCATCTCATCTTTCAAGGAATATTAGATTCCTTTTCTTTCCCCAATATCGCTATGACATGTGTCTTGTCCAACCTTATTAAGGCTTTTCTCCTTTTGGGCAAGGCACTCCTTTCCCCATGTGAATTTTAGGTTGCTTGTCCCCAATGCACTCAAAGGAATTTTTAATTCCTTCACTTCTTCCATGTCCTCTCTTTATTTTTATTTTTCCCCTCTCCCCATGGGATATTTGAGGAATTTTTAATTCTTCACATGTCCTCTCATCCACATGGGGACAAGCACCTCCTTTATGAGGAGATCTTGTCCAATCCCAAGGTACTTTGTACCCCCCTCCATGTCATGTACTATCCTTCCACCTCATGTCCACTTCACATTTTAGGGCAATATCACATGCCACATGTCAAGATGTGAGGGCTTGTGAGTTCTCAACTCACCTTAGCCCTACATCTTGATCGTGTGGCTCGATCTTATCGAACTCCTAAATTCCAAGTCTCTATAAAATACCCTCTTTTCTCATTAAAGGGAGATCATTTTGCTAGCCAAACTCTTGCAATTTTGTTTCTCAATCTATACTTAGTCATTTTGCATCCATTTTGTCCAATATCTTGCATCTCACACTTCACATCTTGCATCTACTTGCCATCAAGGAGCATACATCTCATCTACAATCGAAAGCCCAACCAAAGGAACAACTCTACAAGGTAAAGGTTCCATTTTATATTGTTGAGTTCATCATTGCTCGATCTTGAAGTGTAAGGTGTTGTTTTAGTTGTTACCTCTCTTTTTAGTTTTATTGCTGTTTCGCATATATTAGAGCCTATCACAATCTTCACGCTTGAAAATAGGAAAAGAAAAGATGCCAAGTTACAAGAGATTGAAGCATGATTGGAAAGGTTGGGGGAAAAATGTAGAGTAGAGTGTATGATAGGCTTATTGAAGAGAGAAAAGCAAGCATAATACATACACTTATGGTTGCATTGGAAAATGGATTGCTTCTATTATGAATGACTTAGTTTGTCTAGAGATATTAATAAAAAGAAAGATGCTTCATTACAGGATGTCCACATAGAATGAATAAGTTATCAAACAAGGTATATATTCTTGAGACTTCCATTTTGATGCAGGAGCATCACTTTCATGTATTGTTTTTATGCTCATTTTGATGTTAGGAGTCTTTGTTAAGTTTTTGAAGGTCTCAGGAGGTCCATTGGGATCCTAATCCAATGGTTTTGATAGTTTGAATAGGTTTCCTGCCAAAATGCAATTTGAATTCCTAGGCGATTTTTGGTTTGTGGCAAGTTTGGGGTTTGTCCCTCAACTTGAGTTTTTGGGTTGCTGAGTCAAATAGGGTCTTGAAAGACCATGTAGACCATGCAAGGTCTCTTTTAATGTTTGCTTTGTCCTAGGTTGGAAAAATGCATAATTTGCAAGTTAAAGGCAAAAAAGACATGAAGTTACTTGAGATTTTTAGGGTTTTGATGGAAAAAAGACTTATGCTCAATTTGTAACTGCTTTTTGTAAGTTCATTCACGTTGAATTAATGAGAAAATATGCCCCATGAAGTGGAGGAGAAAGATTTCAAGATATACCCTATTTTTATCAACTTTTATGATAGTTTTTTGAAAAAAAGCAGCAAAGAATATATTGGTACAGCCTTGTACGGTCAAGTTTCAGGTCCTTATATACGTTTCCACCAAAGGGCAGGTGATAACTCCTTATTTTATGTGATTTATAGCAGACAATTTGTTTACTTGCATTAAGACTGTCTTAAACCCTAGTCTTTTTTTATGTAAGCAAAGGAAGAAAACTCACTCTCTTGATCTCATTTGTCAAAACTCAAACCATCCTTTGTTAGGTTACTCATTTCAAGTTCACTTTTCCCTTCACAAACCCTTGTTTCAACTCACCAAACTGAGGACAATGCACAAAACCTCTTGTTTCATCTTCAAGACACCTTAAGCAACCTTAAAATAGTTAACTTAAACCCATTCACCAACTTAAACATCACAAAACTGAGAACTTTCAAAGTGACTGTCCTAACAGGCCTAAAATAGCCTTTTTGAGATCATACAATTTGACATACAATAATAAAGAACTCTCATGCTTGCTAAATTGATTCAAAATATTGAAAAAATCCTCAACCAAACCCTATTCAAATGATTTTCATGGCCCTTCAAGATAGATGGTCACTAACTATGCAAAACTATCCTAATTAGTACTGCTCCCAATCTGCCAAACATAACAGTCAATCAAATAGATTCAAATTCTTAACCTTCCACCAAACTCTATCAAGAAAATGAGTTTAAATACACTAAATCAACCCTTATAAACTATCACTGTCCAAGAGGAACACTCAACACAATCAAAACTTTTAAAAACCTTTCCGTTCATTGTAATCTACAAATTTTTCACAATTTTTAGAGTTAGGGCAACATAAAATCAGCCCCAAAATTGAAACTAGAACTCTGCAACTTTGGAATCCCTGAAAATACATTCAAAACTCTCTATTCACAAATTTTTAGGAGATTTCAATGGTTAAAACTCGAGAAATGCAATTTTAAAGGTTCACTATTTACCCTAGAGAGGGTTTTACCCGCCTAAACATATTTTGCCATAACTTACACATAACCAAATGGTTTTGAATGAAATAAAAATAATATTAAAGAGGATTCATAGGGATTTAATTTACAAAGGAGTAGGAGGGTTTTTGAACATCATTAATTTCTGTAAAATGAGCAATGAAAATACAAGAAAATACCAGAATAACAGAGTTTTTCATTAATAATCTTCTTCATACATCAACTCCCAGCCTTCCTCAAGATTTGAGATGTATCAAAAGGCATTAAATAACCAATCCAAATGCCTCAAAGTTATTCTTCAGCTACCTAACCCTTGGCATTCCATGACTTTACATTTTTTGCATCTTTGCAAAATTGTCTTGACAACATTTTGTTGAATTTGCACTTTTTAGATTTTATGCCCAAAATGACTTTCTAGGACCTAGAACAAACTTAAAATGATCCAATTGACCTTATTACAACATGATATTGAAAAAACTAACTAGAAATCCTAAAATTAGGCATGTCTACAAGGGTGCTTGCACCACTTTTTGAGGGTTTTATGGAAAATGCATTGTTTGGAGTTATCTTGTTAGGTAGGGTTTAAATGTAGCATGTAGAGTGTGATTAAGAGTTTGAGCCTAGAATTCCAAAGAAAATTGTTAGATGTTGTAAGAACCACATTTTTATTGTTCTTTATAGTCCATTGTGTTTGAATTTTCCTTCCCTCTACGTCATTTTTGGTATTAGAGCCTAGAAAGATCTAGTAGTGAAAGTTGTCAAAGTTAACAAGATTTTGTATAAGGTTGTGTGTGAAGGTATTGGGGTACCAAAAGACTAAGATAGAGGAAAAGAAAGAAGCCTAAGGTGAGGTATCACGAAGACAAGAAGATGCAACAACAAGATAAGAAAGAAAGCCTCTAAAGGAAGGACAAGATGAAAGACAACGAGATAAGCCAAGTTGTAGAGTTTGATAGAGAAATGACAACATTGGAAAGAGGTATTAAGCTTGTAGTGCAGCAGTGTCTTGAGGAAGAATACCAAGGAAATGATGGGTGTTGGCCAATGAGAAAGAAGGTGAAGTGGCCTATAAAGGTGATTGTTCAAGAAAGAAGAAAACAAATGATAGCTATCTTGGAAGGTGAAGGTGAACAAAGTTTGGATAGAAAAGAGTTGCTAAATGAGAAAGAAAGGAAAAAAGTTGCAACAAAGGTAAATTGTGAGGCACTTAAAGATGATTTGTGGGCACAAGTTTTTGAGATATAACAAGAGTGGAAGGCGAATATTGCTAATGAAGGTATGAATACAAGTAGGATAGAGAAGGAAGACACAAGAAAACAAGCACAAGGAGCTAGTGAAGAGGAAAATTGGCTTCATGGTTCTTATCTAATGCATGTTGATGATAATTGAAGAGGATGAAGAAATAGACAATAGTCATGAGGCATATGAAAGAGAAATAGAATTTTGGAGTCTTGCAGTTGAGAAGATATGCTCCAAGAAGTGGAGGAACAAGATTTTAAGATATAACTTGTTTTTATCAACTTTTAAGACAATTTTCTGAACAAAAAAAAAAGTAGCAAAGAACATATTGGTACGACCTTGTACAGTCAAGTTTCAAGTCCTTATGCATGTTTCCACCAAAGGGCAAGTGATAAATCCTTAGTTTATGTGATTTATAGCGGACAGTTTGTTTACTTGCATTAAGATTGTCTTAAACCCTAGTCTTTTGAGGGTTTTATGAAAAATGCATTGTTTTGAGTTATCCATTGTTAGGTAGGGTGTAAATGTAGCCTATAGAGTGTGATTAAGAGTTTCAGAGCCTAAGAATGCCAAAGAAAAGTGAGTGTTGAATCCTTTTGAGGTCGAATCTAAGAAAAATGGCTTGTAAAGCAAGTTTGCATGGTATAATTTGTTGTCTCCATTGAAAGATCAGAGTAATCTTGTTAGATTGTTGTAAGAACCACATTTTTTTTGTTTTTTATAATCTATTGTGTTTGAAGTTTCCTTCCCTCTACATCATTTTTGGTATCAGAGCAAAAATTTGTAGACAGTTGTGAAAATCACATCTTCTTTGTCAGAGTCCATAGTGTTTGAAATAGCTCTTTCTCTGCATCACATTTGTGTTAAGAAAATTGAAGGAGAAGGTTGCATTCAAAAGGAAAGAATGTTATTTGATGATTGGGATCTATTGCAAAAGTTTTGAGAATGTTTGTCATGGTGTTGAACAAAATACACACTATAAGGAACTATCCTGGTAAAGATCCCTAATGTATTTTAGGATTGCAGATATATTATAGGACTACATTCTTGATTGCAACAAGTATAATTCTACAACAATATTTAGTGGTGTTAGCTCTAATAAATGTTTGAAATGTATAACTATGGCTTGAATCTTGGCATAGCTTTCCAAATAGTGGATGATATTCTTGATTCCATATAGTCAACAAAAAACAGGACAATTACATAAAAATTTGTGGCAATCAATAGTGAAGGGTAGTGACATGTCAATACAAGAGCAACTTTTGTCAAAGATGATTAATGGCCAAAAATTAATGGATAGTTTGCAATGAAGGGGACATCCACATAGTTCAATAACCATGCAAAAGATAGACCTTTGGTCAATTAGAGGATAGTCACAAAGATTATCAAAGTGACAGTTATAAGGTTCAATAAAAGGGATAGTGGACAGTGCCAATCTAGAGGAAAATCAACAAAACATGACATTCAAGACACTCAAAATTATAGTGACAAAGGGCAGTCCTCAAATGAGCCTAATCAATAAGGTGACAACCATTTAAAGGATAGCCAATCAATCCAGTGAGAGGGCAATATGGCAGTCAACTTTGCAAAGATATTGAAAGGGTAAAGTCTCAACGATTTCAAAGTGCAATGGCATAGAGAAGATAGTTATAGTCTTTGATAGAGGGGTAGTCTTAGAGGCTCAAAGGGAAAGCACAGTCAAAACCATTAACCAAGGGCATATCACCATGAAGAAGGATGGTCATAGCTAATGATGTCATGGACAGTGATTGAGAGTAGCTTTAGACTTGAGAGTTGCATTCAAAATTCAAAGATCTCAATATAGTCGTGAAGAGATTTCAAGTTCACTCCAAGGATGAAAAAAGTGGATCTAAGGAATGGTGGATCGCTAAGAGCTGAGTTTGAAGGCCATAAAATGACAAGTAAAGAGAATCCATCTCAACAAATTACAGAGGTGTTAGAGTTTTGAACTATGAAAGTGACTCCATCAACAAGTAAAGGAAATCCATTCAAACACAATCATAAAGGAAGAACAGAGTTTTAAAAGTGCCATGACATATTAATATGAGGACAAAAAAAGAAAAATGAGGACAATAATATCAAATGGAAAGGACAGTCATCAATAAGCAAAGGGAAATCATTATTCAAGGCATTTAGAAGGTAAATTTCTAAGATTAGAGGACAACAAGATTGTTAAAGGGAGTTTTAAAATTGATTAGGGCTGTCAAGCTAAGGAGGAACGACACAACCTATGCATGAAGGAAGTCATTAAATGTATGAAAGAAATGAAAATCTTTTCATCAAAGTCTTAAACACCAAATGCAAAGGTGATAGTTCTATAAAGGAAGAGTAAGAAAGTAAATCATGGTCCAAAAATAATACTCTTTTGCTTGTATATCTTGATTGGAAATACTTTTAGCAGGTATCTTTGATGTGCAATGAAAAGGGAGTCTTTCCAAGTATTGTGATCACATAGAACATAGCCATAAAAGGAAGATCACAACTAGACGTATGAAAATAAAGGGCAATTTAAAAATCCATAAGGACAGTCTTACATAAGGGAGACATGAATCAATTGGGAACAGTCATTATGGGCATCTAAATACACAGTTTTGAGCAGGGTAGAGCTTGTAGGGGAAACTTTCTATACATAGGACAATGGCTATGATTATAGGTTAACTTTGAAAACAATCCAAAGGACTCTCTTGTGCCCTTGGAAAAATTTATCACTATGAGATTATTCAATTGTCTTATGACTATGGTCAATAAAAGCCTAAAGACTGTGAATTTTAAATGCATGTATGACTATGTAAAGATGACAAGTACCTTGCAAGGGTTAAAGGAAATTATGAACAAAGAAGAAAGGGAATTTTGCAGAGACAAAGTCACCTTGGAAAGCTAGTAATGAAGGTTCTAAGCATGAAAAATAGTCATAGTTTCACATAAAAGATTATTGTCACCAAGTAAAATAAAGTGCAAACCATATGCCCAAATGTCTCTCCATACAAATGGATGTAAAGGGGGTTGTGGAGTTTGAGAGCCTAAGGGAGTTTATCATGTAATTCAAGCAAGCAAAGTCTATTGTAAAGGCAGTGAAGATCACCAAAACCATCAAGTGCATGAAGACAACAAATGGGCAACAATCAAGAGGAATAGGGCATCACTTTCAAAGGAAACTCACATATCAATGCAATAGGTGGTCACAAACTAAGGGTAGGGGTTCTGAGTCACAATCAATGTGTTTAGGGCAGTGACCTTCAAGAAGGAAATAGGTAGTGGTTTATGGAAATCACCTTACATTGAAAAGAGTGCATATTATTCCATGGATAGAAATAGCTCACACAATGAACTATGTGCAAAGATCATTGACAAATACTTTATGCATTAAACCTTAGTGTTTGTGAGAAGAAGGTTTGTGAGGAAAAGTTTTCATAATGTGAAGAATAAGTGTGGTTGAGAAGTATGAGAAGACATTGTGACAGTCATATATTCAATTCAATAAAGACATCGCTTAGGTCATTTTGATCAAATGTAGAGCTTTAGGGGCAGTCATGAAAGTTCATACCTAAGGACAAAAAAGATAATGAAAGACAATGAAGATAAAACAATGACACCAAGTAGATATCAAATGGTGATTCAAAAAACATGCCCTATCATTATGCTAATAGTTAGGGCCTAGTTATATTAAGTAACTTCACAAGCCTGATGTCATAACAGAGTAAGCACAAGTTAAGTAGCCTTCATACTCAATTTTCAAGAACATATAGGTATTTTAGGTCTATTTAAGAAGCCCATATGGTTACAACTAGAGTTGAGAGGAGTTTGAGGCTAAAATTATGCATTTTGAGACAGTTTAGGTCACTAAAATAAAGGCTTTTTTGCTTGTACACCCAATAGGTTGAAAACTTCATGCAAAGTGCCTTAGGAGAACTTTTTCAATCAATTTCATGTCTATTTAGAAAATCAGTTCAAGTTCAATTAGGGCATAGTTCAAGGAGCATGCAAAGAGTGTAAAGTCAAAGAGGTCAATTCAGCTTTTCAACACCAAAGGTTGCATGATTTCACTTCCAGTTTCACATCCAATTCATCAAATCACGCAAGCTTCACATCTTCTACAAGGTTCATCCTTAGTTAACAGAAGAGGTCTTCTATAAGACCAAGCATTCAACTCTTTTTAGAGCAATTCTTCCTTTCTTCTTTTGCTTATGCAAAATAATATTGATTGCAATCCATCTTTGAGAGATTTTTCTCAATTTACAGTAGTAGTTTCAAGTAGAATTTTTAGATTTTTATGTAGCTATTTGAAAAACCTTGTGATCAATAAAATTTAGTGATTATACCTTCTCAATATCTGTTATATTGTGTGTATGGGAAACTAATGCATATTTTTCTACGGTTAATGATTAGTCCTCAAATATGTTGTCTCATTCCAATACCTTTGAGCAAGAGATATATGTTATATATAGGTCATAAATTTTGTCATGAATGCTAGGATTTTGGTTGTGAGAACATTCTTAGTTTTCCTTCTAAAGTTGTAAGCAATTGACCTTTTTACGAAATATTGATGTGTGAGCATGTAAAGCATTGAGTTATGTGAAGACTTGCTGAGATTTTGAGAGAGTTTGTGTGTTGAAGCTGTGCTACAAGTTTTATCAATGGTGCATCACCTCCTAGGTTTAGTAAGCTTTTCATTTGTGTTCTTCTATCCCTTTTCCTGATCAAGGTAGTAATTTTTAGGAGGTTCGTCAAGGGTACCAGCCTGCTCTGGAGGTTCATCTTCACCATAGGCAACCCACAACTTATAGATGATCCCATATTTCATAGGATAGTTGAGTTTACACTTGGCTAAGGGTGCTATCCTCATGAAAACACTAACATGCAACAACATGCAAGTCAAATGGATTCTGACTCAAATATGGATGCCCAAGAAGAATATTCCTTCATTACGCTTTGTAACCACCACCAAAATATGTCCACCTTTATGGAATGTAATTTCAAATTCGTCATAGAAAATAAATATTAATAATTTAACTCTCATGTCCCCTATAACACTTTTTAAGGAATGTGCAAACACATGAAATAATTTAAGATAAAAATATTTATGTCATTAATCCTAAAATTCCCCCACTTGATATTATACATTGCAATTACATCCATGCTCGATACATAAAATAACATTAAGTATAGTGATAAAGGTCCATGGCCTTCCTATAACAAGAGAAATTATCCATGGTCATTGGCTAAGTTGTAAGAGAAACAACAACATTATCCAAAGTGTTAATTTTATCAATCAAGACCTTACCATTCTCAATCATTTCTCACAAAAAGTGATACTGAATATCAAAATTCTTAGTACAAGCATCATATATAGGATTTTTGGCCAACAATAAGGCACTCTAACTATCACATCTAATCCTCACAATCCTACAATAAAAAAAATACCTATAACAAGTCTTTGTAACCAAAATGCCTTTTTAGAGGCATATGTAGTAGCCATATACTCTTCTTTTATAGTGGAAAAAATAACCATAGACTATCTTTTACTCATCTAACTCACTACACCTCCAAACAAAGAGAAAATATAGCCACTAGTGGACCTTTGACTATCCAAGTCACCTCCTAATTTGCATCAACAAAAGCCAAATGTCCAATGTCTTAAAAACATCACCAATACCATCATAAAGAAAACAATAATTTGAAGTTCCACACAAATATCTAAACACCCTTTTAACAAAATTCCAATGCTCTCTACCAAGGTTAGACATAGACCTACTCAAAACTCCCACTACTTGGGCAATATCCAAGTTAGTCCAAACCATTGCATACATCAAACTACTAACGACACTAGCATAGGGGACCTTAGACATCTCTTCAAAATAATCATCAAAATTAGGACACATGTCTAAACTAAGCTTACATATTTATTGGCTTACAGTCATGCATTCTAAACCTTTACAAAATGGTGTCAACATACTTACGTTGACTTAACCAAATATTTATGTTAACTTGATCCCTACTGATATCCATCCCAAAAGTATATTTAGCATCCCCTAAATCCTTCATATCAAACATGCCAGAAAGTTGAGTCTTAAGCTCCCTAATCATCACCTTGTTGTTGCCCATAAACAAGATGTCATCAACATACAAGATAATAATCAATGTCTGACCTTAAATAATCTTAATGCAAACACAATTATCCTCCTCAATCCTAACAAAACCCAACTTTAATGCAAAGGCATCAAAATTCAGGTACCACATTATGGGTGATTGTTTTAGACCATATAATTATTATTTTAACCCACAAACCAGGTGTTCTTTTCCTTTCATGTAACAAAACAATCAAGGTGCTGCATATAGATCTCCTCATCAAGATCCACATGCAAGAAAGAAGTTTTAACATCCATTTTCTCAATTTCAAAATCAAAAGCAACAACAATAGATAATATGAATCTAATAGAAGTTAACTTAGAAATAGGAGAGAAAATTTTACTAAAATCAAATCCTTTTCTCTAGAAGTAGCCCTTGGGCACCAGCTTGGCCTTGTACCACTCTAACCATCTACTTGCACTAAATTTCTTGTTATATACCCACTTTCAACCAATGCGATTTTTTCCTTTGGGAAAACTAACAAGATCCCAAGTATGACAACTATCCAAAGCCATCATCTCCTCCTACATGGCTTGCATCCAAGACTCACTTTCCTCCAAAGAGAAAGTCTCCCTAAAAGATCTAGGTTCATTGTCAATACTTAACAAAGAAAATGCACAACAAAAATCTAGTGGGTTATACCTATCAATTGGATTTCATTGTCTTGTGAACCTTCTAAAGGTAGGAGTAATGGATTTTGCTTGTCCTTTCATATGCTCATCATGCACATCATCTAAACTATTTGAACCCTCTTCTTCTTCTCCATCATCCGATTCATCTAATTTTTCTTCCACATGTGAATCTTCCTACTTTTCTATTTTTGTCTTAAAGTGCGCTATTTTTGGATTTTCTTTCTCCTTTGGTTGTTCTTCACCTAAATAATCTCTAAACTCCCCGAAAATTATATCTCTAGACTAAATCTTTTTTTCTACAATTTAAATCACTTTTTTGAGGCACATGAACAAAAGCCTAACAACTAAAGACCCTTAAATGTGAAATAGAAGGCTTTCTACTTGTCTAAACTTCATAAGGATTTTTATCAACAAGATTTGAACAAGGATATCTATTAATCAAATAACATGCAATACTTACAGCTTCTGCCCAAAAGCATATATCAAGCTTAGCACCATTCAACATACTCCTAGCTCTTTTTCCATTAAGGTTTAGTTCATTCTTTCAACTATGCCATTTTTTGGGGGAGTATAAGGAGCAATCTTTGGCCAAACGATACCTACATACTTAAATAATTCATCAAACTCCATAAAACAATATTCACCCCCATTGTCAGATATTTACACCTTTATCTTATAATTTTTTTTTTTTATCAACTAAGGTTTTAAATTCCTTGAACTTAGTGAAAAACCTCAAATTTTACATGCATAAAATAAATTTAAGTGTATCTTGATACATCATCAATGAAAGTAACATAATATCGATATTTTCCAAAAGAGTCAACATCCACTGGTCCAAAAATATCTAAATGAATGATCTCTAATAATCTCTTAGCTTTATTAGTACCATTTGGAAATGGTGGTCTATTATTTTTATCAAACACATAATATTCACAAAAATCACTTTGACCAACATAAAAATAAAAAATATCGTCAACCATCTATTTATTAAAAATGGTCTTAATACCTTTTTCACTTATGTAACCAAATCTATGGTGCCACAACATACATGCATTTTTAATGTCAATTACATTGGCATAATTAAAAAAATGAAGGAATTAAGCCTAAACAACTTCCCTATTTGAAATAGTTTAGCAATCACCAAATTCCCTATCTGAAATATTTTGTCAAATGTCACATGTATTCCAGAATCATTCAACTGAGATATCAAAATTAAATTTCCCGCAAGTCCTAGAATATGTAAAACATCATCAAGGGTTTTAACCCTTCCATAGCTAAAACACAAATTTACCTTTCCCTTACGAGCATTCTTCTTTGTGTTGTTATCACCAATGAAAACTTCTCATCCATCATAATTTGAATAAGTAGAAAACCACTCCTTGTGAGAAGTCATATGGTAGGAGCAACCTAAATCAATAAGTCAAGAATCATTAATAATAGTGTTAGCTAAAATAAGCAAAGCATAAAAATCACCATCATTTGAGGAATTTTCTATGGAGGATTCTGTACTCTTTTCTTGTTTTTGCATTCCTTATTCACATTCCCTCTTTTTCCACAATTTGAACACTTTGCTCTTCTTGAGGGTCTTGGAACATCTTTTTGACTTATCCTTATTTTTATCCCCTCTAGGCCATTTTTCTTTAGACCTTCCTCGCACATGCAAGGCATCTTGGGAGCCTGCATTCATGGACTTTCTTCTCATTTCTTATGAAAGAAGTGTAGCAATGATATTATTCATCTTTTTCTTTGCACCACCACCACTTATGGCAATAATTAGATTTTCGCAAGATTTAGGTAAAGAACAGAGCAACAAAATGTATTTATCTTCCTCTTGTAATTTAAGATCTACAAATGCAAGTTGACTTAAAATCATTTAAATTTTCTGCAACAGAATCACCATCCTTCATTTTCAAAGAATACAAATGTATTTTGAGATACAACTTGTTAGTTAGACTTTTTGTTTGATAAATATCACTTATCCTCTTCCACAATTTGTATGTGGTAGCTTCCTTAGAAACATTCAAGAGCACAAAATTTGCAAGACAACCAAATGGTTCATCATGCTTTCTTTTCAAGCTTCAACCAATATTCATTTGACATTCTAGATGGCTTATTTTCATTGAAAACTGCCAACCATTGATCTCTTTATTCTAGGAGATCTTTTATTTTCGACTTCCGCATCTCATACCCATATCCATTGAATTTTCAATGTCTAAATGAGAGGTAGAAGCCATGGTATTCAATCTTGTTCACAAATATGTAAAACCCACAATGCAAAAACTCCCTTTGCGACCAAAAAACCTTTAACACTTAAGATAAAGGCATCCTTCTCTTAACAAATTTGTTAGCTCTAATACCAAATGTTGGAAATCAAGGTAGAAATTTTGCAATAATAATTTATACGAAGTGTATGCAAATTCAAAAATGATATCCAATATTAACCACTTAAGATGATTATGTGATTAGCACATTCACAATAATAAAATGAAACAACAATACCACAAGTGACAATGGATTTACATGGAGAAACCTTTGTAGGAAAAAAATCACACTCAAAGAGATCTGATGCTTGTATTAATTCTTCAAACAAGAGTATACATCAATACAACATCACTCTTTGACAGTATTCCGATAACACTTCATTACTTCAACATGTTAAAAAAACTAATCAATCTATTATCTCAAGGCACCAATTTATAAAAGAGTTGGAGGTGAGAATACACTATGTCATCTCAAAACAAGTGGTAAAACTGCATGCAAAAAATGCATACCCCCCTTAGTGGACAACCTATAAACATAATAAATTATAATAAAGCATCACATGGCCTGCACATGGGTACCTATCCCATAGCCAATCAAATTTGGTTAAAACCAAGTGCTCCATATCTCCCTAATGGCTTTGGCAGCTACAAAATAGGACATGCAAACTACATGCAAGATGTGGTGCCCCAACATGCACTAACATGCAATTACATGCAATTACATGCAACAACATGCAAGTCAAAGTGATTCCCACTCCTATATGGAGACACAAGAAGAAAGTTTCTCCATTATGCTTTGTAACCACCACTGACATGTGTCCACCTCTATGGAATGCAATTACAATATTTCATAAAAAATATATTAAATATTTCAACTATCATGTCCCCTAGAGCACTTGAATGACTTAGGATAGCAATATTAATGTCACTAATCCTAAAAAATATAATTCCTCATTTTTCTACATCTAAAGATGATTCCTACATCTCCTCCTTACAAGGTGACTCAATATTTTCACCATCAGGTTGCTCCTAATCTATGTAGGTGACATTCTCCTCTTGCTTATCTGAACAATGTCATTGCATATTTATGTTCCTTTGAGCCTCCTACTCCTACAACCATGTTGGCTTCAATTCAACATTATCCTTCTTCATATACTATCACATAATCTCCTCTTTAAAAACTCTACTTTTTTAATGTCTACAAGCTACATATAGTGTGTTACTATGCTCCACCACTTCCGTGCAAAATTGTTCTCTCATTTTTCCTTGTCCTCTATCCATCTCACCTTGATGGAGAATATAAATCTCCTTCCTGCAACTTCTACCTAGTGGTATTCACTAGAAGATGTGTTGCTAGTTGCCTTATGCTTGACTACCTTAGGGTTACAAATTTTGTCTTACTACCTCAGGTTTGACAATTCTAACAAACTGCCTTAAATTATGGTGATCTATAGATGCCTTCTCTACAACCCTTCACCACCACATTCAACTTCCTCCCATTAGCAATTGTATTAATATCTCCTTCATTTCTTCCCTTCTATAGTTCTCCACCTAGACCCAAATTATCACTTCCTCTAGAAAATTCATTTTTCACTACTCACCACTTACCCTCCTTAGGGTTTCTTTCTATCCATCTCATATTACCAGTTCTATGCAGTACTTGGAACCTCCCTTGCTACTCATTGTTATAACTTCCTTTCTACAATCCTATATAGGCACAAACACCATGAGTTGTTGCATGCCCCTCTTATGATCCTACATTTATAACTCTACAAGTTGCACTCCCTAAAGCTCAACCTAGGATCTGATACCCTAAAATGTAGACATCTAAGGTTAGGGCTCATGTTTAAGGGAATCCCAAGCCTTGTAATGAGGTACATCAAGAAACTAAGAAGTGGATAGTAAAACATGTTCTCATTTTATTTATTCTTGGAAGCAATATGATTACATTTTATATGGGATTGATGCCCTTTTTACACTCTCAAACTCCTCAAATATTTGTAACTAGTCCACATTCAAGTGGGCATCTCCTCTCAATTTAACATACCTTTCACCATCCATTTTAAAGGTTTGACCCTTCAACTTCTTCCTTTCTAGGAATTACTTTGTTGCAACCTTGAGGATGGACCCCTCTCAATCTACTCTCTATCATAAAAATTAGCCTTCTAAGCTAGCAACCCACCCATTCTTGACCACTCTACAACCTATTCAACCCTTGACCACCCTCTCATTGACTCATTCACTCTCTTCCAACTAGTATCCCCTAGATTAATTAACCCCTTCTTTAACTCTCTCAACTTTTATAGTGGCTCCTAGAATATTTAAAATATTGGTCTTCCTCTCTTTTATGTAAACACCTTGGTCATAATGCCTACCCATGGCTCATAACATTTTTTTGTGACATTGAATCCTATCATGGATGTTATCTATCTTCTAACAAAAGATCCCTAGAAAGATTGAATAAATGACTTCTTCCCACTCATTTGTCAACTATAGGCTTGAGGTCACTAATTGACCGTGCATTTTCCTTCCATCCTTCCTCTTCCTCTTCTCCATACACCTTATTGTCATGTGTTCTCTCCACCCTAGCTCTCTTCATCTAGTTCTCTATGAATACCTTCTTCCATACACTCACATCATACCTTCCTCTTTTTTTTCCTTCCCTTTTGCCCAGTCTTCCTTTCTTCTTAATGCACTCTTCTCTAACACATCAATTTCTTTAGTGCATTCTCCCTCTGCCCACCTTGCATGTTCATGCTCTCTTCCTCTCGTGCATCCTTCCTATTCTTGGCATCTTTACACAAACATTCCCAACTATGTGCCCCTTTGCTTAATGCTTCCACTTCTTTGTGTAATCTTTCTTATCTTTGTGCCTTATCCCATCTTCCTCCCCTTTCCTAGTTGTGTCCTCGACAACCTCAAGTTTGGAAATCTACCTAACTACCTTTGGATCAATGATTTTGTCTGTCTCTCTCAAGATCAATGATTTGACCAAACTACCTCAAGGTTCAGCAATTTGGTTAACTTACATTTGGTTTGATGCTCTGTCCCACTCATCTTGTGCTGGCCTGAGACTATCCTTCCTCAATCAATTACTCTTCGTGTAACTATGGTTGTACCTTTTGTTTTGCACACATCTTCTCCCTTTCGACGCATCACTCTATCTACATGATATTCCCCTTTGTCGTAGCCTTCACTCATCAGAAACCCTCAACTTGGTTTCTATTTGCGGTATGTCTTACCTTACCCAAGGATGCCCCTATATCGATTAGGAGGTTCAATATTATATTTTTACTAGATGGTGGTGAACCAAGAAATTACTCTCAAATACGTATTTTTTAGATTAAATGAATGTAGTTTGTTGAGCCCATACTCGAAAGATGAGCCCTCAGTAAACAATCAAATACTCAATGAGAACAAACAATAATGAAGGCAAATAAAAATGCTATTGGATGTTTTGTTTCTTTCTTTGAGCGACTGTTCTCCTTGGGGTGGGCTTGGTCCACTTAAGACTTGATGGTTTGGGTCCATTCAAAACCACATGGTTTTGGGTCCATTCAAAACGTTTTTCCTTTTCAAAAACAATAATGAAGAAATAAAAATGCTGCTATTTTGCAGGGAATTTGTGAAGTGTACTTGCCATTTAGATTAAACTGAGCATACAATATCGTGACAAATACAAGAGGAGCCAATATGAATATTGATAAATAGATGAAGTAACAGGTGGGGGAATTGTTATTATAGATTTTACTATATTTGCAAAAAAAAGAACTGGGTTATATCCTCCACAGTTAGGAGGATTACCATGTGTTCAGAATATATTGTGTATGGGCTGCTATGGCTTTATATCCTGATGTCTGTTAGTGTGAAATACCAGCAGCCCACAAATTGTATATGTGCATAAGAAGATCTTTATCATATTTTGTGGGAGAAGTTTATAAGTTACTTAAGAATTTAGATCCACATACTATAATTCAAATGTGCATGAAGATATATATACACACTCAAAAGCTTACTTTCATGCATATTGGCTTTCAAACTGGAATGCTGTATCACAGAGGAGCCAATCAGTAGGTTGTTGGTAACATCTCATGGATACTCATCCTATTGATGTTTATTTGACACCCAGTTTAGCAATATTTAGCTTAAAACATCTGTCCTCCTTTTAATGTATTACAAGTCAAGGAGAATGATTTGGTTGCCATTCCTTGTTTCAGTGAGTATCTGACCAATTATCATATGTTAATTCTCAAATTCTAAACGCTCACAGGCTAGCCATATAGATTTGCAATCTCTACCATGAAGCTAGAGAATAATACTCATTAAGAAACATCTTGGGTGAATCAAGCACACAAAATATATGAATTATGTGAATATATCAATTGCTGCTAAGTTCAAAATATAAAAAGAGATGCCAAATTCAAATACAGAACGTATGTCCCATATTTTATAAGTAAAGGCCAACATGCAGTTATTCTGAGTCTGTATATATAGAAAATACTTTTTACTTCTGTCATAGTAGGGAGAGCAACATATGATATTTTGATAGTGAAAGAAAAATTCTTACATTTTGCTTTAAATTTAATAAACATTTACACATCAAAATATAATTAATAATAAAGATATTATTAATGATGTCATTTAATAATAAAATAACTATTAAGTAAAATATAAAGGAAATAAATAATTTATTTTTATTAAAAATAATAAAAATATAATAAAACACTACTACAATAAAATGGCATAGGGTAAAATCTGGTAAAAATAAATATTTAACCATATGTTAATACATACAATTTATTTTAGAAACTGTAAAAAAAATAGTTAATATGAAAATTTAACTATATATATATTGAAACTTCTTCTATGCTTTAATAAAAGAATAGAAACTTCTTTTTTTAAATGCAAACTTCTATTGTTGAAAAAACAAATCTCAAATTTTTAGATTTTTTTAAAGATTCTAAATATTTTTGAGTTTCTTTTATTCTAAATACTTTTTGAGTTTCTTTAATAGAATTTTTTATAAAAACAACAATCTTCTCCTTCAAACCATTTTTTTGTTTTATCTTTTATTAATCTTATTTAATAATATTCCATAAATTTTTTACCCTGTTATATGTTGTTAGTTTATATTAAATTGTTTTTTTATGCAACATCTTTTTATAAATTTAGATGAATTTGTACAAAATATTTAAATCTTTGGGATTACAATTTGAAAATGTTTCATAGAAAAAATGTTCCTTCCACTCGCCTATCAGTGCGTTAATATATAAAATTTGACTTGGAGTAAAAGAAAATAATTGTTATGCGAAAGACAATAATGAACACTAAACCGTAGAAAAAAAAATCATAATGGACAAAGTGGACTGTCAAATTTAAACCCTGTTGAGGACCAACTAATCTACACTATCGTTCACAGTTGCATTTCCTAATCTTAGGGACTTTAGGAATAAAACATGCTACATGTATCTCCCTGTGATCGTTAACTGTTTGACTTAATGTCTCTAGAACTATGGTCTGAGGGACTGCAACATTTTGTTTCGATTTTTCTACTGTCACATAGGACTTGCGGTTAGTTTTTGAATCCTTGTATCCTTCAAGGAAACACTTATATAGCCTCAGTCAGGGCTTAAATTTGATGGCCGTATGGTCGTATTTAGTCATTTTAGTTGTAAAAAATAATTAAAATTTTAGGAAGACTGTATCATATGAAAGGCAAAATTTTAGTTAAACTGTCAAAATTTCTATGTAATTATTCTTATATATGTTTTTTCAATCTACATATATTTTTCTTAAAATAGATAATTTTTAATATTTGAAAGACAACTTCAAATAAATGACTGTCACAAAAAAATTGCTTAACAGACAGGGTCGACGGTCAAATTTAAGCCCTGACCTCAGTATCGATTTATTATCACTCTCTTATTATCAGATGCTGCTAGAAATTAGCAATTCAAAAAGGATTTCTAGCAAACAAAGAGGTAACACAATGCCTTTTTCTAGTAGTTTTCTTTAAGGATGGACTGATACCAAATGTATTCAAACCATTCAGCTAAAACTAACTGAACTAAATGGAATCTAAAACAGAAAATGCAAATACTCCAAAATCCAAGATGGATCGAATACAAAGATATTACTGCCTGTACAATAAAATCCTCTTCATCCATGTTTCCGTTTAATGCTTTAGATACCCAATTGAAACAGTATTAATACCCACTCTGCCCTTCTAAAATCTGTAACAGAAAATCTCCAAATCGTTGAAAGAGGGAAAAAGAAACATACGTTTGAATTTGTCCACAGAGATGATGCACTGGCCATGAAACGAGAAGAAGAACAGTAGCAGGAGCAGCTCCTGATACTCGTCAAAAATTCTCTCCCTCTGCTCTCTCTGCCGCTGCACCCGTTTCCGCTCTCCTCGGGGTGCATATCCGGATACAACTTTGCCCAGAACCTGGAGCTTGTCCTCCTTGGTCGCGTCCAACATCTGCCCAGGAAATGGGCGCTCCAAAGCGCTCCAGAGAGCAGGATGGTAATCTGACTCGTAATCTACGTAGCTATCAGGCCTATGCTCCAAATTAGGGTTCTTCCCTAGCCTGATGGTGGAATTATTACCACCTAATTCACCCTCACAAAGCTCCCTCGAGCCAAGCATTTCACGGGATGTGCCATGAGATTCGGATATGCTCGCCTTCTTTCAGCCATACCGAGAATCCGGTGACATTGCCTCTTCATGAACGATCTAAACCCAACACTCCAATTGCAACCACTAATTTAAAAGTCTGAAAAGCAAATTGAACAACTAATTTCTTTCCCAAAATCAAAACTCTCCTCCTAACCAATATCTTCCCCCAATTAAATATGTCCCCATGTTCAGCTCTAAACAGGCAATTTAAAAACGAAACTCCTACTGCAATTCATAAGCCTTAAATTTTCCCCCATTGTTCAGCTCTAGGTGCGCAATTCAAACCCAGCGAAGAATTCAGAAGTGACGTGACGTGGACCATCATTTCCCCTCAAAATTTCCTCACTTTCAAGTCAGAATTGTCAGTAAATGCTGCAATAAAATCTTCCTTTTGGCAGCGAGCCCATCATATCGATTTGGAGGAAGAAAACCAACAATCACGCAAACAAAATGTGAAAAGACATTCACCAGCGGTGAACGAGAAAAACGTATAATAAATGCATAATATCCCTCTACCAGGGGATCTGTTTTTGGGTCTACAGATGACTTACAGTATATGGGATTCCTCATACTCTCAATATGAGGGAGGCACCTAACTCGTGCTCCACAATATGAGGTGTACATACCTTACCCCCTTAAGGATTTGAACTTGTGACCTCTCTTTCAAGAGTACAAGTTCTCCACCATAAGGCCAACTCAGATCGCTGAGTTTCTTCAGCGCCTTATTCAAAAGAAATCTAGTTTATTCCTTTTGGGTGATTCTTACCATAAATGACCCTTCTCTATTATGGTTGCATGAATGAATGAATGAAAGATTTTAATGACGTCTACGAGACTAAACAATCTATGGGACCAAGACCAACAACTTAGTTTGTCTTCAAACTCTTTTCTAGGTTGGATCTCCTGCTATTAATTTTGACTAGAAGGCTGGTCGTCTGGTTGATTTTATCCTCCTCAAATAACTGTTGCATATTGTCCACATCCAAAATATTTGCGTACTGATTATGGATATTTTCATAGGCCATGCATTCCATGACGAAGTGTCACTCCATCTCTACCACTCCCTTATTACAAAAAAACACGTTCTTTCTTCCCAAGTTTCCTTAGGTATCTTCCACCTACCAGTCTCACATCTAAGATGATGGAACCCCATCCTCAATTGAGTAACTAACAGCCTCGCTTTCCCTTTAATAGTTGCACCTAAATAGGGTTTTTCACCATGCTTCTTAGCCGGGTTAAACTCTTTGATGTAGTATGTTTTTTTTCGCCCGATCTGATTTGACCACATGGCAGTCCTGAATTTTTCCCTCACATAGTTTTTTATTTCACTATTGGTGCCAAGACATTCATGTAATTTGATGTCTCACTTGTTCAACCACTTGATGTTCTGTTTCATCCAAGTTTTCTTTCTTCGAACTAGCATCTCCTCCATAACCGTTTTGGGCCACCGGTGGTTATCCATGTTTTCGACCTTCTTTAGATAACTTATCAACTGGGTTATGCAAGTTAGGCAAGAGTATAAATAAACTGCCTGGAGAATAATAAGTTTCATTTAAAATTTTACCCACCAACATGCATTGCTATGCCTCCTCCTTCCTTCCAAAATAGCTCACATGTAGAGGAGTCCTTAGCAACTTTTACTTGAAATAAAAGCTCAGGTTAAAATTTATGCTTATCTGTTGGCACACTTTTAATCAAATCTTTTTAATACAAATTATATTTTCTACCTATGGTAAATTTGATAATTGTTATGATATTTAATACATTAATTTGTTTTTATTTGAAAATACACTTACATCCTTTTGAAAAGTAAAACATAAATAATAGTAATAGTTTGTGACAATAATTTTATCCTCATTGTATTCTATAAATGTCTCTGTCGCATTAATTGATGATCTTATATGGATCACTATTACATAAAATAAAGTTAGCAACAATATCTAATATATACAAAAAGGATATCTCGTAACTACAATGAACTTATAAATAGCAATCTATTGATATAGATCATAATTAGTTCACAATGATAATTAAGTAGACATAACCGAAGCAACATGAACTTATTTATACTCTACATCCCATAAAACAACTAAATCACCTTAATCATAATTCATCTAGGGTACTTTGTTACAGGGTATTATATCAAGAAATCTAAGTTTTTTCTAGGATCATTGCAATAGACACTCTAGCTCTCAATTCTCTCCTATTTGTATGCCCAAGTACCATCACTAATCACTAGAATAATATTTTCATTAAATCAAGTACCCCCCTCTTCTTGATCTAGCATTGTACTTGTTAGCCATTACTAGAAAACTCAAATAAATTTATTATGGTATCATGTATTATAAATAATTATAAATATATTGTTCCTACTTAAAAATTCCTTAACCAAATACACTAATATAAGATGTTTAATCTAAGATCATCATAATCTAAACAAATATTGATTTACTACCTTATTCCGAGATCATTAATCCAATCAAATATTTCTTGTAAGTCTTATCCTCTCAACACAATATTGTTTGATATTTATTGATCAATTAGCAAATGTTTGTCATCAAAAGCCACAGTTCAAACCTTATCATGGTATGCAAAATAATAATTCATGAGTTTAGGTCATGAAATCCCTAGGGTCTTTGTCGTCATATTAGGCCTTTAACTAAGGTACAAAATGACAAGGTATTACATCAATGCCCCTTTGCGTGTTATTTTAATCCTTTAGTGACTACTTACACCTATCAGTCATAATTGAATAATATAGCAATGTAAGTATATAACAAGTAAAACTACCATGGACTATAAGAACACTTATGCCAAGGGGTGCATTGCTACTAACATACTAGGAAATCCTTACAAGCATTATGGGGAGTTGGCTAGGTGGCCTCACAATATATCAACATCACTTTCCAGGCATAATCTAAACCCAATTGCAACTTTCTCTTCTTCCCACGGGCTAGTCCTAAATCACACACATTCCTTATGCTCTGTTACTTTATATAGCAGCGCCTCTCTCACTATTTCAAGGCCAAACTCTCACATTTTACCCCGCCCCCATTCACTTCCGCATCCTTCCAATATCCTCCAATCTGCTATTAACTTATTCATAAGCACTTAATCTCATATGCCCAAAGCTATTAGATTTAGTTTTCAACTTGTATCGCCTTCTTTCTATGTGTCATATCCGCCCTTCAAACAACATTTTTTTTTTATTGCAATTTAATTTCTAAAATTTGTTTCTTCATGGGCGTAGCTACACTTAGTTTTAAAACAATATAATTTCAAACCTTATGAATTTTTCTTCACACAACATATTGAATTCCCTACTCTTCCCCCATTTCTTCCTTTTTTTCTTTCTTCTTTTACTGCCAGAACTCCAACATCATAATCGACCTTTGTCATAACAGACAATTTCTTTCCATGTCAACCACTACACACCAAAATGGGTGACCCCTCATTTCTTGTCCTCAACTGTTCTTTTTATCCTTTCTTGATCAAGCTAACTAACTCTAACTATGCCAGATTAACGAGCAATGAAGATTCAGCATCTTGATCCCACATAGAATTCACCACCTGTCACAAAACTACAAGGTAACAAGAACCGGCAAAATGAAACCAAAACTCCACAGCCAAAACTCAAATTACCAAAAATCAACACAATTGAAAAAGAAAACCAAAATTGCAATGATGCCTTTGCATCAAGCTCCCCAAGGGACAAAAGAAGACATGTGCTCCTGCACATGAGGCCATTAATCAAAACTTATCTACCTTTGTTCTTTTCTTTCACCTTTTCCACAATCATGTTGGATCAGTTATCACATTTCTCCAACATTGGAGATCTTTCCTTAGCTCTATACTTCTCAGCTCTCTTCGCCAAATTTCTCTTATCCACACAATCACACACAAGTGAATATGTCCAAATGTACTAAAATTAAATATCTCCACATTTACTCTTTCAAACATTTCCACCTTGCCCATCTATCTATCAACTTCATCAAATCCATTCACAACCTTATATAAATCTGCATTCACCATTTCATATTCTTCTTTTATGATAACCAAACTACACAACAACAAATCATTTATGACTCCTCCATTCTCAACATAACCCCTAATGTCTCCACTTAAATTTGCATACACTGTTTCAGACTCTTGCCCAAACTCCTTATCATTCAACATAGCAAAAGAATACATAACAACATTCTTATGGAAGACACACATATTTACTTTGGTTTAATCGTTGCACCAACATTTTTGTTAACAGTTGCAACCTTCCTTGCCATATCCTTCATTGTCCTACTTGTATTCTTACCTTCATTAGCAATCTTCGCCCTCCACTCTTGTTCTATCTCAAAAAATTGTGTCCACAAATCATCTGCATTATTATTGTGTATTGCTCCTCTTTCTAATTCCACCTCTATCATGTTGCCATCATGAATTTGTTTTCCTTCATCTTTTGCAATCTCTGCTGCAATAATATCTGCTTCTAAATTTTCCAACTTTTCTTTTCCTTCTTCAAATGCTGCTTTTTGCACTTCTTCTCTTCTCCATTATTTTCTATCTTTCTTCAAGTCCTCTACAATGAGAACTTCCTTCATCACTTCCCGTACATGTTGCTCACTTGGCAACTCCAAATCTCTATAGGTTTTCCTTACACTTTTGTCTTCTCTTCTCAAGGCATCCAACCCTTGCCACCTTTTTTTTCTCTAAAATCAACTTTACCAGCCACTTCAACCTCTTTGTCATGGGCCAATACCAATCATGTTCTTGGCTTCTTTCCTCAAGCCATTGCTTCACCGCGAGCTTACACCTCTTTAAATCTCTCCTCAACTCTACCATTTCGTTATTCCACTTTGCAGTATGCTTCTGCACATTCATTTTCATGTTGCCTATCTTCTTGAGACTTTCTATTATGCCATACTACTATATCTTTTATTTTCTCTTCTCAACTTCATAATACCTCACCTAAGGCTTATCTTTCCTTTTCTTCTGCCCAGTCTTTTGGTATCCAAGTTTTTCACATTAACCTGTCAATCGGCAATACACATCTCTCCAAGCTATCAATTTGCACTACAAATCTCTCCAAGCATCGACGAACATGAATAACTTCTTCATCAAACCATTTTGAAACTCTCAACTTCCTCTTCCCAGACCTTTTAGGCTCTAATACCAAATTGATGATGATGAGACTAACAACCTCAAACCAATTTCACAAACTCAGATTACAAAGACTCCCTAAATGATAACAATTAAATCAAAAACTTCATTTGTCAATTTACCACACTAAAAAATGATCTGCCTCAATTAAACATTCAACTAAAATAAAGATTGCAAGAAAATTTTGATTTCATTAATTCAATTAAAAATTAGAAGAGATGGTCTTCCATAGCCTCATCCTTCAGCAATTTCTAACCCTGTTCCTCTTTGCATCGATTCCTCCATTATACAACTTCTTGTCTTCCTGTCTAATGGCATATATTAGCATCGCCTGTCAGGCATAATCTACACCCCTCTGCAACTTTCTCTTCTTCCCACGGGCTGGTCCTAAATCACACACATTCCTTATGCTCTGTTACTTTATATAGCAACGCCTCTCTCACTATTTCAAGGCCAAACTCTCACATTTTACCCTGCCCCCCATTCACTTTTGTGTCCTTCCAATATCCTTCAATCTGCTATTAATTTATTCATAAGCACTTAGTCTCATGTGCCCAAAGCTATTAGATTCAGTTTTCAACTTGTATCGCCTCCTTTCTCTATGTCATATCGACCCTTCAAACAACATTTTTTTTATTGCAATTTAATTTCTAAAATTTGTTTCTTCATGGGCTCAATGCACTTAGTTTTAATAAAACATAATTTCAAACCTTCTGATTTTTCCTTCACACAGCGTATTGAATTCCCTACTCTTCCCCCGTTTATTCCTTTTTTTCTTTCTTCTTTTGCCGCCAAAACTCCAACATCATAATCAACCTCTGCCATAACAGACGATTTATTTCCCTGTTAGCCACTACACACCAAAATGGGCGATCCCTCATTTCTTGTCCTCAACCATTCTTTTTCTCCTTTCTTGATTGAGCTAACTAACTCTAACTATGCCAGATTAATGAGCAATGAAGATTCAGCATCTTGATCCCACATAGAATTCGCCACCTGTCACAAAACTACAAGGCAACAAGAACCGATAAAATGAAACCAAAAAATCAACACAACTGAAAAATAAAACCAAAATTGCAACGATGCCCTGCATCAAAAAATTATTGTTATAATGATCTTCCACAAATATTCCTTATACTTGTCAACCCATTTTTTTTTCAATATACATTTTTTGTTGTGTTTTGTACAATTGTTTTTTAGTTCACACATTTATACCACTTTTAGTGTGCATTGATACATATAATTTAAGATAATCGTCACTTATTTTAAAATCTTTTATATAATATTTATAAACATTTTACGTATAATATTCATTTTTTATTATTAAATTTATATTTGTATTTTAAACTTACATGTTAGGGAGGTGGACATTCAAAATTTGTAAAAATATGGAAAATTATAAAAAATCGATTATAAATCATGATTAGATTTTTTTTTTCTTTATTCTTAATTTTAAATGAGTAAACTAATTATAAACTTTTTCCAAAGTAAATGGAAAACATATAATAATTGGATGATATATATATACTCTTCATTATATTTAAAATTAAATGATATTCAAATGATTTTGAATTTTATATAGGTAATGTAAGTTTAATTATTTTTATAAAATTGAATGAAGATGTTTCTTATTTCTTATTAAAAGTAAGAAAAAATAAGTGTTTTGGGTATGAATTCTTTTTATATAAACATTTTATATCAACCATAAATTATATTATATATAATTAATATATTGTTATTAGTTTTAAATTATTATAATATTATATACAAGTATATATTATCTATTATTATATTATTAAATTTAAAATTATATGCTAAACTTACATGTTAAGGGAGAAGGACATTCAAGAGGACAATCAAAATTTGTAAAAATATGAAAAATATTTTTAAAAAAGCAATTATAAATCATGATTAGAATTATTTTCTCTTTTTATTTTCAATTTTTATATAAGCATTTTATATTAATCATAAATCATATAATATATAATATTATATTATATATAATTAAATATATTATTATTAGTTTTAAATTATTATAATATTATATATATATATTATCTATAATCCTTATATTATTAAATTAAAAATGATATTCTAAACTTACATGTTAAGGGAGGACATTCAAAATTTGTAAAAATATGAAAAAGAAAAATTTAAATCAATTATAAATCATGATTAGAATTATTTTTTCTTTCTTTATGTTTTATTTTAAATGAGTAAACTAATTATTATTTTTTTCCAAAAATAAATGGGAAACATATAGTAATTATCCATAAATTTATATGGATGAAGACGTTTCTTATTTTATTAAAGGTAAGAAAAAATAAGCGTTTGGAGCATGAGATATTTTTATATAAGTATTTTTTAAGGGAATGTTTACTATTTATCTTATATATTGTTCAATAAGGTGTACAATCGTGACTTTCACAATTGAAAACATACACCATCATTTAAGCTCACATGAGATGTAAAAGTTAAAAGAAAATGGCATTCATCATCAACATCCATTTATATATTTTATATAATAATCATAATATAGTATATTATAATAATATAATAATATAATTTTATAATATAAGTAATAAAATATATAATTTAATATTATTAATATAATAATAATATCAAGATAGTTTTAATGTTCGATGTTTGTAGGGTGTAGATGTAGAACGCATTGTCCATATTTAGAGCGGCATAAAAATAAATCATACTCATTGTTATCCATGTAGAAGACAATTTGAAATTAGGCAAGTACATCGACATGAATATGTGAGGTACCTATTTCATTAGAGAGAATCAATTTGATAAACATCCAAAATTTTAATATTTGATGCAGGAGCACCCGAGTGCACGTGTGATCCGCATCGACCAAAAACATTTTCAGTTTGTTTTTTTCAGTTTTGGTTTGGTTTGGTGGTCTTTGGCATTTCTCGACAATGGATGTGATTGGCAGTCAGATTGCATTTCGAGCTCCTGACAAAAATCACAATAGAATGTTGATAGAGATCTTACCCATTACTTATATTCAATCAATATACAAATGTATAGAAAGGTCATCTTGGTGTACATTTTTATCCGAAGAAATGGAAAACCTTTAAAAGTTATAATTTTTCGATACATGGGTAGGCAGAATAGGGTGCAACTTGTGTGATATGTAAAGCACAAGTTTTAATCTCTAAATTCAAGACTTAACCTTATTTAAGTACATCATTCATGTATAATCACCGCCATCATAGATGGCTAAAAGCTTCATATTTTGCATTCAAATTTAGCTTGTCTTGGTTGGGCGACGCCTCACATACTTGGGAATTTTTCACTCACCAACATCTACTACACAAACAGTCATGCATTAGGAAGGGAAGACAGAGGGGCGGACAAAAGAAGGGGTGCATGGAGGATTTTGGCGCACAGCCTCAAGAAAGAATTTTCCAGACTAAACAAAAAAAAGAGGAAACAATCGGACACTTGTAGAGGTAGGTTGAATGATATAGTGGTTGGCGCTAAATTTAGGAAGGGAGCCGAGTGATGTGGTAGGGAGTTGTCATGGAAAGGGTGGAGAGATAGATCATTGCACATAAAATACATGGTAGTTGCATTGAAGACAAGAAAGCAGTAAAAAGAGGTGTGAAGAGTTAGAGAGGAGAGAATTTTGATACCAATTTAGGCAAAGGAAAACAAATTAGAGGGCGGTGAAAAATGGTTGTGCATAAAAATTAAATTAAAATCAAAGAAGATTGAATTATTTAGAGGGGTGCATCATAGAATAGCGAAGAGATTGTGAGAGGATGAGGGCGACATGAGGAGCAAGTATATTGGCTGCATATTATGGAAAAGGATACATATAAGATTGAAGGTGGTGCGTTAATGCTTTAAAATGCACATAATTTAAAAAGTTGTGCAGATCAAAGAACTAGTTTAAGGAGTTTAAACACAAATAAAAGAGTGTTTGAAAGGTCAATGAAGAGGTTAATTGAGATTAAAATTAGCATATGTGAAGGTAAGAAGATATAGAAGTTTGCAATGGAATAGAGGAAGGCATTATAGAAGGGAAATGGCTACTACGCATGAGACTTAAAATCAACTTGTGGAGAGAAGGACAAGCCATGGGTGGTTGGAGATTACATCTAATAGGTAAATGTTAGTATATGCCATTAGGCAAGAAGACGAGATTGTGTAAGGGAGGAATTGAAGCAAGGAGGAATGGGGTTAGAAGTTATTGTTACTTGTGAAAACTATGTATAGGAATTGAGGTAAGAAGAGGCCATGGATGGCCATCTGATTGTAGATATAATTTGTTAGAGTAATCATGCATTAACTAATAATTAATTAATCTTTAATTGATTATTAGATTAATTTATTTTCATGCACTTAATCTAAACTTAGGAGTTTTTTATTCAATTAACTAAGTGTTTTTCTATGTTAACTTAAGTGAGCTATTATTAGATCATTTTGTCTCATTGCATGTGATGTTGACACTTGTCTTGATCTAATCCCTTTACCATTTAGGGTTGCTCCTATATAGCACTCAACCCTCATTGTATTATAACTCTAGAGATTTACTTTCGAACTCTCAACCTTTGAGGATTTTTTTTTTTCCTCAAAGATTCTTGAGGTTATTTTCTAGCTTTTTCTTGTTGAGAAATATTGCATATATTGTTTGCAAATCTCTTGTGTGGAAGGTGTATTTGTTTGTTGTTTGATCCTGTGGCTTGTGTTTTTCATAGTTCTAAACTTTTCTCGATGATGACCACAAAAATTTGACTCTTTTTTTTGGGCATGCCACGTCACCATTTTTCAATGACTTTTCCAATCACTGGCATTTTTCCGGTGAGTTCAATTTTTCCTGGGCCCCAAATTTTTTCCTAGCAAAAGGGAATATTCATTGAATATTCCTGTTGACGTCAGCCATACGGCCTAGGGTAGGCCCCTTCAAAACCCCTTTGTGCCCTAAAGGGGGTCTTTTTTTCTTTTGGCCATAACTTGGGCATACGGTATCGCTTTTTGGCGAAAGAGATATTGTTGGAAAGCTAGTTCTGCCAAATTTCCAATGGTGTGGGTCTCATTACCTATTTTTGATGTTAGTGCATTCTATAGCCTGTTGAAATTATATTTGTTATTTTCAGTCTTGAGCTCATAACTTTTCACCAGTTTCTCCATTTTTTGTGATTCTAATGGTGTTGGAACCATCTTTCAGAGCTCTTCAATTCCATCCATGCACCTTTTCCAGATTGCTCTTCAAGTATAATTTATTTAGGTTTTGTGTTTTCACACTCTGGTGAATTACTTGGACGTTTTAGCTCCTAAGAACTTGTCGTTTGTGTGAGATGACTTGTTTTTGGTTGTTCTATATGTATTTACAATATTATATCCTATTTGGGCATTGTAGACATCTTTTTTATGCATATTCTCTTTTGTAGATGCACTGAGATAAAGTGTCATTCTGGTGTATAATTTTTCAACATTTTGCACATCCTGTTATGCCTTTTGTATTCGCACTATGATATAAAATTCCATGGGGGGTTGATGTTTTCCTTTGGTTTGCCATCACACCTTTGTCAAGTGAGCGTCCCTTCCACGACAACAATGAATCCTAGTGATTCTTGTCTCATGTGTGTGCCTTAATTTGCACACCCCTTTATTTGCAGGTTGTTTCTCCTACATGCACTTTTTGGTTTAACACAGTTTTAGTATTTCTACCATGACTCTCCCTTTTCAACATTATGGAGGGGTTTCTACTGTTGATGCTAATGCTTCCTTGGTTTCACAATTTGAGTGATCTATGTATCTAGTTCTTGTTCCTATGTACTTTCAGATGTAGTGTACATTGACGGTTGGTTACATGCATTTTAGTGAGATGGATCATTTACCATATGGACACTCTTGCATTCCTATTTTAGAAGGTTCTTCATTTCCACACTATATCAGTCATCATTTGACAGTAGTCTACAGCTTCTTCATGCTTCAATGATGTTCTACATGTTCCTCTTTTTCAAGGCATTATTTTAGTTGGAGGCTTCTCAGTCCTTCACACCTTGATTTAGAGGCTTCTTCAATCCTTCATTCACCTTTCTCTCTTTTGGAGAAGATATTTTCCCATACGGTTTTATCTTTTTTCTCCAATTATGAGAGATCTTTTGTTTGTACATGGGTACCTCACCAAGCCTTGTTTGTCGGGACCCATCATGCATTCATTTTTTAGGGTTTTTAGCTACTCCCTAAGTTCATCTTAAGGGGGGGTGTTAGAGTAATCATGCATTAGCTAATAATTAATTAATCTTTAATTGATTATTAGTCTAATTTATTCTCATGCACTTAAGCTAAACTTAGGAGTTCTTTGTTCAGTTAACTAAGTGTTTTCTCTATGTTAATTGAAGGGAGCTATTATTAGATCATTTTGTCTCATCGCATGTGATGTTGACACTTGTCCTGATCTAATCCCTTTGCCATTTAGGGTTGCTCCTATATAGCACTCAACCCTCATTGTATTATAACTCTGGAGATTTACTCTCAAACTCTCAACCTTTGAGGACTTTTATTTTCCTTGAAGATTCTCGAGGTTCTTCTATAGCTTTTTCTTGTTGAGAAATATTGCATATATTGTTTGCAGATCTCTTGTGTGTAAGGTGTCTTTGTTCATTGTTTGATCTCGTGGCTCATTTTTTCACAATTCTAACATAATTAATCAATAAAATAAAACTTGTTTGCAATCTTACTTTATTGACTATTGAATCAAGGCTAAGTCTTGCCTTTGATTCATATTTTATGTTTGTAATTGGTGTTTTGGCAGGAGGAGACCCCCCTCTTGTGTTAATTGGTATTAGAGCAAGTAGTATTGAGAGTGGGGAGGATCCACCAAGACCTGCGAGTAGAGAATAGTGAAAAAAGCAATAGAGAATAAGCTTGTGAGGGATGTTGTAAGTAAGAGGAGTCCTAAACAATGAGAGCTTAAATCTGCAAAGAATTTTTTTTTGATAAATTGCAGGCTATATGAGAATTGTTGTAGAAGATTACAACAATGAATGAGATGAGTTCAAAGAAGAGGATTAGATGGATCATGGGGAGACCGATGATAATCCCATTTTGGGAAGAATATTGGGAGGAAGTGGAGAACTGAAAGCTCCGCGAAGAGTTGAAAAAGATCAAGGCAAGAATGGATGCCTTGGAAAAATATTATTTTCCTAATGATATTTGGTCACAGGAAAGAACAAAGAGGGTGCAATAGAAGCATATCATGAAGAAGGCATGGTGGGAAAGAATGAAGATGATGAATATGTTGCAACAACAATTGAAGGAGTTGAAGAAGTACAAAAAGAAAGTGTAGACATTAGCATAAATATTTTGTTTTTCAAGGGGCTTGATTCAATGTTTGTAGAAGGGATTGTGAAAAATAGAGGCACTATTGAGCTTGAAGGGGGTTGCATCAGAGGTATAGGTTGCCAAAAGTACAAAAGATGTGGTTTTGGGTGCAGTGATAGAGCGTGAGGATGTTGTCTTGAATGGAAAGGAGGAAGAAGATTCGTTGGTGAGAGAAGATGAATGGTTAGAGAAGCTTACAATAGTTTGAGGTATGAGATGTGTTATAACAAATGGAGGTGAGAATATATCAGTGAAGCAGGAAGAGGTAAAAGTTAATTTCTATAAAATTTGTGATGTAGAATTTGCAATGGATTCATATGATGAGTAATGAGGAGAAAAATAAAGATGTAGCGATGGAATATGAAGAGTGTTACAACCCAAGATGGGAGATAAAAGATGTAAGAGTAGCTCCTACATATGTAAATAAAGAAGAAAAGAAGAGAGTAAATGAAGAAAATAAGATTATGGACTTGGAGAGTCCTAAATTAGATGAGCAAATTGGTGAAGACAAGGATGTTACTTTGTTGAAAGAATAAATGAGAAGAATCAATGAATTGTTGATAGTTGAAAATGAAAAGTTGATGGAGAAGAAGCAATTTTTTCCACCAAAAGAAGATGGTGATGGTGAAGAGTCTTTGGAGGCTCATTATTTTTATAACCCCTTTTATAATATTTTGATTGTAGACAAAAAATAAATTATAGCAGGATGCCAAGTCTATGACATCGAAGAAGAAATCCTCGTGCCAAAGGATAAGAAAGGAAAAGGAAGAGAGGAGTTTTCAGCTGGGACATGTCTTGTTGAAGGCATGAAAAAGGAGAACAAAACAAAATTTGTAGTCGAGGTTGAGAAGCAAGGTGAAATTATATTCCTTGAAGAGGCCAAACAAGTTGCAATAGTGGTGAGTCCTTTGGAGGACACGAAGAATATGGTGGTGATGAATGGTGATGATGGAGGTGTTGAGATTGAAAGTGAAAGAGAAAAGACTATAGTAGAAGAGGTAAAGTTTGATTTTTGTAACTATGAAGAACATGTTAATTTGCATTCCTTTGAGTTGGAGGAAGTATAAAGTATGGAGATGTTGTGGGTTGAGGTGCAACCCAGAGAAATCCATCATGTTGGTATGGCACAAAGAGAGGTTGAAGAAGAAGATGTAGTTGCAAAAATGGGGATGATGAAAATATTTAATTTCTATGATTTAAATATCATTACCAATATGGGTAAAGTGAAGAGTGAACATTGGGGAGAAATTTCTTGGAGGATGGATTGTGGTGGGTTAATTACCACAAAGGTAGAAAATAAGAGTGAAGTTTGGTGGAGGTGGTAAGATTATGAAGGGAAAGATCACACAAATAGAGAGCATGAAGAAAGCATTAGGTGACAATGGACACTTTGTGGTGGGTTGATCCCACAAGAGGAGGAATGAGAGGAAGGTATAATTTGCGAGAGAAGTTGTCTCATGGCAGAAGAATTGCTACACAAGAAGATGAAAGTGAAGGGAAAATTCAGCAAAGGAATATGGCACATGTTCTAGCCAAGTGTTGAAAGAAAAGAAGGAAGAAAGTTTGTAAGGTACCTATCTCAACATTGGAGTATGTTGCAAGTTGCTTGCAACTTGAAAAAGTAGGTTTACTACTCAAATCCATTTTGTGAACCTATGATCACAAACTTCTTACCCAGTGTGTCTGATGTAGGAGCACTTGGGCACACACGTGATCCACATCGACCAAAAACATTTCCAATTTGTTTTCTTCAGTTTTGGTTTAGTTTGGTGGTCTTTGGTGTTTCTCAGCAATGGATGTGATTGACACAATCAAATTTCATTTTGAGCTCTCGATAAAAGTCACAGCAGAATGTTGATATAGATCTTACCCATTACTTATATTCAATCAATATACAAATGTATAAAAAGGTCATCTTAGTGTAAATTTTTATCCGAAGAAATGGAAAACCTTTGAAAGTTATAATTTTTCCATACATGGGTAGGAAAAATAAGGAGCATCCTGTGTGATATGTAAAGCACAAGTTTTAATCTCTAAATTCAAGACTCGACCTTATTTAAGTGTCATTCAAGTATAATCAACGTCATCACATATGGCTAAAAGCTTCATATTTTGTATTCAAATTTAGCTTGACTTGGTTGGGCGATGCCTCACATGGGAATTTTTCACTCACCAACATATACTACACGAATAGCCATGCATTAGGAAGGGAAGACAGAGGGCCAGACAAAAGAAAGGGTGCATGGAGGAGTTTGGTGCACTGCCTCAGGAAATAATTTTCCAGAGTATACAAAAAAAAGAGGAAACGGTCGGGCACTTGTAAAGGTAGGTTGAATGATATAGTGGTTGGCACCAAATTTAGGAAGGAAGCTAAGTGTTGTGGTAGGGAGCTATTGTGGAAGGGGTGGAGAGATAGAGTGGCGCATAGAAAATACATGGTGGCTACGTTGAAGACAAGAAAGTAGTAAAAAGAGGTGCCAAGAGTTAGAGAGGAGAGAATTTTGATACCAATTTAGGCAAAGGAAAACATATTAGAGGGTTGCACAAAATGGTTGTGCATAAAAATTAAATTAAAATCGAAGCAAATTGAATTATGTAGAGGGGTGCAACATAGAATAGCAGAGAGATTGTGAGAGGATGAGGGTGAGATGAGGAGCAAGTATATTGGTTGCATATTATGGAAAAGGATGCATATAAGATTGAAGATGGTGTCTTGATGATTTAAAATGCACATAATTTAAAAAGGTCGTACAAATCAAAGAACTAGTTTAAGAAGTTTAAATGCAAATAGAAGAGTGTTTGAAAGGTCGATAAAGAGGTTAATTGAGATTAAGATTGATGTATGTGAAGGTAAGAAAATATAGAAGTCTACAATGGAACAGAGGAAGGCGGTATAGAAGGGAAATGGCTACTACATATGAGACTTAAAACCAGCTTGTGAAGAGAAGGATAGGTTGCAGGTGGTTGGAGATTACATCTAATAACTAAATGTTAGTATATTCCATTAGGTAAGAAGACAAGAGACTATGTAAGGGAGGAATTGAAACCAGGAGGAACAGGGTTAGAAGTTACTATTATTTGTGAGAAATATGTATAGGAATTGGGGCAAGAGGAGGTCATGGATGGCCATCTGGTTCTAGATATAATTAATCAATGAAATAAAACTTGTTTTCAATCTTACTTTATTGACTATTGAATCAAGGTTGAGCCTTGCCTTTGAGTTGAGTTTTGTGTTAGTAATTGGTGTTTTGGTAGGGGATACCCCCCTCTTACGTCAATATTATATGAAAAATATGAAATGGTAGTTGATTGTATATGAAACGAAGGAGAGGAATAAACCTTAAATAATAAATTACAAGACAATGTTTCTAAAAAGAAACAATCATGAACTAAAGCAATAAACAAAAAGTTACTAAAGCTACATGAAATCAAACTAAACTTAACTAAGATTGTCATTATAAGCTAAATACAGTAATATTATTTTAATACCCTCCTTAATGGTCATTCTACTAATTGCACCAAGTTTGCCCCTAAATTTTACAAATTTGTTCAAACTTAGGGACTTGGTAAGAACATATGCAGTCTAATCCTTAGTTGGAACATACTACATCACTGATCCATTTTCAATAACCTACTGTATGAAGTGACAATGAAGCTCTACATGGTCTGTGTGATCGTGGAAGACGAGATTTTTTGTAATCTTTAGCACCCCTTTGTTGGCACAAAATAAGGGTGAAGGCCCTGCTTGAGACATTTTCATGTTAGAAAGCATCCTTTGTATCCATACTGCCTCACATGTTGCTTTAATTGTTCCACAATACTCTACTTCTATTGAGGAAATAACTACTGCTTGTTGCTTCTTATTGGTCCATGTGACTAAATCTATACCAAGACTGAAAACCTATCCAAAGTTAGACTTCCTATCATCAGCAAAACCTACCCAATTTGAATCTGTAAAACCAACCAGTTGAGGATCTTTGCTTCTGCTATACAAAATACCAAATTCAAGTGTCCCATCACATATCTCAATACTTGCTTCACCGCAACCCAATGTTTTGTCTTAGGGGTAGTCATGAAATGATAAATGTAGCTCACAAAGTAACTTAAATCAATTATAGTGGTTGTAAGATAGATGAGTCTACCAACTAGTTGCCTAAAAGTTGACTCATTGACCACTGGTGAGTCTAATTTGGCTAAAAGTTCCAAACCCTTCTCCATGGATGTGGATGATATTTTGTAATCTATCATCATGAACTTCTCCAAAAAACTCCTGGCATATTTAGAATGAGAAATGAAAATAATGTCACCTGTCTGCCAAACTTCTACACCAAGACAATAGTGCAGAAGAACCAAATATGTCATATCAAATGTCTGACACAAATTCAACTTGATTTTCTCAAGAAAATGTATCTCACTACCAATAATGATGATATCATCTAGATATATGACAAGATTAATTATATCACTACCAATGCTCTTGACATATAAATTGGCATCTAAGGGACTCTTATGAAAATCCTATGCAACCAAATACTTGTCAATCTTTAGGTACCATGCCCTAGGAGCTTGCTTTAGGCCATAAAGAGCCTTCAACAATCGACATACCTAGTGCTCTTTGACTACAACTTTTAAACCAAGAGGTTGCATTAGGTAAACCTCTTCCTCCAAATCTTCATTGAGGAAGGCACTCTTCACGTCCATTTGATTGACCTTCTAGCCAAACTATTTTGCAATGGCTAGGACAAGTTGGATGGTGCTCATCTTTGTTGTGGGTGCAAAGGTTTCCTCATAGTCAATGCCTTCTCCTCTGTGAGGTTTATCAAGTGTTCCATCAGCTTTGTATTTCACTTTATAGACCCATTTACAACCAATGGGTTTCTTCCCTAGTGGAAGATCTGATAGAATCTAAGTATTGTTCTTCAAGAGACTATGATGTTCTGATTCCATAGCCTTTTACCATTCAAGTTTACCTTTCGCCATAGTATTGGGGCTCACAAACACTTTGAATATTTTCCATAAGGAAAAATTAATTGTATTCTACTTGCTCTTTCCTCTAGAAAATCTACCCTCAACAAGTTCATCATCTTGAACATCAGCTCCAAATCAAGATTATCATCATGACTTGGGCTGCCTAGAATGAAATCATTTAGAGGTTGGTCTAGTTTGTCTTGAGGGAAATCTGCAAGTATAGGGTTGTGCCTTGGATATTCCATAAGTTTAGAATCATCATAATCCCTCCCTTCAAGTGGGGCTAATGGAAGTATAACACCCAAATTATTAGTCTTCATAGGTTGATCCTTAGGACTCTTGATGGGAGAAGAGAGTGGAAAGGGCCCACATTCTTCACATCAAAATTAAAAACTTTGTTGAATGTTAGATGATCAATGTCCACATCAATCAACCAATAGGCCTTATGATTGTCATTGTATCCTGTAAGCATCAACTTCTGGCTTTTGGAATCTAGTTTGGTCCTCTTTGCATTTGGAATCCAAACATATACAGTAGAACCAAAAATCCTAAGATGGTTGATTCTTGGTTTCCTCCTAGACCATGTATCCTTTGGGGTCATCTTCTTGACGACCTATGTGGGAGACCTATTAAGAAATTATACATTAGTATCCACTGCTTCAACCCAAAATTTCTTTGGAACATTTATGTTCTCCAGCATACAACGGACCATTTCCATAATAGTACGATTTCTCCACTCAACAACTGCATTCTATTGAGGAGTATAGGGTGTGGTAAATTTACACTTGGTACCGTGTTTAGCACAAAAGTTGGTGAATTCATTGGAATAGAACTCACCCCTATTATCTAACCTATATTTGATGATTGGACATCCTAACTCTTTTTCAACTAATGCTTTAAACTTCTGGAATTCATTAAACACATTTGATTTTGCTTTGAGGAAAAACACCCACACTTTCCTACTAAAATCATCAACAAATAACAAAAAATACTTGACACCAATGACCGATGTAGTATTCGTTGGTCCACAAACATCTACTTGAACCAACTGAAGGACCTTGGATGCTCTCCAAGCTCATCCATATGAAAAAGGAGTTTGATGTTGCTTTCCTGCTTGAAAAACTTCACATACACCATGTGTCTATTTTCGAATCTCAAGTAATCCTTCTACCAAATTCTATCAAGCTAGGTGAGAGAGGTTGGCTATGTTGAGATGCCCATACCATTGATGCCAAAGAGTGTTGATGGATGAGCTCTTCGCAACTATTGCATGCTACTAAGACTCCAATATCAACCAGCTTATACAAGCCATGACCTTTGAGCCCAATTGCAACAGTTTTTTTGGACTCCTTATCAAAAAAATGGCACTTGTGTGAATTGAAGATGATATCCAACTTCGAACAGTGGCGCATAATATGACTCACAAAGAGAAAATTGAGCTCCATGCCTAGAACATAGTATACATTGAGAAATATGAGATTTCTCCCACCAGATGTAATCTAAACATTGTCTTTGTCGACAACTATATATTCTTCACCACCACCAAGAATTACTAAATCAAAGCAAGTCTTATACTTTGTGAACCAATCTCTCATGTGAGTAAAGTGTCGAGAGGCTCCAAAATCAATATACCACGTAGATAATTTGACAATGATCTATTGGTGTTTTGGCCATGAATGCATAAAAGGTAGACTCCTACTCATAATGCTCTACAATGTGGGCCTTTTGTTGAGACCCTCCCTGGTTGGATTTTTGGCCGGCTAGCCATTTCCTGCAATGTTTCTTCATGTGGCCAAACTTACCACAATAGTGACATGTGATAGTCTTCTTGGAGCTATCCTCATATTTTTCTTGTCCTTTCTATTGAGAGGACTTTACTTTACCTTTTTCTTTAGCAGTAAACGCTTGTTCCAAAGTGATTATATTGTTGTTGCTCCCAAACGACTTCTTCCACCTATCTTGTTGCAAGAGCTTGTTCCACAGGTCATCAAAATTCCGGTCAACATTGGTGGAGGTAATGTTGAGAGTTTCAAAGAAAGTGCTTATAGGATTGTGGTAAGTGTTGTGTGGCCTCACAACATGCCCCATTTTTACCTTGGAAAAATATGGACCTGTTATGCCTTGCATAACCACCCCACTTTGTTTTGGATCAAAATGGGTCCCCCTTTTCTCTTTCTAGTTTCTTTTTTTGCTTTTGCTCTTAGGGTTCTTCGGGTTTTCTCCTAAGTTCGGGATTTTCCATCCCATTCAAATTTTCCCGGATCTCGCTCGAACTCTGGGTGAATGTTTGTTGTTCGGGGATTTTTGGTCTTCGCGAAATTCCGCGTGGACCGGATTTTCCTGATGTCTTCTTTTTCCCAGATTTTCCCGATGTCTCCGAATTTTTGCGGATTTCCTCCTGGTCCATATTTTCACGGATTTCCTCCCCGTCTTGATTTTCACAATTTTCTGTCTCCTCCGAATTTTCCCGAAATCCGTCGTCCCCTGTTCTTTCCGAGTTTTCCAGAATGTCTTCTCCTTCACGGAAATCCATCCCGCATAGATTTCCCCAGAATCTGGTGAAATGTCAAGAAATATGGAGAAGTGGGACTGGTTGACAAATGATGATGCATTTTATGAATAATTGATGCTATTTTGAGATCTCACATGTTTTTCCTTGTTTGATAATAATCGAATTAAGCTTCTAGTGGGTGTTTTCATGTTTATTCCGCTAGAATCCGCCTGACTCAGAATTCTCTGAAATTCCTCCCTGGCTTGGATTCCGCGGGTCGGCCTGAAACCCGAACTGTTTGTATGATCATTTTGTTTGAGAATTTAATTGCACCTTACTAGCATGGGATTCATTTCAATGACATTTTTGATTAATTGACTACTATTGGTATGATATTTATTGTGGCTTTCTTTGTTGAATGCAGGAGTAAACCCTATACATGATGATATTTACCAAGGGAGCTCAGTTGGAAGGCATTCTTTTGTCTAGTTGGTCATGAAAATCAGCTAAGGTAAAAGTCGGCAAGACTTTTCTATTCTCTTACCGAATGGTGGCTTAGCTCTGACTGTTCGAAATCCAAAGAATCAGAATACTCCCCATTGTGCATCTTATCGGCATAGGGTTATCACGGTTTCACTGACCTATGGTCCGTTTGGTTCAAATCTGTGTTTATGTTGCCTATCGGCAAGACCCCAAAGATGTCACAGCGATCAAAAATCATATTCAGGATCCATCGGCAAGACAAGGGTCATCATCCCGGTGATATGAATTTCCTATTGGCATGAGGGGTTTCCTTCGGAGAGAAATCTCGGTGAGATCTTCGGGTCTCACCGACCGGCGGAAAAAGGCATACACTGTCGGCAGATGTTCTCTCTTCGCCGAGATGTCTCGGCGAATCCCTAAAGTTTCACTGACTACCCCACCACCGGCAAACACTTTAGCGAGATTCATCTTCATCGGCGTATGGTCTTGGCAAAGTCTCCATGTCTCGCTGACCGCTATCAAGAGATGATCCTTTCGGCATAAGGTGTTATCCCCACCAAGATGTTTCGGCGAGTTAGCGAAGTCTCACCGTCTAAGCAAAAGGGTCTAACACTTCGGCATGAGTAGTTCCCTTCGGTATGTGCTCTCACCGAACGTCGGGAGTCTTGCCGACAGGGAAGGGTCCGCATATCGGAAAAGCGGCATAGTGTCGCCCAGAGGTCTAGCCAAATGATGGATGTCTCACCGAAACAAGGTGTCGGTAAGACTCCGAAGGAAACGAAGGGGATCTCTATATACTCTCATCGAACGAGAAAGGTCACAGTGACAAAAGTGGCATCGGCGGGAGTCATCTTCTTCGGCATATGGTCTCAGAAAATTCATAAAGTCACACCGACATGCCACAAAGGGATTCTATCAGTGGTCTTCAGTGAGAGAACCAGTGTGTCACGGCGACAAAAGGGTGAACTAGTAAAGCTTTCACCGAGATATCGGGTATCTATGGGACATCTTCCCGACAAAGGGATGTTACAGCAAAATGCATGCAGCGACGGAACCCATCTCGGCGTGACTACATCAAATGTCTCCCCGAAATGGAAAATCTTCTAGGGATGATACTTTCAACAAGAGGTCTACCTGAAGTGAAAGATCTTACCGAAGGATCAATCTTCGGTATGACATAAGGAGCTCGCTAAGAAATCTCAGTGAAGAAATTAGGTCTCGCCGACATAGAGCGAAGAGGCATCGATAAAGGGTCATGCTTTTGCCATATGGTCTTGGTGAAGAGCAAAGGTCACATCGAAACAGAAAGGCTAGGGCTCGATAAGAGAAGAGAAATTCGGGGTAATGTCTCCCCGACTCTAATAAGTCCAGAACATAAAGGAAGCCAAGGAGAAGAAGAAGATGTGACTCAAAGGGACACTTGTGGAAACCACTGACAGAGGCAGATCAATATTAATGCAGATATCCTGGAGCATTAAAGGTGACTCCGCGAGGGATTTCAAAGGTGGACACGAAGATGCTAGAGTTAATGCTACAGTTTTCAAAAGATCTAAAAAGACTTCTCCTGCGAGTAGGAATCCTTCATCAACATGGACAACAAGGATTCACATTGAATGTAGTTTTGACTTTCCTCAGAAAGATCTGAGAGCCGACTCTCCTATAGTCTACAGATATTTTTTAAACCTTAGCGCAGGGGACAGCGCATTCTTTTGGTACACACTCTGTATAAATGGAATTCTTGCCTCTTTGTAAAGGTTAGACAGTGAAGGATTAGAACTTCTAGATTTAAAATAACTTTTAGATTGAGAACTTTCAGAGTTAGAACTGTTAGGAGTTAGTGAGTTAACAGAAGGAGATAGAGTTGCATCTTGATTCTCAGTAATGAGAGCTTCTCTTATCTTCTTGGTTAGCAGTAAGGTTTTAGTGCAAACTATAATGTATTTTCTAAGTTCTCTTAGTGTAGTTGGAAACAATTTGGAGCCACAAATTCTCTATACATTGGTGATTGTGCCAGCTTTGTAAATATTGCTTATCTGTTTTATTGACAGTAGAAGCAATCAGAGTTTAATCTACTTCATGTTGTGTTCCTGAATGATATTTGTCTTAATTTATCATTTGATTTGTGAAATGTTCAAGGAATGAAATGTTATTTGTGTTTTATTTAAATGGTAGCTAAAAACTTTGTTATGCGAATTAGCACTGTGAATGAAAGAGGCTATGTGTCAATCACAAGCTCATCTTGTTCTGCAGTTTTGGTTTATAATTCCTTGAAGTTAACAAGTCTGGTTAAGATTGGATGAACTAATTGTTCTTTTCTGTTTCAAAACCCTAATCTATCTTTTGTTGTTTCTTTAAAACCCCAGTTAAAGTAGGTTTCATTTCATGTTTGATCTTAGAACAATCCAGAAGCTCAACACCAGCAAGCCCCTTGAATATTATTGTTGCATTGACCACTGAGTAACATCAGCATAGTTGAGACCCAACTACAAAGGCCTTGGAAGCTAAGGCATCCATGTGTTTCCTTTCTCTTTTAGGAGAAGCAGAATAGCAATATTCTACTTGCATTGTTGTGGTGCCAAAATTGCCATCAACATGACCCCTTCTTTTTTTTCCCTTTCTTTGCTTTCTGCTTGTGTTGGTGTGTTTCTTTTGAAGGAAATGGTAAAATGAAAGGTCTTGCTCCAATATGTTTGGCTCCCACTCAAATTGATGTCCTTTGGTTTGACATTTTTGCAAATCTTTTTCCCTACAGTTTTATTGTTTATCTAAATTCTTGGGTTTTGGTGTGTCAAGTGTTGTTGGTCTAAGTGTAGTGCATCTTTTACAAAGCTCATATTATTCTTGGCTAGTTGTTGTACCCAGTAATTTTTCACCCGAGAGAAGTTTTCCCAAGTGTGTGTGTGTCAACACTTCTATGGTTAAGCCCGTTCGCAACTCTTCTTTTCTTCGGAAACCGAAAATAGGAATTTTTTGGAAAATTTGTTTTGAGCCATATTGGTCTCACTTTTCACCTGCACCCGAGTATCCTTTACACCCGGTTCCCATAAACCCGGTAAGTAAAAACCCAACCCCGATAACTCTTTGGGACCATGTGTCTAATGTTTCAAATCCTATTACTAGTTAGTCGTTCAACATCTAGGTTGGACACTTCCTCTGATGTCATTGTCCCACAAGGATTAACATAACACACAAGAGTGTCACATTTTCTACCTGCGCCACTTTCCTTTCAAATGCAGGCCCCAATGCAAAAATCAAGGTTCTCATGATGTGAACCCTAATCTACCATGATTGCACCTTTGTGCACGATAATTAATGCACAATAAAAGGAATTCATAAAGGTGGCAGAAAACACATGTACTTGTCACCACCTCGAGCATGCAGTTTCTTCCACAATACACTACCTTGCGTGAGATCATATGTTTGAAAGAACATTAATGAACTAAAACAACAATTGAGGTGTGTAGAGAGAAAAGTAAGTTTCAAAGCACAAAGGAACATGTTTATCAGGGTTAGAATCTATGTGTTTGATCGTACTATCAGCGAAACCAAGTACTTTTCTTTTGATTTAACTTTGTTAATCTTTTATGCATGCATGGTTTCGATTAAATAGCATTACCTCTGGTTAATTCTTGAAAAGAAATATTGTTATTTTGAAGGGTTTTAACCTAATTCTAGTTAGCAAGTGGTTGTGGGTAAGGAAATTTTTATGAATTGTTAAAAATGCAAGGTTAGAATTAGCCCTAACTTGTACGTAGAGCATATATACACTAATAATGCAGGGAATTGATAGAGACATGAGTACTTCACGAAAGAAACAACCCAAAGAGGAATTTGAATTTCTTGTCTCGTAAGTCGTGTCTACCTAAAGGATGATTATAGATACCCATCTAAGAAGTTTTAACAAGTATGAATTTTCTCAAAGAATTCATTAAGATGCCACACAATGCACTAAAAATATGGTCGCTAGTGGAATGCATTTGGTAGGAGGGTTCCCATTGGCAATAGAGGCCCCTAAACTAGTCTTTGAGTGCATGACATGGTATGACACAGACAAGAGGGTTGTTGTGAAAGGAGATTCTATGCAAACCTCTCAACAGATGGTATTGTATACACATTTGGGCTCCTCATGTTTATCAAAATGAATGTATTAGAAATGAAGGATGCGACCACAACATATATGAGCTCGAAAGAGAAAAATAAGGTCATGTTATCAGCCTAGTTCTAGGAAAAGACGAAGAGGATGTTGAAGCATATCTCGAGGTCATTATTTATTCAAGGAATCTAGGATATGATAACCCTACTAAGAAGAATGGTTGGGTGCAAAGATGCCAAAAAAATTGAACCCTAGATCTTCGAGCATTGGGAAAATGAGGGAAAACCCTATCTAGATTCATTGGGGTAGATTTATTGATGAAAGATTGCGCGAACAGTTGCAAACATTTTCAACTACCCAGTGGTTCACTATGTCCTCATATGTTGTCTATTCATGTGCCCTAAGGGAAAACATACAAGGTTTGAACATAGTAGGTACTTTAGGAAGAGAACTAGGAAATAATTTGATTTATCATAATTTTCCCTAGATTACTACTTACCAGTATCGAGAGCACTATTGTAGGGTGAATGATTTTTTTGCTATGAAGTTGGTAAGACTAATGGAAGGGGATAAATCAAAGAGACTATCTCTCAAAGCACAAGATGATATATGCACTATTAGATGTTGGTTTATTAAATTCTCTACATTCAACTACCTTAGAGTGGAAGGGTTTACAAACTATCCCTTCATGTTGCCCAGGTATCCAATGGATAAGATAGTGCTACTTAAATTTATGAGACACGTACTACCATCTCATGATATTTTTCACAAATACATAAGGATCAATGAAATTCCCTATCACCATTAGGAATTATAAATGCATTTAAGCTAAAAGTTCCAAGTTATGTGAAGATGAGTTGAAAGCTTATGGACTAGAGTTCTTCACACTTACGAGGGAGAATTATGACCCTGTTGAGAGTCTTTCCAAGCACATAAGCAAAAAATATGCTCATGTTCCTCACCTGGAGGACTACTGGTATGACTGTGAAGATGACCATGATGTAAGAAAGTAGTCCTATCAGAGGTTATCACTGGCTCAGATAAAGGTTTTTGGAACTCATGATGTTCCTAAACAAATGGATGTTGATAATGGAGATGTAAGCAACCCAACTTACACTAGTACAGAACAACAATAAACTATTGAAAAAACTACTAAAAACTACTTATAAATGACTGAACTTGGTCACATGGCCATTAGTAGTTTATTGCCAATCATATATAATGCAACCAGATTGATGACTAAACCATTTGTAGTCATTTATTGGTTGTTTTGATTGATCGATTTGGTAGTATATTTAGTCATTGATTTAGTTATTGATTGTTGTAATCTAGTCGCTTATTTAGTCATTTTATTTTCGCTGATATATTTAGTTGTTGATTTAATCATTGATTATTGTAATCTGGTCACTTATTTAGTCATTTTTTATTCACTAATATATTTAACTAGTCACTTATTTAGTTGTTGATTTAGTCATTGATTGTTGTTAACTGGTCACTTATTTAGTCATTTTTATTCACTAATTTTTGTGCATTGGTAATGTATTTAGTCTTAATTTTAATCATCATTTTGATCAATTTGGTAGTATATTTAGTCATTTTTATTCATCGTTCATTGATTTATGTCAATTTGTAGTATATTTAGTCAATTTAATTATTAAATGATGCCAATTCATAGTATATTTAGTCATTTTAATTGACTGATATTTGAGGATTTAAGCATAAAACACAGAAATACACATCAATCATCAATTGCACACAATAAGACAGCCATTGAGAAGGAAAAATTAGTGAACTTTATTAATAAAAAAAATGTGTTCTAGTTATAGCTTAGAAATAATAGAGTATTACAATTGTTATTTTTAGACACAAGACTGAAAATATGAGTTACGATATTGCACAAAAATGACTGCAAGAAAGAAACTTCTCCTGAAAACTTCTACAATGATGAAAATGCATGCTTGAAACCCTTCAATCCGAGCACATGCCCCTTTCATCTCTTAAAAATTCTACAATGTGGAAAATCTTCCTGGAGCAAGTTGTAACGTGTAGAATCCAAGGAGAGTGTTGATCGTATCCCATATATGCAGCTCTCTCCTTCAATGTAGTCAACAATTATCCAACTAGAATCTTTCCTCCTTTATATGCAATGTGCCATTTGATATGAGCAACAGGGTGTTGCCTTTTCTGCCATGAATGAAGTTGTGCCTCAATACAACCAACAAAATTACTATTAGTCTCAATTCAGAAAGAATAAAAGTGCATTGCATATTGCAAGTTTACAAAAGTAAGTCCAAACACAGTAGAAAGATAAATTAATTAAAAAATTGTAGCCTTGTCAACAAATGCCTTAAACAGAGTGTTCAACATAGGCCTGAAATATGTATATTGAACCCTTGATTTTAGAACCTTGTTCAAAATTTAAGAAAGGTGATATGCTTAGATTATAGAATGAAGTTGACATATTATAGAATTAAGGCTATCAACACTAACCTGATTGGAACAACATTATCAACAAAAAATTCCTGGAAACCAAGCCCAAGATTGCCATCAGACTTGGACAACAAAAATGTCAACCCTGGTTCATGTGTTGTCTCAGTAAAGACCTGCACCATGAAATAATCCATTTATACATAAATTCCAAATTAAGTTGATGAGAAAAGATCTTTGATATCCAACTAGGAAGCCTTAACATCCAAAAATTACTAACCTAATGTTTCACAACAAGTTTCCCAACTGTGACATCATCTTTACTTAAGAAACTAGATATTGATCCACTGCCATATTGGACCTCAAGATTCTCCTTCACAAACAAAAAATGATGTATATTAATTGTTTAGCAACTTCCTTAATATCCCCATGTAAGTAGACTAAACTAACTGATCAGGTTGAGGGTTTGAAGTAGAGTACTATCTTCTTGGTATCTGCTTGACTTTGATCATGACTTGTATCTTGAATGAAAATAGCAAGCTAGTTGCGTTGTAAAATCATTGTTAATCGTGGGAGGTAGGGAGGGCGTCCCTCCAAGAAGGCGGAGGGAGGTGGCATGTATGCCACAGTGGCGTTCATTGGGTGGAAGTCATGCATGAGGTGGCAAACTAGCTAATAGGGTGGCAAGCATCGGTGTTTCCTTAAAGGCGGAAGTACGGGCTTTGTCAATTTTTTCGTTGGCCACAACATTCTTTTATGATGGTTTTTTATGATTTTTGTGCTTTTTTTTTTGGAATGACATCTCGCTTAATGAGAGTTGGTAAGATTTGAAGGGGTGGCGGCATTTTTAGAACCTAGGTTTTTATGGTTCGTTTGGCTCTCTTTTGCATTATTTTCTTCTAATGTGAGAAGTTTGTGGTTTCTTGCCTTCCCTTCTATCAAGTGTCTCTAATAGAAGGTGGATGGAAAAGTGTACAAAATTTGTATTGGAGGTTTTTGTTGAGGGCCTCGTTCATTTTGGCATGGACACGCCAATATCCCTACACTCGTCAACAAGACAGGCTTATTTCAGGGAAGTCTCTGACCAGCGTTTGAAATGAATCTTGGTGAAGTATGATCCATTGGTGCTTGTGGCGATGAAGATGGTGTTGGGAATGAGACATTTGGAGGCTAAGGAGTACGGGAGATATAATCTGCATATCTTGTCCTGCTTCCTTGGTTCTCTGCTTGATAATTTGGAGTCGAAGGCCAAGGCTAAGCAGTTGTTGTTGAATCTATTCAAAAAGGACCTGGTCGAAGGCGTTGATGAGGTGCTTTGTGTGGTGTTAGAAGGAAGAGGTTTCCCTCATCCTTGTGATGTGGAGCAGATTCGTTTGGAGGACACCGTGAAAATCTACCCGTTCCTTTTGGATTTGCAGGGTCTGGGATTGATGCGGCACAAGTCAATTGCGACAGTTTCCATTATCTTTCTGAAGAAGGTTTTCATGCTAATGGTGGTGGATATAAAAGACTCGAAGGAGGAGTTCATAGATTTTTCAATTTTAAACAAATTCATGTAAGCTTGGGGTTAGTTCTTTCATAATAGGGGTATTTTTTTGGGTCAGTCTGGTCTTGGTTGCTTTAGAATCTTTTTGCCATTTTAGTGGCTAGTATTGTTAAATTTGCAATGGTTTCGGTCGTCAGTTTTTAGTTGTTTTCAGTGTTTGATAAACTCTTGGTTCAACTTTTTTGGTGGCCCTAGAGGGCTAGTTTTCTTGGGTTTTCTATTAACTCTCTCTCCTACGTAGTAGACGCTTGTTAATCTAAAGTTTTATTTTTATAAATAAATAAACTCTTATACATCAAAAAAAAATTATTGTTAATCATTGTTAGAAAAATAACCACAAAATCCTCTTTAATTAAAATAATCCTTCTAGATATTTCAAGAAAATATATTTCAGTTAATTTCTAAGATAGCTAATTTCACTATCCAAACAGCCATCAATCTATTTACTATATATAATTTCCCAGAATTTAGAATTTGAATGTAATGAAACTAACCATAATTAACAAAGATTTGACACCAAAATGTAGTACAAAATGAATTGTTTGACAAAAAATGTGTTTTGATAAACCAGATATACCCTTGATATATTGATTTAAATAACAAGGAAAGAACAAATTGGAGACATCAAGATAACATTCATTAATTCACTTCAACAAACAATTGAAACCAGAATTCGACTACCAATTATAACTTCATTCTATTGATCTTCAAAAATATTTTACAATAAGTTTCAAAATTTTGTCCTGACTGACATGCCAAAAAGTGTCTTTTCAATTACCCACTTTTAACATAAATCAAAGTCTTAATTATCATTGTTTACATAGGATTACATAAAAGTAATGAAAGATGAGAAGTGAAGAGAAATGATCAGATGTTGAAGTCCACAGTACTCGCAAGATACGGAAGTTCGTTACTCATCATAAGGTACCCGTGATCATTCAAATCTGGCAAGGTCCTCTCTCCATGATAATATCTGCAAGGCTTGGTACTTCACTGCAAGGCTTATTCTTCTGGGGGAGCTAGATATGTCTACTCCCATTGGTACACCATGTAATCATGAGCTCATTTGTACTCCTGGGTTTTTTGTGTGTTGGCAAAGTGACTCTTTCATCTGTTGTCTAATAACCCTTTGCTATCCATGATGAATTTTGAGTATCCAACATCCAGTGCAATTATTCCATCCAAGGTTATATTAAGGTAGTGAATATTTATGTCACCATCCTTTCTATAAATTAGTGAGGCAGTTGGGAACATTTTTTCTAAACTCATCTATCTAATCCTTGGAGCCTTTCAATTGATCATCATCCCTCAATATCTTAGGCACGAACCACTGCTTTAGTGTGTGAAATGAATCCATTCTTGCCTTGATCTTTTGGTCTTCTATAGATATGTATTGAAATTCATTTGTGACCATTTAGACCATTTTCTTAGTAGGCTTGGCTTCTGAGGGATGTCGAGAACCGTTGGTTCGCAAATTGAAACCCTAATTGTTTTTGTAATGTTTTTGCAAATTTTCGGTTTTTTTGTGTTTTTGAGGTTTTTTCAGGCAAAATGGAAAATTGCGATTTTTCTAGAAATGCTAAATAAATTCATAAAAATTCAAACAAGCCTAGAAATATGTGGGAAATGCTCAGAATGCAAGGCGTTTCATTTATTTCAATTCTCCTGAGCTTTGCAATACATAAAATCTGAACAAGAACTAAATACAATAAATTTTATTGAAAAC
>VDFB02252616.1:40284832-40333841 GCA_007258455.2 Sequoia sempervirens | reverse complement strand
CACATTGTGATTAACTTATTACTACTAACCAATACCCAATGCACCATAAGGAAAAATGGTTGATGGTGTTAACCTATGATTTACAATGCATTCTAAAATAAAAAAATACCACAAGGGTTTTTGAGGCCTAATTCATGAGTATGAAAGTAATAATTCCAAATAACCTAGATTAGATGGTAACCCATTCTTCCACTTCACTTCCTGAAGGTATAAAGTTCTTGGGGATCTAGCTTAAATTAAAAAATTATATTCTATGAGGCATGTCTTTCGATTCACTCCCCACTTTTTATAATCCACTGAACACTAGATTTGAGTTCATCCTCTAGGGTGATGAGATCCCTAAATAGACCTCCTAAAAATAAAACAAGATAGCACTTATTTCTTATCCTCAAGATCACCCTAGGGTGTGAGATGAGAGCATACGTAGGTTTACCTTGGGGACTAAAAGAAACATGTAAATTTCAAACCCAAAATCCAAATGTTTAGGTGAGTTTTAACCCAACATTTGGTGTGATAAACAAATAAAAGTGTTAGGAAAAGGTATGTTTTTCACCTTGCATAATGTTATAATGTAATATTTTATTTATTATGTGGTGCACCTAGGGGATCTAGGGATGTTTGTATCACATGGGTTAGCATTCTTGGGCCCACTTTACGTGTTGTATGTAAAATTGGATTAAATATTTAGTGTGGGTTTGAACATGGGAAAAATATTTAATATTGGGAAAACTTAGTATCAAGTATTAAATGTGGGGGATAATGGTTTTGTAAGCTCATGGTACTAGTCATATGGTTTTATGTAATACCACTTGGTGGTTTAGTGTGAGCATGTTTCTATAAAATAAAACACATGGTTAGTTGTCTAAGGTTGGCTACTTGGCTACTTGGCTAAGGGGTTGAGAGCATCTCTTGTTAGCATCTGTGACGGTTGAAGCATGGCATGGTATGTGTGGTTACATTCTTGTTCACATGGAGTGCTTGTAGAGAGCTTGATGTTTCAACTTAGGAGTTCATGAAGGACTCTAAATATGTATTGTAATGTTTATTATTGAATAATACATGAGTGATGGATGCTTTTGGATGCTGGGTTTTTCCCTCTTGAGGGTTTTCCCAAGGTATATCTTGTGATATCTTTGATGGTATGTTGTCTATTCTTTTGCATATGGATTCTAAATACTTGTTTGCATGGATTTCATTGTTTGGGTTCTGTGGAAATTATCTTAGGTGGATGCATATTTCCTTTCAAAAAGAAAACAAAGAACTTGGAAAAGTAATTATTTATAATTAAATCTTTAGAATATGTTATGCAAAATGACCAAGTTAGTAGTTTGAAGGATATAATTCTTTAACACGCAAAAGAACCTATTGTTATGCCTTGCATAACCACCCCATTTTGTTTTTGTGTCAAAATGGGTCCCCTTGCATTTTTTTGTCCTTGGTGTTCCTATTTGGATCATAGGAGTTGTTCTTTTTCCTCCTAAGTTATTGTTTCTTTTGTTTTGCGAGCTTAGATCGTGGATCGAAACGGGACTTAAAACTTTTTGAAAGTTTCAGGTCCAATTTTGATTCTAATCCCTGCCCCGTTTCTAGCCTTTTTGGCGTCTTTTTTATTTTGTTTGTCTTGGGCCCTTGGGTTTGTTTTATCCCTTAGGTTTTCTTTTTTTTCTTCCCCTTCTATTTCTTTTCCTTTTTGCAGAAGCAGGATCAAAACCAAAACCAGACTCAGAACTTTGCAAAAGTTCCATGTCTGGTTTTGGTTCTGATCCCGCTCCCATTTGTTTGCCTTGTGTTTTTTTCTCGTTTGGTGTCTTGTTCAAGATAGGCTTCACCCCAGTCCCACTTCCCTTTGTTCCTTTTTTGTTTTCCTTGTTTTGGTGTTCATTCCCTTTTTTTTAGAGTGGAACCAAAGTGGAATCCAAACCTAGAACTTTGCAAAAGTTTCAGGTCTGGATTTGGTTTCGATCCCGCCTCTACTCCTTTGTTTCCTTTCCCCTACCGCAAGACCAGAGTCGGATCTGGAATGGAATGTGGAACTTTGGTAAAGTTCTTGGTTCTATCTCGACTCCACTTTCGCTCCCGCCTTACCTCTAATATGCATGGTGGTTGTGTACTCGCCTTCGCTCCAATTCTGCACTCGACCCACTACATGAATTGAAGGCTCCTCACACATGCGAAGTGTTTAAAAAACCTTAATCAAGGTTATTTGGCTCATTATACAACCATCTAAAAGCATCTTAATGAGCCAAAGCTGAAACAACTTGAGGAGGAGCACAATTTGGTCATGGGCAAGTGTTCGTGAGTAGATTCCTAATGATTTTCAACCCTTTTTGGTTATGTTGTGAGGTAGGTGGGGTTTCTTCTATTTTATCTCTTTTGTTTTCCATTTTTTTGTTGGTTTGTTCTTTGTGCGTTCGCAAGGATTTTCCCGTGGATCTTCATTCTTCTTTGTTCTTTTTGGGGGTTTTCTTCTCCTTATTTTTTTGTTTGTCTTTTGCTTGCCTTTGTTTGTTTTTGGTTTTTCTGTTGTTGTTTTCCCTATTCTTGGTGGTGGTTTCATTCCACTGTGCCCTAGTTTCAATTAAGGTTTCATTTTTGAAGGGTTCTAGATGCTTAAAACTATTTCAAATCTTTTTCTAGACCCTTTTGATCTGTATGCTTGTGTCCGTCTTATGGATTTTATTATGGGGTTTTGATGCCCTAGTTTTTATTAAGTTGACAGGATGCACAAACTAGGGTTTGTGTGTCGTACCTTTACATAAATTCCCTAACTCGATTGATTTGGTCTCATTGGTCCAGGCTGAGTTGAGTTAATCCAAGCTCCCCCACACCTTCTTTTGACCTGGTTCCAAGCTGATGCAAGTGTGCGGGGAGAATCTGCCTAGCCTTGGTAATATATATCAAAACTGAAGCTAGAAACAAAACCATCCCATGAACATTCACATAAGAGTTCATTTCCAGAAATGATCGCACTCCCAATGGGTCTCAATTCCAATCCTGATCTCACAGCCTTGTTGAGACTGGATCACCAAATGATACAAGATATTGGAAATTTTGAAAGTTCCAATTTCTACTCCTACCTTGGTTCTTGTCTCACCTTAGTTATTTGTTTCAGCTCTCTAGTTCTTGATCTTCTCATGGTCCCGCTCTCGACAGGTTTAAAATTTTACTAAGTATGGAGGGCTACCTAGGGAAGAAAAGAGAAGTATGAAAGGTAGCGTTGTATGATGATTTCCATGCCTTCTATCGATCTAATCTAGGGCTATCTTATAGGAGTAAACGATGTCAAGAGCATCTAAGGAAGTTTCACAGAAGGAAGGGAAAGTTTCTGAAAGCTCAAAAGGAGTGAAGCGAAAGAAGATAAAGGTGGAGCAGTTTCCTTACACTATGAGGTATAAACATCAAGATGCCACTCCTACAGCCAGCAAGGTGGATTCAAAATGGGTCGACATCACAGATACTAATCTGGGGCCATTTAACTGTGATGAATTAATCATAGATGTTTTCTCTAAGGAAGTGATTGGGAGGACTAAAAGAATAGCCCATTCCAGACTAGCACATGTCACCCTCTTCCCTCTATCAATTCAAAGCTCAAAGCTTATACTAGCAGTAGTAGGGGCTTACAATCCTGCATCAAGGCAGTGTGTGGACATCTAGGGGAATGTAATCATTGATTTATCTCCATAAATGATGAGGTTCTTGTTCAATGCACCTACCCCTGAAGAACCCTAAAAAATTGAATGAAACAAAGGCATTGAAGTTATTCAATAGGGACAAGGAAACTAATAGGTCCCATATGAATAAGAAGTGGTTGAAAACTGAGAAGAATTTTTTCAGCAAGGTTCCTGAATAGCCCAAGAGGGTAGAATTTAAAAAGGAAATTGATGATTTAATCATGATGCTTTCCAAGGTGTTTGGAAAGAAAGACTCCACACATTTTAAGGAATGGATGTTTCCATTCATTGAAACAATTTTGGATGGTAGAAAATAGTTTGATTGGGGAATGATCTTGTCAGATAACTTGCACAATCAGATGCTCAAGGTGAGGAAAACAAAGACTTTCTTCATGACCTCCTATGTTATATATTTAGTTGTGCAGATGGGCATATTCCCTAGACTAAATGTAGTAGCACATTAGGGGAACCCCCTAAACAAAAGAGGGCATGGGAACACTATTATCAATTGACCCTACAAGCATTAGAGCTACATTATAGGAGGGTTAATGATGCATTTCTTTATGTCATTATTAACCAGTTGATAGGAGATGTTGGATATAGGTTGAGTAGGGAAGTTATGGCCTTAATTACTAAATGGGGATATTCGTATATCCAGTACCCCAAGTTCTCTTAATTTAGGTTAGTAGGTTTTGATGGACATCCTCATCGACTCCCAAGGTGCTACAATGATAGGGTTGTTCTCATGGAATTTGTATATCAAGCCATGGCAGTAAATACTAAATTTTCTAATAAACATAAGCTTGGATGTCACAAATTCCCTATGAAATTAAGAGAGTATTGTTGTGTTCATAATCTGGTTGCAAAGGTAGTATGTGAGTAATTGAGTTACTTGAAGTTGGGATTGTACATAGCCTGGAAGCACTTTGACCCAGAGAATAAAATGAATGGCTTAGCCCCCACTATTTTTGAGAATCACTATGGCTTGCTATAGGATTTCTGGATAGATTTGCAAGATGAATATGATGTTCGGAGAAGGGACTATGAAAGGTTCACCATCCCGCAAATGGTTGAATATGGGGTGAAGGAAGACATTCCTGAAACATTGTCAGAGGATGATGTAGTCTTCAACCCTAGTTATGAAGCAGAAAATGTAGGTACAAAGAATTTGAACCCAGTAAATTGGGATGAAGAAGAGTTTATTGATATCAAACAAATTTCTAGGACAATGATAGATAGAAGTGTCCAATGGGTTGTGATGACAATAAAGGATTCAGAAGATCAATCCTCTAAGAAGAGAAAAGCAAGGGTTACCCAAAGCTATAGGAGAACCAAGACAAGGACAACCCCTAAAGAACAACTGGAGTATTATCCTCCTAGCCCTGGAAAGGGTGCTAATCTAGAAGTATCTATTCAAGATACTCATGAGTCACAAAATGTAGAGGATACAATAGCTAGAGAAGGGACTTCATCTCAACCTTCTCCCCTGGGAAAATCTACTAAAGAAGTACCTGTAGGCAGCCTCCATGAGCAAGTTGAGACTCTTAAGGAAAAGGAAGTTGAGATACATAATGTGGACACTAATTCAAAGGCTACACACTCAGATAATGAGCCTCTTGTAATTGCACCTGCTGAAGATGTTGAAAATGTTGAGGTGGAGGATGTCCTAACCCTAGAGGATCAATGGAAGCTCTTCGAGGATACAAAGAAGGAGGTCGAAGCCAAGGATAAAGTTGATACACTTGCAAGACATCAAGAGTTGGAAGCTAAAACTAAAACAAAGGAGCTAGAAAGGCAACACAATGAAAAGGAAGACCTTCTGCAATAGCAAAAGGAAACCAAATGGAAAGCTAATGTGGAGAGGGAGAAGTTGGCTCTACTGTAGAAGATTCATGATCTAGAAGAGGAGAAAGCCCGATAGAGGAGAGAAAAGGAAGATCTTGAGGCCAAATCCAAAGTTGCAAAAGAGTCCCAAAGGAAGAAAGAAGAAGATCTCTTACAAAAGAGAAGAGAGGAAGAGGAACAAGCTAAACATGATAAAGAAGTGGCCAAAATGTGGGAAAGGGTCAAGGAATTAGGAAATCAAAGAGATGACATGTTGGAAGAAAAGAGGTTGGAAGAAGAAAAGGAGAAAGTTGAAGTTGATAAGCTGGCCAAGGAGATGGCTGAAAAGGAGCAGCAACAAGAGGTTGGTTCTCAACCTAAGGTAACACTTTTGCAACCCTTCTCTTCTACAGCTTCTTCCTCTCCCCAAGTGATTACTCTTGTTGTCCCAATGTGGTTAAAGCTCAACTTGGAGAGGAAACAGATAGTCCAGCTTTAGCCCCTAAACTGGGATGACATGATGAAGGAAATTGAGAAAGAGAAGCCCAAGAAAAAGGCTTGAGTTCTTCATTCTACCAAATTGAAAAATGCTGGAGAAATTGTGGTTGAATGTGCCATTCCCCTATTTGACAAAGATAAGCAAGAAATGTAGTTAAGTGACTATCAACTAGGTACTGTGAACTTGAGGAGACCTACTAGGAATCAGTAAATGGATCTAATAGACATTGTAGCATCCTCTACCAAATCAATAATGGTGAAAGATAAGCAAAGGAAGGATGAGCTCAAAGCTCAGGTGGATCAGTTGCATAGGTTTTTGAAGGATTTATCTTCTCCTGTTTCTTTACAATCTGTTGTCCCTGAGACACCAATTTTGCTAAGTAAGAAAGACGCTAATGACCTTGTAGAAATGAGAAGCAAAGTAGGGATGTTGGACAGATCGACTGATCGGTTGAACCAAGAGGTAGAAGGACTGCTTGTTGAGATTCATAAGGCTCATAAAGGTGCATGGGAATTAGTCAATGACATAACTGCATATGCTGAGACCCTCTAGAAATAGGGGGAAGAATATAGAGAACATATGAGGAGATTGAAAGAAATCAATAGGCTACCTCAACAAACACTTTTAGAGCAATCCATCCTTAAATAAGGTAATATGGATTTCATTGAGAAAACTATTAACATTATCAAATTCTGGTCTTTATTTATTTTTGGACATAGGAATGAAGTGCAACAGGCTGGGAAGGATTTAGCAGATCAAATTGTGGAATTAGAGGCAATTATAGCCATGATTGTGAATGAAGATATCCCTATAAAGGATGGCCTCCCTCTTGATGAGCTTAGGAATAAATGGAATAATAGATTCAAGGAGGCAATACAAAAGGGGGATGATGGTGATGATTTGCTAATAGATAGATTCATGGATATTAAGGAGGTAGTAAAGGTTGCTCGGAAGGAGCTTACTAAATTAGAAGATATGCAAAAGTTCACCTCTGGTGAGTTGAGAAGGATAAAATTTGAAGACAATTGGGTAGATGGGCTAGATGTAGATATGCTTAAACAACTATTGGTTAGTTATGATGAATATCTACATGAGCATGAGATAAAGGAGTGAAGTGGCTATGGAATATTCTTTTTGGATGAGCATCAAATGGCACGGCCAACTAGGTAGCTCTCCTATTTTTCAGGGTCATGACACAAGCTCAACTGAAGATCCCCAACAGTTTAACCTTCTCCCTTTGCATGCAAATTTTTGATAAAGAGTTATCATCGGCTAACTAAAGATCATAATAGATAGTTGCCTCATGCAACCCCAATTGCTCCTTGATTTGTGGATCTGATTTTTGTAGGCCTAAAGGCATTAGGTCGCTAGGATTTTTGTCTATAAGTGGGACTTCTTCTCATATTGTAAAGGTTAGTTGATTGAAGTCAAGATTGGTGGCCTAAGAGAGATTTAGGATAGTATTTACAGTTTTTAAGACCTTTTACAGTTTTATGCAAAGATACTAAAATATTTTTACAAGTTTTAAAGAAGTTTATGTTATGTTCAGAAGTTTGTTCGTCTAATGGTAATGTTGGTGAACAATAGTTATTCGTATGCCAGTGAATTTTGTTGTGCATAAATGTCTCTTATTTGATGAAAATCAATAGAAGATTCTGAATTTGAGACTATTTCATTGAGTTATTTGAGAATGAGATCTCTTTACATTTATTGATCTATGAATTCTAGTAATGAGCTAGTGATGTGTATAGATTACTCTATGGATTATGTTGTTTTATGGTTTTAGTTGGTTAAAATAAATGCTCATTATGAAGTTTATATGTTTGAATTAAAGAAATATGTATTTATGCTTTTCTATCCTGAGCTCTGTTCTATCTTTTGTTGTTTATTTCCACCCCCCAAACTTTAAATTAGTTTGTACCCTTTACTAGCAAGCCCCTTGAACATTACAGCTGCATAGGCCACTAAATGACAATAGCATAGTTAAGAACCAACTACAGAGACCTTGGAAGATGGGTAGTTTATATTATTTGTCTTTTTCAGGAGAAGTACAATAGCAGTATTGTATTTTAACATTGTTGTGTTACTCTTGACCATTAACACCTACATGCAAAAGTTAGCTAAAAAATGGAAAACAAGTCAATCCTACAAGAATTTAAATTGCTCACAATTTTTAATATTTTTAAATTGCTCAAAAATAATATCATATACAAATTGATGTTTGAAGTTTGAAAATGAAAGGTTGACTTTGAATAAGTGTACCTATTTTTTGGAGAAAATTTTGGTAGTAATACCTTGTCTATTACATGTAGAGCTCTAAATTATATTTCCAATGCTAACAAATTTACACAATAAATGTGTCGTTTGTTGTGAATTTTGTGCATTTTAAGTCTAAGATCTCATGGTCTTAGTGGTGTGTGGATATTTTAAGCCTAAAATCATGTGGTTTTGGTGATGTGTGGGTGGTTAATCCCAAAATTCTGGGGTTGTGGTGATATGTATATATATCCCAAATTTATGAGTATATGCCAGGGTAAATTTATGAGTATATATCTCCTATGACTATATATACCATTTGAATATTTGTAAAAACCCTATGAAATTCATATATGAAATGTGTATATCTAAAAATATGTGTATCAACGAAATCATGTATATCTTTCCCATTGTCATTTATGCGGTACAAAATATACAACAAGATGGATTCCATGTGGTTTTATGGAATTTTGTATAGATGGAAATCCAAAGACCTATAAAATATAAAAAAATATTTACCAAAATATTAAGTGTTATATTTCAAAATTCAATTGTTGATCGCTCCAAATGCAATTATGAGCTCTATTTTGCCCCTAGGAGCACCTATAAAATTTTGATTCTTGATACCACTCAAAATGAAGCAAGAACATGTAAAAACGTATTAACGAGAAACTACTACAAGGCACAAAACGCACAATCAAATTAGACAATGTGAAAGTGTCCCCAACAAAGTCATGAAAATATAAGCATTGGTCTAGAAATTAAGTAGGAAACTGAAAAAAACAAACTCTCTATTCCAAACTACTACAAACCTCAAATAGATCACAAAAATGAAGTTTAAAAAAGTAACAAAACAAATTATTTAATGCAAAGTTATTATGAGCTCTATTATTGAGTGTGAATTTCTCCAATGATGGTTGGAATGTGGATGCTCTTGCAAAGAAGGTGCCTATTTTGACAACATATAATTAGCAAAGATGAATTTGGATGAAATGGATGAGAGTGCCTCAATTTATAGACTTTTTGGGAGAGGCAATGGATAGTCGTGATGTGATGGAAAGATCAAAGGTGGAGGATAAATGAGAGAACTTCCCTAAGATTGAGGAGATAACGTAGGATTATAATTGAGATTGTTGGAATGTGAAGGGCTAGAATGCACTTACCAAAAATAGTAAGTAGTTGCAACCATGAGAGATGTGAGGGACAAGTATCCTTGGGACCCCTTTATTTTAGAAAGTTGATGGATATAATAGCATAACTATAAGAGATGTGGGGACAAGTGTATTTAGGACCCCTTTATTCTTGAAAGTTGGTGGAGAGAATATAGCTATAATTAAATAATAATATTTAATTATTTAGCCATGTGTGAGGTGAAAATAGGTCTAAGTAATAATAAAGTTGTTTTAATTATGTGAAATGGAAAAGGGACTAATTAAGTGACTAGGTGGTGCAATTGTTTGGTCAATTAGAATAAGCATATACTAGGAAAATGTTTAAATGTCTATAGATTCAAACAAACAACTTTTGATGACTTACAAAATAAGTCACTAGGAAGAAAAATAAGCATGCAGTGTATTTAAGTATTATAGATAATAAGCATTAAATAGTTGAACACATTATCTATACTAGTTATTGTTGTTGTGGGTAAATATTCTTCTTACTAGGAGAAAATGAGTGAATACATGTCATGCCTCCCATAAGTTGATCCATGAAGTCATTGCTATTTTTACTTTAAATTAACATGTTTTTCAAATATTTTTAAAAATTTTTACTGATATTAACAAATAAGAGTGAAACATCTTGTGTAATAAATAATAAACAATCTAGTTGAATCCTAAGGAAATGTGTTCTAAATATTTGAGTGCTTCAATTAAATCACCCTTTCTAGAATCCCAATAGTCCATTGAAATGATGGATGCACAATCAAAAAAACCCTAGGCCCTTCTTACTGTGAATAATTTTGTAGTGTCTAGAACAACCTTAAATAATAGAATTGGGCCACATCTTGTCACCCATGTAAGTTATTTGACAATAATTGCCTGCAAATACTAAATTCAAAGCTTTCTAGAGGAAGAAAATAATCTTTATCCTACCCCACAAGTGAAATGTGTATATTGTGACATGCTAGGTAAGATGGATCATGAAGCTAAATCAAATAATTTGACTTATGTAGTTTTATGGTAAAACACGGTTAACGGGATGATCGTATGAAAAAAAGGAGAATTTAAGCATACCATAAAAAAAAATTCCTTTTGAATGGTTGGAAAAGTTGTGTTGATAATCATTTGAGATTATTTAAATTTAGCTATATGGTTTTTGTCAACCTTTATGTCTTGGGTTCACAAATATTTTTTTGGAGGTGAACTAGTTGCTATCATTTACAAAAATGAGAGCATGACACTTGATCAACCTCTATTTATTGTCATAAAGTTATAGTGTTCTACAAAAACAAACAACGGAAAATAAAGCATTAGTGTTTGATCTTCACAATAATATCACAAGTTTGAGATTGACATATCTACGAATTTCATTTGCATTCTCATGCCAAAGATGTGCACATGTAAAACAATATGTATATTCCAACAAAAAGATGAGGAATGTGTCTCCAAAAAAATATCCAAAACAAATTCATAAAACAATATATTGATTCATATCATTATATAATAGACAAAGAAAATTTGACATATCTTCATCTCAATACATAATATAAAAGAAAAGTCAATCTTATTAAATAAATCAAAACAATCTTTAATATGATAGAATTATGATATGATTTACTAAATCAAATAACTTGTAAATTAATAAATAAATAATGATCCAACAATGAATAAAAACAAATAAAAAATTATTTATGTATCGATTATTAAGACTTTGCACAATAAAAAGGAAGAGGAAATTACTCTCAATGTAGATATGCATAAACAATTGATCCAGATAAAGACTATTAAGACTTTACACAATGCAAAAGAATAAACATACATAGATAATTGATACAAATAAAGACTTTTAAGACATCACACAACCCAAAAAAACAGAAGTATACATAGACCATTGATACAGATAAAGATGAAGACTGTTTAGACTTTTGCTTACATAGACAATTGATATTTAGACTTTGCATACATAGACAATCGATAATATTCTAGATTTTGCGCAGTGTGAAGATGAAAAAGTTTTAGCCAACGAAACACGGAAAAAAGTAGGAAGAGTGGCACAAAAAACAAAAGAATAAAAGCGCACGAATAAAAGCGGGCACGGCACGACTGAAAAGAATGGTAATGGCATTTGTCTAAATTATTGTGATCTTGGTGGAAAGTATAATAGGGCCTAGTGCCGTTTGTACTATCTTAGCGTGTGACAAAAGCAAAAGGATAGTACTGGAACAAATTTCCACACAACTATGGGAAAGCGGGGCCCAGTTGACCAACATTTCCGATGGTGCAAAACATGGAAGTCGTATTCGTACCATTTTGGTCCGTTCAATGCAGTGGAGATTAGGAGGCCATGTGACGAAGCAGTAAAAGTAGGCCCAACTGATTTGAATTGAATGCTACGGGACAGCTATCCTATATCTGATCTCAAAAGAAAAAAAAATCTTTCCACAATGCAAGAAACGCGTGGATGTTCGGAGAAACGTCTATGTCGGTGCTTCAAATCACATCACCTTTCGTTCTAAATGACCATATTTAATATGATACCTACTTCAGATAAGTTTTCTTCCACATGGCCTGCTCATCTCCACTGCATTGACGAACTCATCAAAACGAACACGGCATACCTAAAATACTTTGACTTTCGATGCCCGCCGACCAAGCATTTCCCACAGTCCGAAAAAAAACTGGGAAAAACCTCTGGCGGGTCCTTCCGCGAAATTGAATGACAGTCCAATCCCTTTTGCCTGCAGCCCTGTCAAAAAAAAATTAATTTTGAGCACCCTGCCACCTGTTCGAAAAAAAAACTGGGAAAAACCTCTGGCGGGTCCTTCCGCGAAGTTGAATGACAGTCCAATCCCTTTTGCCTGCAGCCCTGTCAAAAAAAAAATAATAATTTTGAGCACCCTGCCATCTGTTCGAAAAAAAAACTGGTAAAAACCTTTGGCGGGTCCTTCCGCGAAGTTGAATGACAGTCCAATCCCTTTTTCCTGCAGCCCTGTCAAAAAAAAATTTAATTTTGAGCACCCTGCCACCTGTTCGAAAAAAAAACTGGGAAAAACCTTTGGCGGGTCCTTCCGCGAAGTTGAATGACAGTCCAATCCCTTTTGACTGCAGCCCTGTCCAAAAAAATTAATTTTGAGCACCCTGCCACCTGTCACGCACTGATTCGTCCATGATGGTCCTTATGGGTCCATTTTGGTCTCTGCGCAATAGTGGAGCCCATCTGCCTCTTTCATCAACGCAAAAAAAACCCATCTGTTGGATCGGACGAGCTTGTGGCTTCCGACCACTTCGCCACCCCAAATGCCCAGTTGAGAGCATTAATCTCTCGGTGCCTCCTTCATTACCTCCACTAAGCAACTTGCCTTACACGTCCCTCCATAGTTATTCGGCTTGACAAGTGCATAATTTGGAGATCAAGGTTCATTCAATGCTCCAAATTCTCGTATATCCCATTCATTGTCATTCATTTTGTTTGTGTGTATTCTAGAGTGTTTGTTTGGTTACGCACCCATACTAGGTTGGCTCTCTACGATTCATTGTTTGAATCTTCACATTTCATTGTTTAGCTTTGCATTCTCGAAAGCTCCTTTACTCTTTCAAGTGAGATTTTAACCTTGAACTCGACCTGTACCATTGTATTTCATTTCGACAGTATTCTACTATGCACTTATATCATTTTGTTCTTTGGTGCACAAACTCGCTGTGCAAATTTCTCTTTGAAAAAGATTTGATACTGCTAAATATGGGGAGGGTTTCATTGGTTTTCATTTCATCTATAGTTGTCCATGCACTAGTAATCTTTTGTTCTTCATTGCACGATGTTTAATTTGCATTTTGCTTTTAATATTTGCTTCCTACTACGAAATATAAAAAGGGTTCCATTGTTTTTGACATCAAATATGATAAGGGTTTAACTGGTTTGTCATTTTTATTTCATTGTTACAACGAAATATGGAAAGGGTTTGATTGGTTCTCACTTCGAAGGTTTTCTATTTTTCACTTATATTTTTGTGTTCGTCATTGCACAAACTTTAACTCTACAATTTGCTTTTAATATTTGTTTTTTATTCTTAAATATGAAAATGGTTCCACTAGTTTTAATTTGAAGATATTCTGCCATGCACTTGTATTAATGTGTTCTTTGTTGCACAATAATTCACACTCCAAATTCATTTTTTATAGTTGACTGTTACTACAAAATATAGAAAAGGTTTAAGTGGTTATCATTTCGAGGGCTTTCTGCCATACACAAGTTCTATGAGTGTTCGTCATTGCGCAAACTTTAACTCTGCAATTTGATTTTAATATTTGTTTGTTATTCCAAAATATGAAAATAGTTTCACTAGTTTTCATTTTGAATATATTTTGTCATGCAATTGTATTATTTTGTTCTTCATTGCACAATAATTCACTTTGCAAATTGTTTTTTTATATTTGATTGTTACTACAAAATATGGAAAGGGTTTGAATGGTTATCTTTCAAAGGGTTTTCTACTATGCACTTCTATTTGTGTGTTCATCATTGCACAAAATTTAACTCTGCAATTTGCTTTTAATATTTGATTGTTATTTCAAAATATGAAAATGGTTTCACTAGTTTCCATTTCAAAGATATTCTACCATGCAATTGTATTATTATGTTCTTCATTGCACAATAATTCACTCTACAAATTGTTTTTTTATAATTGATTGTTACTACGAAATATGGAAGGGTTTGACTGGTTCTCATTTAGAGGGTTTTCTACCATGCACTTCTATTCATGTGTTTTTCATTGCACAAACTTTAACTTTGCAATTTGCAATTTGCATTTAATATTTGTTGTTATTCTGAAATATGAAAATAGTTTCATTGGTTTTCATTTCAAAGATATTCTACCATGCTCTTGTATTATTGTGTTCATTGCACAGTAATTCACTCTACAAATTACTTTATATATTTGACTATTACTACGAAATATAGAAAGGGTTTGAGTGGTTCTCATTTCGAGGGTTTTCTGCCATGCACTTTTATTCGTACGTTCATCATTGCACAAACTTTAACTTTGTAATGTATTTTTAATATTTGTTTGTTATTCTAAAATATGAAAATACATTGAAAGAAGTCTTATCTATTCAAGATATACACGATCTAGCGTGGATGTTTTGATCCATGGAGATCATGTATATCTTGAATGTAGATAAGACTTATATGTATATTTCCTGCCATGCACTTCTATCTGTGTGTTCATCATTGCACAAACATTCTCACTGCAATTTGTTTTTAATATTTGTTTGTTATTCCGAAATATGAAAATAGTTTCACTAGTTTTCATTTCGAAGATATTTTTTCATGCGATTGTATTATTTTTTTCTTATGTATGTATATATATATATATATATATATACATTCCTTCCCCACCTAGAACATCTAATTGAGATCATTAATTGTGCCTTGCCACCTTTGTTACCTCCACTGAGCAACTTTCCTAATAGATCCCTCTGTAATTACTCAACCTGACAAGTGCCTAATTTGGAGATCAAGGTTCATTCAATGCTCCAAATTCTCCCATATCCCACTCATATATGTATACATTCCTTCCCCACCTAGAATGTCCAATTGAGATCATTAATTGCCCCTTGCCACCTTTATTACCTCTACTGGGGAACTTGCCTTATAGATCCCTCTATAATTACTCAGCCTAACAAGTGCCTAATTTGGAGATCAAGGTTCATTCAATGCTCCAAATTATCCCATATCCCACTCATTGTCATTCTTTTTGTTTGTATTTATTCTAGAGTCTTCATTTGGTTATGCACCCATACATGTTTAGCTCTTCATGATTCATTGTTCAGCTCTACACACTTTATTGTTTGGCTTTGCACTCTCGAAAGCTCCCTTTCTCTTTCAGATGAAGTTTTTTACCTCAAGTTAGGCTTGTACTAGTGTTTTTCATTTTGATATGGTTGAAACGAAGAACATATTAAAATTAACATATATATATATATATATGATATCCCTTCACCTACTATAACAACATGTATATATGTATCATTAAAATGAAGACCAAATTTAAACAAATATAATAGTTTTTTTGTCATATATCTATGCCGACTTATGTACATGGCATGCACTTGTAAGATTTTGTTGTACAAAATGTGATTGTTACACTCTAACTACACAAGATTAAGTAATTTCAAATCAATTCTTAATGCCTACCATGCCTATCAGTTCTATACTATGTTATTGTGTCACCCACTTTGCTATAAGTAGTCAAGTAAATGTGATTTCATTTATAGTCTATATGCCTAGGAATATAGACCAGTTTTATGCACTATAATTGTTTTTCGTCCACTACCATGTAACTCAATATCTAGGGTTTCAACTTATACTATTTATGAATGTCAATGAATTTGTGTTCCATACAATGTATTGTTACACCCAATCTTTTCTAAGTGCTAAAGATCAAGTCATTTCAGCTCTCTTCTTAATGTATACGATGTTAGTGTCTAATACAATCTTAATTTGTTCTTCAATTTCCTCATTTAACTCAATTATAGATGTTGTTATATATATATATATATATATATGATAGTGACTTGGCTTTGCCTATGTCATTTGATATCTTTGATCCTTCTAATTAAAGTCCTCTTGCTTTAGAGGATATTTTGTTGCAAGAAGATGAAATCATTGATACCTTTCTTAATATTACTCTACCTTCTATTCATTCCAATGCACTCTCTTCTAGAGACAATGCATTCGCGAATGATGAATCTCCTATTTCTTCCTATGCACTATCTTCTAGAGACGTTGCATTGGTGAATGATGAATTTCATATTTGTTTTGATGCACTCTTTTCTAGAGATGATGCATTGGAAAATGATGAATCTCCTTCCACATTTGATACTCCTTGGATCGATGTTGAGAATATGTCTTCAAATAATTATTCCACTAGTTGTGATGATTCTATAAATGTAATCTATGTCTTTGCTGCCCCTAAAAGGCCTAAAACACCGATCATTTACTTAACTCCAGTTAGTCCTTCTCCTAAAAGTATTTGTTCTATTAATGATGTTCCATTTGATAGTGACTCTCATGATCTTTCTAAGGCTCCCTCTTATAAAACGGTAGCCCATACTGATGAGAATAGTATGAATAAACGACCAATCCTTCTTCATGCACCTAAACCTATAGCTAAAGCACCCGGTGAGTACAGTCTTGTCAAGCAACTTTGTGTTACTCCAGCTAAGATCTCACTGTGGGACTTACTTCAGTCTACTCTGGTTTACAAAGGTATGCTTCAAGAAGCTTTGCAAAATATCCTCTTTCCTTCTTCCGCTAGGCCAACAGATGTTGATGCATTGGTAGCTCATATTCGTGCGGATTTTTTGAATGTCATGTTCTATCTATAGGAACTCCCACCTTCAAAAGTACAGAAGCAATTGGAACCTCTAATGATTATAGTCAACATTAATAATATTCACATTAGACATACTCTCATTGACATCAGTTCAACACTCAATGTATGTAGCATTGTTTTATTGCCTAAGATTAATATTGATGCATCTTCTCTTAATGCTTCTTATATTGGCATTCGTGGGTTTGATAATGTTGGTCGACAAGCCCTAGGAATGATAGTCTTTCCTTTGAGGTTGGGACCTATTACCATACCTACCCTTGTATATGTTATGTCAAAAAAGCTACCATATAACCTTCTTCTTGGTAGACTATGGATTCATGTGATGGGTGTAGTCCCGTCTTCCTTGCATAAATCTATTAAGTTCATTTGTAATAATCAAGTAGTCACAATCAAGGATGACCCTGAGGCTATGCACTTATGTGAAATGGCAATTGTCAGTCAAGCTTCAGTTGTGCCTACTCTTATCCCTTTAGTATCTTCCAATGTGTTGATGTTTATTCCAACAATACCTACTACAAAGGATACTCTTGAGATAGATATCCCTGAAGAAGATCCTTCTAAAGCAAGAAAGCTTAAGTCTGCTTAGTCTACATTTTCTCAAGAAAATGCATGTCTTGGTGATGATTGGGGTTCTCTAGACTTTACAAGCTCCTTTAGTGGAGAATGTAAAGTCAACTCGATCCACTTGAGCCTTCCAATAGCATCATCCCCACATGCTATCAAAGATGATTACTCTTTTGCATCGCGAGATAATGTGAACATAAATTGTAATGTTCTTATTGTTGACCCTCCTTTTGAGGAAGATGATTACGCTTCTGCTAAATAGGATAATATTGGCAGTCTTGTTAATAAGGATGATGGCTATCCCATAGAGGAGCACAATCCCCATTACTTGAACAATGTTCTCTATGAAGATCCTCCTCCTTCTCAAGATTTGTAAACACGTTATGGCCTCAGCTTTAAGATTGTCTCTAAATATGGCTATGGGTGTAAAGGTTGTCGACGTAATGAATAAGGCATTCAGGTTTGTACCTCATAAGCGTAATTTGGGGTTTGGTTTCTCAAATGAACAATCTGAGCAGAAACCACAATTAATTGTTGACATGATATCCGCTCAACCTCATTCTTGCGGATTGGTCCATCCTTTGTTGTCTTCTATCTTTATGCCTTCTTCTTGTGAGTAGTCTAGCTTTTATCCACACGAGAAAGGGTTGCTTCCTGCTCCTCATTCTTTATCTAAGCAAGAGTGTATTTTTTTGGGGCTTCTAAAATCCCACTTGATCACTCTTCCTTCTCCTACACATAAGAAATTTCATGAACATGATAAATAAAAACATTCTTTTTGTGCATAACATCAAGTGCCTAGCCATTCCACTAGTGAATGTAAGGCCTTGAAGGATAAAATACAACAACTTCATGATTCGGGTTCCATCACTCATTTGTTTGTTGATGCACCTACCTCTTCTTCACATAACAAGTGATATTGAGGTCTACCTCTATCCTATATGTTCTAAATATCTTGCGTGGTTCTCCTCTCCTGTGTGTTGGGGCATTCATAACTTGTTTTGGAGATGTGTGTCCCTCTTAAAATACCCCCTCTCTTCTCTACGTCTTTCAAATGAAGTGTCCCTTGAGTGGACCCCTTTTCTTTTGAAAGTTTCCCAAGGGACCCCCTTTGATGCACAACCAACTCCATTAGGTGTCTTCATACAATAGTTATTGCATTCAACTTGATTTGACACTTCCCCTATTTTGTTGTCCCAGTCTTCTTTTTGTTGAGGGTTACAACTTCCAGTTGCTATGGGCTATAGTTCCTTTTTGAGCTGCAAGAGGTTAATCCACAAAACATATACACAAAGCTAACTACCATAATTAAACATAGAATTACATCCACATTTCATACATATAAACTATGCAATACTACTATATTGTAACCATGTTTCCATTACTAGAATTCAGGTCCAAGGTTGTATAATAAACATGAAAAGATAGCATAGCATAGGATTATTGTCTAAAAGGTTTATCTAATAGTGTCTGAAAGTATGCATAAAAACAACATAAAATAGGCTAATAATTGAACCCATCAAAATTGTCCTTATAATATTGGTCCCATTGGACCTTACACCAAGTAATCTCTTCGTAGTGCATAAATGTTTACACTTGCCCATTTTTATCCTTTATGCCAAGTTGATGTAAATTTAGTATTCAAAGGATCTTTAATTATTCAATATAAAATGAAGTTCATCCCATTTCTTTTATTGATTAACTTCAATATATTTTAGAAAAGGAATGTTAGTTATTTTTACATATTTAATATGTAATTTATTTCAATAAAGGATGTATGTATATGTGTATGTGTATGTGTATGTGTATGTATATATGTATATATACACACACGTGCACACACACACACACACACACACACACACATATATATATATATATATTTTTATATATCACAAGATCAATTTAATATATCAACCGTCTATTTATACACACACACACACACACACACATATATATATATAATTATGTTTATATATCACAAGATCAATTTAATATATCAAGTGTCTATCTATTTATTTATATATATATATATATATTAAGAATACATATAAACATATTTTATTATAAATAATAAGTTATTATTATGGAATGTATTTGTAATTTTAATTTAATAAATTATATGACGATGATACAATTTATTAAGTGCCACTAGTGATGAGTACATGTCTTTTTAGTTTTGTAATTAATCGTAATTGTAATCCTAAATGTAATTATAATTATAATTATAATAAAATTATCATATTTTCATTAATCATAAAACTATATATTTATAATTATAATTTTATTTATATAATTAAAATTGTAATAATAAAAGAAATTATAAAATTAATTTTTAATTATAATTATTTAAAAATATATAAATAAACTATAATTAATTCTAATTCTAATTAATTTTCATGCTAATAAAAATTATTTTTTAAAACATAACAATAAAATAAAATCTAGATTCTAATATTTCTCATGTATTTTTTAGTCTATTGCATGCATATTAATTTAATGTATTAATATGGTGAAAAAACAAAGATGGTGTTGGAGAAATGACAAGCGAGCATGAGGGCATGTAGTCTGTAGTAGGTTGTGACTTGCATCCAAGGATTCTTCTAGCGAATGTGTGTGGGGAGGTGCATGTAGGAGTTTGGTGGTGCTATCATTGTGTGGGGGGTATTTGTTGTGTTGGGGGGGGTTTGTTTTTTGCAAAGGCTGTGAATGTCTTCTCTCTTTTCTTCTATGGTGCACTGGTTTTCGGCACAGTTTTTGTTTTCTTCTACCTCTTTTTGCATGGGGTAGTTTCAATCCTCTCGAAGAATGACCTCTAGTGGTGGTTCTGGGCTCAATCAAAATGTTTCCTTCTACGAAGCAATAGTTGGTTTTGATTCATCTTTTCCCATGCATGAAAACGCAACCAATTTTTTTAACAAATCTATGAATGGAGAATGCTCGTCTCATGAAGGTCATCCAATCTCGAAGGTGAATGGATTCCTAGAAAGGACCCAAGAGCATCCAATTTTAGTGATCCAATTGGAATTGATTGAGGAAGATGTCAACTATCTATTTAATCATGCCTTGATCTACAAATTTATGGGTATTCATGTTTCTCTCCCTATTCTAGAATCGTGGGCACACCAAACCTGGAACCCTGAGGGTGAACTACAGATTATGATGGCTGTGAATAACTACTTTTTGGTGCTTTTTAATTGTCTATCTGACTATAATAGGGCTTTTGAGGGGGAGGATACTTTTATAATTAGGTTGGGTTGTTTATTAAGCCATGATATGTTAGCTTTAATCTTGTGGAGGAGCTTCCGACATAGGTTCTAGTGTGGGTTAGGCTCCCATGGCTACCATTAGAATTTATAGGAATGGCATTTTGCACATGATTGCCTTGCTGCTTGGAAAACCAATGGGCCCATCGCAACAAATGCTGGGTAAAAAGGAAATGTCTTATGCTCTCCAGTTTAAATTAAAATTGATTTAAATAACCCTTTTCTAGACTCTTTGGAAATTCATCTTGGTTGTTCTTCTTGGACCCAACAACTTGATTATGAATTCCTCTCATTTTGCTACCAAATTTGACATGCATATGGCCACTTGCAGTGTAAGTGTCCTCAAATTACCCTTACTATATCCACTCTTAATTTGTCATCATGAAAACCTTCCCAAATGGATAAAGGGAAATCCCTGACTATGGTGGTGGGAGTGGATAAGAATGAGTTTATCTTGGTAAAGCCTCATAACAAAGGAAAAGAACTAAAGAGGTCTCTTAAGGATAGGCAGGATGATGAAGTCTTTAACCGGTTTGATGTTCTGGATGACTTTGACCTTCCTAAAGGGAATCCAAATGTGGAGCATTTTGGTGATGGTAACTTGGAGGTGACCTAAGGGTTGGTTAGGGAGTTTGGTAGCTAGGATCTCCAACATGATGGTCCCTTAAGTGCATTGACGGAGACTAATCTAAGCTCGGTGGATCCTGGTGCATTGGTGGTTAGCAAGATTGTTGAGAAAACTATTGTAGTAGCTTGAAATAGGGTTTCCTCCTTAGCTTGAGAAGGAGGATTTGGATTCTAGAAAAAGCAACAGACTTTCTCCCTCTTTAAGTCTTCAACCAAAGAACCTTATGTAGGGAAAAATAGCCCAAGATTGGATGAAAGATCGGGATAAAATCAAGCTAATGGGGGATAATTTGGTGGAAGCAAGGTCTATCAAAACCATTGACACCCATTTCTAAAACTCTTAGAAATGATTATTCTCTACTGGAATGTTAGGGGTTTAAACAATGTCCCTAGACAAAAAGTTGTTAGTGATTTGGTTAAGAAGTAGTTTCTTGACATTAATTTTTTTGCAGGAGACAAAGTTGGCAGTGGAGGGAATGTATAAGTTGGCTCCTAAGTTGTGGTTGGGTATCCAGTGTTGGTGTATTGGAGCTTGGGGCATTTCTAGAGGGGTAGCTTGCCCATGGAACTCACTTAAGGTCACCCCTCTCCAGTGGATTTCTAGCAAATCCTCCCTTTTGGTGGTGGTTACTAGCTTTTCAATTGGTGAGAGAATATTGCTATCTAATGTCTATGCCCCTACTACATCCTAGTAAAACCAGTCTCTAGGCTCATATTAGATATATTTGATTATTGCACCCCTTTTTACCTTAGAGCTTGGTTGGGGACTTCAATGCTATTACCAGTTTGGAGGAAAAGCGAGGAGGTGCGCAAAGGCTTGATCCATCTTCCTTTTAGTTAAAATACAATATCGATTCCTTGATTTTGGTGGATATTAAGTCGATTTGTGGCTTGTTCACCTCGAGCAAGAGACATGGTAAGGAGGCTATCTCAAAGAGGTTGGACAAGTTTCTGGTGTCAAGTTCTTGGATTGGCACTAATTGGGTCTCCAACTCTGATATTCTTTAGTGGCAAGGTTTAGATCATTGGCCCATTAAACTCTTCTATTTAAAAGGATGCCAAGAAGAACCTGTCCTTCAAATTTCAACTTATGTGGTTACATGATCCCTTGTTGTTGAATCTTATGGTCGATTGGTGGAGTAGAGGTGGCCTTTCCTATAATACAATTGTGCATTCTTTTGTGCAAAGATTATAATTTGTGAAATATCAGCTCAAGAATTAGAACAAACTGAGTTTTACAATATATTTTTTCTAAGGCAAATGCTCAGGCTTGTCTAAATGTGATTACTTGGAAAATTAGAGACCATGGTCTCACCAAGGAATCCCTTCAAAAAGAATTTGTTGCTTTGAATGAGCTAGAGGAATGGGAGCTTCGGGAAGAGATTTTTTGGAAATAGAAAACCCGCATTGATTGGCTTCAAGAGGGAGATAGAAACACGACTTTAAATTTTTCAACTTTGTCAAGTAAGAAGGCCTGAGAACCAAATTTCTTCTCTTGTGTCTGCTCAAGGTGTCCAACTATCCTCTCTTCAGGATATCACCAAGGAGTCCACTCAACACTTCTCTACTTTATTTATGGAAGACTCTTTACCTACTTTAGAGGAGGAAAGACTAATATTGGATTGCATCCCTTCTCTGGTGATTGGGGAAATGAATGATTTGTTTTTGTGCCCTATTTCTTTAGATGAATTAGAGAAGGTTGTGTTCTAGATGAAGAAAGGGAAGACCCCTGGCCTGAATGGCTTTCTTGTTGAATTCTATCAAGAATTTTGGGAGATTCTTAAACTTGATTGGTTGGAAGTTGTCCAAGACTCTCAAAGGAGCAAATTGATGTTGAAAGCTATCAATTCTATTGTCCTAGCTCTTATTCCCAAATGAGGTGTAAATTCCCTGAACTTGTTTAGGCCAATTGCCCTTTGTAATGTGGTTTATAAGATTATTTCAAAATTGATTTCAAAAAGGCTTAAGATTTGGCTTAAAAGGCTCACTTCAAAGGAACAAGGAAGATTTGTGGTTGGCATGAAAATCATGGATGGGGTTGTCATAGCTGTAGAGACCATTCACTCCATGGCTAATTCTAAGCAAAAATCTATGTTCATTAAACTTGACATGGCCAAAGCTTATGACCGGGTCAAATGGTCTTTTCTTCAAAAAATTATGCTATCATTTGGTTTTAGTGTTGACTAGGTGGAATGGATTATGAGTTGTGTGAATTTGACTTCTTATTTAGTTCTTATCAATGGGGAACCATCTTCTTTGTTTGACACCTTTTAGGGGATCCACTAGGGTGACCCTCTTTTGCCCTACCTTTTCATTATTTTGGTTGAAGGCTTAGGGAGGTTCTTCAAGCATCAAGTGCTTCAGGGTGAGATCTAAGGCTAGGTATTAGGCAATGGTCTTCTAGCTTAGTCTCACCTTCAGTTTGTGGATCACACTTCTCTGATGGGTTTGGCTAAACTTAGGTAGGCCACTAACATTAGAAGTGCATTGGATTTCTATCTTGTAGCCTCTATACAACAAATAGAAGAGGAAAAATCATCCATATTCTTCTTCATTACTCATCTTAGGATTAAACATCAAATTGCTCAAGTTCTTAGGTTTCAAGCGAGAGATTTCCCTCTGATGTACCTTGGTATCCCCCCACTCTACTGGTTCCCTACCTAGCAAGAATTGGCAAAAATTTCTTGATAAGTTTCGTGCGAAGGTCAACCATTGGACTCATAGGTGACTCACTTTCACTGAGAGAATTTCTCTTTTAAAATTTGTAATCCAGGCCCTCCCCATTTACAGGTGTATGATTCAAGTGGATCACATAGGGTTTATTAAGGAATTAAACTCCCTCTCGAGGAAATTACTTTGGGCTAGAAATTTGGTCTCATCAAAATAGAGTTTAGTAAATTGGGAAACTGTTTGCAGGCCAAAACATGAAGGTGGGATTGGGTTGTGTCAAGCTAGCTTCATTGGTTAGGCTTTGGAAGCTAAGCTTTATTGGCGATGGTGCACCAATCAGGATTAGGTGTGGGTTAGGATTCTTACATCCAAATACCTTAAGGGTGTTGCAACTGATGAGGTCCCCAGATTCAACTTGGTGGGGAAGGGGTCAATGATTTGGGATACTCTAAAAAAGAGAGCTAATTTAATCAAGTAGGTATTGTTTTGGATTTGCATTAGGGGTTTGAATGCCTTGTTCTAGTTTGATTATTGGGAAAGGTTCCCCTACCATGTCTATGTATCCCCATCTTTTGGACCTCTATCAAAACTTCTTCATGGCTAGATGGTCTAGGGTGGTGGATTTTAAAAGGGCTTAAAATTTGGGACCCATGAAGAAGTGTATTTGGAAGGAAACAATGGAATGTCCACTTAAGGGTTCTATTGAGGATTGAGAATAATTAAAAAGGATTCTAGCTAAGAGAGCTTTTATTTCCTTGAGTGGGAGAGATATTTTGGCCTGGGGTCCTAATCCCAGGGGATTGCATTCCATGGCTACTAGATATCATGAGCTAAATCACTAGAAATATGGCAAAGTTGAAGTCCCGTGATGGAAATTTTTCTTGGCCCAAGTGACACTTCTTCTTGTGGTTGGTGGCTAGGAACAAATGTCTTACTTGGGATAAAATTTGAAAGCGAGGTTTTCATGGGCTGTCTATATGTGCTCTATGTGCTAATATTGAGCAATCCTCTTCTCATTTGTTTTCTTGGTGTGTCTTTTCTAGTGCTCTCTGACATTTATGGTGGGGAGTTTGGAGACATGCTTGCGTTCACGCTTCTTCTCTTTTGGAGTTTTGAAGAAGTTTAGAGAGGCCTCCACCTAAGGCTTTCTTTTTGTAAGTGGCTTGGAGCATTGGGCCTTCTTGCATCGTTTACCATATCTAGTTGGAAACAAATTGAAGAATATTTCAAGGGAAGAAGCAAGTGGTTCAACAATTATGGTAGAAAATTAGGGGCATGACTCAAGAGATGGTGAATGTTAAATGTGAGATATTTGGCCCCTTGGGAAAGGGGGAGGCAAAGGTGATGGAAGGTTTGGGTTTATTTGATAGTAGGTTAAGTATTTTCTTAATGAGTCATAGACATCTATCCAAGAAGAAGATCCAACAATCAAAATATGGTCTTCTCCCCCTCATGGGGTGTTCAAGATCAATATAGATGACTCTTCACAAGGTAATTTGTGGCATGCTGGAGTTGAGGGAGTTGGAAGAGACAATTCTAGTGATGTGCTCTTTTTCTTCTCCATTTATAAGGGTCAACATTCTAACAACCTCATGGACCTGGTCTTTCTATCCTCATTGCCCTTGAAAAATCTCTTGGGTGGCGTAAGATCATCTATGAATTTCATTCTCAAATCTTGGTGAATATGCTAAATGATCAAAGATTGGAAGGAGTTAACTGGCAGTTGGCTGTGTTGGTTTAGTAGATTCTTAATTTGATCACAACTCTGGAATGAGTCTCTTTTGTTTATATCCCGAGGGAATGGAACTCAGTGGCATATTGTCTAGCTAAATGGGCTTCAAAGCACATGGGAGATTGGAGAGTGGAAGATTGGGAGCACTTATCCCAAGATCAATCCTAGATTCTTAGTAGGTTTTTGGCTAAAGATAAGAGTATTTAATTAGCTGCAACCTTCAAGTTTGCAGCAGTTTGTTAACCCTTTTTTGGGGGGCCTCAACAATATGGATGAGGTGTTTTCTTAGTTTGGTCTAGTCCTAGATGTTTTGTATGTTATTCTCCTACTGATTCAATAAAGTGTTTCCCTCTTTTTCCAAAAAAATTAATGTATTAATATAATATATAATCTAATATACTAAATCATCAAAAATTAAAATATACTATTATTATATTATAATTTATTTCATATTATATTTAAAATATATTAAATTATTAAAAAATCATATATATATATATATATATATATATATTCAATCATTAAGAATTAAAATATAATATTATTATATTATAATTTATTATATAATATATTTAAAATATATTATCTAATATATTATTAAAATATAATATTATTATATTATGATTTATTATGTGATATATTTAAAATATATTGAATTATTAAAAACCTAATATACTAAATCATTAAGAATTTTTTTAATGAGTAAGCTACAACCATGGGGACTACTCCCTTTATATTGATTAATATACATGAAATTTACACTTAAATAGTTTTTGACCTCTGCCCCGTATACCACATAAACTAGGAGACTTACAAAAACCACGTGACATAAACCCCACAGCCTAAGACTTGCATCATCTCAAGTGACTATCTCAACCTACCTCGCATAACCAGGGAGGAACAAAAGCTTGGATTCATACATACTAGAAAGATTTCATAAATAAGCAATATTTGATATCTAAATGTAAATAAAATGTTGTAATTTTACTACTTGTTAACCATCTTGTTCTTCATTAATGAACTGTTATAACCATTCAATACCTTAGGTGAGCTCTAGGTTCATGAATTTTTTCAAGAATGAGCATCATTTTGTGGCCTTGGTTCAATGCTAACTCATAGAAGATGAGAAAAATAAAGAGAAAGGAAAGCCACTCCACAAAGACCTCAATCTCTAGAGCCTTCTGGAAGTCCATCAATTAAAGGATTCTAACACCCATACACACAACTCATACAACACCATCCAAATTTCCAAGAAAGTTCTTCTTTATGAGTGCTTGTGTGAGGGTCTTAATAATGTCTTTTGTTTCCCCAAGATCTAATAAAGAAGCAACAAACTAGGAGATATATGTGTTGTGAATCTATACATGTCCGCTACCATGAAGTTATCCTCTAGCACCCTTTTGACAACCATAATAATGATCCCATGGTGTATTTTGAAGACTGCCTTCATCCTTTTGTCTAAAATTTCCCCTAGGAAAGCCAATTGATGGTAAGAGCAGACTAAACAAATTGGGGTAACCATTGTCGGAAGTTTTGAATTTCTATCTTACAGAATGTGAAATACATTGCATGAATCCTTCTTTAATGGTTTAGGCATATCTTATAACATTGATCACAAGAGATGAGTCCCCTTTTATCTCTAATTTGGATATGTTAAGTTTCTAGCATAATTGAAGGTTAAGGATCAATGGCTAGATTTTTTTATCTCATTATTTGTTCCTTTAGTTAATTGTCTAGAAGCATTGTTGATTATGAGTCCATTTAAATTTTGAATTAGATAATTGATCATAAATATACCTAGGCTTCCTCTCAAAACTCCATCTAAGTTCAATTTATACCAATTGAATTGAGGTGTTTACCACTTGACTTCTTTCAATTTGAGTATAGTCTCAACACCACCAACCCCTTTAACAAGGAATAATTAAAATATAATTAAATAATATATTTAAAATATATTAAATTATTAAAAATTTAATATATTAAATTGTCAAAAAATTAAAATATAATATTGTTATTAATGATTTTTCTATATGTATCTATATAGAAAAATCACTTTATTTGAAATATTATAAATAAAAAAACTGAAAAAATCTATTTAAAAAATAGACATTTATATTTTAAATAAAAAAAATACCAAAAAAACTTTAAAATCTAACATTCCTATAAATCTTTGAGTCTTTGAGTCCAATATTCATGATAAATAATTTTGAAAAATATTAAAGAGTTATAAATCTTGTATCTCATTTTTAGAAAATATAAATATCTCTTATTTGATATGGACAAATTTATTAATAATTAAACAAAACGTACTCTAATAGTATTACCTTACTACAATTACTAATAATAAAGTCTCTTTGTTCATCTTTACAAGCTTTCTTACTCATACATTATACATTGATAAATTATATATTTTTTACCATTGGATACTTTTTGATGGTGGTCTTAACTCGTGTTATTCATTTCTTTCACAAGCACTTAGATTTTTCCTAACAATGGGAACAATTAAAATGTGAACCATATAGGGGAGAGGGCCCAGTAGTCGTGCACCCTAACTTCGCGCTTCTAATTATCCTACGTCGAAATTTCAAATCACTCCCAATTTTTTACAGCAGCTTACTTGGCAAGTTCTCTACTTATAACTAAGGTTTCAGGGCCACATCATCAAATATGATGCCACATCAGCATGCGTTTTTGTCAAGGTGTCCAAAAAGGCCCCAAAAAATAGTGAGACCAATTCTCGTGCATTACATCATGAGTAGTTGAGCGCTGATGTGGTATCACATGATTGGTTGTTTTTTATATCAAAAGCATACATTTTGTTTAATTATGGGTAGTCAATTCACAACTATTAGATATTACATAAACGACTATTGGGTATTATATGTACGATTGGGTGCACGACTATTGGACCCCGCACGACTATTGGACCCTCTCCCCTACTAATAAATAAATAATGTGGCCATGCTATCTTCTCCCAACGAATAGCAATGCTTTGTTTGCTTAACTCCACTATGCCATTGATTCAAATCAGATTGGAAAGAGTGAATAAACTTTGGGTTTAACACATCCATAGCTCTTGAACAGTTAAAAAAAAATGCAGATATTTTCAAATCTTTGCAAGAATGTTTCTAGATTTCTTGGATTCTTGCAAATTTATATCTATTCTCAGGTCAATAGAAATGACTCACATAAGAAAAATCATTCTAACACTTTCGAATGGGGTCCACAAACATTTATATAAAATGGCAAAATACGTTAATGATGATGTGCAACATGCCCTCGTTTATGGGGATTGTCAATGGTGGTGTGCACCCTGTCCTCGCTCAGGGTTTGGTTTATGGGGACCAGAAGTAGTTTCAGTAGTTTTCAGAAGTCTGCGACCCTTAATCACACTCGCATCCACATTTCCCTGCATAAAAAGGAAAAACCATTAAAAGTTTTAGAGGGAAATATTTATTTATGGAATAAAATTATATTTAAATGCTCGTTACCTTAAAATGATGTGCACCATGTCCTCTTTCAGGATTTGGTTTATGGGGATCAGCCGTAGCTTCAGTAGTTTCCAGAAGTTTGTGACCCTTAACCACTCTCGTATCCACATTTTTCTGCATAAAAAGGAAAAGCCATTAAGTTTTAGGAGGAAATATTTATTTCTGGAATAAAGCTAATATTTAAATGCTTGTTACCTTAAAATGATGAGCACCATGTCCTCGCTCAGGATTTGGTTTATGGGGATCAGACATAGCTTCAGTAGCTTCCAGAAGTCTGCGATCGTTAATCACTCTTGTACCCACACTTCTCTGTATAAAAAGAAAAAACCATTAAAAGTTTTAGGGAGAAATATTTATTTATGGAATAAAGGTATATTTAACTGCTTCTTACCTTAAAATGATGTGCACCATGTCCTCGCTCAGGATTTGGTTTATGAGGATCAGACGTAGTTTCAGTAGCTTCCAAAAGTCTGCAATCCTTAACCACTCTCCTTCTGACATTTCTCTGCATTAAAAAGAAAAACCATTAAATTTTTTAAGAGGAAATATTTATTTATGGAATAAAGCTATATTGAAATCCTTGTTCCCTTAAAATAAAGAGCTAACTGAGACTAAAACAGGAACTCACAGAAAGGTTGTCACGCTATTTTAAAGTACAAGTTAGCTGATAGGTTAAATTCTGTGGCCCCCAACCACCAGAGTTTATTATTTCGCAAGCCTGCAAAAAAATCCGAGGAGTTTGGAGCATTCCTCGCCTCACGCCTGGAAACAAATTTTTACGCGCAGTTATGTTTTCAGATCTCCGAATCGAATGAATCTTAATAGCCCTAAAACCCCAATGTTTTCAGATCCACTTTTCGTTTATTATGAATAGATTGAACCAGCAACTATAGGGAGATTAGTTTTGGTTCCTCTCATTTTTAAATTTTTCTGCTGCGGTAGGGCTGCGTAAATATTTACTGCAAACTCTACCCATTTTTTCTCATCGGCATCTTTGACAATACAACACAATTTGTGCAGAATATTGAGGTAAGTCACATTTGCCATGGTTTCATGAGTTTTAGTTTTTTGGAATCTGTACGCGGCTGGATCATTCTCTTCTTGTGTTTTATTTCATTCTAAAACAATTCTATTGCAATCTGTGAAATGAAGGCATCATTTTCTTCTTGTGTTGTATTTCATTCTAAAACAACTCTATTGCAATCTGTTAAATGAAGGCATCATTTTCTTCTTGTGTTTTATTTCATTCTAAAACAACTCTATTGCAATCTGTTAAATGAAGGCATCATTTTCTTCTTGTGTTTTATTTCATTCTAAAACAATTCCATTGCAATCTGTTAAATGAAGGCATTGATTCTCCAGAAAGTTGTCTCACGCTCGGAAAAACAACTTTCAGGCAGCAGAAGTATTCCTCGCCCCAAACGCATGAAAACAAACTATAACTCACAACTAATATTTTCGTTTAAAAATCTGTAAAAATCATATCTCCAGCTCAAGAATCGAATAGGCCTAAAACCATTTTAATACAAGCAGGACAAGTCCATGGTTGAACATAGAAGTTGCTCCTCGATAAATCATTGGAATTGTTCTTATTTCACCTTTGTTGGGTACTTCCAGTTTTATTTTCTTTTTCAGGGACATTGTGGTTTTATATGGGAAAAGCTATGGATGCAAGAATGCCCAATCATAAACTGCTGTTTTCTCTTATTGTCATATATGTGGTGTTTTTTCATAATACAATACAAGAACCAGCAGGGCTTGACCATGATTGATCGTGGTTATTGTATTTTTATGCTTCTTTTAATTTTCAATAACATGATGGTATAACCTTTGATGTATCTTGAGAGAAGCACAACGTTACAGCACTCCAACTTAAGTGTTACAAAGGAAGATCTCTTCCATTCTCAAGAGCACGAGAGTATTTTGATACTATAGGGCATGTCAGTAGCAATGATCAGAACCCATGTGGAGGAGTGGGTGTAATGGGAATTGCATGAACCTTTGGTGGAATGATTTTTTTGTTTGTGTATTGCACCGCAGGAATTTCAGATAATACTTTAAAAGTGAACATGGGACTTTTCTAGATTGCAAATAGTTGTCTATGACTATTTTGGTTACAAGTTCTTCACTTAACATGTTAAGTAGAATATTTCAGTTGTTGGAATATTAGATTATCTCGGATGATTTTCTGAATTTTCGTTAGCAGCGTGTAGATTTCTCTCAAAAAATTTATACTGTTTCAAATGTGATGATGAGCTGCCTCATACTTTGAGATAAACATATGTGCAGGTGGGCACATAAACCCCGCTGTTACATTTGGGTTGGTACTTGCTAGGAAGATGTCAGCAAACAGAGCAGTGTTATACATGGTAGCACATTGTTTGGGTGCAGTGTGTGGGGTGGAAATAGTGATAGCCCTACAAAGAAGTTACTACATTACAGGGAGAGGAGGAGCCAACAAAGTGGCACACGGTTATACTAAGGGAACAACCTTGAACGGAGAGATAATTGGCACATTTGTCTTAGTCTACGTTGTCTTCTATGCAACTGATCTGAAACTTGCTGCTCACAATTCAAATATATCTGTAAACAAATGCTATAGACCACTGCATATTGAATTCTAGAATTATTGACAGCTATAATATATTATTTTACACCAAGTTCATCATAGATAACTAATATATAAGTTGGTTACATGTATTGGCTCCCCCTCTCCATAAGATTTTGCAGTATTCCTGGTTCATTTGGCAACCATTCCAATGACTGGTACAGGCATCAACTATGCCAGGAGCTTCAGAGCAGCTGTTGTTTATGTTCATTACAAATCCTGGGAAGACTACATAAGATGAAGAAGCTTTCATTATTATGAGCGTTTTCTTTTAATTTTTGTTTAGAATATTGCTTGAAATCATGGGTTATTTTGCAGTGGATATTGTAGTTGGGTGACTTGGGTCCATTCATTAGAGCTGCAGCTGCAGCTGTGTTCCACAAGGCAATACAACTTTAATGCAAGCAGGACAAGTCTATGGTTAAACATAGAAGTTGCTCCTAGAGACATCATTGGAATTATTTTAATTTCATCTTTGTTGGGTACTTCCAGTTTTCTTTTCCTATTCAGGGACAATATGGTTTTATATGAGCAAAGCTATGGATGCAAGAATGCTAAATCATAAACTGCTGTTTTCTCTTGATTGTTATACATGTGGTGTTTTTCATAATTGATCACGGTTATAATATTTTTATGCTTCTTTCCATTTTCAATAACATGATGGTATAACCTTTGATGTTTCTTGAGAGAAGCACACAACGTTACCTCACTCCAACATAAGTGGTACAAAAGGAAAAATCTCTTCCATTCTCGAGAGCATGAGAGTTTTTCATAATTGATCACGGTTATAATATTTTTATGCTTCTTTCCATTTTCAATAACATGATGGTATAACCTTTGATGTTTCTTGAGAGAAGCACACAACGTTACCTCACTCCAACATAAGTGGTACAAAAGGAAAATCTCTTCCATTCTCGAAAGCATGAGAGTATTTTGATACTAAAGGGCATGTTAATAGCAATGATCAGAGCACCTATGGATGCAAGAAGGCTAAATCATAAATTGCTGTTTTCTCTTGATTGTCATATGTGTTTTGCATAATACAATATGAGAACCAGCAAGGCTTGACCATGATTGATCGTGGTTATAGTAATTTTATGCTTCTTTCCATTTTCAATAGCATGGTGGTACAACCTTTGATGTTTCTTGATAGAAGCACAGAACGTTTTATCACTCCAATATGAGTGGTACAAAGGAAAATCTTTCATTCTCAAAAGCACGACAGTGTTTTGATACTAAAGGGCATGCCAATAGCAATGATCAGAGACCCTGTGGAGGAGTGGGTGTTATGGGAATTGCACAAGCCTTTGGTGGAATAATTTTTTTTGCTTGTGTATTGCACCGCAGGAATTTCAGGTGATACTTTCAAAGTGAACTTGGGACATTTCTAGATTGCAAATAGTTGCCTATGGTTATTTTGGTTACAATTTCTTGGCTATTAGACATAGTTGCACAGAGATGCGTGTCTGACCCCTTGGGACGCATCTCAGGTACCCCAAAACAAGTTGGAGACGTCTCGCCAACATTTCTTTAATTTTTCATTTAAAAAAACAAAAAAACGTAAAACCTTACGTTTTGACGAGTTTTCATATGAAAAAAAGAAAACAAATTGACATTTCTGAATTTCAATATGTAATATCATATATGTATTCTGAACTCTTTGACTCTTTGACATTTGTGTGTATAAACTTTAAATTTAATGTAAAACTCTACCAGTATTCTTTTTTTGAAAGTTCAATATCATGATATTTTCAGTTTTAATGCAGCAAATTTATAAATTATTAAATTTTTTTTTAAAAAAATGGCATCTCCAACTTCCAAGTACACCGTCTCCTATTTTTTAAAAATAAACGTACTGGTACCAGTACAAGTCTGCTGGCAACTATGCTATTCGATTATCTTGGATGGTTTTCTGAATGTTCCTTTGCAGCGTGTAGATTTCTCTCAAAAAATTGATACTATTTCAAAGGTGGTGATGAGCTGCCTCATACTTTGAGATAAACATATGTGCCGGTGGGGACATAAAACTGGCTGTTACATTTGGGTTGTTACTTGCTAGGAATGTGTCAGGAAACAGAGCAGTGTTATACATGGTAGCACATTGTTCGTTTGCAGTGTGTGGGGTGGAAATAGTTAAAGACTTGCAAAGAAGTTACTACATTACAGGGGCAGGAGGAGCCAACAAAGTGGCACATCGTTATACTCAGGAAAGTGCCTTAAATGCACAGATAATTGGCACATTTGTCTTAGTCTACGTTGTCTTCTTTGCAACTGATCTGAAACTTGCTGCTCACAACTCAAATATACGTGAAAACAAATACTATAGACCACTGTATATTGAACTCTAGAACTATAGACAGCTATAACATATTATTTTACACTACGTTCGTCATAGATAACTAATATATAAGTTGGTTACAGGTATTGGCTCCCTCTCTCAATAGGATTTGCAGTATTACTGGTTCATTTGGCAACCATTCCAATGACTGGTACAGGCATCAATCCTGCTAGGAGCTTCGGAACAGCTGTTGTTTATGGCCATGACAAATCCTGGGAAGACCACGTAAGATGAAAAAGCTTCCATCATTATGATTTTTTTCGTTTACTTTTGTTTAGAATATTTTGCTTGAAATGATGGGTTATTTTGCCATGGATATTGTGGTGGGGTCCATTCATTGGAGCTGCAGGTGCAAGTGTGTTCCACAAGGCAATGCCATTTTAATGCAAGCGGGACAATTTTATGGAGTTGCAGCTGCAGGTGTGTTCCACAAGGCAATACCATTTTAATAAAAGCAGGACAATTTTATGGTTAAACATAGAAGTTGCGCGTAGATACATCATTAGAATTATTCTTATTTCATCTGTGTTGGGTACTTCCAGTTTTCTTTTCCTATTCAGGGACATTATGGTTTTATATGAGCAAAGCTTTGGATGCAAGAATGCTCAATCATACAACTGCTTTTTTCTCTTAATTGTCAAATATGTGGTGTTTTTCGTAATACAATATGTGGTGTTTTTCATAATACAATATGAGGACTAGCAAGGCTTGACCATGATCGATCCTGGTTATAATATTCTTATGCTTCTTCCCATTTTTAATAGCATGATGGTGTAACCTTCGATGTATCTTGAGAGAAGCACAATGCTACATCACTCCAATATAAGTGGTACAAAGGAAAATCTCTTCCATTCTCAAGACCACAAAGGTATTTTCGTACTAAAGGGCATATCCATGACAATGATCAGAACTCCTGTGGAGGAGTGGGTGTAGTGGCAATTGCATGGGCCTTTGGTGGAATGATTTTTTTTCTTGTGTATTACACCGCAGCAATTTCAGGTAATACTTAAAACGTGAACTTGGGACTTTCTAGATTGCAAATAGTTGTCTATGGCTATTTTGGTTACAATTTCTTCACTTAACATGTTAGAGTAGTTCAGTTGTTGGAACCATAGCAGCGACGGACATCAGAGGGCTCAATTTCTAGTTTGAACGTGTATTTTGGCATCTTCCTCAAACCACACAAGGAGATTTGAAGCGGCAATTTCTAGTTTGATAGCGATTTTTCTTCTTCCTTCAGTTTGAAAGGTAGGCCCGATTTCCAGCCTTCATCGATTCCACTTTTGTATTTGACTACATAAAAAAATTTCTACTATATTTCTTTGTAAAAATATTTTGTATTATTTTATAAAATACAGTATAAAATAAAATATAAAATATTTATACTTAAATTTTATACTGCAAAAAATTTTGTATTATTTTGTATTTACTTTTTATTATGTAGAAATACAATAGAAAATAATAATAATAATAATAATAATATAATACAGTTTTTAACCATGAAGATGGTTTTGTATTTAGTAGGGGGTAGGGGCCCATAGTGGAGCGGGTTCCAATAGTGGGGATAGAAGTAATCATCATGGGCCTCATAGTGGAGCATCTTAATATCCAATTGCAAAATACTTTTTATCCATAAAGTACACAAATTGATAAATCATGTGATGCTACATCGACACACCAATAAAACAAGACTTAGTGCACCACTATCGGTCTCACTTTTCTTTTTTTGAGCCTTTTTTAATACCTTAACAAAAAGCATGCTGATGTGGCATCATATGAGTTGCCAAATAAATTGTACAAAATTAGGACTGATTTGAAATTCCATGTATGGAAACACGAAGTTAGGGTGCTCCACTATAGGCCCCTCTCCCCTATTTACTTTATTAATTTTTTATTTATTTTTTATACCCTGAATATACAAAATATAGTAAATATAAAAATAATATAATACAATAGTAATATAAAAATACTATAATATTGTTATTGTATTATATTATTTTTATATTTATTGTATTTTGAGTTATTTGTATTTATTTTTACAAAATACAAAATTCTATATTTATTTTATGTCAAAGAATAAATTTTTTCTATGTTGTAAAATGTAAATATAGAATATTTATTTATTTGATATTTTTCATTAACTGTATTTTGTATTCATTTTGTATGTATTTTTGATTTTGTAAAATGTATTTATTGTATTTATTTTTATTTACTGTATTTATATTTTACAAAATGAAAAACAAATATTATTTTAAAATATTTATATAAAATTTTGTATAAAAATAAATACAAAATACAATAGCAATTATTTAATACTGAAATACATTTTATAGTATTTTGAAATTTTGCATTCTAGATTGTTTCAATTGTGTTTTGTATAAAATAACATACATTGAAACAACATATCCTCTAAATGCGGAATACACCATAATGCCTCATGTAAAAGACTTTGCATGGACACGTTGCAAGGTAATATTAGGTTCAACGAAGGTTAAATGCAATTGGTGTTTGTGTGACATCAACGATGGCATTTATCACTTCAAATGGCATTTGGCAAAGGAGACTAGTAACAACACCATTATTTGTATCCAAAAGTCACATATCAAACAAAACAAGCTCTTGAAGGGATTTTTGAGGGTAAGGCTAAAAAGGGAAGAATTGAGAACGAAATAGACTATAGTTCTACAAAAGTTGGGGGGAATTGCTTGGATGAGAAAGATGGTGCACATGTTTTCCAGGGAATCTAGGTATAGACATCTTCTACCATGTGGTCCAAACATAGGTGGAGGAAACATAAATTCTTTCTTCCCACCTCGTACTACACCAGGATCACAAACCAGTTTGGAGAGTACAGGATGGAAGAAGACTGTCTATGAACAAGCACAGATGGCAATAGCAAATTTTTGGTACTATAGCTTTCCATTCCATGTAGGTCTCCATACTGGCAAGGTATGTTGGATGCTATTGCATTTATAGGTCACGGGTTCAAAGCTTTATCTTCTGAGTCATTGATGCTTCCTTTGATTAATGATGCAATACATGATGTTAATGAACATCGATTGATTTGGGCAAAAGATTGGTTGCAACATAATGTCAACTGGATGGACAGATAGGAGGAATCAAACACTCATCAACTTCCATGTGTCTTGTGATATTGACACATTTTTTTTGAAATTTGTGGATGCATCAAACATAGTCAAATTTGTAGCTACAATGTTGACATGTATGACTCAATGGTTAAAGAAAATAGGGCAATGACTCAATGGTTAAAGAAAATAGGGCCACAAAATGTGGTTCAATTTATTACAAATAATGTTGCTACTGGGAGACTCCTGACAAACAAATACCCCTATATATTTTTTACTCCATGTGCAGCACATTGCATTGATCTAACCCTAGAGGACAATGGTAAACTTGAGTGTGTTAAGGAGGTATTGCATAAGGCTTGCTCAATTACCAAATTTATCTATAATCACACAAGCGTTTTGTGTATGATGCACACTTTCTTGGAGGGCAAGAAGTTAGTTCGACCAGGAGTGACAAAATTTGCAACACACTTCATTGCACTATAAACCCTGTGAACAAAAAATGAATTTGAAACGAATATTTGTTTCAAGCGAGTGGGTAGAGTTTGGCTTCTCAAATCAAATAGATGGCATAACAATATCATAGTACATTCATTTTGCTAGTTTTTGGGATGCAATAGAAGTTGTACAATTTTTAAAGCCTCTAATGAAAGTCTTGAGACTAGTGGATGGGGATAAATCCCCCATGGGATATTTGTATGAGGCCATGGAAAGGGCCAAGGAGGTGATGAAGAGTAGGATGGAAAATGACAGGGACAGGTAATACGCCATTATGGGACATAATTGATAGAAAATGGGATCAACAAATGCATTCTCTTTTCCATGTTGCATGATACTATCTTAATCCAAGTTTGTACCATAACTTTTCATTTAGAGATGATGATGGTGAGGTTGCACAGGGCTTGTTCATATGCATGGAAAAAAAATTTGCTACCACAAAACAATTAACGACAACTATGGGAGAGTTAGCCATGTACAAAGCAAGCAATGTGTTTTTTCTCATCTAAAGTTGTCGTGGAAGGCAAGAAGACTATGCAACCAGGCAGAGCCTATAAAATTTTGACAATCTCTATTTTGTGGACAAAATCATAAAATGTGTAAAAATTTAAGATATTCTTACATGACATCATCTCCATATAATGTGTTTTTCAGTGCTATGGTTGGATTTTTTAGGTCATCAAACCAAAAATCTTAGGTGGATAGCGAAACACATTCAGAGCCAGCGATGCAGTTCATTCGCTTATGAGTGTACTTGGAGTGTTTTTGAACACATACATTCAAAGAATCATAATCACCTCACACAACAATAGATGAATGACTTGTCCACCACAACCTCCACTTGAAGTTAAAGAAAGATCAAGGTTAGACTTTTAGTATATTTGCAATCGTAGTTGTAAATTTGTAATTGTATTCATTGTTTTTCACTTGTGATCCAAAGACTAATTTATCCATGGGCAAAACTAGGTACCATTGAGGATGTTGAGCCAATTGACCTTGATGAGATTGATCCAGACAATGAGTGGATTGCTAATGATGACTAAGCTCTTCAGTTTGAGGATTTTGAGATCCTAATGAAGGCCCAACTAGGATCCTCATGAGATTGAAGGACTTCGGAGAGGCAAAGCCCCAAGAAGTTCATCATCAGAGCTTGCAACCCTCTAGCATGGCTCTATTTATAGTAGCAACTAGCAAGATTCATTGGCTACTTTTGATTTTTTTAAATTTTGTACTCGGTTTATAGGTTGACTTTGTACAAACTATATTGTAATTGAATTTTTTTCATCTACCAGTTATGCATTGTAAACTAATGCTTTGAAAGATGTGGAATGCAATGTAATCATCAATATGAATATAAACAACAAAATCTATTTCCTATGATCTATTAGTTAAACTCTCTATTTTATTTGCTCTCTATATCTCTATTGTTATGGAAATACCTTTAAATTTTTTTAAAAAGTTTCACTTATTCTATAATTTTTTACATTTAAAAAAAAAAATGATTTTTTGTCGTCTTTTTTTTTTAAATTAACTTTTGGTCTACCAATTTTTTCCCCAAAGGATTTTTGTTGCTATGGTCATAACAAATAATTGGAAGACTAACATAAGATGAAGAAGATTCTATAATTATGATTTTTTCTTTTAATTTTTGTTTAAAATGTTGCTTGAAAAGATGAGATATTTTGTAGTGGATATTTTGGTTGGGTCCTTTCATTGGAGAGATGTAGTTGTAGTTGTGTTCCACAAGGCAATACCATTTTAATGCAAGCAAGAGTCCATAGAAGTAGAAATTGTGAAGAAATTGCGATTAATCCCAAAAATTGGAAATCAAGTTTGTTGTTTTTTTTCCTCATTAAATTGCATTTTTTAGCAAAATCGATGACCCGTGATTTTAAAAGAGCTTTTGGGTGTGTACATGCATTAAAACTTCGAAAAAATATGGAAAAATTAGGGAAAAAATTGTGGGTTTTAAGGAAATTTCTTGGGACTAGGGTTTCAAAAAAAGTCGGCGATAATGATTATGGATTTTTTTTGGGTTGTGGTGCTCACTGTCATTGTGCAAGCCGTAGGGTCTCATGGCCCATGGGGTCAAGCCCTTGTGCAACAAGGCACGCATGATAAGACGTCAACCTTGTTCACCACTTATTTTTTCACCTCATTTTTTTTTAATGTTTAGTTTGCATTCTTTTTATTTATTTATATTCTAACTATGTAATATACTAATATAATAATAGTAGTAATATTATATAATAGTGAATGTAACAAGGTCATAGGATATGCCACCCCCTCTCTCTTGGTACACATACCGCTAAACATGGTATAGGTACAAAACGGGTATGATGTTGATACGACGTGGAAACCGTGCCCATGGGTGTCAAAAAAATGCCCTTTTTAGGTGTGCTTGTAATGCTCCCTTTTTCTTGCCCTAAATCCACCCTGTTTTAATAGTGTTTTTAAACACTAGTATATGTATTATATAAAATTCAAATATAAATAATAAAAATAAAATAAAAACACTCTATTAGGGAAGGCCAAGTTTGTAGGAGAAAAAAAGGAAAATAAATAAATAAAGGAGGTCAGCCTTGTTAAGTTTTTTTTTTTTTTTGGAGGGATATAAAATAAAATAAAGTGCAAGTCATTTGAGGTATCCATTCATATCATATTTTTTTCATTTGGAGATTCTTTTCTTTGGTTGCAACTTCGGTTGGGCTTTATTCCAAGGACAAAAACCCCTGTGAATATAGTGAGTTGGAGGAAAACCTAGCTCATCTGGTGAACTCATAATAGAGGTCTAAGTGCGCTTCATTGGAGACATTGGAGGTTTGGAGCAATCATTGCCTAATCAGATTTGCATATCAGATTTGGAGCATCATTGCATAATTAAATTTTGAAGAGATTAGATTTGGAGCAACATTGTTATGGCATTTTTGTGAGCATATTGCATTAGGGTTTAGCCCTAATTTGGAGTGCCCACCTTTGGAGGGCAATTTTGCATATTTGGAGCAATAAACCCTAAGCGCTTGCCAAGGAGGAATTCACCCATCTAGGGTTTGACATTTGAAGACTATTTGCATATATTTGGAATGTATAGTCATAACTTTAGATCTGATTTGTAGAGCAGAAATCTTGGCATATATTTGGCATGTTTGAGCCCATGAATTCATTGTAAAATCAGTCTAGCTTGTTTAGTTTTGTAGCAACAAACTTCTTTAATCAGAAGTTAGATTTATTGGACCTATGTTTGGCATTTGGATGGTTGATTTTCATGGTTGCTATCATAATTGATGTTATCTATACGTTTGGCATATGTTTATCATTCTGGAAATAAAAATCAGAATTCAGTCCTAAGGTTTGAGTAGAAAACTAAATCAGAAAAGTGCATAAATATAAATTAGAAATCTAGCGCATAAATTAGAACTTTTGGGGCATATCCCATTGGGGATATAAAAGTGGTATCAAAGCAGCAATCTTGCTAGCATGTGGATATGATTTTGTGAATGCATATATACAACAGACACATGAGGGAACCTTGGAGAAAGAAAATAGATTGGTGAGCTAATTTTTTACCCAAGAAAGTAGACATAGATCCTAATGAAGAACTATTGCTAAAAATACAAAAGGAACAAGAAAGGTACCAGTCTAAAGCTTCCAAAATTTAGGACAAATACAAAAGTTTGTTAGATTATGCAAAGGCTTGTGTTCCCTTTGATGTGTACTTGATGCACACGGTTATTCTTAGGGAACAACCTTGACTGTCATGCCCCCGTCATGGGGGGGATATATCTCCCAGAAAAGAAAAAAAAGTTGACTTCATTGTGTTGTTATGCTGTCTAACCTCCTCATGTTAGCACTCAGTTGGAAAGATAGCAAAAAAAGTATTTATTATTGTCAAAGGTCGACTCATGAAGACATTCCTAAATCCTTGTTATTGTGGGAATTAAATTAATATCCAAAGATGGCCAACTTCACTCTCCCTTACAAAGACAAAAGCCTTATGTATTAACCAATATTATCACCCAAGAAGGAAGGGATTGTATGCATTAACAAACAACAATTAATATAGTAGAATAAAGGCAACACTAGATATAAAGGATTTAATTAATTTAAAACAACAATAAAAGAGAGTAAGATTAAGGAAAAGGTGCATCCTTTGTAAAGGATGCAATGATAACAAAGGGTGTGACTATTCACTCCATCATGAAGGTATATAAGAGGGAGGCATCAATTGAAGAAAAGACATCAAGAAATGTAAATCAATTAGAAATTTGGATGAAGCAATAGATTGAAAAAAAATAAAAAAAATTATAAGAGATCTATTAGATTAAGTATTACTGCGAAGAATATATTTGGGAAGTTTATATATATATATATATATATATATATATGATAAATCTTATCCATTTTCATTGGAAACTGGGCATTGATGGATTTTCGATTGGACTTATTTTATAAATAGGATTTGTAACTACTTTAGTTGCTTGGCTAGTTACTTGAAATATGTGATTATTGCATTTCTTGATGTTGGCAATGTACAATGGCCAATTGGGATTTATTTGTTTCTCGAGATATTCTACTTTTCTTTCTCACGTGGGAGTTGGAACTAATTCATGTTTACCTACTTTTATCATTATATATATATATATATATTTGGGTTCCTCGTAAGTATAGAAATATAAATTAGAAATTTAGGGCATAAATCAAAAATTTCAGGGCATATATCCCATTGGGGATATTATAGTGGTATCAGAGCAGCAATCTTGCTAGCATGTGGATATGATTTTGTGAATGTAGATCTACAATAGAAAAATGAGCTAACCTAGGAGAAAGAAAATAGATTGGTGAGCTAAATTTTTACCCAAGGAAGAAGACATAGATCTTATTGAAGGGTTATGCTAAAAATACAAAAGGAACAAGAAAGGTACTCATCTAAAGCTTCCAAAATTTTGAACCAATACCAAAGTTTCTTAGATTATGTAAAGGCTTGTGTTCCCTTTGATGTATACTTGAAGGTACTCGAGTATCAATTCCCCCACAAAATACGCCTATATGAATACACGAGGAAAACAACTAAGGAGGAGGTCAAGGAACAAGACCCAAATAAATCAAATTTTGTTGGAGGAAATGAAGTCTAAATCAAAATTAGAATCACTAGAAGTTACCATTGAAGAAAGGATAGAAAGGAAAGAGGAATCCCTTGATTTGCAGGGTATAAGTGATCATGGGAAAGACAAAGATCAGTCAACATGTCTAGATGTTTGGATTCCTAGTCGTACATGTGGAAACCCTAAAGGGGATGAAGCCATGTTCACAAGTTCACTTCAGCCATATGAGGATATCTACAAGTGGAGAACACATAAGTCTTCATGGTGGCCACAAGGTTGAAGGAAATGTTGCCCTGGAGTTTAACAAACGAGTATTGATTGATCAACTATGTGGAGGTATGAATTCTTCTAATATTCCATTGTGTGAGCCTAACATTGCTTCACCAACTCTACATATTATTGATAAGGAATCAATTTGTGATTTGGATAACTTCAATAGTGATGATATTCATACATATGAAAGTAGTACAAAAATTGTCATGTAGTGAGCAAAGTGATTTTGATTAAGTTGATTTAGCATTGCAAGAATTGAAGGATCACTTTATGATTGTACATACACCCTCTAGACCAGCAATTGAAGAGGAGCATGAATTTACTTGTGTTTTGACACCTTACTCTTATGATGATGATTCCTCTATTGTGCATGATGATGATAATGATGATGTCCTATGGGAAGATGATTCTACTCACTACTATGATAATGATACCTTGATTGAATTTAATGTTGACCTAACCTCAAAACATGAGTTGTGTGAAAAAAGATGTCATAGAGGTAGCTAATTTTGTAAAGCATGGCTATGAACATACATTAGAAAATTTGTATGAAGATAATAGGCTCCATGGGTCCCATCATTTGGCAAGGCAATTGAAGGTCAATGAAGACATGATTATTGCAGCCTAATCCATTTTGATAATACTCATAAGTTTATGGCAAATTATTGATGGAGGGCTCTAGGGATGCACAAGAACTTTGAAGGAGAACTATCTCTTGCAACTTATAAGCGATCACAGAAGCCTTGGTGGTAATGAAATCAATTTAACTACATCTACTTTCAGATAGAGATCATACTTTTAGATAGAGATCATCTTCTCAAGCTTGATGAGATATATTTTGATGCACTAAGAGGGAAAGAAGATGAAGTTGATAAGCTTACATATGAGCTTAAGGTTACTATGGATTCCTTGAAGACCACTCAAATGGCCCTTCAAGAATCAGAAATTTAGGTTGATGAGCTTTGTTTGGAGTTGACCTTGGCACATTCTTCATCATCCACAACAAAAACTCAATCATATATGGCAACTACATTCAATGAACAACAATCCTATATGAAGAGTTTGAAGACTAGACAAAGAGATGAAGAATTTGAGGGACCCTATTATGAAGTCTTAAGGATGGAAAAGACAATGTACACATGAAGATATAACTTCCAACCATGAAGCAAAAATTATGGCAAATGATACACTTGATTTTCAGTTGGACACATCCACTAGATCAACACTTGATATAGAGCATAAAACAATGAAGGAAAAAGTGCTTGGGGACCATGAAGACACTACACAAAGACATGAGATAGGGTTTGATTTTCTATTTTGCAACAACATATTACCTTTACATAATCATGAGATGACAACTATAACAAATGACGATGATAGTGGTAAGAGGCCTTACCTTGTTGATACTCAAGATTTGATGGCTAAGCATGAGGTAATGGTTGTGGATACAAACTACAACAATTTGATTTTGTACATCATTGCATAAAAGATGTAGTGAGAACTCAAAACAAGTGTGTGGGATGGCTAAGAAGGGCTAATGAAGCCAACTTGTTGTCTTCTCAAGCAAAACAACACCTACAAAGCATCAAGGAACAATTCAATCACATGGATCATGAGAGGCAACAATGAAATACACTTCTTCATCAATCTCTAATACTGCCAAGGGAAGAAGCTATGATGGTTGAACTTCTTATGATGGTAGAAAATGAAGACCAATCAGATTTGCGTGAACTTGTTGAGAGGCATGATTTTGAAAACAAATCAAAAAAATTATTTTGTGCAAACGATTTTAATCATAGGGTCATGAAACACATCATTTAGAGAGCCAATTGAAGCCTTAAGTCAAGGTTAAAGAAGAGGAAGTTGTGCATATATTTTGTGGACCAGCGAAGAATGATTGTTATGCACATATAGAGAACATTTGTGATTCACATTTAGTAAAGAGTTTAACCATTCTTAGAGAGCTCAATGAGCCTACTTGTGTTTTGACACCATGCTATCATGATGATCATCCTTTGGGTGAGCACAATGTTGTCTTAGCTTCAAAACTTGAAGCAAATGTCATTGAGGAATATGATTTGGACTTGTATATTCAAGGAGATGTTGAGTTTCAAATAGACTATAGTCTAAGACATGGAAATGAGCATAAGAGCAATTTTGTTAAACTCAATTTATTGGTTTTCAGCTCACTCCTTGATGATTGATAACTATTCTATATTGCTGATCATGGAGTTTTTAGATTGCACATTGATTTTTGTAATTGTTAGGATGGATTGGATGCATGGGATTGTCACTACAGCGTTGGGAGGTTGCATGATGATGAGATCCTATCATCTTATAACAATAAAAAGCATTCTTGGCATGATGATAGGTTTGATTTTCAATTTTCACAGTGATGTTCTTATATACACCAATAGCCTAGAATAGATTTGCATGTTTAGTGATGCACATATGATGGACACTTTTCACATCCATAATAGACAATTCAAGTCTAAGAGGATACATTGCTATGGTGGCATGATGAGACACTTATCTATTCATTTTCAGTTGGTGTGATGCTGTGATAATTTGGGATCCAGGTACAATACTCCTTAGGGATCGTGGTGAATTGCTTCACTTCAATTGGATGAATAATATTTGTATCAAAGTGGAGCAACAAAAGGCTTGGTGTAGGTGGTTGTGTTTCAGATATTATTATTATGGTATTACCTATCACATAATGATAGACATAACATCTTTCAAGGCCTTGGATAGAAATGACGCTTTGTCTTTGGTAGACTTAACATTTGTGGATAGAGGAGCCTTTGGAGTGAAGGGGTTGATGAAGGATATGTACATGACACTTGAGGTCGATGAATTGGTATTCTTGTTCCTACAACCATACAAACAAATTCAAAAGTTTGAAAACTCAAACTCGACGCAGACTCGCCAGCCCAAAATAGGACTCGGACTCGGACTTGAGACTTGGGACTCGGCATAGACTTGGCTAGGACTTGGCAAAGAAGAAAGTCGTAGTTTTACAAAAAACCAAAAATAAATTAATGTAGTTAGAGAACATAAGAGCCTAATTTGATTATCAATTTCTCATAATTCAAATATCACACGTGTTATATGATCTTCAAACACTCAATATTTGAAATTTCATCATTCATACTCATAGATTCAAACTTTCAAATGAAAAAAACAAAAAACAAATTTTAAACATTCATACTCGTTTCCAGGCAATGCCAAAAGTCCTATGTTGGAACTCGAGAGTCTGACTCGAGGACTCACGAGTCACTCGCCAAGACTCGGGAGTCCTAGCTTGGACTCTCCAGGACTCGGCTCAGAAATCCTTGTCAAGTCGACTCAAAGAGCCCTAGGACTCATGAGTCCCAAGAGTCTTTTTAGGACTCGCAAAGTTCCCAAACTATGCAAATTACATTGAGTAGTCCAAGGAAATTGAAGCTTCATTTCTACAACCCTTTCAGGATTAAGAGTGGAGTTGGAGAGGATGCTTATCAATAGGAGTTACTTAAGGGTAGTTGGATCATAATATATTTCATGTATCTTGCCTTAAGAGGGCAAGTGAGCAGCATATCAGATCTTCTCCCCAGCTTCATCCTTTGGATGAAGAAGATGTTGCAAGTATGAAGGTGTTGTCATTGATGTCAACTGGAAGTCTATAGGTTGGTGTTGTCGTTGATGAAGTTTGTTGCATGATGAAGATGTCGAGGATATTGAGAAAATTATGAAAAAGAGAAAAGCGGGATGTTGCAATTTGTGCATGTGTAGTTGAGATATTGAGGAAGCGTTGTGAGTATATGGAGCTATCTTTATGTTGCAGTCTCTAAAGTGGGTTGGAATGAAGTAATGAGTTGAGATGATGTCTCTGGTACTTGGTTTCCAAGTGCTTGCACAAGTGTTCAAAATGTGCTCTGTGTTTCTTTTGTGTTGATGATATGCATGTGCAGATCCGATATGTTGTTCAAGGTTATTAGAGATTGCTATATCAGTATTGGGGTTTCTTGATTGTTGGTGAGAGGAAGTTGTGTTCACTAGCATGTGAACTAGTTGTGTAGTGTTGTACAAAGGTGTTAAGGAAAAATGCATTTGCTCCACATTTCTTTGTAGTTGCTTTTCAGGACTTGTGGTTTTGAAGGAGTTAATGGTGTTGTTATCTTGTTTGTGTCAAGAGGATTTGTGGTCCGGTATATCAAAAGTTTCAGATTATTTTAAGGAAGTGTGTACTTAATGTTTAATGTGTTTTCATGGGTAACGATTGACCTGGGGTCTACACTACATTCCAAAATGTTCAAGTATTAATGAAAGCATAGCATGGCGTGTGAGATTTAATTTGGGTCTCATTTAAGCATTGTTTTGGTCCCCTTTCATTTCTATCCATTGCAGGAATGTTTAGGTGCCAACCTAATTTGAATTTGTAAGTATAACAGATAGATTGCCAACCTTGGAGAAGGTGTTTGAGGTTGAGGTTGATATAAATAAGAGTGGTGTTGTTGTGAAATATAAGGAGTCAAGATAAATGTGATATTAATGGGAGTGATGTGTGATATGTGAATTTGAGCAGAGCAGTGCAAACTTCAAAGTGGACTTCTAAATGTAATGAGTTGAAGGTGTCCACAATCTTTCAAACAAGGCTACAAAAGTTTTGGAGCATTTGTGGTGGATTCCCTATTGCATTGAGAAGTTGTTCTCTATGTAACATTTCTCTTCTATCTTCTTGTGTTCTTTTTGTGGCAGTGAGCCCTCACTGTCAGCCTTTTTTGACAGTGTGTCCTATTTTGACAATCCCTTGTACCAATTTTGCAATTTACTTATATTGTCAACTAATCCTTATTGTGGTTTTCACTCATTGGGTTTTCCACGTAAATCTGGTGTTGTTATTACGCCTAAGGCATGTCCTATATGAACTTTCCAAGCTCATTTTGTCAGTAAACAGTCCAAAACTAGGAATAGGGCTTGGTTGACATTAAAACGAATCTTAGTCGTCCATTTTTCCCGTGTTTTTCTACTTTCCCCGCCACTATTGGTTTTGCTTTCCTCGCCGCTATCGATTCGTTGAAAATTGCAGTCATAGGCAACCTCTCCATCGCATTTCACAATTTGTCGTCAGAAGAGAAGGAGAATGTGAATTTAAAAGGGGTGAATTGCAATCTCCAGTCAAAGCCTAAGAAAAGTTGGTTCAATGGTATTTAAAAAAAATCTATGTAGGGCACAAGTACAACACGAAAACCATCATTGCATTTGCACACGTGGGTGGAGGAAGCAACAAGTTTGTGGCCACCCTTACCGTTTTAAAGTAGTCTTCTTAAAAACCATAAATTTCTATTATTTTCTTGAAACCTTCCAGATTTCATGGAAACAAAATGTTTATTTAGTAAAATTCAAAAAATTCTATCAAATATTATATCAACTCATTTGTAACGGATATATCTTTTATTTATTTAACCTAAATTTGCTCATTATTAGGATCTTTGCCATAATTTCCATTTTATAATTATTTTATTATGTTTGATAAATATATTTTTAGATAATAATTTATATTTATTGTACTGGCATTTTTTTTTGGACAACACATGGTTGTCTACAATTGTTTACAAAGTTGAGGGTGTACAAGTGTTTCCACCAATTGCATGGCAATTTTTGTTTATTATTTTAACTAGAGGGGTAAAAGTCATTTGGTAAATACAAGGAAAATTACTGCCCTTCAAAATTTCATTTCATCCCCTATTAGATTTTGGAACAAATATTTTTAATCTAGGATAGGATGTTTGCCCATTGTAAATCTTATTTATTAACGAGGGTTTTAGGGTATGTTTATTTAAATGCAAATTACGACCAACATCCTAATTACTACACAAATGTGTGCAAAATAATAAACCATTTTTTTCTTAATTCACCTTCCACACCTCTTCGGCTACCCATTTCACAAGGTGCCATAGCTAGTTTT